>JAXDDW010000002.1:1387500-2050000 GCA_034670385.1 Hoplostethus mediterraneus
TATCTATACGCACCTTTATTTTACCACTACTTAACCGCTCAGTGGGAATGTCAAAATAGTCACATAGACTCTTTGCCTACACACAAAGACGCTCTTGTTGGTCTCATCCAAGATGACATAAGACCTCTACTGACTCTCTTCATTGCTAATGTAATAGATACACATCATTGGCTTCTCATTACACTGACCTGCCAACAGTGGTTCCCATTGAATCCCTAGGGACTCCTAATGTCTCCAAACATCTGGTAAAGATCTCCCTTTTGTCCTCCTGATAGACTTCCCCCTGCGATTTAGCTGGAACTTAGGATGGATGGGCATGACAATGACATCCATTTATGAATGATGTTGAATTGTATATATCTGGATGTTCTATATGCTGAAACTAATAAATAAACTAGTTGCTGTCAAAACATTTTATCTTTGAATTGAGAAAAGCAGGTTTAAGTTAATGAAATCTGCTCTACATATGAAGGTCCATGTAAAACGTTGAAGTAAAAACATTTAAAAAATTAACAGAATTGCGATTATTATGTTCTCTGACTCTATCTGTGTGTGATGTGGTATGAATTATTTGTTTTAAAAAGTTTAATATTATTAATACTATGCATTAAAAGTACAAGCAGTAGCCTTTACAAAGACCTATTTCATCTGGTTTCTTTCTTGGCCAGGTTGGAAACTGCATGCGTCGCTTCAAAGAGTTCATGTGGAGTAGCCAGCACCGCTGGGAATTGAGGAAATGACCAGCGACAGGCACTCAGGAATATGGTGAGTTTGACTTGAGGATGAGGAAACATTACCTCCCATCTGTATGAATGAGGCCATGGTTGTCCATACAGGCTGATCTTTGTGAGATGTGCCCTCCAATTCTACCCTGATCCAGGTTAATATGGCCACTTAAATGAGTAAAGGAACGCAACACGGGAAGTATATTGAGAAAGGCTTTTCCACGGTACAGAATTCATTAAAATAATTTGGCCCAGTTGCACAAATATGGATTAATATGGTTCCAATGTCACCAAGACACATTCCTGTGCATTTATTGCACTTGGTATAAAGTTAAAGTGATTCTGCATCTTACTTCTGATTCATTGAGAAAACGTTTTGAGTGTCCAACGAGGCCTAATCTATATCTGTGTCCAGGGCTGGACTATGGTGGACTTGACTACAGCTGTTGGTACCACTGGAGTTTGACACTTAGTAACCCGAGTGTTGTGAGTAAGGTCAGTGAAGGTTGGAGCTTCACATGCCATTACCAGTGTAACTGTAGAGGGTACACGATTAGGATCTTAATAATGCTCTCTGCAGTCAGTGAGCTGAGCTGGGAGAAACGGTCTAATATCTGGATTAGCACAAGGAATATCCCAGAGGGAGGATTTCCACCATATACCCAGAGGCATTGTGGGAGATACTGAGAATGAGGGTTTGTTTGGACATGCACAGAGCACACTGTAAATCCTAATACCAGTCCGAGGGCACATCAAGTGCTTATTAACAATTCATCAATGTCATTGAGAAATTATTGCACAAGGACAAGAAATGCCTGGAAAAATATAGTGCCTAAGAAAAACATACCGCACAATGTACTTCATCAAAGTCAGAAATAAATGATCAAATCAGCATTAAAAATTCATTTTGATATGAAACATTTTTCAAGGAAAACCTTTTGATGTCAACTTAAATCCCCCAGCGTTGGTTCAAGGAAAGAGCAAGGATGTGCTGAATGGAACTTGAAGTGAAAATGCATTGCAGACTTTATTGTCCTGTAAAATCGCATATTTTACATCCTTGTCGTAAGCTTTAAAGACCTGAAACCCACTGTTGATAGTTTTACCATACGCGATGGTCAATCGTAGTTAAAACTGTTCATTAAATGCATTTTCTGAAAGTCTTACCTCGAATGAAATATTTGAGAACAAATGCTCTATCAATGGGAAGCAGTTTTGTTTCACGTTCAAGTGATTGAGTTACTGAAACAGATCTGACCCCAAGCTGTATATGCTGTATACTGTATATGTACTGTGTTAGGGAGAGATCTGTTTCTTGTGCCTCAGTAGAGGGCAGGCTTGATCCAATTTTTGCTGAAACACCAGTGCAAATAGAGTGTGATTGTAATGTACCAAAGAGCTCTTCCTCTTGCATTTCGTAATGCATAAAGCCTTCTATATATAAATCTTCTATATCCTGCCTCTCATATGGTCTATCAAACAGAACTGTTGAACATTTTTCTTTTTCTTGCAGTGTATTGTTTAGTCATTTAAGCACCCACTGTCACAATACCGGCTTCAATACTTATGTCTCATTAGAGATGTTGAGGGGGGAAACAGCCTAGTAGACATGGTGACGGGTGAGGAGTATGATTCATCTAGTCTGACAAACATTTTCTCCCACCCACCCATCCATCCAGCCTTCCCGCACGTCCATCCATCCCTCCTGTCACCTCCTCAGTGTGGTCACCATGGGCTTGATTAGGCATTGTGGGTAGCAAACTTCATCCCATTTCCCCTCAATGATCTCACTGTAACCGCTTCCCCTTCTCTGTCTGGGTCTGAAGTTTCTAAGCCACAGTCCAATTTCTCCTTCAGGCCAACATTGGTGAGGAGGCCCGCAAGGAGGACTCTTGGGTTCCCTCTGTAAGAAGAACACATTCTCCGTCTCAAATGTAAACAGTGGGTGGCCCCTGAGGAGCCTCCCCGCTGAGTTGATTTATACTAGAGGCCAGGGATGTGGCTCCATCATCCATGCTGGGAGAGAAATACAGCCCTTATGTAAAAGATCAGGGGTGGAAGTAATAGATTACAATTACTCTTGTTCCTGTAATGGAGTAGCCTTTTTACGTACTTGTTCTTTTTTGAGTGTTTTTTGAAGTCAATCATTTTACTTTTATTTAAGTACATTCAAGTACATAAAAAAAGTATGTTAGGTACGGCTCTCCATAAGCATTGCATGAGGAATGTGACAATCGTGAACAGCATCACCATCAAACCTGCACAAGCAAGCAGGTTAAATGCTTAAATCTATCCATGTAGCTTAGTTAACTTAACTTATTAGCTAAAAAGCAATCCTTAGAGTATTATTGGTTTATGTTAGCCTGGTTGTTGTCTAGCTGGTGTGCTAGACTTGCTGGATAGTTGGATAGCAAAAAAGAAACATCAATGTTGCAACGTAATGCAGATGGGTCATTTCCGTTTTTTTGTTTTAAATCACACATTGATTAATGTCATTCATTTCAGAGTCAAATACAAGCTCAATACAACCAATATATTATATGCAATATCACATTGAACTTTCACATTTGAACTATCCTCTTGTCCTTTTTACATTGCATAGGAAAGATCATATCTAACAATGTCAGTTTTTGTTTTTAAAGTAACTCAGTAACTTTTACTCTACTAGTACATTTTAAACAAGCTACTTTTTACTTTCATTGAAGTACATTTTTACACCAGTAGTTTCTTCAAAATAACAGTACTTGTACCACCCCTGAAAAAAATACCATCATACCCAGAAAAATCCATAAGGTGACTTCTCCAAGGACAAAAGAAATAGGGGCACTCTTACTGCAGAACAGCTATTCACTGGGACCAACAGCAATGATAAATATTAAGGAATACATAACAATAAATCTGATCCGAAGTGAGAATGCTGCTATCACTTCTTTTCTTGGGAAAGTTTTTTGGTAAAGAAGTTATTTTTTATAGTCTACATATAGTATATTGAGTTGAGTATCTCATTCCCTCTGGTATCGAGCTTGGCAGAGATATGCTGGACTATACCCTCAGTTCTTATTTCTGTCTTAGATCACTCTGCGCCAAACAATCAGTTATTGTTATTGCTTTTAGAAGCTGCCAAGAAGACACACCACAACCAGTGCTCCCTGGCCTATTTGTCTTAGGGCTAGCGGCTGTTTTACTACTCAGTGGAAATAGTGAATAGCATTCAGGAGATGCCGTCGGGCTCTCAGGGTGTCTACCTGCTGTGTTGTTCATCATTACGGTAAAGAGTTACCTACTGAGAGGCAGGGCTGCCTCTGAGCACTCCCCTATCAGCCCTTTCTTTGAACTGGGCCTTGATATGCCTGTTAACCAGCGGCTAATTTTTTTCCCAGCTAAGGTGGAAAAATTGCGTTTGTCTCCTTTCAGCTCCGACTCACCAAAGGGGCTTCGGGAAATATACAACTCAGGTTCAGGTCAACACAGCAAAGTTCAGCTTGGTTGACATGTCATTGTAATTTCCACGCTAATGAGCAAGTCTTAAACTTCTTCCTCGCCTCGGGGCTTGCCTGTTAATATGTAATACGGGACTACATCAATTTTTGAATGTGTTCATTGTAAAGTCTACAGAGGTACATATGGTAAGATGAACAGTAGCTGAGTGGACATGTTCACGCATCATTCCACAACAATTTTTAACCCATGATTCATTATTAACACATGGTCTGCTGCTGGAAAACTCCTGCAGTGGGAAAAATCATAGATTCCCCACAAAACCCAGAGGAGCCCCTTTCATGTGGTGCTTAACGGTAAAAGGCACATTCTGGTGGCCTGAGCTCACTTCCAGACTTCATCACTTGGGTCTGGTTGCCCTGATGATGTGGTGAATACACACATTCTCCCTATGTCCTTGGGAATGGAACAAACTAGAGATGATGGGAGGTCTGACTCCTTCAACACCTTGAAAATCTGCTTAGTTAAGCTCTGTGTTCCTAGTGCCATGTCGCCACCATCAGCAATTGTGAGAAAACTTCATCGTTTGCTTTTCAAGGTACTTTTTCCAATTAGGATTTTGAGTTTTCCTACACGCAACATGGGCAGGCGTTTCTCAAACATCTGGATGCAGATGTTTCAGATACAAACACAATATATTTATTTAGCTTTTCCTCAAGCCTCCATAACATGGAAACATTGTCAAAGCTATCAGATCCTCTTCCCCTCTTGGATTTTGTGCATTCATGTGATGTGGTCTTGTGTGGCTCAGTGGGTAAAGCATGGCTCTACCACTACCAGGCAGAGTTTGGTTTCTGCTGAGGCCACCTTTGCTGAAAATGCATGCACTCATTGTGGTCTAAGCCATTTTAGATAAACGTCTCCACCAAATGGTGGAAGTTAATGGCCTGTGTCATGCAATGTCAGCATGCGATCATCCCAACATGGTGGTAGGTGGCTGGCCTGTGGAACCAGATGGTCGAAAGTTTAGCCAAGGTCAGTGTTAGGGTTCACCACCCTGAACTCCAGCGTTGAGGAGAGGCGGTGAAATAGCTGACATGGCCTGGTGACTCTGAAGTGAACACAGCTATCAAATGGCAACCTAGGCCATATTACTGCACAGAGGCCAGAGGCGGTGCGGGGCTTTTCCCAAGAGCCTTCTAGGCCTCTGCTAGGCCAGGTTTCTGTGGGCAGCGTCATGATAAGGAGATGGCAGTTGGTTAGAGTTGAATATGGGCACTCCATCTCTTGGGATTTAGGATGATAAAGCAGCTGTCTGAAGACATTGGGTAGGGGCAATTTTTCATTTATAACAAGGAAGATTCTCCAGAGTGCCATGCAGAATGTTTTTCTCACTTATTCTGTGTGAAATGTAACAGAATATTCCTGCAGTATCACATCTGCAAGGGACACGCAATCAATAAAGTAAGATTTCAGTATGATTGGGGAGGACAATGAGTTGGAGAAGCGTAGTGTTACTTATACATCAGGAAATAGAGACGGACGACTCAAAAAAATTGGAAGGGTGCATTATAGTGAGTGTTTTTTGATGTGTGGCTAGAGAGTCCTTTGAAACAGGAATTGGTCTTGGATCAAGCAGGGGAACATTGCTTAGTTTCAAGTGAAAATACATTTTTCTTGCACATGAATGGCCTCGAAGATGTGTAATGGGACATGCAGAGACAGCCACTGCACATTTATTCATCTCACACATCATCTTAACATGATTAAACACTAGCAATGTGTTTTTAAAGAGACAAATTTGGTCAAAAGTTTTGATTGGAAGTGTAACCTACAGAATCTGGTCATCATTCGACTTGCCTAAGCATAAGGTCTGTGTTCCTTGGGATTGTATTTTGTTTTGTATGAGTACTAGAGAATACAGGGAAGCTAATAAATGTATGCTTTTTTAAAATTATGATGGGGACGGTCAGGTCATAATTTCCCATAGCTTATTTTCATTAACCTTAATGGAGCTTAAGGATAAGGAGGATAAGGATCTAGAATTCAGTTTCCTGTAATAAACTGTCAATGTACAGTATAATAATTCAAATATTAACTTTTGTCCTCAACATGATGATGTTTATTATTATGATTATTATTAGTAGTAATAGTAGTAGTATCATTATTTATATAGCACTTCTAAAAACAAACTCTAAACAGGTCTAAACTAGTCTTGGTGGAGGAACTAGGGGTCTTAATGCTCTGTTCGTGTGACTGAGAGGTTTACGGTGAATGTACAGATTCAATTCAACTATACAGAGGAAGAAGTTGGCACCCTTCTCAAGACCTCACAATCAATAATGTGTATCAATTCAACCCGAGGACCTGTATGTGGTTTAAAAAGACAAAGAGATTTCACTCTGCACACAGTCTCACTGTTCCACAGATATGCGCGTAAAACCATAATGTACATTCTCTGCGTGCTGGTGGTAGGCTGGCAGGGATGCTCGTACAATGCCTCTATTCTTTGGCAGGTTTTCTAACCGAAAGCACATCCATCTCCTTCAGATTGCCTAGCGGTTGGCTTTGGACAGGGCTCGGTCTGTCTGTCTGTCTTGGATTTGGAGGAGGCTTTATTTTCATTGCTGGCAAGAGTGTTCCTAGGAAGCACCAGGGCCTCTCGCTGGGGCCATGTTTTCCTTGTCAATGGCTACTGTTTTCTTTCAAGGCCTTACGTGCTCACTGATGGAGCTGCAATAGCGCTAAGTGAAGAGACCCCCCCCCACCCCCGGCCCCAGTGACACATTTGTGAAGCAAAGTGAAAATCCTTCATTGAAGGAGAAACCCCTGTATGGTTCTCATTATCACACATACTTTATTGAACGTTCAATTTACGACCCGTTCTCCCAGCTTAGCTCCACAGATGTTGGTGTTTTGTTGAATGAATGCCTGTTGCATGTGATGTAGTGGGATGTAAATCATGTTCTATGGCTTAACTCATCCAATTTAGACTTGGCCTTTGAGACATGGCCCCTTCCAGTGGCAGGTCTGTGTGTTTAAGATCCTGCAGGTGCGTGCGCGCGTAACCTATATCAAAAGTTACAATGCGCGTTCTTGTAGAAGCAGGAAAATGGGTCACTGAGGTAGTCATATTACTATTACATACCCTCCCACCTCTCCTACTCACATTGAGGCTGTAGCTGCCTTTTTCCATGGTTTTGCACTTTTTGCAAAATTGGGGCCATGGAAAATCGTAGAAAGATTCTTGAGATAGGTGGACACCCCAGACAGAAGCTTGGAGACAGGTAGCCTGTTTGTCGCACACAGTGGAAAAAAGTGAATGACAGAGTAAAGACCCACACATTTTAAAAGGCCGGCCCACTTTCAATGCCCTACCTCTAAATCACTGTCTTGACATCAACACCTCCAGTAAAGATACCTGGAGGAGCCGTGGCCTTCCAGCTACAACCGTCCATTCATTAGAGATACGCTACTAAGCAAAGGTGGCTTTTACTTTTCTATTTAACAGGTACCGTTTGCAGTAATGTATAAGACCAGTCTTATACGAGTGACGGTGTTGGTGTGTTTTGAGCCCCACCTCTAGGCTTTGATGGTTCAGTTTCAAAGACTATTGCACTACGAGCACCTGGATCTTCTTCATGGTTTACAAGGTGCAATTATGTGGCAGAAATGATAATAATAGTCATTATTTCCCCCTACTGCTGTTTGAAAGGTGGGTGTTAACATGGAATGGGGGCATCTGAACATGACCATTAAGTCACATAACAGAGAAATGAGGAGTAGGGAAGGTGACTGATGAAGGGCAACCAGGAGAGGACAAGGTGACATGAAACGACCTATCGACCTACCCGGCCGTCGATGTACACATTAGTCTGCAACAGCAGGTGTCGAACCTGTGACCGTCCAGACTGACTCTAACCAGCTTGTCATTGCAGAGCCTCTGCTGCCTTCAAGTCTGTCAGGGCAGATTGCATTTTTTTAATACTTCAGGATCTTGACATTTAATTTAGGAGTTTAATTACTATGGCAACACAACCTGGCTAAACAAATGCCACCAGCTCCAGCAGTGTCAGCAGTGCAATCTTGGCTAACCTTCCTGTGTTATCCTGCATTTAAATGGTAAAACCTTATGACTTGGCAGAGCTTCCTGGTGCATGTTTCAGAGTGATGAATTTGTAGTTGTGTTGAATGAATTACTGGCAGAGAGAGATTCTGGGAGTAGACAGTTAAAGTCTCATTCATGACAAACTTCCTTTTCCCGTTTTCTCTATGTACCTTTGCTTCATTTCAGTTTTGTAAGAGTAGTACCCCGGGATATTATTTACTGCCACTGTAAAGCTATAAAGGCTTCTGCTAGTTATGACAGTAGTGGCATTTGCCAGTCCAGACAAAGCATAGATCAGAATCAAGGTCAGCCTTTGTGTAAAATCTATTATAACCTAGCCTGCCCAATGGCTTCTCCTTTAAGGTTAGACTGGATGAAACATGAAGCTTGTTGCACATAAATGCTTTTTGCTGTTGCATTCTAATGATTAGGGCTGCTGATGACTTCACCAGAGGGGTTTTTTCTCCCTTGAGCAAGGCACTAAATGCCTACCTGCTGACTCGCTGGGTGTCAGCTACGTAAATGTAGCAACTAAGCCTACTGGTTGGCAAAAGTATCATTGTAGGGATGATTTATGGAACCGAAAAGCGGTGTCATGGCGCATTGCTCTCCGTAAACATACAGTGAGTGGCAGCGTGATTGAACTCACCTCGCGGTAATGCTTGGCGATCTCCTTCATTTCTGCGGTGCGCCACAGAGCCGAGAGGTCACCGGTGTGGCTCAAGCACAAAGGCACTCTGTTCTCAGGGATCCTCGGCCTGTCAACCAAGAATGACGTCTTTATAGGCCCTAGACTCTTGACTGCTGACTGCTCAGGGATCCTCTGGCTCGGCCCAGTCGGGGGCTTTGGCATTTCACCTTTGCATCTGCTGCTCCTCACATATACAAGCCCAGTAGCTGGTTTGTGAGACATTTTTTTCGTGAGGTCACGATTTGCTGCTCTAGCCTATAACCATGAACTATGAACTCCTCACGCCCCCCCAAGGGACACATTACCTTCCTTACACAATGAGTCTTTTGAGATCCAGAGGGAAAAAGTTAAGGGTCACTGCTAGAAATGAAGTCTAGGAGCTAGTCATAATTAATTGCCCAAATTATGATGGAAGCACACAGCTCATTTGGGAAGCATGTCACCTACAGGTTAGAGTAGTACTCTCCGGTCATAAACCCGCTTGTTTATGTACTGGAGAGTAACACTCCATTTCCCCTAACACTACTGTCGAGGTGCCCTTGAGCAAGGCACTTTATACCCAACTGCTCCAGTGGAACCACTCAGTGACCAACAGTAGAAGACTGTGGTTGTACTGGGCAGCTCCCAAAGGTGAACGTGTCTAACTGTGTGAATGTGAAGCAAGACGGTGCTGAAAAAGAAGCACATGCTCAATTGATTAGCGTGCTGAATTTCAGATGCTTTCTGTTGCGTGAAAACATGCTGTCAGCATCAGACTGTCTCTCATCAATGTAAATTCTAGTTGCTGTTCGGTTGACATCACAGTTTAGCCACGCAGACGGCTTCGAGGAGGTGGTCCTGGTGGGCTCATCCAGAAGGAGCTGAAGTAGCTTCCGGAATGCTGCTTCTTGCAATTGAGGCCATGTGGTGTGACCTGAAGCCGCCCCAGACTCTGTTTGGGGAGGAGATGACATGCAGTAAAAGGAGACACATTAGACCAACATGATTGATCTCTATCTGTGATGTGCTCCTCTTAACTTCAGGATATTTTCCCATTACATCAAAGGCCCCTGGAGAGATGACTATTCCTCTTTAAGGATGAATATGACTCCAGTTTTCTCTACAGATCATCTGCTTCCTCTGCTTTTTGAATCAGAGAGCCAGGAAGTTATTTTCAGTGACATTGAGTTGAACATTGTATGGATCTATTGTGTGCTCACTCTAATATGAATGATAATAGTTTCTATTATTATCATTTAATGGATTTTCTTTACATATTCCTATAAAATTGAGTTCTCATCAGCCACAATTAAGTTAACATATGCCGATGATTACAGATTACTATCTTTCAATGGAAAGGCTAATTGCGGAGATCTGATGGCATGCTGCATTGACCATTATTGTTGAATAGGGATTAACAAGATTTAAGCCTCACTTCAGCCTTTGCAGTGATTTATGCTATCAAATTAGGAGCATCAGGCACTGGGACCAGTTGCAAAGCCTCCCTCTACACTCTGAACCAAATAAAAAGGCTGATGGATTCATTACATGTCTGGTTCTTTTCATCTGTTTAATTGCCACCATTAATCAAAATTACTTCTTGCTCACTTAACACTACTCTAAGAACCACTGTAACAATCCCCGGCCTCAGCACACCTACAGCGGCCGAGGCTTCAGTTGTGCCTGACTTTGCCCATAATTGTTCCCATTGCATTTAGTAAAAAATTGCTAAAGATCAGATAAGTGCTTGAACGTGGCTGCAGTGAGGCTTGTAGAGGATGAAGTCATGTGTTTTCTCTGTGCTCCACAGGTCAAGCCTATGGGGTGGTGTGTGTGTGTGTGTGTGTGGGGGGGGGGGGGGGATCTGGATGTCTTGTCTGGGGTCTGCAATCCAATCCTCTGGCCCTTCTGTCTCCCCCACGTCTGCGATTGAATTTTAGAGTCTTGTGAAATTGAGATAAATTTACAGCCTGCTGCTTGTGAGCAGTGAGTGGATTTTCTTTAAATCTGCTGGGAACAGAGAAACTCTTGAAAAGTAATAATGTCGAGGCAGGCTGGAACAAGTTGTAAACCTGTAGTGGATTGTTTCAGAGCCTTCTAACGCTGCGTTTTCAGAAGCAGGGCCTGGCTGGTGTATAGCATTTTTTGGGTCCAGAACCAGTGTTGATTAATCAGATCTGACATATCCGCCAATTAATCATTTCTAGTGATTTGTTGCTATCTGACCATTAAAATTGCTTAATGTAAAATCAACACATCCATCTACAAACAGAATTCTAAAATATTTTGAGATAGAATTCCTTCTCTCAAATGTATTAAATAACCGTAAGCGATTGTACTAAAATATGTCATGCAAATTGTATTGATTGTAAAATGTATTATTTATGGAGTCTTGTATTGGCTGATACATTTTATCGATAAGCCTAATCTGACACAAGATCGGTGTCAAGCATTTACTCTGAACTACAGATCAGGTATAGAAATTCTTTGTGTTGAGTTCAATCATTTGTCTCAGGAAATAACTCAGATAAACTAAAACAATTTGAAACCATTAGTAGCTTTAAAAGCCAAACAATGTTGTTTTTCTTAAAAGTGGCTTTTTCTGTGAGGGTGAATCGTTCACTCGCATGTATGTACATCTGGAAATGACATGTATGCTATTCCTTATCTCATTTCCCATTCCTGGTTTCGACAAATTAGTTTAATTAGTCTTGAGGATACTGGGGAAGATTACCCAGGTTGTCTCAAAATTGATGATAAAGAACAATCATTACCACATGTTTTCAGCTCCAGAATTTGTCCTTGTTTCCTTGCTACCCTTCTGTAATACTAAGATGGAAATCGCATGAATCGAGCAACAGCCTCAGTCACATGGGCACTTCAAGTCTCCCAATGATTACGAATGCTTGCATCGAACATTTCTGCAGAGCTGACAGGATATGTTTTCTTGTCAATATGAAAATGAAGGGAAAAACACTATTGACTGAGAATGAAGGTGGTGGAAATCCCAGGATAGATCATTAGAGTACCTGCCTCTACCTCTTCCTAGTGAAGAGGATGTGGATATGAGCTGTATCGATCAAGCCTCAACCCCCTTCTCTCTGTGTGGTGAGGTGATTGAAAATGAGCAGGCTAGCTCCTTCACCAGCCCTGCATTTAACCACCCCCCATACTGTATTTTGGAGAAGGCTGAATAGCTTCAGGCTCACCCTTTTACAAGCTCTCAAATCTGGAGCACACAGCCCTCCAGCTGGCTCACTTTATTGTAGTCATCTGGCCTCACGAAATTTTGTCATTCAAGCTGTTTCGTACCAGCTGAAAATGCCATGAAGCATTTCACGTTATTCTAGGCAGCAGCAGAATGACCGCTCACTGGTGGTTATGGAGATAGAGATAGACTGCTTGGAATGTATGGAGCGATTGAAAATGCAGACACCCGGATGGTTAGTAGTCACACTGGCTGTCAAGCTGACTTCTGAGAGAAAACAACTAAAAATGTTCTTCTTCTCTTAGTGCAAGTAAAAATATTTATTTTCCGCTAACGTGTTTCAGCAATATGACGTATAATCATGCTGGCTTCACCAGGGATGGAAAATAACTCTGAGTACTGGAGTGGATTTTTAGAGTAAATGCTACTTTTAGTATTTTTTAAAACTCTTGTTGTAGCTTTTTTTGTTTTAGTTGAGAGATTTTGAATGTAATTAAGATATACTTTTTGGACATGTAAGTAGTGACTACCTTAAGATCTGACATGTACAGTAAAATGTAATTCTAGACATTAAATGTATAATCCATTATTTCTCTGAGCATGTGTGATGGGGGGAGTGTTCATGCACACAATCGTACTGACGTGCTTGAAAGTAGCCTACTAGTTTACTCTTAGTGAACTACTGTTATTTTTACTTGAGTAATGTTCAAGACAAATACTGAAATGTAACTGAAGAAGCAGCACTTCTACTTGCGTAAAACACTTGGACTTTGCACAGATGTGCATGTGAGTGACTTTGTCTCATGTGTACAGAAGCACGTTCCTTTAGGCTGTTGGGAGTTTGTAGTATGACATTCTCCCTTGGAATATCAGCAGACCCTGTGTATTTTACAATACACAGTTTGGGCCTGAAGGTCTAGCACAAATTATTGAGGCAGTGAAATCACAGCAGTCATTCATGGTTTATAAATAGAAGCATCCTTTTTTGCTGGAGCCTTTGTGCGTGCTATCAGCTGGGCAATGATGTCAGAAGGCTGGGGGAAGCCCTGGGTCTGCAGTCTAATCTAGTGGAACAAAGCCATGTTGGGGGGGGTGGAAACCCAGCTGTCTGCCTGACAGAGCCACTATTGTCCCCATGCCACTGTACCAAGACCTGGTTTCAACTCCCCTCATTGAGCATGAGCAGGATTACTGCGTTCAGTCTGGCTCGGAGCTTCCGGCCCCGATCTCAGCATCCTCTTCAGACACCTCAAGACACCAACCCTCACGTTTACTCATCCGCCATGAGTTCAAATAGGCAAGAACGAAGGTGACCGCTCAGTCTCCTTCAACGTGGTGCCCTCTTCTATGTTTCACTCCTGTGTTCCTTTGAGACCATTCAAGGGGATTAAAGGTATATTGTGTACGGATTTGCACAAGAGCACAGAGCTTTGGGATTATATGAGATTATAGATCATCTTGATACTGTGTTAAATATTATGTGAGATGCTAAGGAGACAAGCGATAGAAATTCAAAAATAAAAAATAAATAAAAACAATTTTATATATATATATATATATATATATAAATTCTTATATTCTTATATATATATAAATTCTGCTGAAAAATATCTTTATACAGACTAATACATTTTAACAATTTCTTTCATCTAATCCAATGGTTTTCAAAGGGACCTCCAGCAGTCCTTAATGAGGTTCCAGTGGTCCACATCACATGGGGAATTTAATTTCACTATAATTTAAGTCAGTAGCAATTATCCTGTTATCCCATTCAAAGAATGTATAAAAATGACTATTCTAATCATAGGTTTCACTCCACCACTATTATGTTCTCATCTACACTGTAGACAGTTCTACAATTCAAAACTAAATCAGCAACAACTGAAATCTTCTCATATGGATCCCTGAGATAAAATCAAATGGGGGTCTGTGGCTTAATGTGTGTCTATTTGGGGGCCCATGACATGAAAACACTCGAGAACCCCTGATCGTATCAAACGGCTTCCTCCTATCTAATTTAAAGCTCCACTAGGCACAATTTTTAGGTAAAAATCCAGCTGTTTTATCAGTGTCACTTATGAGTTGAGAGCAAAATACAAATCTGTCTCCTAAACAGCAGCAGGCGAGCGCCCCAACTGGACTCACCACCACGAGCACTTCAGCCTGATACTTGGCCGGTACTCCATATCGGTATCCGTGAACCGCTGCTGCTTGAACATACACTATACCAGGGCACCAGAGATTCCACCCGTCTGGTGTCCTAGTGGGATGCTGCTGGCTCTGGTTTTGGTCTAATGACTATCCCAGCAGAGAAAACAGAGTGCTGTAACTCATTTCCCCCTGCCTCACCTCCAGACACAAGTCCTCAACCCTCTACTCTTGCTACTGTACATGCAGTCCTCCGTGTATGTCTGGGCTGCGGAAGAGGCAAAAACCTGGGACAGCCATCAGGGAAGTCACCACTGCGAAATAAGAAGCCTTCTCTTGTAAGAGCAAGACAGCCCTATTATGTAAGACTCCCTCTAGGTGCACTGAGTTTAAGGCCACTGTGAATCCACGTAGAACGGGCATTTACCCACTTTGTCCATGCAGACATACTCTTGGCAAGAAGCTGCACTGAACAGATGGCAAAATGTGGGCAATGATGCGGTTACAAATGTAATTTCAGAGATTTAATTATCCAGCCGTGCAGTCTATCCTTTGCATCAATTTATGAGGAGGAATTCTGCTGTTGCGTACAACTGGAAGTGACTAAGAAATATCACGATGCAA
The DNA here is from genome assembly GCA_034670385.1 of Hoplostethus mediterraneus. Classification (NCBI taxonomy): domain Eukaryota; kingdom Metazoa; phylum Chordata; class Actinopteri; order Trachichthyiformes; family Trachichthyidae; genus Hoplostethus; species Hoplostethus mediterraneus. The sequence continues at coordinate 1,402,422 of JAXDDW010000002.1, forward strand.
ATGTTTGAGTACGTGGCTGTTAGATAGTCCCATGTCTCTGAACTCCATTTAAAAGCAATGAAGGGATAAGATGATTGTTGCTGCTTCACGTGATCTAGTAAACTGTTTTATTGTCTTTTGTATTTTTCTCTCTACCTCACTTTCTGTTACTGAACATTTATTATACAAGGACTGGGATCTGTCATTTTCTAATGAGGCTATGTGCATTGGTATCATTGTGCAGGAAGGACGTGTTTACAGATTATAACACGGGATGAATCCTTTGTTCTTTGCTGTGATGCTTAGTCCTCGCCGATCAGTAATAAATGACAATTGTTATTGTGTGCACAGTGATTGGAATGTGTGGTTCTTTTCCCTCTCAGGTTAAGTGAATCTACACCAGGAGCGACTCGGCCACGTTTTTCGGAAAAGAAAGGCTTTCATTTTAATCAATGCTGCTGTCTACGCCAGCTCCGTACAGACACATGCCTCAGCTCCAACCTGTCTTTTTACACTTCAAGTCTATTTTTTTTTAGACCTACGTGTAAACGCACCATTTCAAACCCACTGCATAAGTCGTCTACGTACCAGTAATTTGGCGTATTCTTTCTATTAATAGCCCTGACATCGCGATTGCCAAAGTAAAATAAATAATCACTTTCATGAATGGTTTGCTATGCTCCATTGAGAGCACAGATGTTATTGTTGCATGCTGGAGAAAGTTTGCAAACCTTGCCTTCAACTTCAAGTTTAATTAAGTCTTCAATGACTTTAGTGTTGATAAAATAAACCAATATTTGATGTATTTTTATTTTTGCTTGTGTGTTTCAAGGTTATGTGCTTGATTTAGCTGAAGCGCAACTCAAACGGAATCGGTGTGACACAAATGGAGATCTTGCGCGTGTTGCTGAACCTGCTGCTAACGTGTCGTGTAGAATATATGTAACAGAAATGTCCCGTAATCCCATGGAAATCGCCACTGCCGTAGGTAGTGCAGCAGAGGGCAGCAAGATCTGTAGCAAAGTGGTGTCGACAGTTTATGATACTGGATCGCAGCAATAATCTGACCCCTCTTATTGTAAGTCACAGACCCGTGGCTAATGGGATTCCAGCAATCACAGGATTATGATGATCTGGCGCCCTTTGTACACTGTCTCTGCCATTTTACATACATTCTTTATCAATTTGACACACACTGTCAGCAGCAGTCGATAATTGTGCCAACCCCAACCCCCATGACCTCCTTGAAAATCCAAACTACAGTATAGGGAACATAATATGATTAATAGTGAGAAAAGTAAGTTTTTTTTTAGGTGTCACAGTTTTTCTTCTCTTTGAAGATAGTCTCATCGCTAAGAATATTACTTTGTGGCACGCTTCAGAGGTTTGCCATCCATTACACTCCCTACGATGACAGGGGATTAGTCCAAATGGCAGGCAGTAGGAAAGGGAGAGGGTTTCCTGAAGTCTGGCCAATTTATTTCTTACCCATTACCCATCAAGTCTTGAGTGGCAAAATGATGAGGTGCTTTATCATAAACATTTGCAGTGCGATTGAGGAATGATGATGCTTTCCAACAAAGAAATGAGCTCTCAGGGTTCACTTGTAAAGAATCATTTTCTTCGATGAGTGACTCCATATTACAGGTCTTGACAGGCTGGTGTTAGATATGATGACCGTATTCGTGTGTGTAAGAGGCACTTATAGAAATTAGTGCCCACTCAATCACGCAATGTCCCTTAACTTACACTACAAGAAGGTCATGCTTCCTGCCCGACTGGACTCGATTTTCTCAACACCTCCCTGACGCCTGGGTGGACCAATGACGATGAAAATAGGCGTGACTGAGGCTTGAGGACTGGACTGACCCTTCTTTCATGCGAGCCTTTATTGAGCGGATGGCTCTTGGGTTCCTCATGCTCGCCTATGTCCATCCCCTTGTATCTGACCAAGCCATTCAGAATTTGAATGCAGTGATGAGTGAAGGGAAGCAGGAGGCAGTGGCTAGAGAACTAGGTCATTCCCCGGGGCCAGTTCAATAAACGATTAGAAAGAAACGCCACAATCTGGCCCGCCCCCGTTCTCCTGACGCCACCGCTGTGAACCCACACAAGACTCATGCCTCTAATGAAAATTCTCCATAGTGGCCCTGCTGGGTCTGCACCAGAGACAATACCTTCCATGCTAACTTGTCCAATTACTTTTGATTTCCTTCCTTAAAAGGATCTTCTTTCCACAATTCTACTCAGCGATTTTTCCCCCTTGGTCCACTCTCTACCAGTCAGGGCCCAGAGGAATTGACATTTTGTGCTCTATACATCACAGTTGGCTCCATTATTTTCATTCTGCCTTCACTTCACTTTCAGCCTGAACTCCTTCAACTCCTCACGAATCAAGAAAAAAACATGTGCTCGTCACCATAGCAACAGTGTTTCTTATTCACTCATTCTAGGAAGTTGACTATGTTGGCTTCCTATGCCGTCAGAGACAAGGGAGAATATCGACCATCGTCTTGTTCCCACAAGATAAACAGTGCAGCTTAATGAGCAGTGAGAGCTACGTTGGGATACCCTCAGTCATCCTTTCTTGATAAATGAGTCTCCGTCCTGATCGTGTTGGCCCCCTTTAATTGAACATGGAGAGGCATGCCAATTGATTCTCCACATGGCCTCTGTGTTACACAACATCTGCTGTATGCATCTCTTGACCCTGGGTTTGAATGTGTTAGGAGATGGCAGCTCTAAGTAGCATAGCATACCAAGCACTTCCTCCCTCCCTCCATGCTGTCTGATCATCATAACAATTCTGTGCATGGCCCTCTCTTCACATGCTGACCTTGTGCCGTGATAAATTTTCCATGGAAACCTCATGAACAATTTTCAGCATGGCAAGCACATTCTGCAGGCACCAAAAGGTGCTCGCACCTGTATCTGCAAGGTGATAACGCCCAAAGAGAACAGGATAAGAACTTAGGACACCTTTATCATAGCATAATAATTAGACCACCATTTCAATTCAGCCATGTTTTGGTGAGAAAATAACCTTTGCTTTGGTGTTAATGAAAGCATATCACCCTCCACGGAATGAAATGCATACTAATTAGAAACTTTGTCTTGTGTACATTTTAAAAAACCTCTCTCACAGATGCAGGACAAGTCGGTAATCGGGTTACGCTAATCCATCCCTTCAACAGTGTATCAGAATGCTAAATGAAAGCTTAGTTCAACGACAAAGCTTTGAAATTCACAAATCTGAAGGATTAGAAGACTTTCAAGAATCCACAGCAAAAAGACATTTTGAGTGCAGGGATACATCTGGGAGTAGTAGATATCATCTTAGTCTCGTAAAGAATATTATATAAAAACACTGACACCAAGGGAAAATCAATGGGAAAACTAACAGTATTTCAAAGCTGGTCAAAGCTGCAGTTGGATGGAGATAAAATCTGTGGAGAGACATTCATGTTGATGTGCCTGTAGAGAATGGAAACGGGAATTTGCCCTCCCACAGGTACTCATATCCCATATGTGCCTAAAATGCAGTTTTGTTGAACAGGCGACATCCGTCTTGAGTTCAGTTATCACAGTTCATTCTTCAACGTGGCTGTGTCCTTCTCCCTCAGCCAGACAGTCTAGTTACAGACTAATGGATAAAATCCTGGAGAACTAAAAATAGACCAATGTGCAATGACATTAAAGGTTTTGTTCATAGCCACCCAACTGCCAGACCTTTTGTTGCTGTAGATACCATGTACAAAGCCATTAGTGTTAGAATATAAATTATGAATTTCAATCATGTAGTCTTAAAATGTTATTTTTCTTAAGTGAAAAAATCTGCCATGGGGTGAAATAATTTCACTTGCAAATCAATGCAAATCAAGTTATTTCAAGAATTTTCTTGAATCAAGTGTCATTTTCTTGATACTGTGATCTGCCTTTGTTCTGCATTGTTGCAGGTTTATTTGCATTGGAAAGAAACAACATTATTATTTTCAATTTAGAAAAATATGATTTTAAGACTGTATATGAGACTAAATTACTAAATGACCCCTGTAGTATTCATCCCACAATCCAAACCCTATCTTTTTGCCTTCATCAGCTAGATACAGTTAGTATGTGTCACACAGTTAGACCAAACAGTTGTTACAGCATCATGGATGAGGAGACAACAGGAGATGTTTCAGCAGATCCCAGAGTCAGACCAGGGTAAAATAATGGGGTATATAAGGGCCGGAAAGTTGAGTTAATCATAGAGAAAGTATTTGAAAGTAAGTTTACTACCCTTTCCTGTGAATGTCAACTTACCTTCCCCTATCTGAACTGCGGTAAACCCAACCATCTGGTGCTCGAACGCAGATTAAAACAAACACAAAGAATGATTTGCAGCTACCATTTGATCCAGTTTCTACAGGTCTTCCCCAGTTTCTTGTTCTCCTGCCAGATGTTTAACACAACTCCTGTCATTTCCCAGAGGAAAAAATATATTTTTCTGTCTTTTCTTTATCTCTATGGGGAAGAGCTCCCCTTAGGAGCAAGGCTATAACAGAGAGAATACATTTGTGAGACTTCATGAGATAAATTCGAACATGTGACATATATAATGGTAATAAGCTCCTACTGTATGATTTTCTTTATTTTATGAATGGGAATGGACTGAGAAGTTTGTGGTTTTACAGCATATCATAGCACAGAGACTGCACTTCTTAATGTAATGAACAATCTACTTTTAGCTGCTGATAGAGATAATTCCACTAATTTGACACTGTTGATCATTTGATTTTAATTGAGTCTTATTAAGTCTTAAACAATGGGTGGGCATCTCTGGTTCTGTTTGAAATTGGTTTTACTCACAAATGAAAGACAAGACTTTTAATGTAGCCATTGGTGAATCCAGGTCATCTAGCACATTTGTGGAGTACCCACATGTGGAGTACCCCAGGGGTCCGTCCTGGGCCCAATATTATTCTCCATTTATATGCTAACCCCCGGGGCATATCATACGCAGACACAACATTGGTTTCTAATCCACTGGTTTCTAAGATCAGATCATTTATTTCAAACAAGAACCTGGAAACTGTTATTTATGCTTTGATCACATCTCACCTTCTCAACTACTGTAATTCATTGTTCATTGCTTATTAGAATGCAAGGACCTCACATGGACCAAAAAGAGAGAACATATTCCTTCTATTTTAGCTGCTCTTCACTGGCTTTCTGTTCATTTTAGGATTGATTTTAAGATTTTACTAATCACTTTTTAAGCACACACTGGCCTACCACCCATTACAGAGCTTTAAACCCCTTATGAGCCTGGTTGCAGCCTGAGATCCTTGCGCTTCTGGTTGCTTTGGAACCTCTCCTAATCTCTCCTAAAAGCACAATTTTAAAACTTGCTTTTACTTGATTTCCAATTATTGTGTAAAATTGTTGATTATTTTATTGTGTTTTGTACACTACTAATACTATTATTATTGCATTTTAAGAAGACTTAAATCTTTATGAAACCTGCAGGCTTACCTGATACAAATTTTTTTCTTCGACATTTCCAATTCTCCCATATCAGGTGACATTTGCATTGCCTCTTCATTTACAGTATGAAAGTTCTCCCCCAGTTGTACCTGAAGCTTCCTTTCTTGTCAGTCTCTCTTTCTCACTCTTTACCTCTGTATTCCTCTCTCTCTGGCCTTAATCAGCCTCTATGGGTCCAAAATGAGAGTTATGTTCAGCCTGGTAACCTGAGCATGAAAGCCTCCCTGGACCTCAGTACTTCCTCCTTGGGATTTCCGCTCTGGTTTGATGGGTGAAGTCTTCTTTTTGTGCTCTCTAGCAGGTGGGCAGGTAATGAGGAAACCATCTGACACTGTGACAGATATTAAGCAGGCAATAAAACACAGACAAGGCACCAACTAAAGCCCTGCTGACATTGGTAGTTTCCTCCTAAAGTGTGATATCCACCATTTGAAAAAAGCCTACTTTTACAAAATGACATTTTTAATGTATATGAGGTTGCTCAAGCCAGTGGTTAGCAAAATAATAACACACTCTATCTTCTATATACTATAGGTTTAGATCGATGTATTGGGCTGATATTAAAAATCATATATTAGCCACCAGTGTCGTCCACCTCTGATATGATAGATATAATGCTGTTTGTTTGATTACATTCTTATTGTAGAATTGAATTTAATATATGGAGGTATGAGCATCTATTTAAATTGTGATCTCTCTCTCTCCTTCTCCCTCCTCTCTTTCTTTCTCTCCACTCCTATTCACTCTTTCATAGACACAAGCTGTAATTTACATGTTAAGACATAAAATATAAATGTAATTTTTTTTTATTGGTTTCACTGTTAGACATAGTCCATCTATCCTTACAGGGGGAAAACCTCAATGTGGAAAGTCTCTGTTGGAATAAGGGTGGGTGATTTTGAGATAAGTGATATGGTTGGTGGTTGGACCTCTCTGCTGTGTGTGACCCAGACTATATAGTCATCATACATGAATCACACGGTCTAAGAGCTGACATAGTCAGAGCTATTGAGGGGAGTTTATCATGTCAGAGCAGACGGGAAACTCTAGCGTCATATTACCTGTTGAAAGACTGATCTAAGGAAAAACCCCAGATGGTTTTATCATTTCAAAGTCGAGCTATTTCCCGAGTCATAGGTCATCTCCTTGACAATAACACTTTTGTTTTTCTGTTTTGATGGACTTTACTGGAGGATGGTCTTTTAATTGTAACGCCTTTTGCTATGTATATAGTATGTTTTATTATTCATGAAACCTCATGCAGTCTGATGCACTCTGCCATTGTGATTATTAGCATTAACCCCTTTCACACATGCAGTGCAACCCTGAACTTATCTAGACATTACTTGGAGGGGTTGTATGTGTGAACGCAAATGTCCGAATCAGTTGGTCTGGAAGTCAAATGGACTTTACCCAACCAGCACCCTAGTCTATAATCCGTTTTCTCATCGAGTGAGCCAAAGTGTGAATGGAGCAGAAGATTCTCCGGAGTATTCTCTACGAGAATGTGTTCATCATGCGACTGGCGCGAAACCAGGATAATACAAACATCCAAGACTGAGGAAGAAGGCAACTAGATCAGACAAAGAAGACAACGACACTGCGGATATGTCTAACTATATTTAGTATTGACATCAACGCAAAAACGGCCACTGAGAGTGAGTCGGTCACTTCATCGACTATCTTCGTGCTGTAAACAAAACACTGCGATTTCCGCAGCATACTTTTTGCCTCATGTCCTGTCTCCTGCACGCTCTACCCAGGCCCCACCCCTTGCCTAAACTAACCAGAATATTTTCTGTTGTTGTGAACGCATCCGACATTCTCCGGTGGTGTGGAAGGGCAACTCCGGTTCAAGAGCAGACCTGATTCTCTGGAAAAGAGAATGTCTGTATGTCTGAAAGAGGCTATTGGTTTGCTTTGCTTAATTTGCCTGCTGGCTAGTTAGCTAGCTAGTCTCAAAAAAAGTCAAAAACCAACAGTTTGTTCACATTAATTGAGCTGACTCTTCTTAAGCTACAATTCCTTGTGCTTTGGAAAAAATACTATAGCACTAAAGGGTCCAGGGCTAAATAAAAGACTGTTTACTGTATCACAATAACCTACATCTGGAAATAAACTGCCTCATCAGATTATTTACTTTTACTAGCGTTAATAAATGGATCTACACCCATACCACAACAGACTTTTTCATCTCTCTTTTCTTGGCCAATTGTTACATGTTTGGCCATTATTTGCACACAGCCAATCCTTATAGGAGATTGGTGACATAACTGCAAATATAGCTTCATAGTAAATGTATTTGAATGGGAGGACGTTAAACACACTCTAAGTGCCATATACAGTGCCAGGGTGATATAACACATCAGTATGGAGTGTGACTACAGTCTAAATTAGTGACAGAGACTATAAATTCATAATAAGATTGTGAAGCTGCTCTAGTAGAGAGATTAATAATAAGTTGTGTCTCGGGATCACTGAGCATTAGTTGTAATTTGAGTGATTGAGAGCACCCATAAATAAAGGAGACCACCTCATGAGGACATGGGTTGTAAAAGCCATGTGGTCTGACAGAGGTGGACAATGGAGGAATATGTGGAACCAATTTTTTTTTTATTAATCACCAGCATATAGCTTTTCTCCAACCCACTTGCCCTCTGGGGTGCTAAGGAATAGAACAACTTCTATAAATCATTGTCTTTCAGTGGACCATGATTCAATTCTATCCCTTTGGTTTCATTTGAGGTATAAGGAGCAACAAAGGGCTTAATATCTGTGAATGGAAATGAAATTTCTAGTGGCAGCGAAGCCAGAAGTGAGGTGTCTATCAAAAACACAAAACGCCAATAATTTTCATTTGAACCTCCCATTCTTTGAGCATGTTCAATCAATTCGAAACTCCCATTGGCTACAGATAAAAACATTTGACCCAATCTAGTGCTCCTCATTCATTTTAATGAGTTTCTGAAATGATACTCCTCTGTGAGCATCTGTCACCACTCATTTCTCCTTTCCACATAGCCACCTTGTTCGGCAGTGAACGGTGTATTATTTTCAATACAATTTCATCTCATGAAATTGGCATTGGCAAAAGCAATCACATTCATTGCGGGTTTGTTCTGCAATATTTCTGTTAGCAGGTCTGATAGCCCCATTACAAGTGAGCAAGTGAGAGTTTGATGCTTCTCCATTGCATCTCACAACCTCCAACCTCTCCACTTTCTGGAGCAGAGAGCAATGTGGTGGCTTGGGTCCCCCTGGCAACCTAATATTTAATACTGTCATAACTAAAAAACTCATAAGCTTTTCATGGGAGGCATGCTTTATGAGTTTTGTATGACACATTTTTAACAAAGGCAGAATTTTTGGCAAGTAAACCAACTTAAGTTAACAGAGCTGACTTTTCTCAAGCCACAACTCAGAGTGTTTTGGAGTCACTGAGACTATGGCTAAAGACAAGACAGTTTACTGAGTCATAGTAACATTTGGAAATAAATCTACCCCATCCCACTATTGAGTTGTACTCATAACATTACTGAATTAACTCACACCACAACAATCTTTTCCCTTTATCTCTCTTTTTCTTGCCTATTCCGTACTGCCCTCTCTGCCCATCTAGGTTTCTGTGTATGCACTCACTCACCCTGGTCTAAGGTCACAAGGGATAACTACATCATTTCCTGTGTATTAATAATTGTCTTAGCTAGCTTTGGCTAGTGGCTGCTGTGAATAGAGCAGCTGACAACTTGGAAAGACAGCTGAAAGGAGGAAATAGACTCCACCGGGGCTGTCCTAGGCTAGCATGTCATGTCAGCAATATCCAAGGCTAGACAAGCATGTTGGGTACACTCTTTAAAGCTACGACTAAGCATTGAGGTAAAATAACCCTTGAATCTGCGAGCACAGGGGTGGAGGAAGACTCACAGACTGATAAACCTGGTAACAGACACTGGAATGGACACGACTATGAGTAGGGAGGGTATATTACTGGAAGCTAGTCGTTTGGAAGTCCAGGGGAAGAAGCTACAGATGTTCCTGTGGCTGAGAAAAGGTAACAACCCTGAGGGGCCTTGGTAGCTTGGTTGAGGGAGTCCAGGGACCCCGCATTGATACTTACTTCTTGAGTAAGTATCAAAAGTACACTGGGAGACACAATCAGGTGTTTAGCAGCCGCAATTGAGAGTAAACAAATTCAAACTAATTCTTCAGCCAAGGAAGGAAATTCCTAAAGTTGGCTTTATCCATGAGACCAGATTAGGAAAGCAGCAGTTGTACGCAGGAATAACGCAATTTGTAATCCTACGAGAACTAGTTTAACAGTCAACAAAGCATATGAAAGAAAGAAGTTTAGATATACTGAGTTAGCAGCAGAGGCAGAGCAGCAAGATTGGAAGGTACAGGCAATTCTCCACTGGACCTCCATGGTGGAACCAGATGTGGTTGATAGGAGATTTGTGATGCAACTGCAAAGCCTGTATTGAACCAGAGGTCAGAGTCTGTAGTTTGTAGTTCAGCATTGCATAGCAGAACTCTAGCTTGCTAAAACTTAGATAACTTATTACTTTAGATGGACCTAACCTGACACTTGCATCAGCCAGGGAAAGATGAACAGTGATGCAAGTCTAGTCTAGCATCTAACATTTATACAGTGTTCCTATTTTTTTACCTATAAAAAAGTACAAGCTGTCTTGTACTGAAATAAAATGTTCTTTTGTGAAGGACAAGCGGTTGAAGAAGAAGAAGAAGAACGAGAAGTCAGAACGACTTTTAATTGCAACATAGTAATTGCAACATAGTAATTGCAACATAGTAGGTGTCTGTAGGTGTACTTATCAGGTCCCAATAAGCCCAAATAGCAAAGAGAAATTAAAAATGCATACCAAACAAGAGCTTGGGTCTTAGGAGGTTAAAGACACATAACAGGTCTCAATAACATTAATAATAATATTTATCCCCACCCAATATGGGCGATGCATGCTGGGTAATTTATTTGAACAAATAACCATCAGATTGGGTGAGGGCAACAATGACATACAGTCCCAAAGGTGAGGAGTGAAGTGAAGTGCTTTGTAAGCTCTACTGTAAGTTATTTGTTATGAATGAGGTTGTCCCACAACAGGAAGGCCTGGGTTTGATCCCCTTTGCAGCCATATCTACTGAAGTATCCTTGAGCAAGATACAGTACCTGCTCCACTAGCTATATAGTGGACCAACCGGAGCGAGGAAAGTAGGAGTGGGCTTTCATAGTCAGTATCAGATCTGGAGGAAAGTAGGGATGAGCCAATCACGTCATAGTTGGAATCGGTTCCAGAGGAAAGTAGGGGTGAGCTGATCACATCATAGTTGGAATCGTATCCGGAGGAAAGTAGGGGTGAGCCGATCACGTCATAGTTGGAAGTGATTTTGTATCCATTGGACAAGCACCAATACTTGTGATCGCCTGATTGGAAAAAAAAAAATGTTTTTTTCTAAATAGCCAGTGCTACTGCTGAGAGAGGCTTCCTGCATATTGTTGTAGGACGCACGGAACTTGTCCTACAATTTGTGTTTTATGATTTGCTGTTGTTTTCTGAGTTTCGCTTTGTACTTCAGGGCCACCGTACCATACTGTGATGATGGACTAAAACTTTAACAAATGGAAATTTTAGCCCATATAAATCCAGGCTTGTGCTTACCATCTGTCCATTTTACCAAGTAATTTAATCTAGTATTGAGTCAACTTGTTTCAACAATTTTCCTGAATCAAGTGTCATTATCCGCTTTATTCTGCCTTATTTCACATTTTTTTTGCAGTGTACCTCATGACGGCTTGGCATGTGTTATTGATTGATGAATGGTTAATTTAGTGTGCTGTGAACCAAAGGGGTATTTTGAAGGATTAGGTTTAAGTAAACTATACCTCTGCAGCTTATCTGCCCTTGGCCTCCTGCAAGAGATTGCTGGCAGAAAAGGACTTAAAATGCCACTGACTGGCAGCTAGTTATTTGTGTGCGTGCGTGCGTGCATGTGTGCGTGTGTGTGTGTGTGTGTGTGTGTGTGTGTGTGTGTGCATGCTCCAGAGTGAAACCCGACCTTGTCTTTATGGTAAAGAACAGCAGCACAGGTGTGTAACATGATCGATGGGATCCCCTTACCTCTACGCCCAAAGATTAGCCAGGCCTTTGGACAGCCAGATTTCTGTTTTAATGGCTGTTGAGATGAATGAATGAGTTCAGTCATTTATCATGTCAAACCGCCGGAGTTCAGAAAAAACACTCAGGGCTTAACCACGACCCACCGGCTGACTCACAAAAGGTAAAAGGCAAAAGGTAACAGAAGCACATCAGGATCAAAGTGTCAGCCACATTGTCTTTTAACAATGAGATTTTTAGAGCGTATTGCTCACTCTTCTCATGATTGCTGTGTAGTTTCATAGGACGTTTTTTGGTGATACTTTATTCATCCCTGCAGGGAAATTCTCACTCTTCCACACTCTTTGCTCATGGACATTTCAGCGGGGCAATTGCTTGCTGACACGCAGGGGTGGAAATACTGGTACTGTTTTGGAAAAATGTAAAAAAAAAAAGAACACATAAAAGCTACTCAGTTACAGTAATGAGTTATTCGTACGTATTTACTTCCACCTTTGCCGACCCATGGATCTCCTAGTCTAAATACTAGACTACCTTGCTAACGCCGCAGTTAAGAAGTTTAGTCATTTCTAAAGTGGTATAAGAGGCTGGCGCTACTTTCAGCAATGGCTCATCTCTGTTTAATCTCCACAGAAAATGAATCCCTGTTGTATAATGATATAATGTTGTTACAGTGTTATTTCTGCATGCCGGATAATTCCACCGGCAAAAATGCTACTCATCAGTGCAGTTAGATACGGTTACAAGGCAGCGCATTCACCGATTGTTCGAATTCTCCCTCCTGCTGTGGATGCCGGTAAATGCCTGAGCTGTGTGGCGTGCAGTGGTGATCACTACAGAATGAACACTACTACTATTCTGCAGCAAAGGCACCGGGGACATCTGTCATTCAGCCGAGGAGGAATGTAGGTCACTATTCCTCGTGTCTTCGCCTGAGCAGGGCCTGATTAAAGACCGCAACCTACCGCCTTCTGACGACTACGTAACCGCCAGTCAGCCACTGTGGAGTTACACAACATTCCTCTTTTTTTCCACTGCGCCGGACAGAGGATGCTATTCTTAAGGCTGCGTGATTTAATATCATTCTCCAACGAGAGGACCCGCCTGCTCTCTCTCCCCCAACCCACCCCCCTCCCCACCACCACCTCCGGCACACGCACACATATACACTCACACTGTAGGAACAGAAGAGATTGGATTACCCAACTGTCAGTCAATCATATGGGTGTTGATGCAAGCCCACCATGAAATATCTCAAACAGATGGCTGGGCATAGCCCTGAGCGTGCACCCCCACCCACCCCTAACCCGGACCTAGTCCCTTGGTAAGAGACTGTAAGCTCCTTAGATTTTTTTTTCATGCCTATCACTAATTTGGGTCTGTTCATCAAAGTAATCAAAAGCAATATTCCTTTTTTTTGTGTGCACGGATAGGCACCCTCTTCGCTGACACGTTAACAGCTTTACTTTTAACATATAGCGTTTGATGATTACGCAACAGATGAAAAATGTGTGAAAACGACTTAATGAGTATATAAATCCGCACTTGTGCTTAAGACAATAGCATGCCAGGAGGATGAGCGATGGGAGTATTTTAGGGCAGGGCGACGACCCCCGACACCCGGGCCGACAGGCAGCAGAGGAGGAGGCTGAGCCGGAGCAGGTGTCCCTGCTGACATCTGCCTCAGTTCACTGGGGAAACACAAGCACCCTGCAGCTACAGCACTGACAATGCCACTGAAGTGCCCTGGCTCCATATAAACAAGGTAGACTTTTTTTCCACTTCTTACTAGCTTTGGGAATTATGGAGGGGAGGGGATCACGCAGGCTCATTTACAGGTTTTGTTAATTATTAGTGACTTTAATTCTAGGATATTCTTCCTACTTTTGGCTCTTTTATATAAGGTAAGGTGATTTTTTTAACGATCCCTGGGGGAAGTTGGGTTGTTGCAGCTGCAAAATAATAATAGGCACATGGATTTGAATTGGGAAAACCCACATTTCAGACTTTATGGTTAGATTTGTTTCCTATATCATGATTTTTTTGCTTTTGTCATTGGCCATTTTCTACTTCATTCTCAATGTAGCAGCTTAATCCATGGAGAAAAAAAAATGCTTTCATGTCAGAGTATTAAGAGGACTCGACCCAGATCTTTTACAAACATTAAAGAAAAAAAAAAATCGTTGGATGTTCAAGCTCATGCAATATTGAAGCTGTCATGTTTACTCATCAACCCACTTTCCTTCTGAATCTAATCAAGCTGACAAGACAAACCCACCAGGCTGTTGATTCAGACACTCTATTGATCCAAGTTTGTGTTCCATTGACCCAAGTGTATTTCTAAAGTCTCTGTAGTGTAATCAAAGGGGGCTTTGCTCAGGCCGTGTACCTCGATTCTCCCTGACCTGAGCAGATTAAGACGGCCTCTTTTTTTTACCTATAGTATGCATCCACCTCCGAGAGAGGCTTTCATATCAGACCATCTTACTCTGTATATTTGCTGTAATCAGATATTAATCTTAGACGGGCTTGCTGTGTGCTTATCAAACAATGGATTATAACAGAACATGGTGGTGTGTGGAGATGGAGACGGGAGAATGACACGTTGAAAGCGATTTATGTCGAACTGAGGGTGGGGGGGGGGGGCGTCTGACAGAAGTCCCTCATAGAAATTCTGAGCATGCACTGGGGTGATATTGAATCCCAGTCCATACGTGTCCTGTAAATAAAAGAAAACCAGTGGTCTTATCGCTGTAATCTGACCTATTTCAGAAACCCAGCCAGATAGAGAACAGAGGATAGAGGTTAGTTACTTAAGTATTCAGTGTCAAGTCTGTGATGGAGAAGAGCTGCCATTTGGTTTTAAAAAATAAATAAAACACAACAGAAACAGCTTTTCTCAAAGGTTTCTTAAGCCATAGTTCTTTCAGATGCATTTCAAGGGCTTGGAGGTTTTAATGAGCACAGTGCAGACAGCACAACGGAGATTTTAATGACTTAAAGCCAGGGTTGTTTGCACTTTTTTTGTATGTGATTTGCTCTTTTGTGCCTTTTGGTTCCAGGCACAATTTTATTCTGCTCACAATATCTTGGTCTTTCTAACCAGCAAAGTGCTGTTGCTTATCTCTCAGCAGCCAATAAGCGCCTGAAAAAAGTCAAATGTCAGGAGGTGAAATTAATCCTCGATTTTGGAGAGTCTTATATGTTTTGGCAGATTTAGGTACCTTTCAAATCTTTACTTATGGGTGTCTAGGTATGGGTGGGGGGCAGCTTGATGCCTGCTGGGTTAACCTGGGAACTTGGGAACGTTGCCAGGTTGAGTAACACTCTGCCATTCACTTACCACTGTTGAGCAAGGCATTTAAGTTGGCAGCTGCACAGGAAAGCTCCCATGTGTGAATGTGAGTACATGTATGAGTGTGAAGCAGGGTGTTTCTGAAAAAGAACAAGTGCAAATTGTGTGTATAGGCCTAATTAATCATTGCACCTCTCTAGTTATATATATATACATCACACACATCACTGTATAGCAGCAGTGTATGTAAACTAACAGATGAAGAGGATTCAAGTGTTGAAGACAGATTTTCACAATAATACAATTTGTATTATTTAGATATTGATTATAAAAATGATAATAAATGATTTTCTGCCACACTTATGTAGTTTGATCATGTACAGCTATAGAGGAGTGATGCAGTTTGATAGTGTTCAACTATAGAGGAGTGATGCAGTTTGATAGTGTTCAACTATAGAGGAGTGATGCAGTTTGATAGTGTTCAACTATAGAGGAGTGATGCAGTTTGATAGTGTTCAACTATAGAGGAGTGATGTAGTTTGATAGTGTTCAACTATAGAGGAGTGATGCAGTTTGATAGTGTTCAACTATAGAGGAGTGATGCAGTTTGATATTGTTCAACTATAGAGGAGTGATGCAGTTTGATAGTGTACCGCTATACCGCTAGAGGAGTGAAGCGTCTCACCCTGAATTTGCCTCTTGACAGTGTTGTTGTGAAGAAAATACCTGGATTATTTGTGGCGACAGGGGTCTCCCTCCAGCCTGTAGTCATCGTTGATCTGGCCTCAGCCTGTCTAGGGACTGGATTAGAGGATGAGTGCGGAGGTGAGGGCTTGCAGATAGATCAACGGCCGCCGCCTGAGCCACACATGCAAACAAACGCATTATCGACGCAACTAATATACCTAGCATTGCCGAGCACATGTTCACCACCGTTTGATCTGCCGCTTAATCCACTCAGTGCAGACCACAGAATATGTTGTGATTACTGAAAGCATATAAAAATAAACAAGTTATTGGTAAATGGTCAGTAAGTCATATGGTACAGTAAGCAGATGAGATCTCTCTTTGGGGATTATATTGTATATGACTGCCCTGATCTCCTTAACCAGGCTTTAGTTCATACTGCAGTGGAATTCATTCTTTTCCATTTCATTCAATAGAATTGTTTTTCCATATGCATTGACTTGCATTTTGATATTTCGTTATTGTTAGTTATTTTGAGTTAGCTTATGTCAGTATCATTTTGTGGTTACAATAGCCTGGATCAGCTCTTATCCTGGGGTATACCATGATTAGATGGCATACATGTATGCACCTTATCCTATTTAGCGCTGGTTCTTTGTTAATTCAGTTTCTGCGGTCATATCCAGAATATCCTGAATGATTCTTTATTGATTTGCACAATGATATTTTGAATGGGGATGTGAAGATGCACACAGAGAGCTAATCCAGAATAAAACCTTAACAGGGATAAGAGCTGTTATCTGGAATACTTGGGCTCGCACTTCAGAACGTGCAAAACACTATGATGCCCTGTGATCTGATGCATATCACACACTGGTACATTGAAAATTGGGGCTTGCAAGGTTTTACGTGCATGCAAAAGCGAATGTAGGGTGTTCAGTCATTTTAAAACAAATTTTATACAGTATAGAGAGAGATGTGACAATGGTGCAGTGTTTGATGTCCCGCATGATTATTATGGATATAAAAATGTAAAATGTGAAATGACCAAAGTGCAGGCTCTCAGCTGTCAAGGTATTTTCAGCAATATTAGATGTTGAAGGGCCTTTCCATTTCAGAGCTCACTGTATAAATAGGCAATGCAGTGTCTGTCTCACAAAATACATGGCAGTGAATTTCTAAAATTTCTCATAGGACGTGTAACCCCAGAGGTTGGTCTGCCTGACCCTGGACCCCTGCAGGATTAGTTACCTCACTCCCTGGTCTGTTCATAGTCAAAGTAAATACTCTCATTTCCTTTGGGAACACATGGTGGTGAGGACCTTGACCCCCTGCGTGACCCCCCCCCCCCCCCCCCACATCATTAGGTGTGTTTCAGCAACCACTTTGTTTTAGATCATCGCCAAGGAACGCGAAGTTTGGGGTGAAACTGTTTTCCGAGTCCTTGAGCATGAATGAACGCGAACAAGGGTAAGGATGAAAAGGAAAGGTTAAATGGGGGATGAGTAACGCTGAGAGTGTGTTTCGAGGATGAGGGGATGAGGAAGAGGCACACACACACACACACACACACACACACACACACACACACACACATGCAAACGGTCCACACACATATCCAGCGAGCAGATATGCAGGAGATTTAGTTCCCTTTTGAATCCATAATGAGTTTAACACGCGTGATGAGCTGGTGGTTAAATTCGAGCGAGACAGCCGTGATCCACGCTGCACATTCAGGCTTATCTGCTGCCAAAGATAACAGGCAGAACAAAGCATGGGCGAGGGCTGCAGGCAGAAGAACCCCCTCGCTGCTCAACAGGGATACCCCCTCACAGCCATTTGATTGGAGAATTACCCCCACATTACCTTGCCATGCTTGCAGGCCATGCCGTGCTGTTGGGGGTGGGGTTGGAAGTTGAGGTGGCTTGGGAGAGGCGTCGGGGCATTATTTTAGTATTTGCGGTGTTTTGGAGTCTTCTAGAGCGCAATAGATGACTTTCAAAAGCTCTGGTTTCCTCTACACTGTCATACTGTGGTTCTGCTTTGATCACAGTCAGGCATCTGGCAAATTGCATGGCGTAGTGGCTCAGCTGGTATTATTATGATGAGCTTGAGATGAGGTAATACTTTGATATTTACTTTCATGGTGTGTTTAATACTGTAATTATGGGTTAAACTGTGTGGCAATCTCAGTCCAAAGGGTGACTGATTCTCATGCCCATGACAGCATGTGGCGCAGGCTTGATTAGGGGTATTTGATTAGTGCAATTCCTCAAAAACTGTAAGCCTCTTACTACTTTCCAGACCCGGGTGGACTATTTTCAAAAAAAAAAATCACCAATGGATGTGGTTTGCCACATAGAACAGTACAAGTCCTGATGCAGTAAACCTCACTGTGAATCAGAATCACTTTGCCATATACAATCAATGTACAAGAATGGTGACATTGGTGCAGGGACATGTTGACAACTCATGTCTTGGAAGGAACAACTGGAGCTGACATTTGCTTAATTAGTGCTCCAGTTATTGATGTGCATGTACGGTACTGTGCAAAAGTATTTTTTTTCCTGCAAAAGTAGTTTTCTGCATCAGTGTTTTACATTACTGCTATTTATAGTAATTTCTAAAAGCAATTAAAAGCATCTAAACTACAGATCTTTTTTTTTTTACATGTGCCTAAGACTTTTGCACAGTACTGTACATGACGGACGTGGCCCTGGACACATACATTTACTGATACTGAACAATCTTCAGTTGTACAGCAATTCAATTGATGTAAATATTTCATATGAACAATTGAAATTCTGTGTCAAGCCAGGAAAGACATGTATTAAATCCTAATGATGAGCAACATATTAATGTGTAGTGAGGGGTAGGAGTCTATGAAACATTGACAACATAAAGCATATAGCGTGTTATTAAACATCCATTCACGATACTGCCCATGACCTTCCTACCAGAGTCATGTCTGAAAGTTGAATGTCTTTGAAGAGGCTTACATTTTCACTCCGTCTCTGTTTTTAACCTCAAATCAATGCGGCATAAGTTGAGCACTGCAGAAGTTGAAGCCTATTACAGGCAATTTTGTGCTTTTCACAATACCGCCGGCACTTTTAGCAGCAGCTGACTGAAGTTGAAGTTGAGGTGGCTGTTTCTGGAGAGGTGCGTTTCTGTCATGAAAATTTCCAAATGCAAAATGGGACCTTCTTGACTGACAAGTCGATGACCACAGGGGCTTGATGTTTTGACTTTTTTGGCTCCCGTCTCCAAAATCAGACTCTCTACTCTGGCAGCCATAGGCGTATTTTCTGTAAAATTATCCTAATGGAAAAGTAGGGATCATCAGACGCCTGAATAGAGCATATCAGCTGAAAGTTGTCAGTAGGTATTATTCCCCCTACCCATATTGGGCCAATTCCATGATCCAATGGACCCATGCTGAAGACTAAAAAGTCAGATCAAGATGGACATCAGGTAGGTAAAATGGAGCAGTGCCAAAGTAGTCATGTTTCTTTATACTGTGTGTTATACTTGTTTGTTCTAGAAATGAAATTAGCGATGTTCCATTTTCCCCCCGCTTAGCTTTCCATGGCATCTTTTAACAAGATTTCCAGCGGTGGGTGAGGGGAAGTTCAAACATTCAGTCGACAGCCTTCTGTTGCCTTCAATCTCCTGCTGGACTTGAATAACACAGTGACCTAGTTAGGAGGAAGCTGATGAGAAGCAATCTCCCCCACCTTCTCAGTGGCCCGAGACCAATGGATGAAATAATTTCCTCCTTTATGAGACGCTCTAAACAGAGCTTTCCTTAAGCAGTTGAATGAGAGAGAAATAGAGACAGATAGAGAAAGAGTGGACTTAGCCTCAGCCCGGGCTTGTGTGACACATAACGGCTATCTAATCACGCCGAATGCAAACGAACTGGCTCCCTGGCGGCTTGGCGCTGGGAGCTGGCAAAGCCCTCTGCTCATCTGGCCCCCAGCTTTCTCTGGACGGAGCTAAAGACCCACCGAGAGGGGGGCTTCAACTCACTACAGTCAAGTGTTGTTGGCAACCAGTTAATGGGAGCAATGAGGGAAAAAGGGGAGGAAAAAGCACCTTGCGCAGCGTTTTTCTAAGGCTCCAGTTTCCATGGGCACAAGCTCCAGGGGGGTTGATGTCGGACTGGAACAGGTACGCTACAGTGCGACCTCCGCACTCAATTACACCTTTATGTTTTTTTTTTACTCTATCAGCTGCAAACTTTGTGACCTGAAGACTAGCGGAACATGTGATTTCTCCTCTCCCCTGTCGACAGGCGGTTATATGAAGCTGGAGTCTGTTTGAGTCCTCTTTTTCTCCCCTTCTCCTCTCCCTGAGAGAGGGCGGCACTGTGCCACCGGATCATCGGCCAGCAGAGCTTCCCCAGTGCCAGCTCCTTTTCATTCAAACAGAACAAATGCCTGCATTATTCAGGCTGCCATCTCTCTAGAACGGCTTCCCTATCACTCTGCCAGGCTCCTGGGCTACAAACTTGCAAACAACTATGTTTACTGTTTGTGTTAGGAGATATATCTTTTCAGGAGAGTCCATTGCAGGCTCTGCTTTACTGTGTAACTTCATCTGATGGCATGTGCCAGAATAACATGCCAGAGGATCAATTGCAGAGCTTGTAAATCATGTCATCACAGCAGCTTAAGATGTTTTACGCTGATTTATGAGACTGTGATGAACATTACTGATAACTGAGTGAAGTGAGGAGGTGGCGCTTCACTCTGCTACCAACAAGTCAACCGCCATCCAAAGCTCCAGGCCAGTAGATCTAAGCCTGTCCACACGCCACACATCCCAGAATGAATGTGTTTACATAGCATACTTGGCCACACAGTGCATTCTCACTAAGTGGCTGTTAAAGCTCTGCTCCTCGCCTCTCCCTGGTTAATGGCCAAGTGATGATGTAGGGAAGGTCAGACGGTGGCCACCATGCCAATGGCACAGCACGTCCACACAACCTGCCTGCCTGCTGCTTAGTGTCATCACACCCACTGTTGAATCCCCATCACTGCTAATGCTGGGGGAAGTGCCGCACTCGAAGATGTACTCGCAGAGCCCGGTCTGCTCCAAAGGCCAAATAGGATTTTGCCTTGATTCTGCTGTACTAACAAAGCAGTCAAGATGACTCCTAGCTGTTCCCCTTTGGCACACTCCGTTGATGAGGTCATTATCTTCAAGGGCTGCTTTTAATTGCCGCTGCAGGTCATATAATAGGATTTAGACTGGGAGCTATCGGATTCAGACATAGTTTCAGTGTCTGCGAATCCATCATTGACAAATCATTTGGCAAAACCTGCATACTTTTTATGAACACGTATACACAATATAAATATAGCATTGTGCAGATGTATTCGTACTTTGTTATCCAAGCTCAAACCTGGGTTTGATAATGCTGTTGATGGAGTCTCAGCAGACTACATGCAGACGGGTCTGGTTTGCGGCTTCATCACTCACCTCCTCGGACAGTCCTTAGTCATCAAACCAATTCTAGCTCGCAGAGTGATGCTCTCAGGCCTTCATTCTGTGGCACAAAGCAGAGTGGATACAAGTTTATATCCTCGTGGTCGTCTGATGGATCCCCTTGTGTAAATGGTTCAGCAATAAATCTCTGGGATCGCTGCAACTCCACATACCTACAGTGAGATGTCAGGCCATTGTCGTAATTGTAATTGACTGCGCCGGCCGCAGAGGGCTCTTTTAAAGCTCTTCCAAACCCAGAGTGTTTATAGAGGGAATTGGCAGTAAGTGTCCCATTTAATGATTTGCCTAAAGGAACTGGTACGGCTAATTTCCTGGTAATACAGCTCCTTTGAGTGTTGAAGTATCAATTTCAAAGACAGTTATAAACGGCTGTGGTGGTAATTTAGGATTACATTATAACCATAATAATCTTCATAAACACTGAAGACGACGAGCACTTGGAAAATATTAAAGGCGGCGCAGAGAATTCATGAACGGAATAAAGAGGTTATGTTGGTCTTTTGAAAGGATGTGACCTTTTTGTTTTAGATCTCTTGATGTGAAATAAATAATTCCATCTTCTCAAAGGTTTCACATACGGACCTCTTATGTTGCGTTCACACTGCAGGTGAAAGTATCCAAAGTCAGATTTTTCCCCCTCACGTAACACAGATCTGTTTTCTAATCTGCAATTTTTTAAAATTGCGATCGGGACCACGTGCATATATGGTACAACATTGAATCCCAAGGCATGCGACCTACATGCGACGTGTTTGAATGCTCACAGCGGAATTTGTCAGTGTTGTCATGACAGCAAGTACATCCTACATCCTTCACTTGAGGCAACTGTCATGATTTTGGTGCCACAGCAGCTTGGCTGAACCAGCATTGGCATGGAGGACGACGAGACACGACAATGGAAAGAAAGCCAAATAGCCGACTTGATTGGAATTTGGGGGAGACGCCTCAATTCAATCAAAACGTGAAGATGTGGTGGCCTTTGTTATTGTTACTCTGCACATGTGTGTCTTTAGGAACTCGCTGTCAATATCACATATGGGTTACATCCTAAAAAATCAGATCGATTCGAGCATGAAGACCTGCAATGTGAACTGAGGTGCACAGCGTCTTGTTCACAAGACATCCTGCTTTATAGAAGTACAAATAGCGATGCTTATGTTTGAGGACATCATGGGAGGCCTAGCTGATATCCCTGCCAGGACACATACTCAATGTTTGGACAAGAGCTGAGAGATGGATCTATGGTTTTCATGCAGTGGATTATGTTCTAGGGAGAGGATTATATAGGTCACATAGGTTTGTATTTAATTCCTGATGTGCCTTCCATGTGCTAAAAAATACAGTACACTAGATTCCTCTTTTCCGCCATACCCTGTGTGGTATCTTGATAGCTTAGTTTGGCATGTTTGTAGATGTAGGTTGGCCGTGGACAGATGCTAAGAATGAGCACTCATACCCATAAACCACCACACGTACACATAGAATTGTATGCCTACCAGACGCAGAGCTATAGGGAAGCTGTTTATTTGATTTCAGTTGGATAAATGGTTGGCGCAGCGCTGATACAATAATAGCTTTAGGAATCCAATAGCTTTACGTGTCCACAGATGCTCACACTACAGACAGGCAGTATATTACAGCCATATGCCTGTCCAGGGGGGGTTTCCCCTTGTAAAAATGTGTCTGAGAGACAGGGTAGAGGTGGCGTCATCACTTCTCCCCCCTCCTCAGTATGATGAAGGAAAAGATGAGTAGGCCGAGGCATGTGAAAAGAGCGGCACAGGATGACATTTCAGCCTCTGTGCTTTAGTTCATGCGAACTCTTATAAACGCTTTCACAATGCGGGGGATTGTTTAAGGTTGGGGAATGGGGGTAGGGCGGGATAGATGATCCAGTCGGCGGGTTATTTGACACAGGCCGTGGAGGAGACATTAGACGATCCATCTGGGCTGGGGATGACATATCATCACGGAGGATCAGGCACCAGGAAGAG
The DNA here is from genome assembly GCA_034670385.1 of Hoplostethus mediterraneus. Classification (NCBI taxonomy): domain Eukaryota; kingdom Metazoa; phylum Chordata; class Actinopteri; order Trachichthyiformes; family Trachichthyidae; genus Hoplostethus; species Hoplostethus mediterraneus. The sequence continues at coordinate 1,425,551 of JAXDDW010000002.1, forward strand.
GGCCCATCGCCTCGCCGGTGAAGAGCCCTTCAATCAGGCCATGCCTCAGTGCTCACCAGAGCACTGAGCAGTTTGATTGAAGATCCCACTTCCATCCAGCTGCTGTGGAAACCTGTGTTTAGAGGGATCTACCTGGGATTGATTACAGTCGAGGAGAAGATTTCCATGTGATCATAATACGAGATGTGGAGACATTGAATATCAGAGGATGGCAACTCTGGTTAGGGTTCTGACTTGAGCCATCTTTCCATCAGCTCCTAAAGCTGGAGACACAATACACAACTTGCCTCCCTGATCCAATCAAGACCATTATCATTATTTCAAAGTCTTGATATCCCCCTGTAGTATGAGCTGGTCAATGACTAAAGTGAACATACATCTGCAATAGCCAATGAGAATTGAGCGCAGGAGATGGAGGGGGGGGATACAAAAGAAAGTTGGGGAGGAGCTCAGGTAATTTGTGATCCTCAAATGCAACTGGTCAGCAAGCACGCGTTCCCCAAATCCAACGCCCAGCGTGTTCAGTCCAGTAGCGTGTCCTCATCTTCGGAGAGCGTGTCTGTGTTTGTCACGGGAACCTACTCTATAAGTGTAGATCACGCCTTGTTCCTTTTTCCTACCTAGACAGTCACACACTGAGCTCTTTGTATCACACCACACTGTGAACTAGCAGCACAGTTGTATAAATATAGGAGGGGAAAGGAGCAAGGAAACCATCGATCCCCATCCATTCAGTCCTGGGACTCTCCCAGGATGTCAATGTATAGGCCTTATTCTGCTGGACTCCACAGAACGCTCCAGTCAGCCATGCAATGAGATTACAGAACCGCAGCGCTTGTCAATCACGCAACAGAAATCGCACTGATACCCAAACCCTCCTGGGCTCTCAGGATGAAAAGGCAAAAAAGATAGACCGACTCTCTTATTGAAATTCACTTCTGTTTTTCCATAATGTGAGTGAAATACGCAGACTAGTAAAAGAATAAGGCACGCACACGCAAAAAGTGATGCATATCAAAGGACAATTTAAGAACAGGGTTGGTCATCTAAGTGCAACGGTTTGGAAAGCCAAGATCGACTGCACCGTATTATCTTTAATGTGTTCAATTTGAGGGAAAAGTTGTGGTTTGCCTCAGTGGGGCTCGCTCAAGTTTACTCTTTCAACTGTTCCTGCAGCACGGTGGGGTGAGATCACGCCACGAGGCTCCAAAGCCCGCTGCAGACAGACTTTGCCAAACAAAACTCCTGAAAATGTTCAGATTCCACAAACCCCTGCTGGTTTTTCAAGCTATGCACAATTTAGCTGCAGTGTTGCGGTTTTCAAGCCCTGACCGTGATCTCAGCTCGACTAGCTGTCACATCGATTGACAGATCGGTACAGAGTTGCTTGAAAGAGAAGTTCAGACTTTATTTAGGAACAAACAGGTTCATCCCAAAGTCCTTTAGAGAGAACAGAAGTACACAAATACCGATAAAAACAATACACATCACAAACTCCAAGATGTAAGGCCAGGCCGCGCGTGTGTGTGTGTGTGTGTGTGTGTGTGTGCACGCGTGTGCGTGTGCCCAGAAACTTTACTCCTGCACGTAGTAATTGATTAATGCAGACCTGGATAGAGAACACGAGAAGAGTCAGAGAGGTTATAGCCCAGTGCAAACAAGAGGGCTGCTGAAAGCTGAGATGAGCTTTCGGTGTTTTACAGTCACATCCATGACTCCGGCTCTCTCATCAATCCCTCACACAAGTGCTGAATCCGATCTGCTTTGGCCGAACCTCTGGATCTTTGTTTTAGTGCCTCTTTGCGAAGTGCCCTCCGTGTCTTGTTGGGCCAGAGTAATACAGTGGAATTTATTGTTGCGGGATGCTGGCCCGGGAGTCCTGATGTATATCCAGTTTTGTGCTGGGCTTGTAAAATGGCCCAGGGTCGTCGCGGGAACGATGGAGGTCACTCTGGCAGCTCGCGATGGTGGTTTATTGCACACACGGCTCAAAAGGCTTCTGCCTGTAACTCAAACAATGTCACTCCGTTTGCTTTGTCTCAGTGTAAATGAGCACCCAAGAAGTGTTTTCCACAATGTGTGTGTGTGTGTGCACTATATGTGTTTTGTTCAGGAATACACACCACTGATCTGTTTAAGCCTGTGTGTTTTCTATCATTTCACAGCCTTTTCATAGTTGGGCTTGATCCCGGACACAGCTTTGGTTCGTATTTGATGCAGTGAAGCCGTTGACCCTCTTATGTTTGTGTATTGTTTGTAGGCTGTAATTCTCTGGTAGTAGATTTATAATAGTATGTGTTTTAGTTATAGATCAAACAGAAACAGAATATAGAATAACTGTATGGGACTTTGTCTTGGTGACATACAGAGGCATATTATTCCAACATATACTGTGTGAGGTGATTATATATTTGCGAGAAAGCAGACTTTACTTGCAGTAAATTGTCAGCTCCCCCAGACAAGGTTGCGACCCTCTGCTAGCTCCGGGGTCCTAAGGGAGATCTCAGATGTGCTGGCTTGCCAGGTGTTTGTGTGTATCCGTTGCCTCGCGCTGTTATTCACTGCCCAGCATGCTTTGAAGGGCTCAGACCAGACGGACGGAGGCAGGCCTGATTTGTGTTGCTTGGACAGTATGTCACAGAGGAAAAAACAGCTCTATCTAAAAGCCGCAATTTTTTTCTCCTCATTATTTGCCCAGTCACGTACTCTCACTGCAGTGTGAGAGACAGGTTCGGGTCTCTGGAAGTAAACCAGGGGAAAAGAAGAAGTTTGCAAAGAGTCCGAAATGGAAGTGTTGGCGCATGTGTGTAGGAGAAAAAAACAACAGAGTTTTCAGAAGCATCAGCAGCGGAGTCACAAGAACTGATAAAAGTAAAGCATGGGAATAAATGATCAACGCTGTCAATGCTGTTTCAGCAGAAAGCTGAGGTAAAACTGAAACATCTTGTTGTTGTTGAGGTTTGGCACTACTGTAATGGATTTGTCATAAAGAATAAGCCGTTCTAAGAGCCTTCCCGCACGTTTCCAAACACACAAACACATTTCCGTGTTTCCAAGCACTCGTAGGATTTGATCGTACCAAACGAACAAATTCAGATACAAACAAAATGATGAATCCGACTATTTTCGTAGAAACCTTCGTACTAACATTATACGATCAAATCTGATCGTACGCATGTTTCGTGAATGAGGCCCATTGTACGTTAACTGTATTTAGAGCTCATGCAGATTGTCTGGCAATGGATAACATGGAAAAGTTTGAACTTGCAACAGCAAAGTTAGCTGTGGTTGTTTAGGATTTCTACTGTTTTTATGATTTTGTGTAATGACACTCACAGCATGTTCTATTATAAATATATGAATGAAATACATGCAAGGCTATGTAGTTATAAGATACTGCTCATCAGAAGTGATATAAAGACAAAGATAAAGACAAGGACCAAATTGTGATGGCTAGACAACTGATTCAGAGCATCTCCAAAACGGCAGGTCTTGTGGGGTGTTCCTTGTATGCAGTAGGTAGTACCTACCAAAAGTGGTCCAAGGAAGGACAACCGGTGAACTGGCGACAGGGTCGTGGACACCCAAGGCTCATTGATGTGCGTGGGGAGCGAAGGCTAGCCCATCTGGTCCGATCCCACAGAAGAGCTACTGTAGCACAAATTGCTGAAAAAGTGAATGCTGGCTATGATAGAAAGGTGTCAGAACACACAGTGTTGCGTATAGGGCTGTGTAGCCGGTCAGAGTGCCCGTGCTGACCCCACGCTGACCCGTCCACCGCAGAAAGCGCCTACAATGGGCACGTGAGCGTCAGAACTGGACCAGGGAGCAATGGAAGAAGGTGGCCTGGTCTGATGAATCATGTTTTCTTTTACATCATGTGGACGGCCGGGTGTGTGTGCATCGTTTACCTGGGGAAGAGATGGCACCAGGATGCACTATGGGAAGAAGGCAAGCCGGCGGAGGCAGTGTGATGCTCTGGGCAATGTTCTGCTGGGAAACCTTGGGTCTTGGCATTCATGTGGATGTTACTTTGACATGTACCACCTACCTAAACATTGTTGCAGACCAAGAACACCCCTTCATGGCAACGGTATTCCCTGAGGGCAGTGGCCTCTTTCAGCAGGATAATGCGCCCTGCCACATTGCAAAAATTGTCCTGGAATGGTTTGAGGAACATGACAAAGAGTTCAAGGTGTTGACTTGGCCTCCATTTTCCCCAGATCTCAATCTGATCGAGCATCTGTGGGATGTGCTGGAAAAACAAGTCCGATCCATGGAGGCCACACCTCACAACTTACAGGACTTAAAGCATCTGCTGCTAACGTCTTGGTGCCAGATACCACAGGACACCTTCAGAGGTTTTGTGGAGTCCATGCCTCGACGGGTCAGAGCTGTTTTGGCACTACAAGGGGGACCTACACAATATTAGGCAGGTGGTTTTAATGTTATGGCTGATCAGTGTATATTTATATAAAATCTATGAGATGGTGCCAATTTTTTATATTGACATATATTCACAGCTTGGGTCATTATAACAAATGTGTTTCCATCAGTATTCATATAAAAACGTTCCCGCCTCAAGTGAGCGTGAAAATCGTTTCGGGATGTTGACTACATTTTATCGAAATTTGCTGAAATTCAGCTTCAATAATTTGTGCGAAAACACCTGTGTGAAATATATGGAAACCCAGCTCATGTTCATCCATCCCATTTCTCACCGCATGTTGTCATGAAAAAAAAAAGCAGTCTCATATACAACATGTCCTGCGTGGGAGCCTGGAGGTAGAGTTGAAGGTGGCAGGGTTTTTTTTTTTTTTCTTCTTCCACTTAGGAGGCAATCAGCCTCGCAGGGCTGCTGGGGAACAAGTTTTTTGGCCCTGCTCAATTTCTGGAATGGCTTTTTTCTTGATCCATTTGAATAAGTGCTGGAGGTAAAGGAGCCATACTTCCTCTGGTGCTCTTAGTGGAAATTACCCAGCAGGCTCTCTGCTCTCACGCTGAAGCTGCCTCTGTAATTATAGGCTACTGGTGCTGCTGCTGGTGAATCTATAGCTGTCCCTCTCAGGCGATGTAGATGTGCAGAAACACATACAGATGCATACATTCATACACACATACACACACACACACACACACACACACACACACACGCACACACACACACCAATGACTGCATGTACTGTTCAAATATACTGTATAGGCACTCCTATACACAAGCCATATACATAAATACACACAGGCGCCCACACACACTGAGGAATTGAGGAATGTGTGGAAAATGTGGACACACCATGCACACTTGCACACACACACACACACACACACACACACAGACATAGGCACACATACATGTACACACACACCACAGGCACACACACACTTATTTGAGAAAAAACTGGACACACAGACAGTGCACAGGAGTACAGTCACAACACACACACACACACACACAGATGGAAACTGAGGAAACCATGGACACCATGTACATGTACAATCGCACTGTTTTGAGGAATTTGAGGAAATATTGGTGGACACACCATAGGCTCACACGTACACAAACCATACACACACACACACACACACACACACACACGGTCTGATTTGAGGAAACTGTAAGCTTAAAAGTTTATGGAGAACATGGCTGAGCCTGACTGATCACTGCTCCGTCTGTTCAGAAAGCAGCAGCAGCACATGTTAAACATCCACATGGTAGCCATTATATTCCCCTGCTACTGTTCCAGACAGCATTTCAACGGGAGCATTTCAGTAGTGTGTGATTATTATCCTGATCGTGTAGCACAGAAACCCTCAGCTATTCTGTCTGTTCCTCCCAGGCAGCACTCACAGTGTTTCAGCCTGGCGATGCTGGTGGCATACAGATGTGCAGTGTAGCTGCTGCGTTCCAGGTCAAGCAAGGGTGAATTGTGACAGGAATAAAACAACAACCCTTTTTTTTGGCAGGTACATTCAGAAATGTGGTGGAGGGTAAAGCCACAGAAACTCACTTTACTTGGAGAGTAGAGTTTATCCAGAGCTTTAGGGCTGATGTAAATTCATGATGTACGTTCTGAATGTACAAGTTAAGTTATATGAGGACAGGGTCTTTAAAGGAGCAAAAACAAATCATAGTTCATTTAGGTCATAGTTTATTTACACTACATCATTCTGTATATTTATTTGAATTTCTTTAGTTTGTTAGTCAGATAGTTTGCCGATAGCTAAAGATGCACTATTGAACTGCCAATACACACTACATTACTGCATGTTGGCAGCCCTAAATGACAGCGAGAGGTGACAGTTTGAATTTTGAAGACTTCGATACCTGGCTGATCTGTGATGCTTTGTACAAGAGGGTTGAGAGAGTTAAAAGATCTTTTTAACGCTTGCCTCAAAAACTGAAATGTCTTACTTTGCAGTAACTCGATATATTGTATTTTTATTTTGTTTTAAAGATGCTCATAAATCATGCAGTTTCAATTTGAAACTGGAAAATGTTACATAGTGAATCTCTTCTACCATCATTTAATGTGATAATTGTACTAAGTTTCAGTGTGTTTTCCATTGGTGAGTGAGTGATTTAGTTAAATTTAAGTTCATTTTTAAAATGAATTCTGATCACATTCTGATAGTTCAAAGTGCTTTATGACCCCCAGTAAGACCCATGATGGATGAGAGATTTACCTGCAGAGGTAATTGACAGCACTTTTCTCCATTACTGCACTTAGCCAATGACCAGCTCCACATGGTGTGGCGACACAGTGGGGGAAGCTGGAGGTGGGAGGTGTGGGTTGAACTGTCGGTCAGTATTGAATGATATTGGACTGTGATTTATGGGTTTAAGAGTCAGGCTCGACTCAAACACCTGGAGAAGTAATCACGCTAAAGAAATCGCCTCCTCATTTGAAAGTATTTTTTTCTTGTGAATGTCAACAATAGGCAATTTAGAGGTGTCATATTGGTTAACTTAGCTGTTAAGAGATGATTTTCTATGTTCTCATCACTTAACAGCTAAACAGCTATATTGGTATATATATATAAATATTTTGAGTGACTAGAAACCTTATTGTGTTCTTATAACAGAAAACCAGAGGTCCCTTATCTTGCCTATATGGTTTCATTCTGTGCTTCTACTCATAATTAGAAAGCATTAGAAATCCAACAGGCCTGACATCATTAAAGGAAAGCTCTGGGGTAGATTTGGATGTAATCGTGTCGTGGAGACATTTGCAAGGCTCCTTAAGTGAGCGCAGCGTGGCTCTGGCTATATTTTCTCTTTGTTTCAAAGGGCTGACAGGTTGTGAGAATAAATAGAGCAGACTCCACACCTCAGGAGACTCCCAGGGCCCTCTGGAGTCGCCAGAGCTAGTTTATCATTAATAAACGCTTAGGAGTCCCCATTTCCCTCCATTCCCCCACAGTCAAAGATGAATCATTAGGGGTGTTTTTACAGATGAGCGTGCCTAAAACTGAGAGAGAGAGAGAGAGAGAGAGAGAGAAACAAACAAACAAACAGATAAACAAACAGTGTTAGACACCTCTATACAGAGAAAACACCATTTTATCTTGAAATTTGAAATTTAGGGCGACCCATTCTGACCTACAAACATCAATCTTAACAGTCCAGCATTCAGTCTTAAAATCTTATTTTTCCCCAAACAAATGAATAAAATCTGCCAGTAGGGTGAAATAATGTCACTTGTTTCTAATGAAAATCAAGTGACTTCTGGAGTGATTTGGCCAGTTTCAAGGTATTGACACTTGAATTCCCAAAACAGGTGAAATGATCTCAACCCACTGGTTTCACTTGCATCTAGTAAAACTAAATGTTAAGACTCAATTCTAGCACAAATGACATGCTATGATGAACATTTTTGCAGTGCGTGAACCATCTCAACCTGCAGCGCTGTCCCTGTATGGGCATTTTTTGCAAATCAAACCGAGACTCGATTGCAGTTTATTCAATCACCATCTGTGTCACTGGCCCTTTTCTCATTTTGCGCAGCCATGTCCCCAGTGACTGAGCAAGCCTCGATCAGGGAAATCAATTGGCAAGTAATAAGTGTGTGTGGGCTAGCACCTGAGGGTACGGGCTGTCCATTTCCAGGGGGACCAGTGACTACCCCGAGTACTTGGATCAGTTCAACTACTGGTACAGCTGAACTGGAAGAAAGGATCTGCGATGATTCAACATTTACATTCTACATTAAGCTGAGGCTCTTCAGTGAGCAGGTAGGGGGCTTAGTGTCTGGCTCAACACTTTGACTATTGATGGACACATTTTGACTGTTGTCCTCTGTTGTACAGGATTGTCTCTCTAGCTACCTTGTTGCCACATATTGAATTATTTTTGGCTTGACGCAGCATTACTAACTTTTTTTTTTTAAGTCCAATTTAGTATTTAGTCATTTAATCTCCTATTGAGTCTTTATTTTTCTGGAAGTGAGAGAAATTGGAGTGAGATCATTTCAGTTGTTTCTAATCCAGTTTTACTCATTTCATTTCTAGAAACAAGTGATAATAGCTTGATGTAAGACAGGTCACTCCACTAGTATCAGGAAAATATCACTTTGACTTGAGAAAATTCCTGAAACAAGGGAATCTGCTGGCGTTCTTTTTTCACTTGCTATAAGAAAAATGAGATTTGAAGACTAGACTAGACTAAAAGACTTTTTTTTTGCAACGTACAGTGGAATGAGTTTTCCCTTTATCTCCGAGAGAACAGCTCACCTCCTAAATGACATCTTGCTTGTTGATTGTCGTGATCACACAATGCGGCGTGGCGATGAAGCGTCAGCATCGGCTAATCACCACCCATCGCTACAAAACATCGCTCTGGCATTTTTTTCCCGAGGAGCACGGCGGCTGGGAGGAGAGCGGCGCGATAATGGAGCTGAGCGAGAAAAACATAATGGATCTGTAGAGCATCACTTAGGTGTCCTCACAACCGCTCATGTGATTTCTTCAGCGCTGCCTTTTAAGGCCGCACTCTCCACTCCATTGTCGAATGGACCTTCTGCTCTCTGGTCGACCCGCTCGCCCTGACCTCCCACCTCTGTCCATCACAGCAGCAGCGGTGTAATGACGGATGGTTGTTTTCCCAGAGTTCTAGGTTGCCTTCTTTGGCTCACAGGTGATTTATTTGAGGCAATTTGAGTAAATAACAAAGCGCTTTGGAATCCTGAAGTCTGACTCATGCTGGGGTTTTTTTCCCGCTCTTTTATTAGAGCGAAGAGAGAAGCACAAGAAGGAAGGGAAGGAAACGTGGACGGGGGGGGGGTAAAAGGAAAGAATGGAGGCAGGAAGTGATGGGAGAAAGAAGAGAAGGAGAGAATAAAAGTGAAGGAGGTGGAGAATGAAAGAGGCGAGAAAGGACATGAGGCAAGCCTTCCTCGTAGCTTCTGTGCCCTCATTTATACTCCTATGGCTATACGGGGTAATGTGAGCAGCGGAGATAAGCTATTAAAGTTAACATCCCCATACCTCAATTTCCATAAAAAGACACCTCTTTCATTGTATTTCTAAGAGAATGGTCCTCATTAAAATTCACTGTTGCCACGGTTTCTCGAAAAGACATCCTCACAGCGCCTAAATAGATTTGCAAAACGTGGCATTTTTCAATACCCTCGCCACTACAGCAAATGAAGACATCTGAAGAGCTGGACAATGTTAATCCAACCACCGCGCCGTATGACTGATAGTGTTTTTTTGTTTGTTTTTTTTACACCGAGACAAGACGTGCATTTCACATTCAGGGACCACCAACAGCCTATCAGACCCGAGTCCCGAGCGTCGGCATCAATCATTGGGGCTGGGCCGGGCTCTGCCTTGTGTGGTATAGCTCCTCTATAGCGGAGGGAAAGGCTTTGACAAGGGCCCATTGTTCAGCAGCTCATCTCCTGTCGCTTCACACGTCACCTGTCAGCACAGTCGGGCCGGCCTCGTGTCCCGAGGCCCCCGGTGGTCATCACTCACATCGCCGTCGTCAGAAATCACATCATTACAGGGCGGCCCTAGACTGTGTTTCTAACAAGGTGCTATCGGGTGTCACTCAGCAGCAAACTGAGTGCCAATTAACAGTACAAAGGCCAGTGGATTTTAAGGGTCTAACAGGAGGCCAACAAGGAGTCAATTAAAGGTATTAAATGTAATTATAACAACTATTTCCTTGTATGAATTTGAAAATCTAACAATATTGATTTGCACAGAAAACAGGTTTAGGAAAAGAAAGGTCTAGGGATATTGTTTCTTATTTCATAGTTGCCAAATGTTTGTCTACACTGATCTATGATTTGTGTGTGTGTGTGTGTGTGTGTGTGTGTGTGTGTGTGCGCGTGTGAGTGTAATAGGGTTCAACTGATATGGCTGATAGCTGATATTTTGATTCAGATTCTGATAATCAACTTTCTTTAAATCTGACATTTCAAATTTGACATTTGATATTTTTTTTCATTTCATCATATATCATCAATCTGTGATGTTAAAAGCAGTTAAGAGTTATTTTGTGATGTAACTTTTTAATGTACCCATGTCTACTTCTGACACTTACAGTTGATGCTTTAGATTGTTGTCATTTTTTCTCCTCTTAAACTCCATTGTAGCTGTGCTGGAAATATCCTGACGTGAGGCGATGCCGTCTACATATATGAAAAATGCATCGCCAATAAGGATGGACTTTTCCAAATCAATGTAGTATTGATCAGTTATGCATTAAATATGTAGGCAATCAAAAGGTATCATATCCATCATATTGGAGGTGGACGACACTTACTGGCTGATATCAGGTTTTTAATAAAAGACCAATATGGGACCCGTATAATAGTGTAACCCTCGTGTGGAAGCGAGGCAGTTCTGAAGTGCAACTTCCCCTCTATTTAGCGTTCTGCAGGATTACACTGGGGAGGGGGTTATGCTGCTGAAAGGAAGTGGTTATAAGCGAGCAGCAGACAAGAAAGACCAAGAGGAAGGAGGGGAGTGGGGCGGGTGTGTGTGGATGTGTGTGTCGGGCACAAAGAAATGGGAAATGGTTTGACAAACATGAAAGTGTGATGCGGGCAAAGGCAGGTGGAATTCAAATGGCATTTCTGATAAGGTGACATTTGAAGAAATCTCAACTTCCATCTCCTTTGAATGAAAAGGTCTTATCTTGATCCCGTAAAAGAGATGGTCGAGTTTCGCTCAGAACTTCACAAACACTACGAAGAAGACGTAATGATGTAAGAATGTACGAGTATTTGAGTATTTAATTGCTACAAGAAGCAATTAAGAATACTAGATATTTGATCTAAGACTCATTCAAAAAGCATGAATTAAAGCTTTTCTGACAATATAGTTGTTTTGTGTTCATTTGGGTGGTTGTAGTGCCTATTGACGATCAGCGCCTGGAGGTCATATACTTCACCCACCTTTTTATTTTCTACTACATCACTGATTAGAGCTCATAGTTGCCATGGAGGACCATGCAATACGCTAGCATCCGCCCTGTTGCTGAGAGATGGTGACGGAGTATGTGCCGTGTGGGAAGGAGGATCTCAGCTGTTCCTCCTGGAGGACTCATCTCCCTCCCATTCCGGTCCTAGGTGAGCCTCAATACTATCCAGACCTCCCTTTCCCTTTGGCCGCCATTACCCAAACTAAGCTCATTTGTCCCCCCCAATAGACCCATGATCTGCCTTTTGTTCGGGCCCCAACCTCCCATTCATGTCCCCCAGGAGAGCAGACAAAAGAAGAAAAGACACAGGGCTGAACCCTTTGCCCAGACAGACTGTGGTAAAGCGACCATAAAGAGATGCTGGGCTTGACTATACACCATAGGTTCTGTCTGTTCAGAGGTCCTCTATACCCCTATCCATGATATCTGCCAGCGTCTGTCGGTAGAGAAAGCTTCGATTGTAGCGTGATACCTCTCGTGTTTTTTTTTGTTTTTTTGTCTTTGACTCCGAGCAGACAGTGCCTAGTGTGTGAGCCCTGTTTTAGTATGCATAAGCAAGGTGCAAGGATTTCAAATCTTCTTTGCTTTCATTCAGGCTGTGTGGAGCGACTCACTTCCGATAGTGAAATATCAACTCCGGGATCCATGTTGTCAGATGGAAACCCCTGGGCTTATGCTTCAGTTGTGCTTTGCGGGCACAAATCACATCACACTTAAAACCATAAGCTATATTACTGTAGTTTACGGTTTAGAGGCTTGTAGGAAATGCTCTGAGCTCCCGGGCATTTTAATCTACAAAGGAACAAACTCTGACAAATAGCGACGTGTCTCTGTCTACCTGCGTAACGTTAATAATGAGCTCGGGTTCAGCTAGGAGACAACGGGTGGGATCTGCCATACTGTTCCTTACAGGTTCCTCTGTGAAGCTGAAAATAGGGGCGATAAGAAGCTCTCAGCGGGCTTTCCGCGCTGTTACGACAAAAAAACGATGTTGTGGTCTGATTGATACGTGTTCCACACAGAGTTCAAAATGAGGAGTTGTCTTCTACAATCTGATATTCGCTGTTTGAAAATAAAAATGACACGTACTCATACAAAAGGATATTTGGCATGAGAGTAAACACCATCAAGGAAAAAGTTGATACCGGGTTTACTACGAAAGATTTTCATGAGAATAAATGCCTTGTGTTTCCACCCATCGGCGATGCGTGAGAATTCCCGGTCGTGCCCGTGTGAGTCGAGGCGGTCGCGGAAATGTTCTCGGCGCGCTGAAAGCGACGCAAATCGGAACTCAAGAGCGAAATCCCAAAAGCGTGTCCTGAACAGCGCCCCGTCCGGAGAAAGCCGGACTCCTCAGCGACTTGGCTGAACCTTTTCACCACCTCCCTTCTCCATGTCACTCCCTGGGTGACGCTTGGCTAAGGTCGGGTCTCAGGGGTCATTTCTCCCAGGAGGTCCCCAACTCTCACTAGCCTCAGACACATTCCGGTTTCTGCTCTTCGGAAATTGTACTAAATTGTAACTAATCAGTTCATTGAAAATGCTTAAAGAATGAAATTTATCCAAAAAATGATTATTATCCTATTATTTGTGCGTAGTGAAATATTTCTTGATCTAGTGTAATTAGTAGCATTTTAATTGTACATTGGACGATAATGGGTGTTTTAGATGTTTAACATTGCAGACCTTTGGCCCTGTTCATCTTTTTGATCATCACTAGTTTAAACAGTAACCATTCCCCGATAATTTAGTGTAGATTAGTGAAGTTCTGCCGTATCAATGGATCAAAGAAAGTTAGACTGATCCACAGAAACTCAAAAGAAGAAAGCCCAGCGCACACAAAGTCACCTGTGCACCGGTTAAACATGCTGATACTTTGTCCTTTTCAACCTTTCAGGCAGGACTTTCACATTCATTGTTCGGATGATTTAAAACGTTAACATTACATTTGCCCCCCTGTAGTCCGTTTAGGCTCCCTGCAATAAAAGTTCTCTTTAAACAGCCGCTGTCTTTACTCTCTGAATCCCATTTACTGCTCAGTCTTTTGTGGACAGCAGGTCAGGAGGAAACGGTTTACTTGTCTTGACATGTTCTGCCAGACCTCTGGTTTGTTTAAAGAGGGTGGGGGGCGTTCACTGTCCGTTGGTCAAAACGGGCCGTATCTTACGAAAGGAAAAACATACGACCTATGAATCAGTCCGCGGCGTATACCATGGTGGTTACATCATAAGCCGTCATCTGTCTTAATGTAATCCCGTCTATATCAAGCAGATTCTGAACGTTCTGGTACATTTGTATGGACAAGGGTCACGTGTGTTGCGCGGCGTCATATGTGAACTGTCAGCTTTCATGGTTGGAAGCAGCTGTCAGATGCAGCCGGCAGTCATGGGGAAACAGGGTACCAACTGTAGCAACACAAAAGGTGGGTGGACCGTGTTTCCAGGGGTCAGAGGTCAGGCACGGCTGCTCCGACACGAGGTCCCGACACTGTGATGAGGACGTTTACGGGGGACGGGGGACAGGGGGGAGGAGGTGCTTATACGGATGGATGCAGCAGTCGCGTCTGTGTGTGGTCCAGGACAAGCAGCCCCTCTGCTGCAGTGCTGCGAGAAGGGACGCCCTGCCCACCCGGTGCTATTTTGACGTATTGATCCTGAGAAGATTTGCTCTCTTTCGCTTCGCCGCCCTGTTTTTTCCATCCCAACAAGCGACCTTGAGATCACAAGCTTGCTTATCTAACTTCTAACCCCCGCCAACCCTCTTTTTTCATCCTGCATTAACTACTTTCTTTTACAAATATGATCCTAAGAGCTATACAAACAGCTGCAGGAAAGCGAAAGCGAAAGACGTGGTTATCTGCGGGCTCCTACAAACCTCCGTGTCTCCATGAAAGCTACCGTGGGGGCCCATCTATTTCCCCTGTTATGAATTATGGATCCCTTCTAATAGGCAGTTTCTCCATTGTTTAACTTATTGTGGCCACGGGCTTATAGCTGATGGGCTGATTCTGCTAGCCCAGCGCTCTCCACTAACAACACACCTCCCATCCCTGCGTTATTGTGTCATTATTGCATGAGAGGCATGGGCTCCTACCGGGGGTTGGAGGAGGCAGACTGGGTCTATGTCCAAGTGACCCTCCCTGAGGACTTAACCCACACGTCCCACCTCACTGCTGCATAATGGATGAAGGATATTGGGGAAGGAGGCAAGGAATGGGAGCAGGGCCCTTATTACCTCACGATTCATTTTTAATGAGGTAAACAGGTCTTTCCAGGTCACCTGCGAGCTCTCACACACACACACACACACACACACACCCATGGCGGGGTGGTGTGTCTTCCCCATCGGCTGCCTTATTGCTGCCCGCTTTGACATCCACCATGGCTGCAGGGGCTCCATAGTATAATTAGGTCTCACTGTCATTGACAGAACGTGTCTCACTTTCCCTAGTCCTTTTCCTTTCCTTCAAGTTGGATGCCACCAATTATACAGTGGCAAGAAGACCTTATTATAAGTGCTCCAGGCAACCTTTGCCTCAGTTTTTCTCCCACTGCCGGTAGATTAAGTTTTCTAGCAGCATGTTATGCACCGCGAACACCACCACCACAATTAAGTTCAATTTGCAGCTGGCAAATTGAATTTTATATGGGTTGTGTGTAGTGGAAAAAGTATTTCGGAATATAGACTGTCCTGTCGCCGTCCCTGGAGGCCTTTGCAACCTTATGCAGCATGTCATCAACGCTGTAACATTTAGCGCAGACAGTCGCCCCCCTTCTCTCTCTCTCGACCTGTCACGTTACCGCAGCGTTTTCTTAGCCCGCGCCGGCGCGTACGTTTTAAATGACAGCCGATAAACCCGAACACGGCCGTGCACTAATGGAAATAAAATGGCGCTCCCTCCAAAAGCGTCTGGGTTCTGGAAGCGGGGATGGAAATTGCATGACAGGGAAGGGGATGCGCGTATTGCGGGCGTCATCGGGGAAATCAAAAAACCTGCTCTCGCCGAGTTGCCCTGAAAGTCGGCGAACAGGTACGCCTTCGCAAACAGGGAGGCGGAGAACTCCCACAGCAATTCTCTGCGAAGCCTGGCGATGCTGTGAAGGAGAGAGAGAGAGAGAGAGAGAGAGAGAGAGAGAGAGAGAGAGAGAGAGTGCGACAGGAAGGTGAGAACGGGAACAGATGGAGAGACGCAGGGACTCTGCATTTACAGTCATACTCATTTAAAACAGGTGCTATACATAGCCGCGCTTTCAACCATCAGCTCCTAAATTATATCATTACAACCAGAAGTCATTAAAAAAAGATATTTCCCCCGGACTGTATAGATTTCCTCCAGTCCCCCAGGGGAGCGGGGATGAAAATGAATTTAGGGCCCCTCAAGTCATTGAAAATGCTTTTTATCACCCGATAGCCATGCTACATATGTGCCATTGTGCTGTATATAGGATTAGAGAGGATCTTTTCTGCCTGGCTGGCTACTGGCTCTCAGCAACAAGGCGAGGATCATTTCCCCTGCTGAGAAAAGCCCCCTCTCAGCCTGGCAGAAAACCCCCTCACCGCACACACACACACACACACACACCGCTACGTTTAGGGTGGATCCGGATCCGATCTTTATCAAAAAACGCGCGGAGGTTCCCGATTGGAAGGGCATATTTCCCACAGGCTCATAAATAAGAAAAAAATTGATGTTTTCTGTGTGCTTGAGCACTTTATTGCACCGTTTCCCTGGACTCACACCATTAGAGCCTCTCAAAGTGTACGTATAAGGACCCCGGTTCGACTGACCAGCCAGGCATTAAAAAGCTGATTGGGTTGTTTTTGTCTGTCAAAGAGTTGAACGGAAGCTCCACACCATCACCGCCATCAGCCCTGTGATTAGTCGGAGGGGTCAATTTCTGACTTAATGGGTGTCACTCCGTCCTCCACGTTGGCTCTCGTGGAAGCTCTTTTGATGCGCGTCTCTCCAGCCTTTGAAGCCTTTTCTTTTTTCTTTTCTTCTTTCCCTGGGAACGAGGGGTGGATGGGAGCCGTGTGGCGCAGGAGCCTCCTGAGCTCTTTGTTCCTGTGTTTATTTGAGGCGGCTCTGCCTGTTTACGTCAAACTCTCAGTGCAGAACGACTGGTAATTGCAACCAGCGTACATACCTGGAGCAAACTCTAATCAAGAGCTGCTCACTGACAGGGCTGTTTCGTGCAGCGGGTCCGGGGGTTCGGACTCTCGGTGGCTGTGACAAGAGCGAGCGAATGCCGAGGAACCCATCGCCGAGATGTAACATCATCATAATCATCGCGATCACGCCCCTTCCTGCACCCCAGCAAGCATTTGACAAGATTGCGACATTGCAGGAGGTGGCCAGGTTCAACAGTTTTGTCCACCCAAACAAGCACAACATTCTTACATCACGCTAAAAAGTCATCTTTGGAAAACTATTTTGAAGTGATATCAGAAAGATATGTAGGCCTCAGTGTTACAAAGTGATGCGGGTAGCGGCGATAGACGACTACGGACGTCGTCTCGACATCTCGCTCTAACAAATGGAGCTGAAGTCTTCACTTTGTGCTATTAAGGCTTCAAGTTCTTAAGTGTTAATGCAGGGTCTGCATACACTCATATCTACGCTTTCCATTGACTTGCCTGCTGCAATTTGTGGCTAATGGTCCACCCCCCCCCCCCACCCCCACTCTCCCATTCTCTTCCTTCCTCTCTCTCTCACAGTCACCCACTCTCTCTCTCTCCCTTTCCAGCCTTGAGGCATCCCATTTCAGCTCCTTAGCTTCCAATCAGTATGGTATGGAGGGTGGGGTGAATGGGTGGGTGGGGGGGGGGGAGGGGGTGAGGGGGATGGGGTGGGAAGTTGGGGGGGCGGGGGGGAGGTGGGGGGGTGCATTTAAGAAAGCGGTAGGTGGGAATGGAGTCTGTGACTGCAGAGGGTCTACTGTTTAAGAGAAAGGGAATTCTCCCTCCCCTCTCTCTTTCACTCACTCTCTCTCTCGCTCTCTCTCGCTCTCTCTCTCTCTGCCGCTCTCTGTCTCTCGCCCTCTGTCTCTCTCCCTCTCTCTCCTCACTGGCTGCACAACATCAGCCAGCTCTCTAGGTAGATTGGAGTAAACACTCTTGGAGAACAGAGAGAGAGAGAGGAAAGATGACAGAGCTGTCAGCGCTCTAAGAGATACAGACTCGCAAGAACATTTGTGGAGGCTGGCAGATAAGAGGCTGTTTCCACATTCAGCTTAGGCTTCCTGATCAGTGGAGAGGTGCTGAATTGTGTGTGAGGTAAGTCACCTTCGTTACCTGTGTGCTCATGACGGCGTCTCTGAATGGGAGCAGAATGAATGTGTTGATTGAAATAGTTGAGATACATTTATTGCAAAGAATGACAACTTTACAGCTTGAATCAGTTTCATGTAACTCCATATGAAAACTTTTTGGAGGAAATGTTATTTTATGTCAAATATGCTGGCAACAAATATGTGGCAACATATCGCTATGTTATATTTGAACCTACAGTAATGAATGTGGGCTATATTAGCAATAATAAGATGATTCATTTTGCTTTCTACCTGGGTGCCCATTATGATTCCCAGTGAAAGTTTTTTCTCATTTCCTATTTATTACCAGAGTGGGTAAAAAGAGTAATGTGAGTCATCAGAGATGTAAGTCGGTGATGATCAACGGAGTAATTCTGCTTGCATTTGGGCTCACGCTGAGTTGTGGTCAAATGGGGTAGGGTTAGAAGAAGGGAGAGTCTGTGTGTGTGTGTGTGTGTGTGTGTGTGTGTGTGTGTGTGTGTGTGGTGCTTGCCAGAGTAGGTCCATCTCCCTCCACACGTTACATTTGCCAGCAGACAGCAGGCTGCTGTAACCCAGGAGACAGACAGCTGCTCTGTATTAGCTGCTGCCGGTTGGTTTCTCTCCCGGCTCTCCACCATACACACACTGCTAGCTGGCTCACTAGATGACTGGCTCACTAGATGACTGGCTGGCTGACTGGCTGGCTGGCTGGCTAGTTGGCTGGCTTTAAACTGCCAGCCCTCCTGACATAGGCGCTCTCAATGACTGTTCATCCCTATGTGCTTGCTCTTCTCCATCTCCAGGTCAGCTCAATTTGTTTGTCAGTTGTGTCCCATGAAGAGCTTATAACCCTGTGTGTGTGTGTGTGTGTGTGAGAGAGAGAGAGAGAGAGAGAGAGAGTGAGAGAGAGAGCGAGCGAGCGAGCGAGAGAGACACAGTGTGATAGACAGACACATTGATAAATAGACTATGAATGACTGATATAGGTTTTACAAGGCAGATACCAATGTTTTTAGATTGAAGCCACCGATAGCCAATATTTAGTGCCGATATTCAATATCTATAAATTTGACCATTTTACAAGTATTCAAGTGTTTCCAGAATTTTAGGTGGGTTAGGTGGGTTAGCAGCTCCTCCAGGCAGGGTGAGGCAGGTTTCATTGTAGATTGCTGCCCCTGAAGCTAAAATCACATCCTCACCTGCAACATATCAGTAGTGAACGACACTGACAGGCTGATTTCTGATTTTTATTAATGTATCCGCAAACCAATATGACGGTCTAACCCTAACACATATGTGTGTGTGTGTGTGTGTGTGTGTGAGAGGGAGAGAGAGAGAGAGAGAGAGAGAGAGAGAGAGAGAGAGAGAGCGAGTGAGAGAGAGAAAGAGAGAGAAGGTGTGAGAGAGAGAGAGAGAGAGAGAGACAGACAATGAGAGTGAAAGACAATGAGAACGATGTAATGAAGTGACAGAGAAGTGGGTGTCTATGGAGATATGAGGTAGGGTGACAGGAAGGAGACCCATAGGATGCCAGGGCAGCATCTGTTGGATGGTAATTGCGTATGAAGAAGAGATGCAATCACAATGAAACAGCCCATCTATATTTTATTATGTGTAACTAAAGGCACATTGGAATGTTGTCAACTTGCATCCATGGATCTCTAAGGGTTTGATTACTCCTCTTGGGAGTATTTTGTTACGTTTATCATGTCTTTGCAGAACTTTCTGACTTAGAAATGCTTTTCTTTTGAAACATGACACCACATTTGTCTTCCTTTTCCACCGGCTACAGACTCCGTCTGCATTGCAGGCGTGCTATCT
This sequence comes from Hoplostethus mediterraneus, assembly GCA_034670385.1. Lineage (NCBI taxonomy): Eukaryota > Metazoa > Chordata > Actinopteri > Trachichthyiformes > Trachichthyidae > Hoplostethus > Hoplostethus mediterraneus. The sequence continues at coordinate 1,445,096 of JAXDDW010000002.1, forward strand.
GCTCGTAGGTGGCTGCACAGGCTCGGTGCATTAATGTTTGATGATGCTATGGCTACATGTAGAGTAGCCATTGACAATGACACTCTGCATGGAGATGAGTGGGAAACAGGCCTTTGTTTGGACAGCTGTTAGCTCCCAACGCTCCATGGCCTACAATGCTCTCTGAGAGGGTGACTGTATTTAACCCCACTTAGCTCCGCCGCTGGTGATTGAGAGGAAACAATAATTGTGGGTATTCATGATGACCCACGCTGGGCAAGACTCAGGAGAGCCACAGTGTTTCTTTTTTTTTTTGGTTGGACAGAATGAATGTCATCTTCAATTCAAACCAATCCGTAGCCCCACCACTGCCTCTCTGGCCCTCCCCTTTGTCTCTCTTCTTCAGCAGCATATCTGTAGAAGTGTCCTGCATAGGGCTTTGTATATTGTGTTCATTCGCTGACATGTAGCCAGAGTTGACATAATTTATGGGTATGTTTGGATATTTTCACCTGAACTGTTCTGCCCAGTGGATACGACCACCTGTGGGCCAGATGGTTCAACAAAGAGATTTGTCATTACCTGACTATAAGAAGCCCAATAACACATACAGTAAAACTGCAGATGTGGCCACGAGGAGACTGTGGTTTCTGTCGAATAGCTTTGACACATAAAGAGTTCTGTTGTAAAATCTAAAATAAAAATCATTACCTGAAGTTCATTTTTCAATATCTGTAAAATGAGAGGATCCAGTTTATCCTTTACAAAGTAGCATCACTTTTATTTTGTGCTATCAGGCATTTTTTCAAATATATTTAATTTAGGAATGAAGCTCTTCATATGAAAATCCCAATACTAGCTTCTCTCTGTCCTCAGATTCCTCAGATGTGGAGGACTAGTTTTTAGGGTACCGTGCCATCTTTTCTCCTTTGATTCAGTGTTTTATCTGTTTGTAAGCTTTTGTATGGACACCAAGGAGTGTATTAGCCCTACAGAAGTCACCAAAATCCTTTCCTGTGTCATTTGTTCGGATTGGGCAAAGAGAAAGGAGAGCGGCCCAGTCAGATTACTCATCATCGCAGCACAAAGACCCCCCTCAGAGGAATCCAGCGTCTTAAACATCCCAGATGGTTTTTAATGTTCCTCTGATGCTAATGTGAGATAGGAGAAGAGTGGAAGTCTTGGGAGCTTTGGGATCCGGGATGCTTTTGTGTTTGCCCAGCCCTCCATTGGAGGCAGGCAATAGAAGAACACATGTGGCAGACACTTCGCTGTGACACTTTGCCTCCGCCGGTGACCCCACACATTGGAATGCATGAGCCATAATGTTCCTGGAACAAGACGGAGCCCCTTTGAGAGAGGCAGACAATTTAAATTGGGGAAAATGGTAAAACGGGGGGAAGCCAATGAAGAGCAGACCTCAGGGACTGGGGTCATTAGGCTCATACAAGTGTCTGAATGGCAGACACTCCCAATTTGGACACGCAACATGCTTCAGGCTTTCATCGCGGACAAGGACAAACAGATGTCCTCATACCTGCAGCCAACGCGTCTACATTTCCAGAGGAGAAAAAAAAAATCCCTTCCTTCCTGCTGGAACGGGAGTGACCAATAAAGCTATAGTGTAAAATGCTTAAATATGCACATATTCTGCCAAGTCGTCTTTTTCCACCCTCCTTGAGAAGGGTCTTTGAAAGGCCTTGAAAAAATCCCTGAACGCTTTGGACTTTTTCATGCAGTTACCTACATCGCTAACACAGCGCTGATGATGCAAGAAATAGATTTCAGTGCAGTTTGAGCAAGAGAATCTAGGACCAAGGACAGAGAAAGACTCCCCTTCCAGTGTCTGCGTTTACCACTCCTCCTACAAAAGGGGGGCTTTTCTCTTTTATGGATTGATAGTTTCCTCTGCTACATAAACACAAAAATGCAGAATGTTTTCTGGCTACTCCGCTACAGGAAGTGAACAATCATTCAGTCATGAAGCCACTTAAAGGGTAATTCCGGTATTTTTAAACCTGGGCTCTATTTGTACATATTAGTCATTTATACCTCAAAATAGGTAGAAAAACCTTTGTTTAACCTCTTCATGCAACAACTCACCTCATCTTTCAGATTTCAGAGTGAGACTTCTTCTTGAACCAGACTTCTGTTTCTGGTTAAAAAAAGGTCTATCTCTGTAGGGATCCTTTCCGTAATGTTGTCAGACACTTCCAATAACAATCTGAGCTTGTCAGTGGCAAAAACAAGCACTTTTAGTGGACGTACTTTCATCGCGCGCAGTTGCCCCTGCAGATTACGTCGCAGCCATTGCAGCCTGTTTTGCGACTGCCGGCTGAGGCGATCTACCGGAGGAATTCCAAAACTTTTTGTACCTATTTTGGGGTATAAATGACGAATATGTACAAATAGAGCCCAGGTTTAAAAATACCGGATTTACCCTTTAACACACACATTGAGGTCATTTCTGTCAGTTGATTCATGCTGTCTGAGGAATTTCCACAGCTTCTGTCCCCTCATGTTGTGTCTACTGTTAATGCCACTTTAGAAAATGCACCGGTACCGATTACATGTACAAAAGCTCACAAGAGGTGACAATCATGCAAAATGATCCAGCCTAAGCTTTTTTTTTTTCGAACGTGCTCTCACCTTGCAGCTGATTACTTGAGAGGGAAGGTGTTAGTTACGTGGTAAGTTTAGACGTGTCGATGAAGCTGACCTCAATAACTCTGTGTAGCATTACGACAGCCAACCCACCAGCCAGGTAGAAATTATAGTGATTGCAGTGCAGGGGGAAAGCTGAGGAAAGGGGTTGTGGGTCGAATGGAGGGTGTGCAGTTGAGAAAATCAGCAGTTGGATATTCTGTAAAAGCTGCAAGTCTTCACACCGCTAATCAACGGTAGGTAACCAGCACCCAGCATGTTAAAAAGCTCATGAACAATGACTTCCATCCAACCTCTCCATCTGGACCAAGGGGGAACAGCAGCAAGAGATGGAGGCACTGCAGGGAAAGAGCCATAAAGAATATTGATGGGCTGCATGGCGAGGCGTGAGTCAAATTGGAATGCAGTAAAAATTGAATTGAGATTTGACTTTGTCTGCTCTGCGATTGACCCAATGTGCATCCCCATTATTTTTCTCTGTATCTTAGTGTCAACGTCGGAAATTGGTTTTGGTTGAAGAAATAGACTTTTTTTGGGGCGGTATCAGTCAGTCTTGTCAGCGCAAGCTCCAAATCATTCTGGCAGCTCCATGAGTGCGATAGGGCTCAGCCTTGGCAAAGCGATCTCTCGGAGTATCCAGATAAGTGTTTCTGCTGGTATCACGGATCCAGCCTCCAGTCAGCCTTATCAGCCATGAACACACTAACCCCCACCACTCCCCCACTATCTGTGTCATCATATCCAATGGGGTCACAGTGGAGGGCCAATGAGCAGAGCCTCAGTTTGATGAAACCAGTCTTTTCATCCATCAAAAAGCCATATTCCCCATTCCATTTCCGTTTAGCAAGTCAAATTATTTTCTTGCCATACACGGAATAATGATAGCAGAGAATGGTGTAATGAAAATATTGATACACTTTATTGATTTAACGCCAGCGCCTTTGGTCTGATACATTTGTTGTGAGTATGGTTTGAAATATTTTCTTCATTCACTTGAATGCTCTTACGTTACAAAGGTGGAATTTCATTAGATGTCTTCAATTATGATTATTGCACAAAGTCACACTCAACAAAAAATGCAACGAGCGCACTGGAGTGGCTACTTCGAGGTGTCATGAGGACCACAGTGGAAATAATACTCTGACTTAGTTGAGATATCCTCCATAATTCTATTTATAAATATAGCCGCTAGCGGCTATTAGTGGGGTCCGAGCCCATGGAGACAATGGTTTGACAGTGAGAATATAACTGCAGCAGAATGGTGCTTGTGTGGTCTGAAACAGTTTTAAACCCTTTCACATTTATTTTTAATACGTATATGAAGTTTGTCTGACTTTGGTCAAACATTTAGCATTAAGGAATTATGCAGGTTTTATTCTTATTCAAGAATACATTATTTAAAACTGATTGTCTAATTTTTAGATCTTTGAGAAATGATCATATGAAATATATCTGAATATCTTGTTTGCACAACATTTGTCAAGGTTTTCTCAAATTGTTGTCACACCATATATTTCATTAAAATATTAACACATATATGCTGCTAATAAACAGTGTGAATTATTTTGGTCTTTTAACAACTAAAACCAGATATTGACTAAATTATTCTGATACTCTATGCATTATTGTTGCTAGTGCTAGTGATTTAACTTTGAAAAAGGATGAAAAAGGGATCAAATGATTAATTACTTTTATTATTTTTGAAAATAATAATCTTGTTTGAGAAATATCATTTGAAATTTGTATTAGTTTCTGATAAATTATGAAATAAAGGAGTTCTTGGGAGTGGACTCAGATGTTTGGACTCCACAGTAGCGTATGTGTGTGTAAAATCTGATAGAGATTGAGTCAACTTTGTAGGATAAATAAAAAAAACAAATATTGCTATTGCAAGGTTGGCGTGATGGTGGCGCTATGGAGCATGACCAATTTGTTACACTTATAAATCAAATATATATCAACTTTGTTTGTGCCCCACGGCCAAACCGTTTTCGGATTTTCAAAACTAACATATGTCCATATACAAAAAATTCTGTGTTATAGTGCTAATATCTGGACATTCGGTGTATTATTTTTTTGCCTGAGTAGTGGGGGAGATCTGAAACCTATCCACCAGATTTGGTGGCTCTGGGACATATGGTCGACAGAAATAGAAGAAGAAAAAGAAGAAGAAGATCATAACAAAAACAATAGGGTTCCAGCACCCGTGGAGCTTGGACCCCTAATTAGTGAGTTGTTGTCAAGTCATTTGAAATCAAGCCTAGTTCTATATGTATAGCACATTAGCTTTTCTGCCATCTTTGAAGCTGAATCCATGTACTCTATGGGAGTTCAGGTCCCAGGAATTTGACAAAACGGAAGTTATATATTTTTCTTGACAACTCAAGTTAAATTGTGGGAGGTTTATTCAGGGTGCATTGACCTGCCTCAGCATAACTTGCCTCTGAAATGTGTGCAGGCCAAACAAAATAAATGCAAGATGGTTTTCCAGTGGATGAGAGTGAGAGGGGGCTTGTCCTTGGCCAATGAACTGTGTCACAATTTCAGGGTATGGGCAGGTCACAGCCATATTTTACCCAAAGTCTGCAATTGGTCTTTTCTGTTCAGTCATTTTCCTCACATAAAATGAGTTGATATCGATTGTTTTCTATTGCATCTCTGCGGCCATAAAGTACGCAGTTTACTTCTTTATTCTGGTGTCAGTTTTGGTTCAGTTCAGCACAAAAGCAATGGCCGCATTGGTCGTAAAAGACAGAGAGAGAAAGATGGCGAACGTCTTCCAGTGTGTGAGGTGATAAAATATGAAAAACCTGTCCTGAGAACCAGCAACAACTGTACCATCGATCTCGCATTGAGCAGTCGATTCACGTTATGCCTCTTCCTGGAAATTCATATCTATGTTTGATGGTTATAACTCACAGCCGTAGTGCTGTCCTCAGCAACTTGCTATCTCTCTGGTTTTGACCTTGATGAAGGTATAGGAACAAATCAATATTCACCTACTCTAGCAGAGGACATAGATGGTTCCTTTCACCTTGCAGGCGCGTTGATTATGATTTATGTGCTTATCAGCAGATTTCAATACTGGTGGAATTGTGGCGCTGTGAGATATAGGATTTGTCTTTAAAGCGTGATGAGAGAGGCATTCATTTGATCATTCTTGGCATGGTGAATGTCACTGATTGAGGCCCATTTCCTGGTGAATTTTCCCCCCGATACAGCGTGACAGTAAGAAGCATTACATTCATATTATGAAAATGTCACAATAACCCCTTCACTTAGCCCTCACCAGCGACCCAGATTTAGACTGTGTACCAAGGAAGGCAAGCTGAGTTTTTGTCACGGGTGACCTACAAAACTAGGCAACCTTGATAAATTCTTCAGAAATGAAAAGAAAGCATGTGCATCCCATCAAGCCTGTTTAACATACAGTCCTGGGACTTGAGTTGTAGTTATAGTCATTGAATATTTACAGTTTTTAGTGGGGCACGCTGCTTCATTATTCAGTTTGTTTGTTGTTGTTGAGTGATCTGATGGATGCTGCGGTGTTCACACTGCCGCTTCTATCCAATGATAGCAGTTATCAAATATTTTCTTCGTAAAAAATGATTGACTGCTCTTCCATGTTGGTCTGCATTTGGTCTGCTGTTGTATCCAATCCATTAAGGCTATAGCGATAACCATTGCTGAATGCTTGGTGAGCAGTAGTCTTCTGCCCTGGTGTACCTCAGGCCCACCATATGGTAGAGTCTTAAGTAAAGGTAGACCACGGTGACGATTAAGCTTGTCAGTATGGGGTCCAGGCCGAGTTTGAAACAAATCTTCTGCATATGACGTCTGCAATCCTTTACTGGAAAAAAGTCTGCTCATCAATCACTAAGTGCTTCTCAAAAACCAATTTGAAAGAAAAACTTGCGTCTAAAAGATGTGAGAGTGGGAGGAAAGGAGAACGCTGGTAAAGTAATCATCAGTCGTTTTTTTTAAAATTCCCCCTGAAACGGTAGCTCCAAATGAAAAACAAGATCAATGCTAAGTGATAGACCACAATAAGACAAATCTTAGCACGCCATGTTGAGATGTGGGTATCCATTAGCTTATGGGGATTTGTGCTGACTGGACTGTCCTGGTTTTACTCTTATCTTGATCCTCTTGGTCCTCCTTTACGTACAATAAACGCATTCCCTTGATTTACTCAAGGATTAATATGACTGACACAATAGTGAAAAAGAAGCAACATCGAGGGACACATCAGAGAGCGCTTCTTACTGCAAGGGAAGGAGTTATCGCTGCTTGAATTGGTTTAAGGTGTCATGTTTTTCACATTACACTAATGACAAAATCAGGGATGTATGAGAGGCAGACTTATGTAAAGAAACGCATCTGTGGATTACATCTAAACTCTGTGGATCTCACTGTTTTTTTCTGGGCTATACAAAGAGCTTGTCTATGAACCTTTCTTGTGGTAGGAGTCTGCATTGTATTGAAATGCATTTTTCAACTGCATGATAAACATGGATCACTGTTGATGTAAAATCCAGGCATGTCTCATCCATGTTGAATGATCTTTAGTTGAAGATATGATAGGATGGTTGCACTGGTTTTCCCATGAGCAACTATATGGAGCTCTTTTGGTATGATTAGAGGTGGCGATTTGATTGGCATACTCATTCACTGTCATCCTGAAACAGTGATACCATACAATACATTTAAAGTTGCCGGCAATGAGGGAATTAGACACTTTTGAAACTGGTCTCCAATTGGACCTTTAAAGCATTTCCAGCTCTCCGCTGTGTGAGGTATAAAACTTCAAGTGTTGCCTTAGCACTCATTCAATACAGGGCTAATTTAGATCAGTTGCACTAAATCTCTGTGCCAGCAGGTTTCCCCTGGTAAAATTCGCCTCACATTGGACCACAAGGCAGCTAACACGCTTTGTTGCCGTTTGAAAAGCTAACTATAGAGCAAAACCAAGTGAGGGAATAACAAAGCAGTAACAGTCAAATTGTGTCAAGTCCATCTCCAGAGTGCCAACAACCAGCTGCATTAGCATAGTGCCAGGGCCACAGGGGGCTCCTGAAGGAAGTCCAAAAGAGGGAATCAGTTCTCAGTTTCTCAGGGTCACACTCAGATTCTCATATTGTCATTGTCTTGCTGCGTATTAAATGCTAGTAGTTGGAAGCTAAGAGGACAAAAAGCCAAATCGAAATATCTCTCTGATTCTGTGGAAGTTTCTTCTCTTTATCTATTTGTGAATAATGCTTAGTTTTGCCAGAGCCACAGATTTTCACACAAAGCCTGCTTTGGTCTCTCAGGGTTGCCTCGCTCAGAGGTCCATGTGGAGAGCAGCCAGCCTTCAAAGTGAGAAAGCCAACCACCCGCCCAGAACTAAAACCCTAGCAGCAACTCAAAGCAATTTTCTGGCTATTTTGTTGTTTTAATCCCTGGTTTGTGATGCTCGGGCACAGCAGTGTGACTGTATTGGTGTGTGTGTGTGTGTGACTGAGTGTGTGTGACTGTGAGTGAGATGGGAGGAGGCACTTTTGCACCCCTGATGGCCCAGATCTTCAGCACTTCCATCAGCGGGCTACATTAGCGCTTATACAGTGTGTCTATCATGGAGGCGCTCATCCCTGTCTGTCTAATCAGGGAGCTGCCGGCGGGGGGTCGGGGGTGGGACGGCAGGGGGGTGGACAGAGCTCATCTGTTAGTCCGCCTAATCACACGTCAGCCTGGGTTCAGGAGACTGAGCACCTCCTCCTAGGGTATTACCTGCAGACTGGCAGCCTCCCTGTTCCTGCACGGGAGGAAAACCATCCCACGTCACTCTGACCAGGTCGGATGTTTCAATCTCATCATCCACTCGAGAAAATGAAATCCCTTCAGTTGTATCTCATCATGTGAATGGAGAATGCACGAGTGGAATACACACCATATGCCTGCAATCACGAATGTTGCTTCGAATTTTCGTTGCCATGTCCCGTCATGTCAGGAGAGTTACATGTTGGCTGCTAACGGTTGCTATTAACCTTTCGAGCAGCCAAGGTACACACTGCTCATATTACGGATAGGAAATGGTTGGTGTCAGCAACTCTGACCAGGTGTGGAAAAATTTGAAGCGTAATTAGGTGAACGCAGCCTAGGCGTGACGCTTTTGAAGACAGGAAGTCTACTGATGTATACTAAAATTGTTTTCATATTTTCGTTCCCCTTTACTGTTTCAAATCATCAGAGGCCCAGAATTTCAGTTTATGTTTCTTATGACTCTGCATAGAAAATGTCTATAAACCTGATAATTACAGTTACGCTAAAATGTGTCAAGAATAAATCCTCTAGTTCGCACTGTGAGTTAACGTTAGAGACTCTGCAAAACACAGCAAGGACATACTTTTAACCGACCTGTATATTTCATTTAACGGCAAGATCAAAGAGTAAGAAAAACATAAAGTTTTAAGTTGGGCTCCGTGCCACAATTCGACCTCAGCACATTTTTTCCAGCAGCCCGTTACTTTTAAAAGAAACAACATGTCTGAGGAGCCTTGTGAAACAGCCCAGTAACCTCAGGTGAAAGAGAGAATCATGTTACTAAACTAAAATGAAACCCAATTGCTGTCAGGAGAGCAGTCTGGGAATGCTGACCTGCCAGTTTGTGAGTAGCAGGAAAGTTGCAGCCCCTTGTGCTCGCAGGAACCCCACAGATGGTCTAACCACACACTGGTATTAATCTGTCAGCTCGGGTTGTGGTCTGGGTTGCAGAGAAAATGGGGAGGCTCCCCGCCATGCAGGTGTTGCCGGCTGTTCATGGCAGCCTGTCATGATGAACCATGGTCAAATAGTCAAGGTCACACGCCGCCCCTGCTGTAATTGCCACTCTTGATCCTCAGAGGAATGGTGAAAAGAATGCCCCAATGTCATCCGCTAAGCGTCTGTCTCCTCTACTGTGAGCAGAAGGGCTAAAATGGGTCACAGGCGGCAACAGGATTGGAGGTGGTCTTTTGTTAGGGGCAACAGTGGAAGGTTAATTGCTTTTAGTGGGATACTGCGACATTTTGCTTCAGCCATGGTCCCTGGTGTGTATGTGTGTATGTGTCTGGAGTCTTGTTGAATCCATCCTGAATGGCAAGGGCAGACCAGAAAAGTGAACAGCAGTACAGTTCTGTGTGCTTACCGACTGCGGATTGATCTGTCTTGAATTCCCGTATTTTATACTTGTCACATAAAGTACCCTTATCTTACCAAACACAATATATGGGGTGGCAGGGCTGCCTAGTGGTTAGAGAGACCATCCCACATCCAAACAATAGGTTTTATTGTCTTCACTGAAAAATAATATATCCTCCTCATTTTTCCACTCATATTATGCTTTCTTTTCTTCTAGGACTCAAGGACAACAACTCCATCCCTCATAGAGATAGCTGTATAGACTCCTTCCGGCTGCTCCTTCATCAGAGGGCCCCACTACCAGACTGTCATCATGGGGATGAAAGGCGTTCTCCTAGGCTGCTTGACCGCGGTCTTGCTCCTTCAGTTCTCCACCGCCGGCCTGGTCAAGAAGGTCATCCGCCACCGCAGGGAGACCCTGATGCCCAAGAAGACCCAAGAGAACCTGACCCTGCCCCACCCTGACCAGCCCGTTGTCTTTAACCATGTATACAACATCAACGTACCCTCCACCTCCCTCTGCTCTGTGGATCTCGAATCGCCTGGGGGAACCGAACACAAGACTGCCCCGTCAGACATGCAGAACACCGAGCACATGGAGCAGACGGTGGACGGCGACAACCAGATCATATTCACCCACCGCATCAACATCCCCAAGCAGGCGTGCGGCTGTGACAACCACCTGCCAGACATCAAGGACATCCTAAACAGGCTGGAGATGCTGGAGTCAGAGCTGTCTAGTTTAAGAGAGCAGTGCAGCAGTGGAACAGGGTGCTGTGGAGCTCAGGTCACAGGTAGGCATGCACTATATGTGTACCTTGGATGGCTTCTTTGTATACACTGTAATAATGACCCTGAGTTTATATATTACTATACAGGTAGTCAAATCAAGCCACATTTATAAGTACTTTTAATAAAACACTTGTCACAAAGTATTTTGCAGAGTAGAAAGGATATAACTACAGATTTTTTTTAAAAGGGAACAAACAGCAAATTTTTTAAAGCTGTATGTAAAGCAAGATGTAAAAATACACCAGTCAGCCTGAACCACCAAGTGGGGCTGCAACCAAGAGCGTCTCATCTCCACTAATTGAGATGCTGTGGTCACTGGCGGGAAATTGTCACAGACTGGGTTGGTAAACAGTTTGTCTCGCTGCCATTTTGAGCCAACGTGCATATTTGCTTAGTGCACCTTTAAGATTTGAGGCCAGAACTTGCGTACGCATACAGTAGTGAGTGACAATGGAATAGATTTAGTAACATATGCTCCCTTTTCCTTTTTTGCCTTCCTTTAGGCGAAGTGGCCACCAAGCCCTACTGTAATGGCCGTGGGAACTGGAGCACCGAGACCTGCAGTTGTGTGTGTGAGCCTGGCTGGAAGGGCCCCAACTGTACCGAACCCGAGTGCCCCAACGACTGCCAGGACCAGGGCCGCTGTGTGGATGGCAAGTGTGTTTGCTTCGAGGGCTTCGACGGGGAAGACTGCGGCATCGAGCTTTGCCTGCTTGACTGCGGGGACTACGGCCACTGCATCGAAGGGGCCTGCCTCTGTGAGGAGGGCTTCATCGGCGAGGACTGCTCCCAGACCAACTGCCTCAATAACTGCCTGGGCCGTGGACGCTGCGTGGAGGACGAGTGCGTTTGTGACGAGCCGTGGACGGGCTTCGACTGCTCTGAACTCATCTGTCCCAACGACTGCTATGACCGTGGACGCTGCATCAACGGCACCTGCTACTGTGAAGAGGGCTTCGCTGGGGAGGACTGCGGCGAGGTGACTTGTGCCGGCAACTGTAACAATCGCGGCGTGTGTGTGAATGGCCGATGCGCGTGTCACACCGGCTACAGTGGCGAGGACTGCTCAAAGCTCACCTGTCCTAACAACTGCAACGAGAGAGGCCATTGCTTCAACGGAAGGTGCATCTGCGATCCAGGCTTCGAGGGTGAAGACTGTTCCGTCCTCTCGTGCCCCGACAACTGCAACAACAGAGGCCAGTGTATTAACGGAGAGTGCGTGTGCGACATAGGATACCAGGGTGACGACTGTAGCGAGCTCTCCTGCCCTAACAACTGCCTGAACCGCGGCCGCTGCGTGGATGGACAGTGCGTATGTGACAAAGGCTACGCTGGGGAAGACTGCAACATCAAGACCTGTCCCAAAGACTGCATGGGACGTGGAGAGTGCGTGGACGGCAAGTGCGTGTGCTTTGCCGGTTTCACGGGCAAGGATTGTGGTGAGCTGACATGCCCCAATGACTGCCTTGAACCGTGGCCGCTGCGTGAATGGACAATGTGTTTGCAATAAGGGCTTCACCGGCGAGGACTGCAGTGAGAAGACATGTCCCAACCACTGCCTAGAGAGAGGCTACTGCGTTGACGGCAGCTGCGTGTGTTTCGAAGGCTTCACCGGCCTGGACTGCTCCATACTTACCTGCCCGGGGGATTGCCAGGACCAGGGACGCTGCGAGAACGGAGAGTGCGTTTGTGATGAGGGCTTCATTGGGGAGGACTGCTCTGAGGGTAAGCTAGACCGTCTGACATCAAGGTCAAGTTGAGTCTATTTTATTTTTAAAGCACTTTAAACGCAATAGTTTCATTACAGCAGCGCTTTAGAGCACCGTGCCATCAAGGCCCAAGAGTTTTCAGGTTTTCAATCCAACCAATCACTTCAGCAGCTGATTTCACTGATTTGCACACAGTCAAGCAGAGAGGAGGAACTAATCAGCGAAATCAGCTGCTGCCATAAACACAGATGAAGCCAAGCTGCTCTGTGGGTTAGATAGATCTTGCATAGACACCATCTGGGCACTTGTGGGTAATAGTTAACTTACTAGGCAATGCTACTAGTCTCTCTTCGTGCCTTTTAGCTTTAACTAGTTATTATTACTTACATTTCTCGACAGCAGAGATGGTCAACATGGCTGGCCAGTTAACAAAATAGAAAACAGATCCTGCATTGTTGCTTTCTAATGATCTAAAATGTATGTGGTTTGGAATGTAAAAGTGTGTACCCCACCACGGTGTTATTTCCTGTTTTTTCCTCCTCTCCATATGTACCTATCCTGTGGCATCTGACTGGGCCATTTCACGTCATATCATTTGTTTACACTGGCAAATACATTCTGGGAACATTTCCACTTGATAGGACAAATAATGTTTCTGGCTGCAGTACATTTCTATGAATGAATAATAATAATAGGTTAAGGTGTCAAATGGGTTGTGATTTTCCATGGCCATTGGCCACACAGTGAATTGATCATTTGATTTAGATCGCTTGATTATTCTCTGCAAAATCACATGGAAAGATTTTCAAATATGGCCTGGAAACTGCTGATTGGAAACTTGCCAGACATAATGGTGGGGGGTGAGGGGTGTTGGGTGAGTCAAGACTGAGGCACAGTCAGAAAGGCAGAAAGGTAACTAAGAGGTCTGTACTGTAACTGGTTCCAGACCAAGATGTGCTTTAAATGTGATCATTAGAATCTTTAGTTTCACAGGAATTGTGTGAATTTGGAAAATTTCACCTGACTAAACCAGTACAATTTTCTCTGTAGAATTACTGAAAAACTGACCCGAAAATTGCATTGTGTATTACCAACATTAAGTAGCTTATAAGTGTAAATAATTTAACAAAAGCTAATGAAACAGATCAACTCTAGTGCATATGAAAAAAATATCCATCTTTGTATAATCATATAATCTCTAGCCTAATAATAGCCTTCACTATGTACCAATGTACCAATGTTAGCGTTGAATGAGTTTCACTGCAAAAATGTCCATTTTAACAGGTCTTAATCTTAATCTAGTCTTCAAATCTTATTTTTCTTAAACAAGTGAAACAATGTTGTGAGACAATGTTGCTTCCAATCCAACTTTCTTCAATCAAGGGACATCATCTTTATGTGAGCTACCTTCTTTCAAGATATCGTCACTTGTTCAACAACAGAAATGATCCCACCCCACAGGTATAAGAAGACTGAGAGCATGTATACAAAATTGAATGACCCTAACTTCCGGTGTCTCTCTGCAGTCTCACCACCCAAGGACCTAACAGTGGTAGAGGTCTCCCCTGAGACCGTAGACCTGTCCTGGGTGAATGAGATGGTGGTGACCGAGTACCTGATCACCTATGTGCCCACGGCCCCTGGAGGTCTGGAGCTGGACATGCGGGTGCCTGGGGACCAGAAGGTGGCCACCGTTCGGGAGCTTGAGCCCGGTGTGGAGTACCTGATCAGCGTCTATGCCATTCTCAATAGCAAGAGGAGTGTTCCCGTCAGCGCCAGAGTAGCAACACGTATGTGAATGCTGAGTTTTAAACTATTGCTAACCTCTGATAAAACTAGATAAGTGTGCTAAGTTTATAGGCTAGTATTTTATATCATTATTATTATTATTATTATTATTATTATTATTGATTAATCCATAGATGTAACTAGTTAGTTTTTATTGTATATGTTCTACTAATATCCTGAAGTTAAAGACAAGGACAGTCAATGGGGCTCCAATGACTGACAGTATCAAAAAAGGTGAGACAGTGACAATGAATGCAAAGCTAGGAAGGCATAAGGTATTTGTACCCTTGGAAACACTTCAGTAATATTATTATCATTGCATTGGTTCTGCATCGCCTTTCCTGTCCGCTTATTTTACTCCCATGCTCTCAGATCTTCCTGAGCCTGAGGGACTCAAGTTCAAGTCGGTGAGGGAGACGTCAGTGGAGGTGCAATGGGACCCGCTGGACATTCCCTTCGATGGCTGGAACCTCATCTTCAGAAACACCGTGAGTCCAGCTATACCACAATACATCTTAATGGCTCTTCTGTATTCCAGAGCATACCACAGTCTATTATTAGCCACATTTTCCTCTGGTAGAAACCATATACGACTGCAGACCCCTCACTCCTCAACTCAATAATTGCCTAATGTGTATGAGTATCGGTGAGTATCCTGTGGAAAATAGCTTAGCCAAGCCAGAATGCAAAAACACAGCAGTTGAATGTGATAGCATGTCCTGCTCTGCTTCTATTGACAGCTCTAACAATCATATGGCAAAGAGTGATTATTATTTTGTCGAATGCTTTGTTTTCCTTTTCGAGTGGTCATATGAACCGTCACAAACAGTGCTACTTGGATCTAGTCAAAGCCACTCGTCTATTAAAGTGAGTCCCCTATCAACTCTATGGTCCAAACACCACCCAGTGCGCCATTACGTATGATTTGGCTGTCCTGTTCCCCCGTCCACGCATTATGCCAGTGCCGGTCTTTGTAGTGGTTGATGAGCGGTGTGTATTGGTGCTGGCAGAAAGAAGAGAATGGTGAGATTCTCAACTCCCTCGGCCGTCCAGAGACCACCTTTGAGCAGTCGGGCCTGGGCCCCGGCCAGGAGTACGAGGTCAAACTGGAGGTAGTGAAGAACAAAAACCGCGGACCACCAGCCTCCAAGAACGTCGTCACAAGTGAGTGTTTATATTCAAACTGCTGACTGGCTCATCATTCTTGTTTTTTTTAAGGTTATTTGAATGGTTTTATTCCAAAGGGCTGTGCATGTATCCATTTCAGAATGATTTTGCTACCTCAAATTCATCACACAGATAAAAACACAGATGACCATCCCCACAACAAACATACCTATTTTGTAAGGTGAAGGTCTTCAAATAATAAGCCAATCATTTTTCAAGAGTAGGTGTCATTTTTTTAAATGGTGAATATATTTTTAAGGCCGTTTATGTTTTATCAAATAGTTTGCAGTGGAAAGCTTCAGCTAAGATAAAGAAATGGGAAGTGAGAAATTGGACTTTGGAAATACTGGGTATACAGCCAATACTGCTGAGCCTAATAACCCTGGCTTGAAATTCTAGACAGATAGTAGCTGAGCTGACTACAACCAAAAATCTGCCATCCGTGACCTTTATATAAAGACAGGATTTTCAGAATGTTATCCATATAATGGAGGCATATTATTCTCCAGGCTTGAATGATGGATCCTGGAAAAGCAAGCTTCCATAATTGAATCAGCATTAGAAATAAACCATTTGATATTTTTCATTCTTACTTTGCTAGCTTAACATAACTAAATAGACAAATGAATGCTATATATATAAAAAAAAAGTGTAATCTCAGCACGGAGACCTGTCAGAGTCAACCCTAATCCCTCCATCCCATATATGCTGCATATACGGGATATACTGTATATAAGCCTTAAAGTCTTTCACCGTTCTGACCGCTGCAGATTGAGAGGATGTCATTTTCCAGAAATAGAGGTTCTCGTGCAGTGAATCGGTGAGCTCTCAAAGTTAAAAACAAAAACAGGTTGTCACCTTCAGCAGGTTCATTGGTTTCGATATCCATCCTATATCCGTCATTCATTTTGCAGCCCCCCCAGCCCCCTATATACTGTATTGAAAACTTGACATGCCGACATGTCAACCCTGAGTGATTAGCTCATTACTTTTCATTGCATAGTTGTGATTTAGCAGGGGTAGTAAAAAGGGAATATGGACTCAGCAGGTTATGAGGAAAATCATATCTCCATCAGACTGTCGCTATAAAGCCCAATGGCTTGTAACAATTTGAAGAACTCAATATAATCAATATAAAGAGGGAAAATAAGGTTGAAATCTCCACCTTCACCAGCTATTCTATTCTTCACTATAGGCTATTTTTAGCTGGCTTGAGGGAAAGTTAAAATACTGCTCCAACTCTTGTTGAAGGTGTTGAGCGTGTATTTTGTGTGGGAATGAGGCATTGTGGAACAATCCTGGACTGAAACTGAAACCTGGACTCAAACAGTGTTAGCGTTCACCCCTGGGAGACTTCTGTTTCCATAAATCTAATCTGTGCATATTGAAATGGATCACCACGTTCAGCGCTAACTTTAATAGACGGCTCCCCGTCCTCTACTGGGCCAAACTCACGCCTTGCTTATTTATGGTTTGAAAATGGTCTGCACCTTGCCAGAATAAACACAAGTATGTGTGGAAATGCCATTCAAGTCCTGTCATAACCTTTTCCTATACACCTCCTCTTTCCTCCTCTTCACAATTAGAGCAGGGATGGTAAATTATAGCGATGACTGACACCGTAAAGCACAGTAGGGGGTGCAGAGGCTGCACTTTTCCTTCATTTTTTCCCCCCGTACAATTTCTTCAGTGACATTTATAGTAAAATCAGAGAAGAGAAAGGGCACTGATGATGCCCACTTTGTAGTATATATAATGATGGAGGGATGGTGGGTTTATTTTTTCTTTGAAACCACAGAAACTGGAATCACATGCTGTCCATATTCCACACTGTGCTACTGTAGCAGAATACACCCCAAAATCCCATTAAGATGCATTAAAGATACCTGGACTAGAAGAGTTGCTCCACGGAAAGTAAAATTAGAGCATCTTGGAAAAGACAATTCAAAATGTCTCACTATTACCTAGAAGATGAAGATGAAAAAATGAATGAAATGTATTTATGAAATGTGTTTGCCAGTGAGCTTTTTTCTGTTAATGGAATTTTCTAGATATATTTCTTAAATAGAAAAGTCCCTTCTTTTCGGTGGCACTTAAAGTACAAATAAATGTCTGAACAAACATTGTGACACAAGAAAATGTGCAAAAAGCCAAGGGGGGGTGAATACCTTTTATGCTTGCATGCACTCATACATATGCACACACGTCAGCGTTGCTGGGATCATGAGGTTCAGAGTTCTCTGTGTCACTCAAGCCCTCTTAATGTCTGCTATTACACCGGCTTGCGGTCCGTACTGTGGGATTTGCATGCTGAGGGGCTAATTGTGTGAAGTGCGCCCCTCTGCTCTCTCCACCCCTTCCAACCCAACCCATCATGTGTGGGAGGCACCAGTCAGCCAACCAGTCAGTTCTCAGAGGGAAACGAGCTTCCCAGGAGAATGGTATCGTTATGCCAGAATGGCACACTTGCAGCCTCCTCAGAGGACAAGTCTGTGTTAAACTCAAATGCAGATTCTTCATTTTATCAGCCCTGTGCAGAAGGTTGACTTTCCTGAAGTTGCTTGCGTGTGACAAATCAATTTTAAAACTGCAGAAAGGCGCCCTTCATGGCACGGGGATTTGATCTGTAAATAGTTTGAATAACCTCATAAATACGAGAGGGCTGTCACATTTTTCGGCACTTGTATTGCTGAAATGACAGTATTGATGCACGTAACCCTCTGGCTTTTCACCTTCCCACCCCAACCCGCTTGTCTCCGCTGCCTCTTCTGTTCTTCTTCTGTTCTATTCTAGCTCACAACACTGCCAGGGTTAGGCTGTGATGAAATAGGACACCTTTTTCTTATGCTCAAATGCATAGTGCATCTGTGAGCATCGCTAGTAACAGACAGAGCAAGAGCTCAAAGGGCACAAGAAGCGTTACATCATTCTTGTTGCTATGCAACATCAAGTTTGACAATAACTTGCAAGCTACCTGATTAGCTAGTTGCTACATATGTTAATAGTATATGTTATTCGCCACCCCTCCAGTGATCGATGCCCCCAGCCAGGTGGATGTGCGTGATGTGACTGACACCACAGCGCTGGTCACCTGGTTCCAGTCCGTGGCCGAGGTGGAAGGGATCAGCATCTCCTTCGGGCCCGGTTCTGACCCCACCGACCGCAAGGTGGTGGAGCTGTCCTCCACCGACACCCAGCATCACCTGGGAGACCTCACCCCCGACACCGAGTATGAGGTGTCTCTGATGGCGCGGAGGGGAGGGATGACCAGCATTCCCGTCTACGAGACCTTCCTCACAGGTAAGACTGAACATATTAGAACAAAATGTTACAAATGTCTCCATCAGTTAGTGTGTTGGTCGTAGAAAGTAATGTGTGGTGTATAGTTTTAAGTATAGTTGGATGACACTGAAGGGCTGATACCTCATTTTTCAAAGAAGCACAATATCGTCCCATCACGATATATCGGCAAACCAATACATCAGTCTAACCCAAGTGTGATATTCCTACAGCATGAGATGAAGCTGTTGCTGAATTGTACAGTAATACAATTGTATTTGCTGTATATTCAGACCAAAACATTTTCCACCTCAACATTTGTTTTTTCACAATAATGTAACATTCTTCCGAGATGAAAAACTCGGTCACATCAATTAACGGTTTATTGTAGCTAAGATAAATGAGCTGCAGTGCTTTAAGTGTGGTCAGCGTCTCAACTGGGGGCCTGGACCACACATACTTTACTGATGGCTGTGTTTTATGAGGGAAAATCCCCTGCTGGTGTGTGTGTGTGTGTGTGTGTGTGTGTGTGTGTGTGTGTGTGTGTGTGTGTGTGTGTGTGGGTGTGTGTGTATGTGTGTGTTCTGTGTACTCCTATCTTTATAATGACCAACACAAGGATAAAAAGATGAGGAATATTCTCCGTTTTGCTGGTCCTTGAGAGCTAGCGTTCATATTGTGTTGCATTCAGTGGAAGCATCAAAAATCACCCAGGTTCGATTCTCAATGACTGATGCATTGAAATAATGAGAAATTAACTTAATATTGTTTGCTTTCTGGTGTAGCGACGCATGTAGAAAAGAAAATGAAAGGCAACCCTGGTAACCCTGGTTCCCAGGATCCTCTAGGCTCTTCCTCCAAGGATCCTATTTAGGAACAAGATCTTGGGCAAGATCTTTATGGGTAGGATGTCTCTAAAATATCCTGTTAAGTTTCAGGATCCTAGTGAAATCCTAGTGACACAGGATGCTTGCTCAGGAATTAAGAATTTAATGCATGGGCAGGATTACCAGGATTGTTCAGATGTTCAGGATCAGGATCTTCAGGATGAGGATTTTGTAGGATTATACTTGATAGATCCTGCTAGGATCCTTAGATATTTTTAAAAGTTTCCTTAAGGATCTTTAAAAAACGTGTTTAGGATCTTTAAGAATCTTTATAGGATTTTTAAGGGATCCTTCAAGGTCTTGTTAAGGATCTGCAAAGAACTTTCAGTGATCTTAATCGTATCTTGTCGGCCTGCATAATATCCCCCCAAGATATCCTGCCAATAATATTTAAAGATTATTTAGGGATCAGTTAAGATATTTAAGGATCCTGTTCAGATTGCATATTGTAAGATTAAAGAACTTCATAATGAGACCTTCATAATGAGAAAACCTAGGATGATGGTGTCAGTATCACACACACAACTCTAACAATTATGGATATTATTATGTCAAGGACCAGATGGGACTTGAGCCCACAACCTTGAAGCTGGTAGTAAGTTTAGTCACCTAACCACTAGAATATAGTATAATATGAATATTTTCTTTCTATCAACAACCATTCTGAAAAATGTGTATCAAATTAAAATAATTTGTCCATTATGGAATTTATGAAATAGCATATAATATGAAGAGGGGAACACCAGGGATTTGAACTTCTAACTTTTGTATCACCAGTTAAGTCGCTTAACCACTGCAATGTTAAAAAGTCTTCTGCCAGGACACAATGAAAACCATCAAATTTGGGATTTTGCAAGTTTCCTGTGAGGCTCAGGGAGGAGGCTAAGGTCACTCAGGAAAATGTGGGTGGACATGCACAATGACATTTCTTCTGCATATTCTTCCAAGTGTAATTCCCAGGATAAAGGATTGGATTTTGACAGGATCCTGAAGAGAATGCAATGCAAGCAGGGCCTTAGGATTGTCGGCCTACTATAGAAGTTCTTTTAGTAAATAGTATGAATATGTACGAAATATGAAAAAGGGAAAGGGATTTGAATTTCCAACCTTTTGACATGGAGACCGGGCAGCAGACCACAACACCGCACTTAATAGATAGCCAAGAAATTTTTGCCACAACATCTTGGAACTCTTCACTTTAGGAATTTGAGATTTTGCAAGTTTCCTGTGTAATTTCCAGGGTCATTTCATTTGAAGAGCATGTGACTGTTATAGTATTGGACAGGATCTTGACAGGGCTCCTGAAGATTTTAATAACATGAATATGGTAGAGTGTACTGCTGGTGGCTCGCCCAGGATTGTTTTAATTTTACAACATGAAAGTCTAGTTCATGGAAATAAACATAAATTTTGAGGAAATAACGATCAACTTCAAGTTAGGGAATGAATTGTCTTTTTGGATATTTATTGAATCGAGACCGGGATATTTCAATCAACCTCCTTTGTCAACCATGAAATTTTCAGTAACTTGCTGGCAGCTATATATGCTGTGTTTCACATTGCTGTATGTTAAATACATTACAGTATCATCAGCATTTTGCAGTAACACATATTGCAATACTGTGTTTAGCCAGTTTCATCTGGGGGTCTGCATACCATTAAGCATCAATTGGTGTTATATCCTTGCCATGGTGGTGTATAGGAGCCACTTATTTGTTTCCAGATACAATTGCTCCCTTTTTTTCTTTTAGAATTTGAACATTTTACATTTGGTTTCAATTGAGAGGGCAGTCGCTTGATGAGCAAACCTTCATTATGCTTCTTCATCTGTTTCCCTTGAAAAGGTCAGAAGCATTCAGTGATTGCATTATGATTGTACTATAATAGATAAAGGTATCAGTCACCCAATGCTCAACACAGCATGATGATCACTAAATGATATGATCAACTCAACAACTCAATGCTCCCGTTGTCCAGCGTTGACAAAGCAGCATTTGAGCCATTATAAGTGTTTTGACAGTGTCTGTTTGTAAATGAACTCAATCACCTTACATTGTCTTCAGGAACATAAAAACATACACATAGTAATAACATTAAGTATGCTATCAAGATCCTTTAAGGATCCTATTAAGATCTGTAACAATCCCATCAAAGTAAAGTAATGTAAAGATTATAACAGGATATTCAAAAATCCTATTAAGGTCTTAGAAGATCCTATGAGGATTTGTGAAGCTCCTGACAAGTTCCTATCACAATCTTTAAGGACCCTATAGCAGGATCTTTAAAGATCCTATCAAAACCTTTAAAGATTCTAACAAGATATTTAAAGAACCTATTAAGGTTTCTGAAGAATCTATGAAGATCTTTACAGATCTTATTAAGATCTTTAAAGACCATATCAAGATCCTATCAAAATCCTATTAAGAATGTTAAGGAACCTAAAACAGTCTTTAAAGATATTTATGGATCATATCAAGTTCTTAAAAGATCCTAAACAAGGTCTTGATAATATCTTAATGATCCTAAAGGATCCTGGCAAAATCTACCTAGCAAGATCCTAATCAATCATGTGTGTGTGTGTGTGTTGAAGACCTCGACCCTCCCAGGGAACTGCAGACGGTGGAGCTGACTGATGAGAGCATCACGCTGGAGTGGAAAAACAGCCAGGCTCAGGTGGACAACTACCGGATCAAGTATGGACCTCTGTCTGGAGGGGAGCATGGAGAGCTCCTCTTCCCCCCGGGACCCAAGGACACCACCCAGGCCAAGATCACTGGTACCAGTCCCCCGCCCCCAACCTGCACCAACATACCCTCACACTAATAAGGCTGAGAGTAAGCTACAGTACATCACAACTTAGTTCCAGTTAGCAAAGGGAATGAGTTTCCTTGGGTACATATTCAATGTTTTCTTTCTTCAGTCTGCTTTGAGTTCACATTAGCTCATTGCCACTGCATCCTAATGATACTTCTGAAAGGGCTCTGTAAAAAATTATGATACAGTGTGTGTGTTTTATTCTTAATTCTCCCATCAAGTGTTTGCGGTGCTCCTTCTTAAACGGTCAGTTATATTCAGTGTGCTTATTTCCAAAATGGGTCGCCTTTGTTTTGGGTCGTGAAATGTTTGCCCAACTACAAAAGGCCCACTTTATTAGAAAACCACCCGGGGAGGGGGGGGGGGGCGAGGGGGGGTTCGGCATTCAGTCTTCAAATGGAATAACACCGCCGCTTGTTTCAGTGTGAGATCTTGGTCAAACAAGGGAAGTGGGCTCGTTTTCATCTATCAGCACCGCTGCCTTTACAAAGCCATGCTTTGAGGCGGATGTGTTTTTTTGTTTGTTTCTAAACCATGTGCCTCTGCATGGAAGGATTAGGCACCCTGAGAAAAAAAAAAACTCTTCCAAAAACAGGGTAATAGTGTCTTTGTCTGGCCCTATTCTTTGTCCTTGGGAGGCCCATCCCCTGGAAATAAAGCACTGTGTCCATTCAGCCGACGTCCCCCTCTGCTCCACACACACCTCAGCAGTGCTTTCACACAGTTATTATCTGTAATTGCCTTCACGCTCGTGATTTTATTGATAATGAGTTTCCTGGGCATTACTTGTAATTTCATGCTGCAAGACTCTGTGTGTGCTGACCTTTATGGGAGTTAATAAAGGAATTAGAGGCGATCAGAATGAAAGAGGGCTTAATTGTGGAGACCAAAGGCCCTCCAAAGCCTGCTGTATCATAGTAAGTATTGTTTCTGGTCCATGCCAAGTGCCCTATAGCTCCATCAATGCAAATACAACACTGATGTTCCACAGTGAACGCAGGCTGACCATAAAACGCAATTAAGCTGCCATCTATTGTGCAATCAAGATACTTGAGAGCGTTTTGTGTTTGCCGTTGGCGATGGAGCCATTAGCTGAAACAGCTGGCCACTTCTTCATACAGTCACACCAGTTTTCATTGAGAGGCATCTCAGCGGATTTGTACACACAATACATTACATTGCTTTTTATTTCTTCAATCCAATGTTTTATTCCCCTCCATTATGTAGGCCTGAGACCTGGCACAGAGTATGGGATGGGTGTGACAGCTGTAAAGGACGAGCGCGAGAGTCTCCCTACCACCACCAATGCAGTAACTGGTGAGATGCTTTCACTTGGTGTATCAGACAGCGATGCGCAACACGTTTTGCACATGCACATATGCAGTAAATTCAAAAACTGTAGTTGTTTTTTTCATATTCTCATATTCTTCTCATTTATTATATATTGCATATACATTGGTATTTTAAGAATTTTCCACTTGTCATATTTAGGTATGTCATATGTCATATTATATTTTTAATTAATTTATTGTTTGTTTCAATATGTTCTACTGCTGTTATTTTGCACACCCTCATAACAGTGTATTTCCTTTTTTTAATACTATTTATTCATACATTTCTACATGTTCTAGGGTTGAAATTTTCAGTTGCATAAAGTTTAATAACCCCCATTTTATTTGTATTATTTGCTGCTGCAAGATCCTCGTACTTTTAATTCAGTCTCCATCTTTGGTGCTCAGCACTTATTGCTATCAATCTGTCACCTGTCAATCAAACAGTGTTTCCAGTACTATGACATCTTTTTATATATATATAGCTTGAGTTTCTGTAGGTAGCGCTCCTTTCTTCTCCAAATTTCTATAATTGCATGAGGGGTTTACAAACTTTCAATTGTGACTGAAAGTTTTCAAGGACTGGGTATAGGTCGAATCACTATTGTGTTGCATCAATCAGAGATAGCGAGTAGCAAAAACAACATCTATTCATAAGAAAATGATTGTTAATTACTTGGTTATACCGCTATGCCGTCTCAAATCTTAATCGTCCTCCCTTCCCCCGTCAGCCCTGGATGCTCCCAAGGAACTGACCGTGGCGGAGGTGACCGGGACCACTATGATGCTGGAGTGGAAGCGCCCACTGGCCAAACTCGACTCCTATAGGTTGCTTTACGTTTCCGCTGATGGCCACAAGTCCGACGCCGTGATCCCCAGCAGCGCCGAGTCATACACCCTGAGCAACCTGACGCCCGGCATGCTGTACACCATCAGCATCACCGCCGAGAGGGGCCGCCGGACGAGCACCCCGGCTACCATCTCAGCACCCACAGGTCAGTGCTGCAAAATCCCTCTCCGCTTCACAAGCTTCAAAAGCAATGTTCATAGCCAGGTGGCGAGGTAACACGTTTGATAGTACAGGGTGTCTGAAATGTCTGGAATCAAACCAGCAGCATCTGCACCCTCTGTGCAGCGAATTAGTGATACCTGTGCAGCTGTCAATGCTGGTTATGCTTTGTAGGATACAAAGAAACATGATACACCGTTTGGACTGTAGTAATAGTGTAGTATAGTAGTACTGTAGTTCTTTGGCAGCAGCTGTCGATCGGGATATGCTTCGTCACATACAAAGAAACATAGTTTTACATTTGCAAACGTGTCTGGAAGTTGGCAGCGATCATGTTGACACAGTCTGTGAGTAATTTCAGTTAGATTCCACAAGGTTCAGACACCCTGTGTTATTCACTAAATAAGACTTTTGGCAGTGGCTGTTTTTGCCACAACCTCAGCACTCAGGTCAGAGTTGGAAAAATGTCTTCAAAAGAAAAGCTTATGTTGATATAGTTGATAAGGTTTCGCTTTTGATAGTATTGGCGACTAAATTGCCACGCTAGATCTTGTGCTCATAATGTGTGTTTCTTCGATATTTGGCACAGCATGCCTTACAATGTGTCTGAGACAGAGGTTCTTTTGAGTGTAGCCTACTGTTTTCCATGAGGATTTTTGCTGATGGTGTAAGGCTTCGAGGCTAGTCCTCATTAACCATAGGTTGGTTTTTTTGTCCTGCAGTACTGCAGCCAAACCGAGGGAATGAATTGAATTCATTGTTAGCTTCTCTCTGTAAGTCACTCTGTCTTTAACCCTCCCTCCCAAAGACTTTCATTTTCAGCATGTGGGTTTATTTTACTTTTTTTTTAACCAAAACAAGGCAAGACAAATGAGATGATTGTGACATTTTTTTGTGCTGCGGTCAGGGTGCCTCCAACCCAAACATTTTAGAAGCAAATCTTCTAGGTATGCAACGGCTGCCCATTAAATGCATGGCTATGGGCAAAAATCAATATGGCATGAGGGAAAAGTTGGTGAGCTTTGGAATAACTGTCTTTTGTTGCATTTTTGGATTGGACGCTGCCAAGAGGTGCAGTATAGAGGCTTCTCTGTGAGTGTGTGTGTGTGTATGTGTGTGTGTGTGTGTGTGTGTGTGTGTGTGTGTGTGTGTGGGTGGGTGCTTGTATGGACATGTGTGCACCTTGCACAATGTTCATTCATGTGATAATTGTTGGCGTGAGCCCCGCTCCCCTCTGGTTTTGTGCGATTTGACCACGATGAACTGTGGGTCTGTCAGATAAAAGGCCACATGCTGGGACTCCTGTTAAAACATTGTCTCCAAAATCACCAGCTAATCCGCAGCCCCACCAATCTGCAGCCTTTATCATCTCCAGACATGTAGCGCAAACACAGAACGCTTGCAGGAACAGAGAGGGGTGGCGTGAGGTGAGACGAGGCTGGGGGGGAGGTTGGGTGTCTGGCAATCATCGGCCATCGAAAGGATTACAAGAATTTGACTGAGTGTTTTGAAAGACCCGCTGGAGTGAACCGCTGAGAAATTATACACCAAAATGGTTCTGGCTCTGAAAATCTGAGGTAGTTTCAGAAGTGGTTATATAGAGGCTAACTGATGGGGTTGAAACAGGGAACTCAGGAGACAAAAGCTAGGATTATCATAATTTAAGATAATCAGCTGCTTCAGGGATTGGAAGAGTTGCGGGGAGCCTTTGTGTAATCGGAAGGCTCAGGGAACAATGAAAACAGACACGTGGAAATGATAATAGCCTCAGTAGAAGTCCAGAGATTCCAAAAACGCGTCTGTACAATCAAAATAATTAAACAGCGTTTGACTTCCTCTGTGCATTGTTTTGTGACAAAACACAGAAGTAACTAAAAACCAGCAATTCAACTCCAGAGGATCCCACTTCCTTCTCAAAAGTGTCTACTGCACTTACCGGACTTGAGTGTATAATTCTCCAGTTGGTAGGTACCTTACGCTGCAGTTAATACCACTGCACTTTGCACATACGCCAATTTCGCAGATGTCCATAGGCTTGGGGCAAAGTTACACCCATCCTTAGATGCTTGCCTCAGATATCCGCCAGTCAATGTTGCCTACCTCCGATATGGTCAAGGTTCTAACCCTAACCCTATTTTTTACCTTTTTACTTTCTTCGACAAAAAAAAACTTCTGGGGGGGAAACACTTAAAGTCCTCCCCCACTATCACTCCTTTTCAATTTGTGAAACTCCAACCAATAACCAAAGATGTCTGGTTATTCACCAATCACAGTCGCAGTCAAAACGAGGCTCAGGTGTGCCAGGGCAAAGCCAAACAGCTGTGTCCTTTTTGATTGGTCGAAATCAGCGGTCACTCCTACTTTGCCTCGTTTACTCACAAGGCTTGTATGAAAATGTTCCTATTGCCTGTGAGGTCAGTGGTGATAAACTTTGACCCTTGCAATTTGGGGTATATTTCTTGCAGGAAAATGGATAAAGGTATTAAATATTGGCACAAAATATAATCTATCTGTATATCGGTATCAGTATTCTAAAACTTTCAAAGCCCCATATCGGTTGAACCTTATTGAGTACTGTCTCAAAAACCCATGATACTGGAAGCACAATGGTCAAGAGCTTCTTCTGCCATAAGTTGGCGATGTTGTCGGGTAATATGATATTGATATGAAAATGTTGCATGACCATTTGGTTCTCCGCGGAGGAGAACAGGGAACACAAAGCATGAGAAGAGGACTATCGATGTCCTGCATGTTCTGACACGTTCTACCCACCAGGTAGAGCAAGGCACTAACAGGGTCACGGGGGTAAGGGGTTCCATTCCCACTGGGGCCACCCATACTGAAATTTGTGTGTCCCCCCCCAAATGGCAGATATCAGCATGACAAAGAGATATCCCAGGATGCCATTTGACACACATATCTGCATGTGCTGAAGGCCAGACCTGAGACCTGAGTCCAAGCTGTGTATCATGACTTAAAATGGGAAGCAATACAGATCAATAAGGTACAACTCAGCCCACTCCAACCACTAAAACATGTTTACTTAAATGTTAAAGGGATACCTTCACATTTTGAATTCTGGTTGGTTTCTACATTGCCCTTCGGTTTCCCCTAAAGTATCAGATGAGCATCGTTAGCACTGCTCATTGAAACTGGGAAACTGAAGAGAAACAACTCCAATAAAACTTAAAAGGGCAAGGTATCCCTTAATATCTGGTTCTGTCTGGCTCAAAAATATCCAAACAGCTTTGCGGCAAGGTCTGTCGGTCTTCCAGCCAGCTTCAGGAGACCCGAACTACTCATCAGCAATATTGAACACAAAGCTGACTCACATCCTCCCTGCCGGTGCACTCTACAAGGCCAGGGACCCATCATACGCATTATAAACACATCTTCCTCTCCCACGTGAGCTCTCGTAATAAATGATCAGCTGATTCCAGCAAAGGGCCTCCGTCCCACTCCACCCCACCCCACCCCACCCCACCCCGTCTCTATTGTCTCCCTTCCCATTTGCTCTCCACTCTGCTCACCACGGACTGAAAAGAGGATAATGGTAGCCTTGACGTTTACCTGCACTATCTATCTCTTTCTAATCCGCTCTCTAAATGCTTGTGTACACAATGGACTCCACTTACAGGATGCTGCATGCAGTGCATGCATGGCTTCTCCGTGGATTTGAAGTGGACTCTGTACTTCTGCCACACCGGCGGGGCTACACTGCACCTTCAAAAGTTAATGGCTCGTTCGCGGCCATTAATGCACGCGAGCTGCATCAGCATGTCAGCCTCTCTCGTTCTACCTTTTAGGCTTTTAGGCTTTTCCCACTTATACAGCAATACAGAGGCAGTGGCTATAGGCAGCCATTGATAATGATGCTGCTTCCTCACACTGGCCTTTTGTAGTGGAAATAGAGGAATATTTCCACTCCAGACCAAGTGAAGGTCTTCTCTCTTGGCGACAAAGCGAAATGATTGAAATACAAATGAGCTACGATCAATGTCAACCGCTTCCATTTTTCTCTTCTTTGTTTCAGGAAATACTACCCTGGTGTATTGAATAGGGAGGGGGAGGACTCCTCTGTTGAGCTAGAAGCTCAATCTTGTGTTTGTTTTATGTGTTTGACAATGTACAACAAGGGAAGTTCAAACAGTCGTCTCTGGCTCTGTGTATGGGTGTGTGTTCTAGGGTTAGACCGATATGCTGGGCTGATATTGGTCTTTTGTCAATAATCCAGACATCCTGAATTATTATCCTGGATTTCAATGGGGAGTTTTAGTGTCCTATGGTATAAATGCTGTTTCAGAGGCTTTTCCACCCTGACAATTCATGGGGAAACACTGAATACTTGTAGTTTTGGGGATTTTTTTTAGATGTTCACGGCAGAAAATATCATCTCTTGGCACCTTCAGTCCAAAACTATTGGTATCGGTATCAGCCCATACTGGTCTAACCCTTGTGTTTCATCCATATTTCCCAGTCCTGTAATGTTGCATTGATGTTTGTCGTCACCCAGAGGAGGAGAAGCCTGTGGTGACCAGTGTCACCGTCAGCGAATTATCGTGGGACAACTTTCTCCTGTCCTGGCTTGCCGATGAGGGGGCGTTCGAGGCTTTTCTGGTCGAGGTTACCGACGCAGAGACGGGCGCTGAGTGGCAAAACCACACTCTGCCCGCCGATGCTCGCAGCCTCGTCGTCTCCGGCCTCTCCCCCAGTACCTGGTACAGGGCCAATCTGTATGGGGTGTACAGGGGGGCCCTCTTAGAGCCCGTCTATGCAGACACCATCACAGGTATCAGCACCATCAATGCTGGAGCTTCTCTCTTTCCTTTGCTTTTCCTTCTTCTGCTACTCTTCAAAATACCCCCAAATGAAGGTGTTTTGATCTCATCCTCACTCTTAAAGTTTTAGTTTTCTTCACAAGAGGGAAAATCTGTCACTGGGATTCATTTGTTTGTGGTGTCATTTTACTTGCTTTAAGGCAATGTGACTTGGTTCTTGAAAAAAGTTGCATTGGAAGTGAAATGATCTCAACCCATTGGGAGAGTTTGTTGTTTGGAGAAAAATAAGATTATAAGAAAACAATGTTAAATTGGATTTTATTTTGCGTGTGGCATTTTGATCACAAAGACTTTCATCAGACAAGTGTGACCGAAAAAGATCACATTCTCAATACCACGATGAAAGGAAGATAGTTTGCATTTAAAGTAACACCTCTGCTGCCGCTGTCGGAGCACAACAATATTTTCTTTCAGTGGCAGAAGACTATTTTACAAAGTTGTAGAAGGACAATGTACCTCTCAGCCACTGTGGTGGAAGTTATTCTTGCCGCGGTAAACAAAACCTCCTTGCCAGTCAGACGGCTCGCACAATGCAGATCCCCGAACACCTTCTCATCAGCCGTCCATCATGCTCATAGCCCTTGCTTTGATGCGGGGATTGTAAAAGGAGCTAACACTCCGCCGCACCACCCAGACAAAACCCATTCAGTCAATGTTAGCCCTGCCGCAGATCCGCTTTTGATCCACCTTAAGCTGTCAGTCTGCCCTGTTGGTACGAGTCCAACGTGAGGCAGCACCTGGTCTATTTTGTGAACAGGGAGGCCCACGTGTCGTAATACAGGCCGCTGGGCTGCCTACCGGGACCCACCGACCGCACCGATCGCAGTCATTATCAACGATTAACATGCTGGGAGTTACGTGTGCCAAGTGAATGGGCTGTAAACAGCAAAGCCAAAATGGCCATAGTCTAGTCAGGAGCTCTTCATGAAAACTATTTTCATTTTCAGTGTGGTGCCAAAGTGTCAGTCAGAAATAATAATAACAAAATCAAACTTTGATCACTCACTGTCAGCACAGACATTGAGGATAATATAAGCTAACGTGTATTGTTGAGGGTTTTCAAGATTTTTCTACCACATTTTTTCACATTGTGTTTATTATGTCTGATTTTTATAATGATCATGTACTTACAATGTGCTTATAATGGACTCCCTACTGAGCACCACTTCAAGTAAAGCATCTTTTGAGGACCACCATCCTCTCCGTCACCTTGCACGACCCTTTTGAAAGCCGCAAAGATTTCACCTTCACAAAAGGTCGAAAATGGGGCTAGTCGTCGTTATTCGGCCGTGTCCTCATGTTACCGTATATTCCAGAATTATCGTTCAGCATTTCACTGATGAGGATCAGTCAAGTGGAAGAAAGATGGGAGGACTGACAGAGGAAAAAAAACCCTGAGGCGCTTTTGTCACTTTGTGTGAGGCCTCTTTTCTGTATGCATCCCCAGTTCCCCCGAAGCCTGGACTGCTCTTCATTCTCATGCTGCTATTGCCCCTGGGCTCTGGTGTTAGGGTGCCAGGGGCTGCTGGGACCGTGCAGAATATGGCATATGCTCAAGTCGGCCTATTATCTGCATGCTAATGGCTGGCGAAACCATCTTAACATTTACATTAGCGTCGCTTAATCCATAAAACACCCTAAATTGTCAATACAAGCGCTGGCTAATTTGATTATGTTACGCACGGTGTTCGTCGGTCCGCTGGAGGAAGACGCTGCAGCGGGAATGAAGTCCCTCCACTGAGGAGGGACGGCGCAAACTCTGAACTGAGAGGGAGTATTATAAAAACGAAATGATTGATGGAACCACAAAGAGACGTAGACAGTGCCCAGAATAAGCTCAGCTCAGTCGTGATTCATATTAACACAAGCTGTTCCTGTAAAGTTATCAGGCGAGGCTGGAGCCAGGACTGGGCTTCTTGCTCGCAGACCCCCTTTCAGCAGGTTAGCTGGCGCCTCGTACCTCCTCCAATAACAGGCTCCCTTTTGTGAGGCGGGCATTGTGTTCCCTTAGGTCCTGGGGGTGTGGAGGGACACGGGGGTG
Organism: Hoplostethus mediterraneus; assembly: GCA_034670385.1. Taxonomy (NCBI): domain Eukaryota; kingdom Metazoa; phylum Chordata; class Actinopteri; order Trachichthyiformes; family Trachichthyidae; genus Hoplostethus; species Hoplostethus mediterraneus. The sequence goes on from JAXDDW010000002.1 coordinate 1,476,552, forward strand.
GTGGTGGTGGTGGTGGTGGTGGGAGGGCGGCCGGGGGGTGAAATCAGTAGCCAGCTAGCACATGTTAGCCCCCTCTGATGGATGTGGCCCTCCCTCTCTTCCAGTGACCAGCTAAAGCCGTCTGGCGGCTAATGAAGAGTGACAGCTCCCCGGGATTTGTCTGCTCCGCTTCTCATTTCCACTACTTCTTCTCACAACGAATGCCTTATGCTTTTTCCACCAAAATAAAAAAAAAAAAAGGTTAGTTTGTGGACCTTTGAGACCCTCACATTTGGTGTGGTGTTTTAATGAGCAGTGGCACTGGGTTTATTGAGGCTGTGCTGAGCCCACTTATATCTGCTTCTATCCAGACTGCTTTAAAAGCACTATCCGGTCCATATATATCCATCTGTGCTGCTACTGCAACTTTCTCCAGCTAATTAGCTGTACTTGCAGGAGGACGGCAGTAGATTCATCCTCTGGAGTAACAGAACATTTTCTCCAGCAGCTGTAGACTCCTGCTGTCTTCCAGCATCTCTTCCCATCACTGCCATTATTAGCTGCTGCTAATGACTAGTTAACTACCCGCTTTTACAGCACCACACACACACACACACACACACACACACACACACACACACACACACACACACACACACTCTCCCATCTGTAGGCACATAGTCAGATGTCTGCACTGTACGGTATTTGAGCACTATTTTGAGAGCAGCAGCTGTTATTTGACAAAGCTTCCCTCCTTTGAATTCCCGAGGAATTGCCTCAAAATGAGTTAGGGACGGATATTAGCCTTTTAATACAAATCGGATATTGGCTGGTCAATGTTGTCCACTACGGATATGATGGAAGTGAGGATTTTCCTCTACAGTGTTAGGTGGCAGTCTGTAAAACCTGCAATGAAACCGGAGCTGCCAGGCTTTCATCAGTACTGGGTTTCAATGGAGAGTTTTAGTATCCCGTCATGGTGTAAATGCTGTTTCAGATGCTTTTCTACTATACTTCCAATATAATTCCAATATAATTCTGGAATAAACACTAAATACTTCCAGCGCAAATACCAAATACAAATACCGGTACAAAATAACAGCTATGGTCAGCTTTTAGTACAAAAATATCACAAAACCATATCGGTCAAACCCTATAATGAATAAATGTTCACCATATTAACCACAGTGGTGCTGACAGGTACATTAGCTAAGTGCAAAGATTTCTACCAATGCAATGCACTGACATTCATTGCTAGAGAAGAAAAAAAAAACTTTTTCCTTCTCCTGTACTTCATCTGCCTTTTCACTGTATTCTCTCTCTGCTTCTGACTCTTTCTTGGTTGATTTCTGATGGGTCTCCATATAACCAATACTGGCACTTGCCCACAGACTGATGTACTTGACTGTCCCTGTCATCCCTTGTGCCGTGTTCATTGAAATGTCAAAGCACTCTTTAGGTCCACCGAGGAGGAAAACTTATTCTCCCTTATCACTCAGAGGCTGAACCAGAAGTGGAGGCTCTCCTGGTCTCCGGCGTCACCCCCGAGAGCTTTAGGTTGGCCTGGACGGCCGAAGATGACGCCTTCGACACCTTCGTTATCATGATCAGCCAGGCCGGCGGCGCGGGTCAACCCCAAGAGCTGGTCCTGGGCAGCGAGGAGCGGAGCGCCATTATCACTGATCTCGCTGAGGACACCGAGTACAAAATCGAGATCTTTGGGCTCGTTTTGGGACGACGCTCCAAGTCTTTAACCGAGGTGGCGACAACAGGTACACGGCGTCGCGTCGTGAAATCAGAGCCGTGGGAACCTGCGCGCCAAATGACATGTCTTGTCGGTGTTTTTGTTGTTAAATTCTACTCTTAACAGCATGAAAACCGAGTCTTTAATACCTGTATTCTAACATGTGTCCTTTTGTACTTCCTGTCATTGCAGCTCTTTTTGTTCACTAACCTGGTAATAAAGTGTAATGGTGTTTGTCCAAGGCACGTAATGTTGCGATCTGGGAAAATGAAAACACTTATGTTCAGAAATGAAGTTTGTTAAGACCTTTTAATGGAGGCTCCCTGGAAAGTCATGCATTTTTGATGAGGATCAGCTCTGGCTGCGTTGTGTGCCTTGTGTCAGCGGCTGGTGTTTCTGTGTGTGTGTGTGTGTGTGTGTGTGTGTGTGTGTGTGTATATGTGTGTTCATCTCAGTGTTTTATCATTGTCCTGTCTCTCTCTTTCATCGCAGCCTAAGCCTATACAGTAGCATCTCTGAACACACACTCTGGTGTAAGAGCCATTCACACCACTCCAGAGAAGTGCTCAGCATTAGAGTTAGACCAATACACTGTTTGCCAATATCGTCCTTTTTCTTTAAAAAATGGATAGAATACTTTTGTAGAATACTTTTTTTTTTTTAAACTTGCATGAAAATGTTCAAATTTGAAGATACTGGCTCATGGTATCATCAACTTATCGGTCTAACCCTACTCAGGAGATTTACTCAACTCTGCATTGTGTGTCGTCTCTGTCCAGTCGTCCTGCCAAATGTTGTGTTTTGGCTGCCCCGTGTGTGTCGGTGTCTCTGTCGGTCTCTCTCTCTCTATCAAGGGGGTTGTCTGTGTCAGATAGAATGGATGTCCACGGCTGTGTCCCCCGCTCCTTCCCCGGGGGTGAGGCTTTACTCTTGGGTTTTTGCGTGGCGCATGTTTCACTTTTGTGTTTCCATGAAATGGGGCAAGTTAATCTCCCCAGGTCTGTCACGCAAGATACTGTGGCTCAGTGTTTGCCGGGAAGGGTCGCCGCGAGCCCTGGCGTCCCCGGGTCCCCTTTGTCTGTCTACCTCGCTCTCCCTCGCTCACTCTCTCTCTCTCTCTCTGTGTCTTCTAAAACGAGTCCCTTTCAGTGGTGGATCAACAATAACAGAATACATGTATGTCTTTTCCTGTCTGCTGCTTAATGATGCGAAGAAGAAGCATAAAATTCTCGCTGGAATTTGGTTGATGCTGTTCAGTGACACGCTTTTCCAGCCCATGCCCGTATACAAAAAGGCAGTGCCTATACTACACATTAACTCCTCTTCTTTGTCTCTTTTCGTTCCCCCCTGCTGTCTCCGTCTTGTTTTTTGTTTTTTTTTACCAGACCTGGGCTCACCCAAGGGTGTCCGATTCTCTGATGTCACCGATACATCTGCCACTGTTCACTGGATGGTGCCAAGAGCCCGGGTGGACAGCTACCGGGTCACTTACGTGCCTGCTCAAGGAGGTCAGTCTCACTTGTGTGCAACGGTACTCATTCACTTGTTGTCATTTACTACTGAAATGAGGAAGATCGCACCACTTGGTTCAGGAGATCTCCTGAAACACGATGAATCGCCTTGGAAAAAAAGGTGAAATGACCTCACCGCTCCTCAACAGTGATAAACGTGGTAAATAGACAGGTGGGGAAACTTTGACCTCCAGTTGGTGATCACATTAAGGCAAACAACCACCTATAAGAACTACAATGAATTCTACTTTCAAAAAAGCATTAATGTGTCCCTCAACTACATCTCTCCTTGTTTCAACAAAAATAATAACATTAACATGGACATTTTTTTGCGGCCATGTTGGTACAAAGTGCAGGTAGAAACCTAACTAAATTAAGCTGCTCTAGCATCAATGCTTCAATCATTTCATCATCGGTTTCATCAATGAGACTGAATCTTCCGTTATCTTTGAGACAAATGAATGCTCCTTCCTCCTTCGATAGAACGATGCTGCCCTCTAGTGACTAGTCGTAGGTATGTCTATAAAATGAGTGATTGAGAGGCCCACAGAAATGATTCACCAGCTATCTACAACTACTTGATTGCTGAAACCTCAAGTAGAATAGAGAGTTTCATTCCAAAATGACATATCTGCTATTTGACAAATTACAAACTGTTGGACAGAAACAAAAATCACTATGGAGTATAATTTACGTCATCAGGTGTCTTCGCTTCGTCACTTTCTTACAAAATAACAAAATGATAGAGAATATAATCATCTACGTTTCACGGTGACCAAATATTGAGACCTGCCAATAAATATTTTCCAAGAGATTTGGGAGGAAATCATTCTACTCTCTCCGTAATCCATCTTAAATGTCAACTTTATTCACCTACTAAATGATTGCTGGACAGAAACAACGACTATGGAATATCATTTCAGTCATCACCTATCTTTGGCTACTGGCTTAGACGACAGTGAAATTCAAGAGAATATAATCATGTACTTCTGATAATGACCAATGACTAAATATTGCGACCTGTGCCCAAATATCGTCCAAGAAGGAAGTGCAGTGTAGAGTTTTGGAGTGAGAACCTGTCTTCAATTTCAAGTTTACTCACCTCTTTGCGTCCTGTGTGTTGTTTGGACACCCCAGGAAGTCCCAGGATGATGACGGTGGACGGTTCGGAGTCTCATACGGTGCTGCCCAACCTGACACCCGGGGTCACCTACCAAGTCACCGTCATTGCTGTCAAGGGTCAAAGGGAGAGTGAGCCTGGTTCAGACAGTGTCACCACAGGTAAGGCTCACATAGGACTAAACACTACCACACACACACACATAAACATACATTCACAGGGCGAGGCTTGGTCAATTTTGAGATATTATAATATATTATATCATTATATTATATTCTGTGTCCATAACTAGTTTCATATATATGGAAATATATAGAAATAAAATGATAAAATGATGTTACCTCTCGTTGTCCTCTCGTATGAAGTTGCCCAGTGCAGCTTTAAAGCTACAATATGACACTCTTCTCCTTCAATGAGGACGTTTTGTTAGTCCCGCCCCTCTCCCTCTCAATTGGTCAAGTTCCCGTCCCAACACTTGTCACTCATCTTGTGATGACATGTCTACTTTGAAAGGGCGTCTATGCTGAGGCTGAGGTAACCGGCGTCTGTAAAGCCACCACAGGCGTTAAAGTAGCAGACAGCGAATGCAGCCAAACTGAGATTAAAAACAGCTTACTGCTTTCTGCCATTGTTGTTGTTGTTGACCTGCCAACCTCACCTTGATGGGCACAACCCAGCTCGCCACTGGCCACGCTCATATCACACACCCACAGCAAACAGTATACACCCCAAAACACCCCAATGTCACTGAAAAACAAATCTGGGACGTGAACACACAGGATCACAGACCCAGACTGATAATGGATGCTGACATTGGTATTTTAATGTCAGAAACGTTTCATGTTGTAGATTTGAGGATTAAAGTGCCGGCCCTGTGAGACTCTGTCTGCAACAGTGTTAGAATCAAGCCTTTTCATTCAAAAGCCTGTTGCCCATTGAAGCGGGTTTGTGTTCAGACCGAGCACACGCCTGCAGGTGGATGGCTCTCATGTTTCCTTACAACACAACACAATAGCTCCGTCCATAGAGAGAAGGTTGAGGAGGGTCGGCTCACACTCACTGTATTGTGTGTGTGTGTGTGTGTGTGTGTGTGTGTGTGTGTGTGTGTGTGTGTGTTACAGCTCTGGATAAGCCCCGCGGTCTGACTGCGGTCAACATCACAGACACCGAGGCTCTGCTGCTCTGGCAGCCTGCCATCGCCTACTGTAGATGGCTACGTCATCACCTACAGCGGAGACACAGGTACGAAATCTGCACACACGCATGCACGTATACTACTGTACGCGCAGAAAATACATACAAATACGCACACACGCACAAAGGGTACAGCACACACGCACTCTAGGCAGATGCGTTTAATTCTGCAGGGCATCGCATCTAACCCCGGTTTGTGGCCCCTCCCCCTGAAACCACTTTCTTCACCAGTGTGGTTGTCTGTGATATAAGTGCATAGTCAACGCACGCTGCTGTGTTTGGTACAGTTGCCCCGGTGATGGAGCGGGTGTCAGGGAACATAGTGGAGTTTGAGATGAACTCTCTGACCCCGGCGACACACTACACCGTGAAGGTCTACGCCGTGAGAGACTCCGCCAAGAGCGCAGCCACCACAACCGAGTTCACCACCGGTGAGTAGAACGCACCGAGACCAGGGAGGGAAAAGATGAATGAAAAATATGCATGATTTGAAATGCGTGTGTGTGTGTGTGTGTGTGTGTGTGTGTGTTTCGTTAGATGTGGACGCCCCCCAGGACCTGGCAGCCAGCAACGTCCAGACGGAGAGCGCCATGCTGACCTGGACGCCGCCTCGCGCCGACATCACCGGATACATCCTCAGCTTCGAGTCCACCGATGGCACCGTGCGGGTGGGCAGACGATGTTTTTTCCGATAGCCGAGCTTTGTAATTCACAACTCCAAGACACGCTGGCAAGCCTGACCTTTTGTCCTGCTGGGGGTTTTATCTTTCTGGCCAAGCCAAAACCTCCAAAAAAAATGAAAATTTGTATCTATTTGATTCTTAACCTGAATTGATTGTGATGCAACATTTTGATCGGATTCAAAAAGGCGTAAAAGAGGAGGAATAAAATATGAAAAATGAGATAAAAACATTCAAACGTAAGATTGAAGGCGTCTCTCTGACTGCCTCGTGTGTCTGGGCGGTTTCTGCAGGAGGTCGTCCTGAGTCCCACCGCCGTCTCCTACAACATGGCCCCGCTCAGCGCTTCCACGGAGTACTCAGTCAAGTTGCAGGCCATCGCTGGACCCAAGAGAAGCAGAGTCATCACTACCGTCTTCACCACCAGTGAGTGGATGCACCTCGGTTCATCTCGGTGATCGCCGACTGGAGGTCATGCTTTTGATTTGGTTTTTTTTTTTTTAGGTTCATTTTCTCAGACGGCCATTTTTGCAACGCGCCGCACAAAACCCCCATGATCCTGTCGTCTATCCGTGCACGCTCACTGGAAGGCAGCAGGTCCTGTTTGGTGACTAACGCACTCTGCCTGTGTGTTTTATTTTGTGTGTGTGTGTACATAGCTGGTGTGCTGTACAGATACCCCAAGGACTGTTCCCAGGCCTTGCTGAACGGCGACACCGCCTCAGGCCTGTACACGGTCTACCTGGGTGGAGATGAGAGCCAGCCCCTGCAGGTGTACTGTGACATGACCACTGATGGAGGCGGATGGATTGTAAGTCACCGGCTAACCCTGGCTGTACGCAGTCAGCGCGTAGTGCATACACAGCAGCCCGCTCACGTGAAGCTCACAACGTACAGTTTGCGTCAGTTGTTTCACAAAGTCGTCAGAGACCATCCTGTAAAAAAATCACACATTTGCTCCCTGCAGCAGCCAATGTATGTCCATCAACAGCAATGTTTCTTGTCAAAGTCCAAGGCATTGCTCACTGGCTGGAAGTAAAGGTGTGGGCTGAAGGAAAATGCTTGTGTGCACAGGGTTGGCCTAGTGGTTAAAATCCTTGAATCTTACCACATCTCTGTTGCTCAGCCTCCCTCTCAGCTCTCCCACTGTGTCATTAAAAAAAAAAACACTAAAGAAATATAAAACTTGGAACCAACATAAATGTATGTTTTTGGTAATTTGATCAGAAACTTGATCATCCCTGTGGGGAAAGTGGGTCTCGGCAGCAGTAGTAGGGGAAGAGCTTACAGTATATACAGACATGGACTGTATATGTACTGCAGTTTGGCTGAGCTCCTTTTCTTTACCTCGATGGTTTTGTTTTCTTCTCGCAGATTTTTGTCAGGCGCCAAAGCGGTAAACTGGAGTTTTTCCGCAACTGGAAGAACTACACGGCCGGCTTCGGTGACATGAATGATGAATTCTGGCTGGGTAATTTTTAGCACACAACATCAAAGCACACGAAGAACAACTTCAGTCCAAAAGTACTGGCACCAGCCTTCAAAAATCATTCCAGCCCAAGTACTAATGCTGTAACATACCACCATTATACCCATCCCACTTCCTACATCCTCTTCCAGGTTAGCGAGTTCCAGGTTTGATAGCCTCGTCTCTCGTCTCTCTCTCTCTCTCCTCCAGGTCTGTCCAACCTCCACAAGATCACAGCCGGAGGTCAGTACGAGCTGCGAGTCGACCTGAGAGATAAGGGAGAGACGGCCTACGCTCAGTACGACAAGTTCTCCGTCTCTGAACCTCGTACCCGCTACAAGGTCCACGTGGGCGGATACAGCGGGACCGCAGGTAGGTCTGGCCTCTGTGCAACCATCGCAGGCTTTGAAATGAAGGAGCCACTAAACTGACAGCCTCTAGTCTGAAACACCATTAGGACATACCAACAAATTAAGGCTTTTTAACATTTGCAAAGAAGAGTTGACTTGCCATGCTTTTTTTAATATTCTTTGCATTATTTTTGTTTTATTACTTTTTATTATTTTATTACATTGTGGAGAAGAGTTGCATTTGTTCATTTAAATATAATTTGTTATCATTTATTTTTGACATGCCATGATTTTTTTTAAATTATCTGTATTATTTTAAATTATTGAATTATGTATTATGTATTATTATTATTTTTTATTTTTTATTTTTATTTTTTTAATTTTATTTTTATTTTTTTTATTTAGAAGAAATAAATTTGTTCATTTTTAAAATATTATTCTTTATAATTTATAATCTTTTTTTTTTAACTTAGAATATAATAAGAATAGATCTTTATTATTGCTTTTGTACATAGAGAAAGTACATATAGTGTTCATTCATTGACAAACAAGCCCTCTCTCCCCCTCTGTAGGTGACTCTATGACCTACCACCACGGCCGTCCATTCTCCACTTACGACCATGACAATGACATCGCCGTCACCAACTGTGCTCTGTCCTATAAGGGAGCCTTTTGGTACAAAAACTGCCACCGTGTCAATCTGATGGGACGATACGGAGATAACAGCCACAGCAAGGTACAGCAACAGACCCGCACTGTAATCGATACTCCCATCCTCAACGTGAATTTACCTCATCAGTTCATTTATGGTTAAGACGAGAGAGGACGACTGTTTTCATGTGATGCGTGAATCAAATGATATGAATGAACTTCACAACTGGAACTGGAAATTGAATAAAATTGGGTTTATATGGCTGTTTGTCTGAAAACTTCACTTAATGTCTTTTGTGCTATTAAAAAAAAAGAAATAGAGAAATAGAAGTTACCAACCTTTTTAAGCTGCTGTAAACATTTAGGATATAAATTCATATGAGCGCTGCTTAGATTGTAAATAACAATAAAAGTTGTTTTTTAAAAAGAATACATGATAAATTAATACTAATCAGTGGTTGTTTACCCCAGTGATTCTCAAATTGTTATTCTTGAGGGGTTCCAGTGGTCCTTTAGGGGGTTCCTGGGGGTCCTTGATACGGTTCGAGGGGTCCTTGGGGGGGTTCCTGGGGTCCTTGAGGGGGTCCCAAGGGTCCTTGAGAGGGTCCCAAGGGTCCTTGAGGAAGTTTCAGAGGGTCCCCCAGCAGAAGGAATAGTTTAATATATAAAGAATGTATCAGATTCACTCTTCTAATCACAGGTGTCACTCTGACCGCTATTATCTCCTCATGTACAGTGTAGACAGTTCTGTCATTCAATACTAAATCAACAACAACTAAAATCTCAGGACTAAATCTTATCAAATGGGCGTCTGTGGCTTAATGTGGGTCTGTCTGTGGGTGTGTGATGTGAACATGTCAATCACTGATGATAATTTGTCGGTGTTGTCCTCTCCAGGGCGTTAACTGGTTCCACTGGAAGGGCCACGAGCACTCGATTGAGTTCGCCGAGATGAAGATCAGGCCCTCCAACTTCAGAAACTTGGAGGGAAGGCGGAAACGATCATAAATTATGAGAAAACCACCACCACGACCAACAGCAACAACAACAACAACAACAACAACAACAACAACAACACTACTACTCTGTCTAGACTCCCCGTAAACCCCCTCCTCTCTCTCCCCCCCTGCAGCTACCAAAGCCACTGCCAAGAGCCCTGCTGCCACCACTCCAACCCAACACATCTCCCTCCCATTCGCTCAACACATCACCCCCCCCTCCTCCCCCCCCCACCGATGATATGGTTGTGTGCAGTAGAAATGCTGCCAACGCCAAAAAATTGATGTGGATATTAAAAAATGGACTGAAATCAAGCCCACGCAGATTCTATTCACGCACCAAAGAGGGCAAACAAACTCCACCGCACCCGATTATTTTTCTTTCTGCTACGTCGCGGGCTTTGTAGGGAGGTGTAATTGTGTGCAGCTCGGACATTACGTTGTGTGCAGTAATACATTACGGTACCCCGCGTCCCATCCAAGTCTCATTCGTCTCATAGGTTGGGGTTTTTTTTCGCAGAGAGGACAGGCTGTTTACACGCGGTCTGGTTTAGGTTCAGGGCCGGTAAGAGCGTTCAACTGGATCATCACAGAAATTCTATTCCTTGTACAGCGATGTGCACCTGCTCATCTCAATTCAAACGTTTTCTAGGTTGAAAAGGGATTTTACTCCGAAGACGCCGCTCAGATGTCAGCTATCTTCATCTAACTTGCCATTCGTTCGGTCTTTGTGTGACTTAACTATTCTCGGTGTCACTTCACCCCCTCCCAGGTTCCTGGCTCCCTCTACCCCCCCCACCCCCCGCCACCCCCCCCGTTCAATACAGGCCGTCACCTGAAGTGACAGCAATGGGAATGAAAAGAAAAGAAAAAAAAAATACTGGGGAGAAAGTATTTTCCCAGCCACATCCCCCCATGTCCCCATGGATGGCGTTGTTTCCATTGATTGTGTGAGCCATGAAGGCATCATGCTACTCTACATCCACAGTATTGTGTGTTTTGTTTTTTTAAAAAGCTAAAGAACACAGAAAAAGTAACGCTGACGTGTTTCGTTTTGTTTTGTTTCTTCTATGAATCCGAGGCAGGACCTATTATTCAGTATATAATGAAATGGGGTGATTACTTTTTTGTTTTTTGCAAAAATGTGAATACAATACATATATGTGGAACAAGAGAATGTTATGTGTTGTTGAATACAAAAGATATGGATGCTCAAAACAAAAAAAAAGACCAATTCCAATTGACATAGTAAGGTCGCTATGCTTTTGCTGAGGAAAATGTACAATGTTTGGGCAAGCCAAAACTAGAGAACTAGTTACTCCCTCCAGTCCCCTGCTAGGGCAGGATACTAAACCACTGACCCTCTAAAGAATGCCTGTGTAAATTAAGTTTCTTTTTATTGTTTTGTTTGTTTATAACTGGGTGAACAACAGGTGTTTCTCTGTAAACTGCATTACAATAAAACAAAGTTTGTTTAAAAGTAAGATGTTCAGGTTTTTTTATTTTATACATCGAGGATAAACCCAAGCTGAAATGAAAAGTACTACCTTTCAGCATAAACGCTCTTCCCACTTCTATTTTATTTATTTGGCCTCCAGAATTATTGCAATAACATATATTAATGTTGGTTATTGTATATATATATATTTTGTTGTTATACTGTAAAATTATTCTGCACTCTGAACATAGAGCACATATAGTTCAGAAAAATCGTTTTTCAAGAATGAGTGATTCAAAAACAGATGGCTGTCACTTTGGTTATAGGCGACTGTCTCATTGCCCAGCCATGTTGTCGTCCACACTAGGGTTCAATCAATACTAATTCCCCAAAACTACAAATATTCAGTCACATTTCCTCCAGATGTATATTCTTGTCAGGATGCAAAATCCACTGAAACAGCATTTAGACCGCGAGACACTAAAACTCTCCACTGAAACCAATAATAATAATAATAATAATAAATCACACTCATACTTGGAATCCAATCAAAATTCAGGTTAAAGGGCTTCCTGTATACAACCAGTGTATTATTGATCAATTCTGCAATAAATATGCATCGTATCCATCATATTGTAGGAGATGAGAGTTATTGATCACCAACCTTCATTACCTGAAAAAACCCATTGGGATGCAGAGATGCACGAAACACCAGTGAGCAGTCATGGCTAGTGATGTAGAGGTTAATAAAGGTGGGTGAACTCTGACCTCCAGTTGGTGACAAATATAAGTCAAACAACCACCAATATCAACAAAATTAGTTTTCATATGTCATATGACACACCAGTTTGATACCATTTACTCTTACGGATACTCTGAATTTCTGTCATAAAGAGCACCAATAACTGCGACAAGGATCCCTTGAGTGATCACGTTTTGCAAATACTATTTCTTTCTTGATACATACATCTCTTTATTTGGGAACTTGTACATCGTTTTTGCTCTAAAGTATACTGGCATCACTATAAACTCTTCCGATAAACTCACCATTGAGCACCACAGACAAATTATAAACCCCTACAGGAATATTATAGAAATATCATGGTGATTTTTCACTTTCAGGGAATAACGAAATTGACAACCAATCTGACAGGTTGACCCGCCTTCATCCCGCCTTCATACACCGAGTAGAGTAGGCTCGCGCTCCCACCGAGCCCCGTAGAGTCGGATATCTTTAGACCTTGACGTCTTTGTCGGGGGAAAATCTATTTCCTGGTTCTGCCCTGCTCGTCCTGCTGGGAGTGGCTCCCAACAACAATGTATAATATCGGTGCGACTTCCTGCTTTTTCCTGTGACACTCCGGCTATAGCAGCTGAAATATACCAACACTAGAAAATCAGTGGGGACGTTCAATTTTGGCAATGAGGTTAACTTTTTCCCGGAGGTTAGTCAAGTTCCTCGTCGTCTCAGCGCTGCTCGCCCTCTGTGCTCATACCTTACTGAGTAGAGTTACATTCAAGAAACACCTGTCAAGTCCCATCCCTGCAGAAGAGTACAAGATAATATCCCCTGACAGCTACAAGTATGTTCTCAACCAGCCTGCTGTGTGCAAAGACAGAAGCCCCTTCTTGGTTTTGATGGTACCGGTTGCCCCAGGGGAGGGGGCATCAAGGGAAGCTATCAGAAAAACATGGGGTGCCCCAGGCGTGGACACCCTCACTTTATTCTATGTGGGGCTCCCCAAGGAGAGCCCTGATTCAGGCGTCCAAGCTGACCTGGAGAAGGAGAGCAGGACCCACGCAGACATCATCCAAATGGACTTCCAGGACAGCTACCACAACTTGACAATCAAGACCATGATGATCATGAACTGGCTGGTCACCCACTGCCCAAGTGCCTCCTACGCCATGAAGGTGGACGCCGACATCTTCGTGAACGTGTTTCACCTCGTCCGGCGGCTACGTGTCTCTCCCGGGCGGGGCTACATCACAGGTTCAGTTATCAGTGATGGGAGACCGCGGCGGGACAGCACCAGCAAGTGGCATCTGTCAGAGGAGCTGTACCCAGAGGACAGCTTCCCCCCGTACGTCTCCGGGGCCGGGTATGTTTTCTCCACCGACCTCGCCGGCAGGATCTCGTGGGCGTCCCGGTTTGTTCGAATGATCCCGCTGGAGGACGTGTACGTGGGGCTGTGTCTGCGGGTGCTGGGCATCCGGCCGGTGTATTCCCGAAGCCTGCTGATCCTGAGGAACCTGTTTGAAATCCGGCGTTTGGAGTACGAGAGGTGCACCTTCGCCAACCGGGTCATTGTCACCGGGTTTAAGCCCTCAGAGCTGCTGCACATTTGGCAGGACTTCTCCAAAGGCCACCTCAGCTGCTGATGCAACACTACATTGCAGTAATAACTTTATGCAACACACAGTTTTACAGCGTGCCTCACAATCAAGACAAGCGAAAAGACACACAGCTGCAAATCAAAGATGTAGCTGTAAGGGTGGGGTGGGATGGGATACAAACCCTGCATGGAAAACCCATGCAGGAAAAGGGAGGGAATTTGTTCAATTCTCTAAGGAAGTCAGGGAATATCGGGGGGGATTTTGCAAATGTGTCACTTTACAGGAATATGCCAGAATGTATTTTACAACGTGCTGAAAAACACATTGTTAAATGGTGTCAAAAAAGTGGTCTGATAGTAGAGGAAGTTCTCAGGATTATTTATAGGCCTACCTGATGAGAAAAACATGTAGTTTGCACCACTTAGCCTATCAATGCCTGTCACCATTGCACTTTTTCTTTAGTTAGTGCCTGATGAGTTTAGGGTCCATATGTAAAGAAAGACCTTATGAGCGGACCCACAATGCTTACCAACCCCCCTCGCCATATAAAATGCAACGCACTGCTGCCTTACAATTTAAACATCTTATTTATGAGAATATGTTCTTTATACCTGCAGGTTATAATTTCACAGTGGTTGATGTGTACGTTGTAGTTACACATAATAACCAGCTGGGGGTGATGTGTACCAGCGGTTGACTATTGCAGTTTACAGTTGTCTGAGTGGATATTGCTGGTGATGAAGTGTCAAATAGAAAGGTAGATAGAGCTAAGTATACTCTACTCTAGTGTTGTGCAAATACAATGAAATATGAAATTACCTGTTTTGTATCTGTTATGTCACCCATTTAGCCATTGTTGTTGTTGTTATTATTACTATTATCATTATGGATTATTAGCTCGTAGCTCAATGAATCAAAGACCAAGTGCAGGATGGATTGTAGTCAACCAAAGGGAGCAGAAGATAATGTCTGATGCCAGATGCTATGACTGGCCTGCTGGCTGGTGAAATCTGTCAGCAGAAGAGCCAGTGAGTGGGCTCAGACTTACACGGCTGGTGGTTCATGATTTCTCCTAAGTGTGGCCAAGCATCAGCAGATGGCAGCCTGACAGCCCACCTGCATCACCTACGACAACCTCACAACGCCACAATGCTCTGGAAAACAAGTCTCAGCTTTGGTCTGGCTGGGTTTTGCGCTTTCTGACCAAGCCATAAACTCAAATCGCTGTATGTCAAAATAAGCATTTATTTGCGATATGAGAAAACCAAAATGTTGTGCCAACGATGGCCTTTTATTAAAAAACAGATAGAGGGCTTTCAGGTAACATAACACCCTCTGGTGGAGGTGCTCAGGTCTTGGCAACAGTGGCTGTGAAATGTACGTTTGGCTGTCTCACAGAATAAAAAAAGACCTGGCTCATGTCTGTGCTGCTTCTGAAGTTTATTTGTCACGAACAAGCCTCAAAGGACTCAACAGGCCTAACTAAGTCAGACTGGTAGACAATCAGATTTATGACACAGTTGATGCAGACTGTAGACAACAGAATGCATGATGCTGAAATAGAAAGCTGTATGCTTCAGGTGACCATTCAGGCCTGACTAAGTCACCTGCAAATCAACCAATTATGACGAATGTTTACAGAATATGATCAGCACAAAAGCACATCAAAACAGGAACAGGTAGAAGAGGACTGAAAGGACTTAACAGAGAAGAGGGCATAGTGAGCCTTCATAATCTGCCTAAGGTGGCCTAAACTGGCGGCTCCACCAGCCTAGCCTCCATAAAGACAAGGCACATCCCACAGATGTTCGATCAGATTGAGATCTGGGGAACTTGGAGGCCAAGTCAACACCTTGAACTCTTTGTCATGTTCCTCAAACCATTGCAGTGTGGCAGGGCGCATTATCCTGCTGAAAGAGGCCACTGCCGTCAGGGAATACCGTTGCCATGAAGGGGTGTACTTGGTAGGTAGGTGGTACATGTCAAAGTAACATCTACATGAATGCCAAGACCCAAGGTTTCCCAGCAGAACATTGCCCAGAGCATCACACTGCCCAGAGCATCACGCTGCCTCCGCCGGCTTGCCTTCTTCCCATAGTGCATCCTGGTGCCATCTCTTCCCCAGGTAAACGATGCACACGTCCACATGATGTTTTCTTTTACATCATGTGGACGGCCACATGATGTAAAAGAAAACGTGATTCATCAGACCAGGCCACCTTCTTTCATTGCTCCCTGGTCCAGTTCTGATGCTCACGTGCCCATTGTAGGCACTTTCGGTGGTGGACACGGGTCAGCATGGGGTCAGCATGGGGTCAGCATGGGCACTCTGACCGGTCTGCGGCTACGCAGCCTCATACGCAGCAAGCTGCGATGCACTGCGTGTTCTGACACCTTTCTATCATAGCATTAACTTTTTCAGCTATTTGTGCTACAGTAGCTCTTCTGTGGGATCAGACCAGACGGGCTAGCCTTCACTCCCCACGCACAACAATGAGCCTTGGGCGTCCATGACCCTGTCGCCGTTTTACCGGTTGTCCTTCCTTGGACCACTTTTGGTAGGTACTACCCGGCTGCATACCGGGAACACCCCACAAGACCTGTCGTTTTGGAGATGCTCTGACCCAGTCGTCTAGCCATCACTGGTCCTTGTCAAAGTCACTCAGATCCTTACGCTTGCCCATTTTTCCTGCTTCCAACACGTCAACTTCAAGAACTGTTCACTTGCTTCCCCAATATATCCCACCCCTTGACAGGTGCCATTGTAACGAGATAATTGATGTTATTCACTTCACCTGTCAGTCGGTTTTAATGTTGTGGCTGATGGGTGGATGTCAGTGTAGATTGGTGTGGGTGTTGAGAACCCACATCCCATGTCAGCCAGGGCCACATTCTACCAACAGGACCAGCACTTATGCTGCAAAATCCAATGCTTTTTTCATGTTGACTGAGCTGACTTCTCAAGCTATAAGTAACCTACATTGAAACAAATCTCAGACTATTTTTTCGCCACTCTTTTAGTGGCACGGTGGCACAGTGCTTGCACTGCTGCCTCACAGCAAGAAGGTCCTGGGTTCGATTCCCGCCTGGGGTGCTGGTGAGTCTGGGGTGCCCAAGGTGGGTTATCTCCCGGGCCTTTCTGTGTGGAGTTTGCATGTTCTCCCCGTGTTCACTTGGGTCTCCTCCTGGAAAGAACCCTGTCTAAAAACATGCAATATCCAGTCGACTGTCCCTGACGAGGATGGCGACATAAACACCTGGAGTTGGTCCCCGGGCACAGCTGTTGTCTGCGCCCTCTGCTCCCTGGCTGACTTGGAGGAAGATCAGGCAGGGATGGGATAATAGCTGATAATTCGTTCAACTTGGACACTCTAACCTGCGTTGTGTGTGTGTTGTGCAGGCCACTTCCCCCCTGCATGTATTGTGGACAATGTTGCAATTAAAGTCGTTCTTCTTCTATTCACTTTCTTTTAGAAGTTTGGCGCTACAGCCACACCACAACACCCTTTTCTCAGATGTCTCATTCATATTCTAGCCTAGTTGTTTTATATTTTGCCATTATTTGAGCACAGACAATTCTCCAGTGGGAGATTCGTGACACAACTGCAAAGATTCAGTATCGGCCAGTCAGTGTCGTCTAACTCTGATATGACGCAGTTTATGTGATTACATATTTATGGTCCAGAGCTTTTCCACCCTGACAAAATTCTGGGGGAAACATTGAATACTGTTTTTTTGGGGGCTATCAGCAGTTCAAAATGCCAAAATACTGGTATCAGTGTTGGCCTTCAAAAACCTATATCACTCAAACCCTAATTTGAGGTGTGGTTAGGGGACCAACAGCACTGGTATGGTGTTGTGTTAAGCACTGGCTCAGGTTTCATCCTTCTGCATCTTTCTACCGTGTAGAACGCCTCCCTCCGTTCCTCATATTCTGTCTGTTTTTCTATCATTCTTGTGCCTTCTGTTTGTGTCCATTCATTTCCCACGCTGGCTGAGTGGGAGTTTGTGCTCTGGGCTTGAGCTCTCTTGAGTCCACGCACATTACAGTACATTGTTCAAAATGTTCCCATCTCTGTGCCGTGTTGTAGCTCCCTGTTTGATATATGCTTTTCATCGCTGCAAACACGCTTCAGAAGCAGCTGTAGTTCATGTGACTACATAGCAATTGTAGTACATCATCCACTGCTATCCTGACTTTGCCAAAATCCATTTATTGTAACTCAGTTAGTTCTGCGCTGTTATCTTTGCAAATATAACAGTAATTCTTTTCTACGTCATATCTAACAACAATTTTATTTTATTATATTGGCCAGTCAGTGTCCACTGCACCGCTTTCTCAAAACACAACATGTCTTGTGGCTGCATTGCATTCTGGTCTATCTTGGCTACTGTTGGTGGAGGAATTGGTGTCTCTTCCTCTTCTACGGTGGATTTCTCCCTGTATGATTGTTAGACAGTTTTGCTCCAATTTTGCACATCAAATTAAATGCCAGATTGTTGTTTCCCATTCATGAAGCGATATTGATTTGGAATTCATACCAAAACCAAACTATTTTTCCAAAATAGGGGAACTGGTTATATGGCTGATTTACCATGGTATACCATGATTTATGTGTTGGTATTCCAGCTCTTGAACCATGGCTGGATTGCTGTACAACTACATAACTGTGGGATATACTTTTTTGTATATCACGGTGCAAAACCATCCTACCACGGTTCAAACCCATGATTCCAGACCATGATATAACCAAGTTAACAAACCATGGCACATACCACCATGATTCAAAACCATGGTATTTTGAAACCATGCATTGCAACTGTGGTTACTACGGTGTAACGACTATGGAAAACCATCGTTCATAACCACGGTATTTTAAAACCATGTTAAAATACTGTATGGTAACCACAGCAAAACCATGGCTTGCTGTGTCAGGGCCAGTCCAGCCCAGAGCCCTGCTGCTCATCACATTGACCTGACCTCCCAGGTACATCAGTCCCTGACTGGGTGACTGGATGAAAACCAGCAGGCTCTGGGCTCTGAAGACCACGATTGAGAACCACTAGTCTAAAGGCCGTTGTAAAGGCTTTTCCACCCTGACCACAATACAACGGTGTCAGCCTTCTGTAACCTGTATCATACACTGCTATCCTGACAGCGGCATGGTTGCACAGTGTCGCCCTCCTCGCCTGCAGGCTGCAGCGGTGGGTTGCGCTCCTCTCCTCTAGTCGTGGGTGGAGTTACATCTAGCGACGCAGTTGAAGTTGGTTCCTAAGACAACCCCATAAAACATGCATTTACATCGGGAGGGATTTATTCACCCCATCCGTAGCAGAGAGAGCTGCTGGAGGCTGGATACACCGACCGAGCTGCAAGAGACGCGCTGTGCACGGAAATTATTACTGCGCGCAACCCGGACTGCAATGCACAGAGAAAACTACAATAAAGGTTATATAATGAATATTATTTCAACCAGCATATAAACCTGACCTGCCTTTTCTTCTCCAACCCAGATTGGGATTGATTTATATCGATGTGAGTATTCCTTTGTCGTTGTTGCCCATTATGTTTGTGCAAAGTTTGCACTTGCCTGCTTCGTCCTAATAACGCTTACGAACAAGAGTGATCTTACAGTCAATTGTAGAAGGATACTATACAGATGTCACTGCAAAACTAATAGTGATGCCATAGAAGGTAAACAAAAGTGCAATATAGTCACTATAAAGTCATATATATAAAGTCACTATTGAGAACCACAGACACGCTATAAGAATACTATAGTGATACAATAGGAGATAAAGAAAATGGGATAGGATAAATTAAGATAGGATAAGGTCACAATAAACTCACTATTGAGTATAACAGAGACACTATATATATACTATATAGACCCTATAGTAATATTGTAGGAATATTACAGTGATTTTCCATCAGGGAAACAGCAGTTTATTTCATTTCATTGCAAAAAAAACCTTAGGGAGAGTGTTCTTGGATATAGCCTATATTTATGCTGTGTTACTGTAAAATGCAACAGGTGACAGCTCTCTCATAGGTCACTCTCCAAAGCGAAATCATTTCATCTGAGACATTTTGAAAATCAAGATAAATTATACGATGCGTGAAATTCATAGGTCAGTCCATCTTCACGCCGCTCATGATTTGGTCCATCTCAAATGTCGGCTGCATGACAGAACACCTCTGTTGTTGTGTGAAGTCCTGTGTCTGTGCTTTTGCTCATCTGTTGTTGCATGTGTGTGGTTCTTCCCCAGTTTCTGCGCAGAGACTTAAACTGCTGCCGCCCAGCTCCTCTGGGTTTTACCCCCCTCCCTCCCGCCCTCAAGATGCATATGAATAGCGTATTAAATCAATGGAGTAAGTATTGGGAGATTCAAATACTTTCTCAACTCTTCCTCATAGTGTTTACACTGCAAAAGTAGTTTTTAGTATGCACAATGTTAGACCATCTTCACTTTTTCACATTAAGTTCATAACCCTACAGAATATTTGCTTAGTTTACAAGGGAGGAAGTAACGTGGATAAGTGTAGACAACTAGCTGGATGTTTTGTCTGATAGGCCCACTCAACTCAAAAAGGAAATAGCTGACAAAGCAACACAGTTGAAGTGAGAAACCACAGCTTCGGTGCTGCGTTTGATCTGTTAAACTGTGCATGCTACGTTGCTTGATGTCACCGCTTCTCATGCATTGCAGAAATGATGCATTTGGTAATTGTGCCTGTGTGTGTGTGGGGGGGTGTGGGTGTCTTTTTTTTGCCGTTGATGTCTTTGATGAACTAAGCCTAAAGCAGGTGATCCTACCACACAGATGTGGTATACTGATATAGAAAAGACCTGGGCTCAGCATCCTGCCTCTCTAAGCTTGTTCAGAAACGTTGTGTCAGGGAAGTGTCCCGTTACCCATCGTTCCATGTTCAACACATCCTGGACGGGCATCAGTTTTCATCATGTCAAGAGTCTTTTTTTTTAAGTGGTTCATCTCCAAAAGGTGTTTCCCCATACAGCAAATCAAAGACTAGGATTGTTCTTTCCTGCTGTATGACATGGAGATGCCCCGATACAACACCTTCACAGGTATCAGGTGTTAGGCTGACCCCAGGCTAAAATAGGTATCTGAGAATTTCCATCTGATACCAATAATTGCATGTAACATGAGAAAATCAAAACAAAACAATTTGGACCTTTTGTACACATAGATGGATGCTAGATCTCCGTAATGGAGAAAACCTGATAGTTTTTTCCCCAGAAACCCCAGACTTGTGGTCTTGGCCTCTTGTCCATTAAAAGTGAGACGGTGTAGATCAGTAGCCAGTATCGGCTTCTACTTGGAGTCGGGTTAAAACTCACTAACACAAATATTTATGACAGGGTATGCATCAAGGTTGTATCAAACTGATGTAAATTGTATGAGGATCTGGTATTTTGAAGGGAAAAGCACAAATGAATTAACGCTTTCCTGAAAATGTAATCGATTTTTGCAGATACTGAAGCTTGTTTGCCTTGTGATGATCACTCACTGGAGGTAATAGTATATCCACCTTTTTCTTTCCCACTCCATCACTTTGAAAGCGGCACTGTTGCGTTGCTAGTGTGCACGGCCGCTTAGCTACAAGGTGGATGTCTGCAGCGGCTGTGTAGGTTGTACCAGACCTGTAAACTTGTTCTTAGCAAGCCATCTGTGTTTGCTGCCTCCGTCCCTCAGCAATTACGAGCGGTCAGATTTATACGTGGGCTTGATGTGGGAGTCCGGAGAGCGGATGGACGGAGGGATGGAGGGATGGAGGGATAGAGGATAGACGGATGCTGAGATAGAAAGGGAATCCTACTGAATCCCCCTCCCCTGCTGTTATAAGGATTTGACTGGGATTGCCTCTGGCCGGGGATCACGCTGATGATCAACATGTGTCCCGGCCTCTCAGCCCTAAGCCATCACCTCGCAGATGGCGTACACTGGGAATACTCTTATTGTGAAACATGGCTGAACCCTTTGAACTTGTGTTTTAGCAGTATTGTGGTTTCTAGTATATGTATGTTACTGATGCAGGAGTGATGAATTTGTATCCCTTTTCTGCGTGAGGTTTGGGTGTAGTCGCCCACAAACACCACATCCTTGGTAGAGCAGTGGTTTACCAGTGGATCTCTCCCATTAGCAAGCTAAAGTCATCAGAGACACACTGTCTCTTGGAGGTTAATGCAGATATGTTTGGATTGAAGCTGCCGATAGTGGGTATTTTGTTCAATATCTTTCAATTTGCCAAAAATGATCAAATTTAATTGGAAAAGCCACATTTAGCCCATTTAGCCCATGGGACACTAAATCCCAGGATATTATATATATAATATATATATAATATTACTGCTAGTACTACTAAAACACACATACTTCATACTTGTGTGAAATCCAATCACATTGTTGCACATCATCATCAATTCAGGCTTCCCATAGACAACCAGTGTAGTATTGATCACTTCTAAAATAAATATGTAATCAACTGCATCATATCCATCAGGTGGCTGATATCTCACTTTTAAGGCCAACATCAGCCCGTTATATGGGTCTGACTGTTGCTCTTACCCCTCCAAGCACTTCAGCGCCGCATTAAATCTCAATTCTGTGTGATCATTTTAAAGATTCCCACAGCTTGTTATCAGTAGAGGTTTACTTTGCTGCATGCTGCGTTGAGGAATGCTAATGTTGACTGTCTTGCGGTCCAATATTTGTGCAGGTCCGCCGTTTCTCACAAAGCTGTAGCATGAACTTGACTGAACAAACACTTGGGTTAGCTGTTTCGACCACTGGATGAGGTCAAGCGGTGGTGGTGGTGGTGGTGGTGGTGGTGGGGTAGGAAGGAACAGAGATACATTGTGCGCCTTTTCCACATTTTACATGACCTCCGACACTGTTTCCAGCCCACTCCCCCAGCCCGACAAATGGCATGTTGTTCTCAAAAGGCATTTTGTTCCATCTCTCCACCAATGTTTCCGCAATGGCTTCTGTCTGTTGCGGAAGAGGATCAGTACAGATAGTCTCGGATGCCGCGCATAACCGTAGAGGGAGGTGTTTTCCCGATCTGTTGATCCCAAATTCCTGCATGCCCTGAATTCATCCTTGTGGGAGGAGAAATGCAATGACCGCACGTTGTTTACAAAGTTGACCATCACTCATGGTTTCCGAGGTAGAGCTGTGTTGGGTCCCACATCACAAAGCAGCCTCACGCATGGTAAAGCATGGGTACCTGGTTTCTTGTGCCACAGTGTGCCACATATAAGTATACATTCATCATTCAGCACTGGTCAGGGTTAGGGTTAGGGTTAAGGTTTCATGTTTACTGTGATGGATTATCTATCTCGGGCAGCCTACCAACCTAGACGATTGGACCAAACCAAAAAAAAAACCCACAGTTATTATCATTTGGTGGTAATCTGTCAGTGGTAATCTGTGAATTACCTGCTTCATTTAGTCTCCATCTTTGGTGACGTCTCTTTCCTTGGATTTTCTGTTGAAGAAGTTTGAGTTTCTGTAGGTGGCGCTCTTTTCTGTGTCTGTTAGGCCGCGGTGGCTATCGCTGCTCATGCTAACTACCCAGTTCTTCTTATGTTTATTCCAAATAAACGGCATATGTACAGCGCATCAGTTCCTGTGCACCAGAGGATTTTTCCCAGGAAAGACCTACCGTAAATATGAAATTTCATGTTTTATAGCAATGTGATGGGGAGCAGCAAGTTGAACAATGACAATGTTGTGGAATTTTACTTTGAAAACATTTGCAAGAAATTGGCATAATTTTTGCTGCAGATTGGATATTTACTTAATCCACGTGTTGCTTTTGTGTGAGAATTATTGTTAGCAGTGTTACTTTTGTCCAATGCAAATCAATTTGTGTCGAGAATTTCCTCGTATCAAGTGTAATTTAGCAACTAGTGGTGACCTGCCTATTTCACCTTGTTTCAATACAACTGCACTGGAAACCAGTGAAATTATTTCACCCTGTTGACAAGTGTTCAAAAAATAAGATTTTAAGACTGAATATGAGACTAAATGACATGTTATGATGGACATGTTTTGCAGTGCAAGATACTGTCAGGTGTTGAATGATTGAAATAAGCTAAATTGCAATGGAACAAATGTTTTTTTCCAACTCATTTGTGTTTTGTTTTTTTCACTTTTTAAGTGCTTTCTTTTGCAGTGTAGCCTAATTGTCTCTCTCTAGAGCACCAGCTTATTTTACTGAATACAGAAATTGATCAGATTACTATGGTAACCAGTGGCCCCACATCACACCATATTCGTTATGAGAAATTAACATTTGCTTTCTCACTCCTAAATGGTAAGTAACTGGAGGTTTGTGGCACAATATTTTGACCTCCTTGTGCATATGCAGTAACCTACCATTCTCCTCTGTTGAAAGTGGAGTGGGAACCCGTCATGTTAAGTGTTTAGTCTGTTGTAAGGGATTTAGTCGTTTGAGTTTACTGGCATGAAGCATGGTAAAATGTAGTAAGAGATATGAACCATCTTCATACTTTCATTCCTTAAAATGGCAATACCTAGATAGATAGATAGATAGATAGATAGATAGATAGATAGATAGATAGATAGATAGATACTCCTGCCATGTCCACCAGGTTTTCACTCTGTCATGGATAAACTATGTACTGTAACTGCAGTTTTAGTGTTTTAGGTTAGATTTCTGTGGGGAAATGTGGGGTTGTTGCAGCAGCAGAGAATGTGAATACTGCAAAAAACATAGATGTGTTTTTTTACCCTGCAACAGCGGCGCGCTCTGCAATGTCGCTTTGTCACTTAAGTGCTGTTGAGGCTGAGCCACAGAGCAGGGAGCCACAGCTTTGTGTGGTCTGGCTCTGGTCGTCCCAGCCTTATTGATCTGACATTGACCCGTACAACACATGATTGATCCCCGCCTGCCGTTCCAGCCCTGAGACCCCTGAAATATTGCGGACGAAGGCAGAGCTCTGTGGCTCCTGTGGCTCTAGAGACGAGCGCTGCCTCGTTTTGCCAGTTAACACTTACCGTGGCTTGGCTGAGGACAGTTTAAGCGCTTGGGTTTTAATGCTTGAGGCTGCAGCCAAAAAATGTCCTGACTAAGATGGCTATTTGGGGGAAATGAATGCTCTGCTGTGGTGTAGTCGCCCGCTTCGCCGTGCTTTACGCCTGAGATCACTGGAACTCTGAGGATGCAGTTTACAATGATCTATCCACGCCTCAACGTCTGGCTGGAGTCAGTAGGAAGTTGGAGCAGTCTCATCAAGTACGTTAGCACTCCTATCTTGTGTGAAAAAGAGCAGATTCGGTGGTGTGACTTGCATCAAGTGTGACGCCCGAGTGTGAGTCATCGCCTTGACATCACCTTACTGACGTGATTGCCCTTGTTTGGGAAATGGCATGGCCCCATAAAGCCGCTGTGCAACTCAGAAGTCATTGGTTTACGTGCCTAAACACACACACACACACACACATACACACACATATTCTCCGCTTTGAGCTAACATCACATCCCAGTCCGATCTTTTGGAAATTCCCCAAAGAGAAGGCTTGTGTTCAAAGACGGAGCTCTGGGGAAAAGTCTGGCTGTGGTGTGAACTGATTTTACTGTTAAAGTCTCATAAGTGACATTCCTTATCAGCCGGGAGGACGTCAGCCGGGCGACGGCAAAGCCCTGATGTTTCCGCTGAAGGTCTCTGCGGTCAGATGCAGGTCAAACTCGCAGCGGGTTGTGAAAGCTGTCCTTCACCACAGGAAGTCATACTTCTTCACTTTGCTTTTCTAACTTGACCCCCTATGTGTAAAAAAAACCCACTTGGCTCACTTGTGCAGGTTTTTTGTGAGTCAAAAGTTGGAACACAACAACCAAAGTAAACTGTTGTTGGCCCTTATTACAGTTGCTTGATGTTAGTGGAGATTTGTTGATTTAAGATGTGGGAACACATTTTGAACACATTTTGTGCATAGAGGATATGCAAAACAAAATTATTTTGTCAGCTAAAGGTCTTAACTTTTTGACCCGGTGACTGTAATAGTAACCATCAATCATATCCATTACTGAAAAGGTTATAAATATATAAACAATATATATATATTCAAATATGCTCAAAATGTGAAATTGCTATGCTACAACAGGCAACCACGCACCGGCCTCCGAAATAATCATTAGCAAATGTAATCATAACTAAACTTAACAAATTGCCATTATTATTACTACCGGTTCTAGTATTACGGTGTACTGCAGTTCTGCATGTGGTTTGTCCAAGTGGTGTTGCAGAAGCCGTTGCTCGACTGCTGTGGGTATGGTACAATCACTGTCAAACACTGTACTGTCTCTCTATTTCTTTACTTTCATATGTATTAAAAAGTGAGGAAATGAGTTTTCAAATTTTGATTTTTTTTCTGGTGACTCCATGACTACGGCCTTGCTATCTCTAGTATCGTTAGTGTTAGTGTTCCTCAAATTTAATATCACATTTCCCATAAACCCTGTTGCTTCCTGTCCCTCCTCCAACTCCCTGTTGTCTTTGGCTTAACTGAAGAGGATCAACATGTTGGAAGTCAAGTCAAGATTATTTATACAAGCCCTTTATCACAACCAAGCCTCAAAGGACTTGACAGGCTGATAGTCTGTCGCTGATAGTGTGCCTGTCATCCTCGAGCTGCTGGACACGTCTCTCTAGCAGACAAGCTTCTCTAGCAAGGAAGCACAGGAGAGAGAAGAAGCCATACTTGCCATTAAGTTGATGGTGGCGCTATAGTGCTAGGCTGAACGCTAGGCTGAACGCTAGGCTGAACGCTAGGCTGAACGCTAGGCTGAACGCTAGGCTGAACGCTAGGCAGGCGTTAAGCTGACAGCAATATAGAGTTAAAAGGCTAAGCTGAGGCGAGAGAGCGAGCTGAGAGAGAGATGATAAGGCTGCACTGTAAGCGTTTCTCCCTGACAGAACTGGCGCTGAAAGTGCAGTGGTTGTTTGAACGAAACAAAATGAACAAAAGCAGCATGAATAGCCGGGTTTGATTCCCTGCTTGATTGACAAAACCCTGCCAATTGTGTCAGCGTGTCAGCGTGTGGTTTCCACCAGCGTCATTGTGAAGACTAGAGAGGCTGTTGTCCCGCAAACAACAAACTCTGACTTTCAATATAGTCAGACCAATCCTCCAAGGCAGGAATTAGGTCAGGACTATACCCCATTTTTTTGCAGGATCGTGAGCAACATCTTGCATTAAATAGGTCTCACTAGGGACAATGAAGTTTGTTCTACATTGATCTTTTCACCCAGCCACACTGCGGGGAAATATTCATATGAAGTCATTCAGTGTTGAGTCATGATGGAAAAATCCCTCCTCGGATTCTCTTACACTGTTAGATCTCATCAATCTGTGATGTTCCGTGCATTTTGGGATGAAATACTTACCTCTCCCTCAACCTGCCTCATCTCCCTCTACTTCAGCGAGTGAAGAGAACCCCACAGACCATCTCTGAACATTCAGCTGTGGGTTATGTACGTATGTAGGCGGAGAGAGGATAATAGTCTATAATAGCGATAGAGCAAGAGAGCGACAGTTTTTCCAGTCGAGACAAAGTGAGAGTCTCGCACCTCGCTCATGAAACTTGTCTTGTGGCTGCATTGCATTCTGGTCTAGCTTTGGCTACTGGCAGTGGAGAAATTGGTGTCTCTTCCTCTTCTACCATGGATTTCTCCCGGTATGGTTGTTGAACGTCGGTCTAGAAAGAAGCCCTTGCTCTTTGAGTCTGAGGGACTGACACCAAAACATTAACCATTGATGTTTTAGATAGATGAAACATTTTCTGCTATCAAACTGAAATGTAGCTGCACTGGAAATGTCTATGGTAAATTGCACTGCAGCCTCATTTCTCTGAAAATGTTGTTTTTTTTCTACCAACTTCCTGTTAAAATTTCTGTGCTATAGTTTCCTGTGAAGGGTGGTTTGATAGAGGCTTTCAGCAAAAGTTGTCGAATCGCCTGTCTGGCGATTAGAAACACCGTCCCATGACTGAAAATTCACAGATTAAGTCCCTGCAAATGCCAGTTGGTCCATGGACCAGGGGCAGGGTTGGAAGGCCATGTGTCCTGTCGAAGAGCATGACACTGAAGCCATACTCGCTCACCAACTGCATGCGGCTCTGGATAAGAGTGTAAACAACTCACAGTTCTGTAACTAGAGTTTCTAGTACTCTTCAGATATCCATTCATTAGTATTAGTAAGACAGTTATTCCTCATGGGGTCCACAAGAAACCTTAGCAATATTACAATATGGTGCTAATAAAGATTTTTTTAGTCTCCTCCTCCTTTAGTCTCATTCCTGTGCCGTTTCTCACTGCTCTTCCCAGAGATCACCTGTCAATCAAACAGTGTGTCCAGTACTGTGACGTCTTATTCCTTGGATTTTCTGTTGATGGAGTTTGAGTTTCTGTAGGTGGCGCTCTTTTCTTTGTCTGTTCAGCCACGGTGGCTATCGCCGCTCATGCTAACTATCCAGATCTTAGCATGAGCGGCAAAACGGACATTTATTTCCATGAAAATGTTGCGGATTATTACTTTAAGATCTGAACGTTAAATTATGTACAGATTACATTAAAATAAACGTAAACATGAAAAATATAAAAATAAAGAATAAATAAAAACCGTATGGCACTTCAAAATGAACACCTCCACAAGAGCACATTTCACTTTATACTGTTGTCTTTCATCCAATAGGCAGAGTGTATATTAGCCCTCTCAGAAATAAGATTACACCTACCACTCTGGACAGTGTCTGTTCGGTGACCAGCCCCTGTTATCCACCATGCCTGCCTCTATTTTAAGCCTCACATTATTCAGAGTCTTTGTCTTTCAGTCGGTGGAGTGGACGCACTTCCTCTCACTCATGCAGCCAATAAGTGGGACAGTGAAATTAGGCCTTTTGTGAGCTTCTCTTTCATCCATCGTCACTTTTTTACCGAGTATACTTTCAAATGCATAGAGTGGGCTGTAGTTAATCAGTGTAGGTTGAAATTATTCTGAAAGGATAATTATTATCAGTGGGAGCAGGATGATAGATGAGTTTGGCCTTTTACTAAAAATGGGATATTTGCCAGTAAATGTCGTCCAGCTCCGATATGATGGAGGCGAGGGTACGATTTTACTTCAGGGGTGTCAGTCTGTAAAACCTGTGATGAAACCTGCCTCACCTGCCTTCAGGAGATGCTAACCCGGCTACAAGAATTCATTAGTCTGCCTTTTTAGTTTTAGTTTAGTTTTAGTGTCCCATGATGGACACTTTTTGCTTTGCATGACAATGGTCCAATTAGAGTACTGGCCATCAGCAACTTCAGGCAAAAAACTCGTATTGTATTGCCTTGTATTTCAAAAAGCCATGTCATTGGACCTGTAACCTGAAGTGTGTGTGTGTGTGTGTTCTCCCCCAGCGGACATCTCCAGGATGTGTGATGTGGACGTGTCCTCAGAGCCCACCAGTCCCACCCTGTACGGAGAATCGTCAGACCACTACTACAATGTGGACCGCTGGCAGAAACTCCGCACCGCCGTCCGCAAACTGGAATTCTGGGAGAACTTCAGCGCTGAGCTCATCGGCAGCGGCTTCTTTTCCAAAGTGTACAAGGTATTCCCTAACCCCCCCCTCTCTCCTGCTTGGTTTCATTGCCAGCCTACGTGTGAGCTGTCATCAAAGCTTGCTTTGTTGCCGACACTAATTGGGAGATTTTTGCCATTCCATGATTGGCCCACTAGCGCTGCAGACCTCGGGGGCGCAACAGTCATCCCCTACTGAGATCTTACATAACGCTGTCTAATCTGAAACCAGTGCTCGAGCAAAGCGACAGAGAGACTCGAATTTCATACATTTAGGCTTTGTCCCTGGTGAAATGAGCTAGAAAGAGGCCGTGGGAAGAATGGAAAAAAATTGATTTCATGTGTTCAGATTTTATGTTGTGAGAGAAAATATGAGAGAAGAGAGACACACCAAGACATAGAAGACAAATGACTGTTGTGGTTCTCTGTCAGAGAGACACTAGTACTAGTACTACTACTACTAGTACTACTACTAGAGACCACTGATGTTCCTTTGACTCCTCTGTGTTTCAGGTAATACACAGTACTAGTCGTAAGGTGATGGTGGTGAAGATCTACAAGAACGACGTGGACCAGGACAGCATCGTACGAGAGATCAGCCTGCTGCAGAAGCTGTCCCACCCCAACATCGTCAGGTACCGCCGGTCTCCCTCCGATATCTCTGCGGTGCACTAAAACAAAACCAGTGATCTCGAAAGAATGCGATAGCCTCAGCCTCGGATAAAACGCTCCAAATGAGAGAGAGGATTTCCCTTCATTTTCTCTAACTCCTCTTTTGCTCTTAGCACACACACACACACACACACACCCTCCCACTCACTATCACATTCTCACTCTTTTTTTATCTCATCTCACTTACACAATCTGCAATTTGGTAACGCTTTCTATGACTATCGTATCTAAAATGCATTATAAAGGGAACTCATAAGGGATTATAATGCCAAAATGTTACTATACAGACCAGACGTGCTCCATATTTGGTTGGTTACCTTGAAGGGTTGTTGTGCCGAGAGTCGGTGCAACGACAACACGAATGAAATTGGACCTTGGTGCCATTTAACACCGTCCCTGCCGTCTAGAGCGGTTACATAAGGCGTGAAGCCATGCAGGCGTAATGTTTGCCTAAGCAATCTTATTTTAGCCATTCTACAAGGTCACAGCGGGAGGCCAGGTTATCACAGTGCAGCGTATCTGCCGAGCCAAACGGTACAGCAGGTACTGATGAAAGCGGCGGGAGTCCATACCGTGCGTACCTGGTACACGGCGACTTGCTCGCTCTGCGTGGGCCGTAAGCAAACACAGCGTGTGCGTTAAATGATGTTTGTGGAAGCCTTTGTTCCCCGGGATCCCACGTCAGAGTGTTGTTCTTGTTTTTTTTACCTCAGCATAAATTTTTAAATGATGGCTCCGGGTATAGCCGGAGATCTTTGTACCACCTGGCTGTTTCTGCTACATGATTTAGTAAATAAAAATAATTTTTAAAAATCTACAGTGGTGGCCAAAATTGTTAGAACACCTGACAGATCTGAAAACATGATTTCATTTCATAATGTTCATGAAACATGCAGATGGTTGCTCTGAGCACAACAAATATCAGATGAAGTGAGTCCTACTGTTTTTATCCACTTTTAACTTTAATATTTGGTATGTCCACCTTTTGCAGCAATTCAAAAGAATCACACAGCTGTGTCCTAAGACTCTTGATCACCATCAATTTAACCACGATCACACCTGACAATGATTACACAAGTAATTTGACTTCTTCTGTGAAGGAACATGATTGTGTGACATTGACAGTGAAATAGGCCTAGCTTGTTTTTTGTAAGGAAAATGACGTAAATCTCCTTATGATGGCTCTATTCTATGGTTTATAGAGCATAGTGATGACTTTGTATATATTTCATTTGTTTTATGGGTATTTTAATGGCCAATTGAACAAAAACAACTAAACCTCTTAAATGTATGCCAAGTGTTCTAATAATTTTGTCCACCACTGTACATTTTCTATGGCTCTACATATCTGGGGATCTTTGAGCTCCACAACTTAGATAATAAAGAGGAGGAAAACATATTAAAAATGATATTTCCTATGGCTGTAGATATCTGGGGATCTGTGTAAAGGAAGACAAACTCTACCCCATCTTAGAGGTGAGTCCTATTTCTTTTTACCACATGTGAGTCATGACTGTGTGTTCGTAAGCAGGCTTTGTTTCCGATGGAAATCTCGCCACGTTACACTGATATGAACTGATAGTGACTGAGTCAGACCCTATAACTCAGTGAAGCAAGGCCTTCAGTAAGTAACCAGACCTTGGTCCAACAGCACTTTGTGTTTGTACTATTTGTCATTGTTGGCTTCAAACTATTTAAACAATCGCCAGGGTTTTACCACATGAGAACAGTTCAGGTAACGTCAGCCACCTGTCAATTATTCAGTGGTCAATCTCAGGAAATGATACTGGCAGTCATTGTATTGTTCAAAACCCACCCAGTTTAAAACAAACGGCAAGAATTATTAGCAAATCCGAAATGGATGTATGAACGATGTATAAACTTCACTTCATGTATTCATAATAAACAACTGTATAACAGTTACTTATAGTGTAGTTTATATTTACATTCATTTGATATATCATTTTAGTTTTTCCATGTGCAGGGGGAGGTGTGATACTGGTATAAACTGGTATGTGTGGGATGTTTCAGTATGTGAGCGGTGGGTGTCTGGAGGAGCTGCTGGCCAGGAAGGACGTTCCCCTCTGCTGGAGAGAGAAGGTGGACCTGGCCTGTGATATAACCAGAGGAATGATCTACCTGCACTATAAGAACATCTACCACAGAGACCTCAACTCCAAGGTAAGGACCTCGATCTCTATCCTGCTGCATCCTGTTCTCCTGCTGCTGCAACAGCCCGACACCCCCACAAGGTTTATGAGGTGCTCTGGAGGATGCCTG
The DNA here is from genome assembly GCA_034670385.1 of Hoplostethus mediterraneus. Taxonomy (NCBI): domain Eukaryota; kingdom Metazoa; phylum Chordata; class Actinopteri; order Trachichthyiformes; family Trachichthyidae; genus Hoplostethus; species Hoplostethus mediterraneus. Next base: position 1,508,592 of record JAXDDW010000002.1, read on the forward strand.
TTGGAGGATGGACAGGGATAGAGAACAGGTTTTCCCCATGTACTATTTTTGGTTGCTCTGTGGTACTTCAACCAGCAGCCTCTAACAGTGGCTGGATCAGGTCTGACTCGTTAGCCCATAATTTGTAACACTAAATGCGAATATTTATCCAAAATTGGTATTTTTCTGTTTCTTAATTTTGAGAAATGCTTGAATATGTACAGACCTTCATCCTTCATCACCTTTATATGATACCATCTTTTACCAGTATGTTTTGGTTGGTCAACTCTACTTCACTGTCCATTATTGGTTGTTATAAAACAACTAGAATGAGAGGAAAAGCCTTAAAATTCACTTAATCATACAATAATCAGCAAAAACTGTCAAATCAATAGCATACAGTCAGAATTGTTAAGACATTGTTTTGTGCCTTTAATTGGACATTTATTTTTTTGTGTTTTTCAACCACCTGTCAACAATGTTCCTTTAATTATAGGACTAATAATAGTTTTTACTAGTAGACCAATGTGGATGCAGTGAGGGGCAGAAGTGGTGGATAGTGGCGGCCTCAGGGTCCGGGCAGCACGTCCGTCGACTCTTTCGTCTACAGGAAGACAGAAAGTAGCGTGAGCTCTGGCCTGCCTCTCTTATTGGTCCGCTGACGAGCTGGAATTGGCATCAGGTGTGAGGGTGGACGAGCTCCAGCTGTGGGCGATGCACTGATGTCCTCTCCCTCTGTGTTTGGCTTTGTGGCGCTGCAGGCTGGTGCTTAACGTCTGGCCCTGCTGGCTCAGCTGGCAGGGAAGAAAAGGTCCTTCCCAGGCTCTCCCCCCCCCCCCCCCCTCCCCAAATGGCTTGATTTGACCCATAGGACCGCAAAGTGAGCGCCAGAAAGATTAGATCGCAACAGGAAAGTTTTGAAAGGCAAATTAGGATACTTTTCCACAGGGACCATTTACCTGACGCGATTTGAATCGTCTTGTTGTGTTAAACCCCACCCGTCTGGTATTCCATGAGGCTTAAATCAAACACCAATCAGCACAAGTCTGGTTACATGTTAAAAAAACGCTTACGGAAAAATCCCTGTTTTTCTCATTTGAGTCAAATTGTGAACAATGCAGTATGAGCCTACTGCCCTTGCCACACACACACCCTTGCGTGTTTGTGTGTGTGGGTGGGTGTGTGTGTGTGTGTGTGTGTGTGTGTGTGTGTGTGTGCTGTGTAGGGACGATCTGTCTCTCCTGGTTGCCAGGCTCCACAGAAGTGATAGTGAGTAATGCAGAGGGACGGAGCAACGTGACAGTCTGCCTATTGTCATGTTAACAGACTGACACACTGAGTGGTGCTGTTGCTGCACACACAACCTGCGAACACACACACGCACACACACTCAGTCTCATATTGTGTGAGAAACTAGGGGCCTCTACCATGTAGCACGTCACCCTGGGGCTCATTTGGCTCCGTCTCAGTTCACTTCATTCACACGGTGGTGGTATTTGACGTCACACTTATTGGATTGAAGGGAAAATCCAGCAGGTTGTTAATACATTTTTCTTCAAACTCGGTATTAAAATGGTATATACTACGCATTCCATATCAAAGATTTATGGTTCTCAAACTCTGTTAAGTTTATGTTTCCATAAAAACACCAGATTTTGTTGAGTAAGTCATCCACTGCAAACCCCATTAGAGCAGTGGTTAAATGACTTCAGAAAGCACAGAGAATAAAGTCATTGTGAAAATGATTCAACTGCAAGTTACTGGAATCAAAGTCTTGGAACACTTTTTTCTTTTTTATTGGCACTGCAAGATGGGGTTTATCTACAAACGCTTTCCAGTTTTGTTCCCAAAAAACAAGTTGCTTTCCTTGGCAGGGAGGTGAAGAGCCAGGGCTAAATTTGGTTTCCCCAGGAGAGCTTTAATGACAGGCTTCTGAATGGAAAAGGCTTCTTATGCAATGGAAGCCAGATGCCGAGACGCCCCAGTCAGACACACGCACACACACACACACACACACACACACACACACAGAGAAACCCACAGTCACGTAGAGTCATAGATTTATACACATAAACAGCAACATACATATGGATTACCCACAAACACAGACAACACAGAAATGAGAAACAACACATATCTGTATCACACACACGCACACACACAGTCACACACACACACACACGCCTCGGGCCACCCACTGTGCTTATGCAACAAAGAGCTGCTCTCCTACTGTCCTCCTCTCCTCACACCTCCAGCCCTCAACCTGTTACACTAAACTACACAAACACTCGATGTGCCAAGATCCACCGTTGCCCACTGCAGGGTTAGACCACTATCTGTGGGCCGGATTAGTGGGGCAGGATCATGGCCAAGCCCAGCCAAGGACATTAGTTTAAATTAAAAAAACAAAAGTTGTGTATTAGACTGATGTTATGTTAGTGATGTCAGAGTGATGTCAGGGTGATGTCGGTGATGTTAGAGTGATGTTAGTGATGTTAGAGTGATGTTAGAGTGATGTTAGAGTGATGTTAAAGTGATGTTAGAGTGATGTTAAAGTGATGTTAGAGTGATGTTAAAGTGATGTTAGAGTGATGTTAAGTGATGTTAAAGTGATGTTAGAGTGATGTTAGAGTGATGTTAGAGTGATGTTAAAGTGATGTTAGAGTGATGTTAGAGTGATGTTAGAGTGATGTTAGAGTGATGTTAGAGTGATGTCAGAGTGATGTTAGTGATGTCAGAGTGATGTCAGGGTGATGTCGGTGATGTTAGAGTGATGTTAAAGTGATGTTAGAGTGATGTTAGAGTGATGTTAGAGTGATGTCAGAGTGATGTTAGTGATGTCAGAGTGATGTCAGGGTGATGTCGGTGATGTTAGAGTGATGTGATGTTAGTGATATTAGCTCAAATCTTAAGCATGTCGAGAAATACTAACATACTAACACAACAATACAAGATCACTCATAGACCACACATCACACAGCACAAGATGCACATAATGGAATCTACTGGATCAGACATATGCACTCATTGTACATTCAACACAATTGACGACCACCTCCATGCACTGGCGATGCAACATTTTTGGGAAAAGGTAACCACGACACCATCACTACTCCTTAGATATAAAATACCATTATCCCTTTCCGTATGCATACTCGGTGATCTGGATATACTCAACACATGTTCAACACAAATCACAATATCTCTGCTTGTGGCCCTAACTATCTCCAAGAAAACAAAACAATCACTCAACATCTCACAATGGTTGGATCTGCTAATACAACAGATATCAATGCAACAACACTCAGCTGTACAAAAAACAACTTCATCAGATCAGTAAAAAATGCTCAACAATTCTTAGATCTATTCTGTTGCCGATGAGCTAATTAACACATTAATAAATGTACAGGTACACATATTCACCATTAACTAGTTGCTTATTAGCATCCATAGTAGTAGCATATTGGCTCTTTATTAGTCATTATAAAGCACTTATTAATGCCTTATTCTGCATGACCATTTTCTACAACTACTAGGCCATTAACTAAGAGTTTTCCCTCAATAACCTCCTAATTACTGCTTATTGATAGTAAGTAAGGAAGTTGTTGTACATGAATTTAGATTTTAATATGCTTTGCTCAGTATGGGCCTTATGAGGTGGTAGTACCACAAGAATAGTCATTCTCCCTTAATAACACTTAATATGGTCTATTCTTATGTAACAAAACACAAAACTGCAAGTCTTAATAGTCCAAATAACTCTAAATGAAGTTTTTCAGAATATGTTCCCCGTTCTAAAGTGAGGTCTTGCTCATAACCAATTCACTAGCACTTTGACACTTATTAACTCACACAGGTTCCCTATTCTGAAGTTGCCTCCTCTTCACACTTAGTAATCCATTATAGCACACAGCTGCTGCCAGTAACAGACCCTATTCTTAACTGATGGGTTACAGGTCTATTGAGATGCACAGGTTCTATTCCCATTCAGTGGTAGAAGAACAAAGTCAGTTGTTTTCCTCTCTTCTCTCTCTGTCTTACAAACGACCCGTTACTTGTCTGTCCCTGTATGCACTAATTGGCGAATTTAAAAAAAAATTAAAAATTAAAATAAAACGCTGGAGCTAAAAAAAAGAAAAAAAACAAAACAAACAAATGTGAATACCCATTTGTAAATACGATGCTTGTGAGTGCATATTTTCTAATATGACGCCACACATTTGTATGATCTTGTTTATGGTCTTGGGTCTTATCCCCATACTATTTTTTAATTAAAAATCAGATATCAGTGAATGCCATCCTCTTCCAATATGATGGAGGTTTCTCTCTCACCCACAGCTCATGAGTATGCTTTTATTATTATTATTTTTATATCAGATCAGAAAGAAATTATTACAGTGTGGTGAAGGGGCATTTTACTCAACAGCTTGGTCTTATCCCATTTAGAGAAAATAAAATATATTAAATCTAAAAGAGTTCAAAACATATTGGTCAACCCCTTACTCTTGCCTGGCTCCTGAGAGGTTCTGTTGTGTACTGCGATGTCCATCAACAGAATGGGTCAGGACTGAATTATTTAGTGTGTTGGAAAGGTGCTGACCGCAGATCCTATTGAGCCTATTGAATACTGAGTCTGCTTGTCTGGCGGCTGGATGTCCACTTTCCTCTGGAGTACAGATGCTCACTGGATGGGACGCAAACCTATCTGATAAGAAGAAGAATTGATAGATAAATATTAATAATATTAAAACATAAATATAAATAAATTGATATACTACAGATAAATGAATAAGTAAATACTAAAAATAAATAAAAAATTAAAAAATGAGAAATGATAAAAAAAGAATGAGAAATATATAATACATTAAAAGATAGATGGATGGATGGCTGTCAAGTCCAATCTTCCAGTCTTGCACTGCCCTCTGCTGGCAAAATGTCACATTGCAGTTGTATTAGCCTCTGTTGTAAACTACATACAGTAAAAACTGGAAACAGACTATACTTTAAATCAAGAGAGTCATTGGTATGTTGACTATCTAGTAGAAATTGGGCAACAGCATTCAAAGATTACATATCAACAACTAGAATTACCAATCATATCCACTAACTCTGGTGCTGAGCTGGGATCTGTGTACATCTTCATTCACCCACTCCAAATATGTATTAATTCCCTGTGTCGCTCATCCATCCACGCTGTCTGTTGTCTCCAGAACTGTCTTATCCGGGTGACCTCTCGGGGTCGGGAAGCCCTGGTGACAGACTTCGGCCTGGCCAGGGAGGTGGTGGAGCAGCCGGTCAAAGACCCCGGCCGGAAGCTCTCCTTGGTGGGATCTGCTTTCTGGATGGCCCCCGAGATGCTCAGAGGAGAGCCATACGACCGCAAGGTACCAGGGTACACTCGGGTTTCTACCACACACACTCACGTTTGACACTTTATACACTCTTCTACTGTACACCCTCTGATTTCTGTACACTCCTATTTCAACCGTACACACTTTGACTTATGTCTTATTCTGCCTTGTTTCATGACCTACACGGATGTGATTTGTATTGATGATTGATTGATGATGTGTTACGTTTTACCGGCAGGTGGATGTGTTCTCCTTTGGGATCGTGCTGTGTGAAATCCTGGCCAGGATCCCTGCCGACCCGGAGATACTACCCAGAAGACAGGTAGAGCTTAATAACCTCATCAGTAACCAATAAGCAGCCAATAACATCAATCACAACAAATACGTCTGCTTATAAGGGGTAGCAATGTTATACTGGTTGTCTATGGCCGTCAAAAGACATTGGTCGAACCCGACAGTTTTGTGTGTGTACGATGACATAGTGCATATGTAGTGAATGCTCATACATGTCTGCCTTCATGTACTTCAGGACTACGGTCTGGACGTGAACGCCTTCAGGGAGCTGGTGAGCGGCTGTCCTCAGCGTGTCCTGGAGCTAGCAGCTAGCTGCTGTCTGGTGGGTAGACGGGCTGCAGTACAGAAAAAGGCCTGCATGTAACCCTAACAGAAAAAAATGTAAAGGTTATGCGGCATGGCTCCGGTCGTGTCAGTGTCCCTCAAATGAAATCCGCTCTCTTTTCTTGTAATTTAAGGTGGAGGCCTTCCGACGACCAGCGTTCACGGAGTTGCTGGATGAGTTAGGGGAGGTCGCCGAGACCCTGGAACTGCCGGAAAAGTCCGATCTCACCGCAAGCTGAGCTGGCTGAGTCGAATCCCCACCTCTCCTGCTCCCGGGACCGGGGGAGGGCTTGGGATTCGTCATCTGCTGTCGAGTTCTGTACGTAGACAGGAAAGCTGGATGGTACCGGAGTGCTGCACAGTGGATGGAGGTGGTTGATCTTGTCTTTACTGAATTGCATTAAGGAACGGACTCATGTTGGTTCAGAAAGGACTGGAAACTCTCCTTACTGCTCATAGACGTTTTACTTGACTGGTTCACACGCATTTGTGTACAGATGAATACTTTTGTTAGTTTGACTCGTAGGTTTTGTGTTGTTTTGCAGCATGTCTTATTGCATGTCTCATCCTCTCTTCCTCCCCCTTTTGATCGGTTTGTTCCGTTCCTTGTGAGTGGCTTGTTTTTGCAACCGACGACACAGATGGTCAAATGTGTTCATCTCCTCCCTGCCTTCCCCGTATCTGCTTTTTTTTTTCTTTTTTTTTTACGTCCCTTCTAATTCAGGGTCGGCCGCCACAGGCCTGAACTCTCATTCCCTTTAGCGCTCCTCGGACAGGAAATTGCTTCCGCCGGTCGGCTGAGCAGGAACAGGTCTGCCATTACTCCCGGCTTTTCAGGGACAACAACAACAGCGCTTCAGAAAGCCACTAACAGTGCAAGCGACAAACACAGGACTAATACAGGATGTTAGAATATCCATGTGGAGGTTGTTTGAAGAAGTTCTTTGGCAGAGACAGAAACCTCTAACCGAACAACTTCAAAACCAAATTTGCTCTGTGTTCAGGTCGAGGTCATAATTCATGTTAGCATCAGGTTAAGCTCTTTATTATTTCCATGAACGTATATATTTTTCCTGGGTGACATATGAAAACCTTGTATCTCCAACAGGTCCAAAGCCTTTCTTTTTTTATTTCCTAGTTTATCCAGTGGAGTTTTGAAAGGGTTTCACAGGCCCAAGGTAATGTAATCATGTAATCCCTCAACTGAGGTTCAAATATCAAATCAACTAATTGGAGTTGGAGGTTTTCACAAAACAGCAGTGTGGATATTATCTCTATTCTAGTAGGTGATAGTGGTCATATTGTTTCATTGTTTATCTAATATGAGTTATACTGCGCTAAACATGTTTGTGTACATATTTAAGCTTCATCTTTTTGCTGTCAAGTTTTTTATTACTACCACTAATACCACTCTGGGATTGAAAGGGTCCATATTCTTGCCAGTTTACCAGTATTTACTCTTCAGTCTATTTGTGTTCTCACGGCAATTTTTTTCAGGCAACTTTAATACAAAAAAGATCTTATAGCCAAATAAGGAAATATCAGTGGACATCCCTTATTGCACAATATGGCCTGTTGAAGGAATGCGTTATCAGATTTGATGCAGATGATTTTTGTTTGGTTTTGTTTGCTCGTACATACACACAACTTGAATTCCCATTTAGGCAAGCGCTTTTCTCCATTCGGTGTAGATGGTGTGCTTAGGATTACTGTACGAATCTAAATCTATGTTCAGAGCAGTTTTTCAGATTTGGGTGTTTTAGTTTTCACATCCCTAATACACCCTTTATAATATACATTGTATACAGAAATAAAGTCTCAGCCCATTGTAATGTTGACACCTGCTTGAAATTTAATATGAAACTTTATTGACCCTCATAGGGAAAACAGCCCCCCTGGAGCTGGTCGGGATTCAGTGTCCTGCTCAAGGACACTCCAGCAGGGTGGGGGTTTAAACCCGCGACGCCATCCTGATGATGATTTCAATTAAATAACTCATTTTGGATTAAAAATTCAGATGGAACCGTATTATTCCAGTTGTATCCTATAGACTTGCTTCAACATGAGCTGTCCACCAAGCTGCCACTTCCAGTAAATACTTGCGTCTCACTTTTTCCTCTCTGCTTATTTTATCCTGCCAGTTTTTGAAATATGCTGTGAACTTTGTATCATTTTCACCGCTTCATTCAGCTCAGTGCATTTGCATTATATTGCAAATATAATAATAGAATATTGCAAAATTCTAGATTAAAGTGTTTTTCAAAGGATGGAAAATGTATTTTACAAGCTGCCTGTTTTCAAGTGTCATTTCTGTGGTGATGTGCTGATGTTGTTCTTACTGTGTTAGCTATCAATAAGTGAACAGCTCGCCCAGCTCTTTGGAAGTGTAAAGTATCAAAATAAAATGTAATGATCCTAGCAACTACTACTACTACCAATACTACTGTCCCACCACTAGTATTACTACTACTACTACTACTACTACTACTACTACTACTACTACTACTACTTCTTCTCCAGTAGTAGTTCCTTGTGAGGAACTACTACTGTGAGGAACTACTAGCTAGGAAGCTACATTTCCTGGAGAAAATGGAGAAAATGTAGCTTCCTAGTTAGTCACTGTAATTACCCATTACTCTACATTAACTCTGCAGGTCTTTAATGACTTACTTATTTACTTACTTACTGACTTACTTCTTACTTATTTACTTCTTACTTAGTTACTACTTACTTACTTCTTAGTCACTTACTTACTTCTTACTTACTTAGTTACTACTTACTTACTTAGTTACTTGCTTACTTCTTACTTACTTAGTTACTTACTTACTTCTTACATACTTACTCAATTCATTAAACTTAAAAGGTCTTCCTGTCTAGGCAGGAAATCCAGTTCATGAATATGAATGAGTCATATGAATAAAAGTCAATATTTTCAGCAGAAAATAAAATAAAATAAAACTCATCAACTCTTAGACAGCTGTAGTCAGTAAGACAGTGAGAGAACCTCGATGTAAAACAACATAGTGGGACCAGTTGCTTGACAGGTGGTTAGCTAATACACGGTGGGCTGTGGTTGCATCTGAAAACATTGCAGGCTCAACTTTAAAATGAATGAGGTGACGTGCTCCATGTTTTCATGCTGAGCTGAGATTGGACCAAATCTGTTCCCAATTCGGGATCAATTTCACGGCTTCAAGCTCTCAAACCAATAATGAACCATCTTGAGGACAGAACCGTTGTTTTAGTTGTTTTAGTTGTTTGTAGTTGCTCTCACGTCTGGTTACTGGGCAACTTAACACCCAGCTCTCGACCATGCTAATGCTGCGTCTTGCTTCAAAGCAAAGCTCTTCAGCATAATCACTGAAAAAGTCATGGAAATATCACATCCAGTGAATGTCCCTTTGAGCGGTCATGTAACACTTCTGCTAGAGTGTGCGTGTGTGTGTGTGTGTGTGTGTGTGTGTGTGTGTGTGTGTGTATTCCCTTTGCAATGACTTCAAATGGGTCAGTTTGTCTCCAGTGGAACACCTGTACGGTCAAATCCACCCATCGAGGTCAAGACTGTCCTAATGCTAACCTCTATCTCTCTCCCTGTCTCTCTCTCTCCCTCTCTCTCTCTCTCTCTCTCTCTCTTTGTCTCTCTCTCTCTCTCTTACACACACACACATACCACACACACTCATTTCACTCGCCCCTGTGCTTGTTTATAGCCCCTACCTGAAATAAAAGCACGGCAGAAACACATCAAAAGATCATGAAAGATTCAGCAGCATCCATTCAGCGTCTTCACCGTTTCCTCCTCCTTCTCCCACAACATTAGAATATAATGAATAGGCTTTATGGTGATGAATTATGCAGACGCCGCTCCATTTCATGCTGGGGTGTTTTGTCTGCTGCTGCTGATGATGGTGATGGTGATGATGATGATGATGATGAGGCTTTTGTTCTCCGAATGTGCGATGTCTGGGCCAGGATTTCAAGGTTTCAAATGCAGGCTGTCGCACATCGCTGGAGCTCTGTGAACAACTGGGTCGCGTTCACACCGAGCGATTTGGAGTGACTGCCGTTTGAATTCGGAGTAGCATTATTATCATCATCTACAGCCGTTATCCACCACTGCTTGAATGTGTGCAGAATTATGTTCGTCTGTCAGTCTCCAGTCAGTTTCCAGCAATCTAACAAGCATCCTGTTAAGCATAATTAAATCTGTTCACTGGGTTTTTTAAAAGGAACAAATTCCGTAGAAATAATCTGTAAATTAGAAGTGAGCCTCATTTTTTGGAGTGTGGACCTCTGCGGCTCACCAGGAGGTATTGTTTATTATACAGCTCAGCTCAGCGGTGTTAAGTTGAGTAATGGCGCACTCTGACAGGCCTGAACCCTGCTGGGAAAAACTGGGCTTGATGGATTTTTTTTTTTTTTTGCTTCTGAAATAGTTTTCACATGCATAGATACAGACCCAAGCAGTTTCATGAAGTCCCTTGTTGGTCCTTGAGTGTGTGCGTGTTTGTGTGTTACGGTTACAGAAGCGAAGCTTGTGAATGTAAGGTCGCCGGTACGAATCCCCAGGAACGGCCGGGGAAAATGTGGAAGGAAAAAAAAAAGTGAAAGAGTTAACCCTCAGCCGCAACTGTCGAGGCACCACCCTTGAGCAAGGTGCTGAACCCCCCAGCTGCTCCAGTGGGGGCTGCTGTAGGAGGTTGTGGTCGTACTGGGCAATTCCCAGAGTGAATGGATGGAACTGTGTGAATGTGAAGCAGGGAGATGCTGAAAGAATACCTGAAAAAGTAAAGTCTTCAAAAAATTCTATCCAACCCTATATAATATATGCCCCATACATAGTGTATGAGTGACTGTTGCAGTAGAGCCCCCTGTGCTGCTGCTTGATGTTGCACCGACTCCAAACGTCCACCGAGTGGAAGTGTTCAACCTCAACCCTCAACTCCCTCTGCTGTTTTCATCTCCTTATTTAATACCTTGAATTGCAAGGCATGGATGGAAGCTCATATTTTTCAACATCTATATATCATTTTCAAATGAATTGTGATCCCTTGGTATAATTACCATTAACAAATGAGACCATGGTGGCAACAATTGGTAAACTCTATCTCCTGCCAGTGGCGTTGTTGCTAGTGCTCCTCAAAATTAAGACCACATTTCCTATAAGCCCTGTTGCTTCCTGTTCCCCCCTCCCCCTCCCTGGCGTTCGTTACTAAAGAGGATCAACACGTTGGAAGTGATTTTTCCATCAGCCTTTCACTCCTTCCACCATCTGCCATCATCAGAAACTCTGAATACTTTTTGCTCTGTTTGTGCTGGAAGAACGGCGCCCTCCTCCTGTTTTGTGCTGTAAAGCAATCCAGCAGATCCCAGCTGGTTCGCAGACAATCTAAAATGCAGTGTAGAGTTTGGTAGAACCTTTAAACTGACTGCTCCCCAGTCGTCTACGGCTCTACTGCTGCATATCTGCACGTATAGGAGACAATATCAGTGATTACTTGAAAAATGCACAAATCAAAAGCCTTTGTACTGGAGCTTAATACCAGTTGCTTTCACTCCAGATTTGCCACCAGATTTGTCCACCAAGCTCTTGGGTGTGGTGAATAAACACATATGTGTGGATGTGTGTGTGTGTGTGTGTGTGTGTGTGTGTGTGTGTGTGTGTGTGTGTGTGTGTGTGTGTGTGTGTGTGTGTGTGTGCCTTGACTACATGTGTCCCGCTGAGATTTAGCCTTGATGAGGTCCATCCCAGTTATTGCATTTGGGTCTTTGTCCTAGTTTGGTGTTTGTACAGCAAATATCCAAGCTCTGTGTGTGTGTGTGTGTGTGTGTGTGTGTGTGTGTGTGTGTGTGTGTGTGTGTGTGTGTGTGTGCGTGTGTGCGTGTGTGGGTGGGCGTGTATGCGGTCCCCTGAGATGCGGATTTGAATGTGACGATCCTCAATCTGGCCAGATAATGAGTTTCTGGACTTCTGAGCGAGACCGTAAAGATTAATCTGAAGTTTCCGTCTGACTGAACTCTGAAAGCTATAAAAAACCACAGAGGTGATTAAACAATACACATGCGTAGGTGTGTGTGTGTGTGTGTGTGTGTGTGTGTGTGTGTGTGTGTGTGTGTGTGTGTGTGTGTGTGTGTGTGTGTGTGTGTGTGTGTGTGTTTGTGTGTGTGTGTGTATGTGTGTGTGTGCGTCATAAGGGCCCGGGAATTGAAGCTGGATTGCCATATAAACGTACTCGTAGTGTTTTTTACGACTCTTTCTACTCCGGGACATTCAGCAGTAATCGTTGCTAGCCAGACTGAGCGGCTTCCAGTTTAATGTTGTGTGTAGAATGGAGGAGATAACTGGAGTCTGGGGGGGGGGGGACGGGGGGGGTGATTTCATCCCAGGATGGTGTGAGGTGTGTCCAGCCTGACCTTCAGCATACCTCCAGCGTCTGTGGAGAACCTGTATGTAAGGGTTAGAGTGATGTATCGATTGCTGATATATCTGACCAAAATATTGTATTAATGTGATTACATATTTATTTGATTAATATTACACAGGTCAATATTACACTGGTCTAAAGTATGAAGGTCTAAATGTTGTTTCAGAGGCTTTTCCACCCTGACAAGAATACAAGTCTGGGGGAAACACTGAATACTTTTAAGTTTTGTAATTGTTTGACATGAAAATGGTCCGATTTAAAGATATTGAATATTGAAAAAATATTGGTATCAGCTTTTGAAAAATATCAGTTGAACCCTAAATCCAACTCATCTGCTACTAAGTTTCATATTCAGATATTAATGTGATTGTAAAGAAACGTATCATTTACAGGAAAGTCATTCTGGACTAATCTTACTGAAACAAATTGATCCTGACATTGTTCATACAATTAGAACCCTGGCTGATGATGACCGATCGAATTATTGGCAAAGACACACACCAATACCAAGAAGCATTTTGAAAAAAACAAAAAACAAACACAATTTTAATGATTTCCATCAGAAAGGAACAAAACCCTGAATCGTCGTTGCTTAGTGAGTTACTTGCATTGTTGTTTCTACCAGTAAAAGATTATTGACACCTTAAGCCAGGCAACTTCTAAAATGTTGTGGGGTGAATTCACACAATAATACAGTGATTGTCAAGTTCAACCCGCTATCAATTTGCACAATTAGTTGTTAGATGGTTATCTCGGGACATTGTGCAGGGAGAATTACGGCCATTTGCTCAGAAAAGAAGGAGCCAACATAATTAAAGAAGGAGCAGTTTTTTATCGGGGGTCACTGCACCGTAGTAAATCTGCGGCTTCTGCTGGCCCGTGCTGTCACCGCAGAACAGTTAAAGACACATTGGCGTAAAAAACATCCCGTCATGTCCTCCTTTAATCATGCAGTAACCTTGAGACGTGAACGCTCCTACTGCTACTGCTAACCACGCCCGCGTTTTAACTTTTATCTTAACGTATTATCATAAAGCTGCACTAGGCAAGAGTTTTATGTAAAAATCCGGACATCTTATCGGCCTAAATCACAAAGTGTGGCTGCGACAGAGAACAACATCTCATCCACCACTTACTGAAGCACCGTAGACTCACCTTGTTTACCCAAATTAAATTCTGGTGTCTGGACACTCAGGGATTGATGAATTGTGTTCAATGAATAATCCTGCAACGTCGTCCAATAAATAAATGCCTATTTGGCTACTCTATTGCTCTATTGATTCATTTAACACAGTGATTCAACCTCTCAGCCAGTTCATGAAGCTTTTACATTTGCTGTTCTAAACAGCCGGTGTCAGGTAGGTGTTTCCTGGGGAAAATCCTCTGGCGCACAGGAAGTGATGGGTTTTACGTTTATGGTTTGTTCAGAATAAACACAGGAAGAACTGGGTAGTCAGCATGAGCAGCGATAGCCACCGTGGCTGAACAGACAAAGAAAAGAGCGCCACCTACAGAAACTCACACTTCATCAACAGAAAATCCAAAGGAAGAGACGCCACGGTACTGGACACGCTGTTTGATCGACAGGAAGAGCAACAGTGATGAGGCTAAGACTAAATTAAAAAATGAAAAAAAACTTCCGAATGGCAAGATGCAGCAGTAATTTGACTTGAGCGACATATATCAGTGCTCTGCCACTATGAGTGACTGGCTGGCCTGGACTCGGCTCTCTCAGTGTACCAGCCAGCACGTGGAGCCTATGATCGATGAGTAGCCTGGAAATGTCAAAGCCCGGGCAGGCAGGGAGAGAGAGAGAGAGAGAGAGAGAGAGAGAGAGAGAGAGAGAGAGAGAGAGAGAGAGAGAAAGAGACGGCTAGAGGGATACAATAGCATTCTGCATGGCACCAAATCAGTTCCCTGCAGTTTCACGATGAATGGACTGAATGATTCAGTCGTATGGCGCCTGTGAAATAGTGCATGGGCATTGTGGGAGATAGATTTTTAGAACAGTAGTTACATGTTAAAAGGGGCGTTTTGTTGCCTATGGTGGGTGTGCAAGACTACCTGCAAGTTGCTGGTTAAGAATGTGTTAGCGTAGTATACTGTAGTATAAGTTATGTGTTGAAGTGTTTTAAGGTTTTTTTTTACACACTAGGACAGTTTCATTCCCTTACCATTGGATGGCAAAGAGGACAGTTTGTTGTTTTTGCTTGTAAGTATTTGAGTAGCTTTTCATTTTCAGGTCAAAGATTGCTTTTGTGTGGGTGTGACTAAACTAGGCCAGGAGGAGACTTCAGGACTTCTGGGGCAGTGGACTAGTAAAGGTGACCCGCCATCAGAGAGTAAAACCCAAATTGATTCTGAAAGATGGATTGGTAAGGAGGACAGTCTTGTTGGCAGTATCTTATCTCCTGTTGCTGTGTAGGTGTAATAGTAACCCCCCCCCCCCCCGATCCATCACGGTGGCCAGCTCCCTATCCATCACTTATAATGCCGCCTGCCAAGCACAAAAGCACAAACCTCACAGGCACAGAGACAACAGAAACACCTGATGTTCAACACTTTGAGGCTCAAATTGGGTCAGATTCCATTTTTACTGGTTAAAAATCACATGTTCTGTTTCTGTTAGACTGATACATTGGTTTATTTCATTTCATTTGTTAAAGAATCGATCATATCGGCCAGTCAGTGTCATCCACCTCTGATATGAGGGATATGTTGCAGTTTGATTACATATTGATTATAGAAGTTGTCAATGGGAAGTCCTTAACCTGAATGAACCAGTCTGGACCGATGCTCATATTCAGATATTTCTTGTGTGAACACCAGAGAAAGTGAATTACATCACAAGAGTGGAGAAAAGCCCATCATGCTTACAGTAAATTACAGGGACTGAAATGGGATTTGTTTTGACCCCGCCACCATCAAAATCTCTGACGGGTTAGCAAGACTAATTGGTGGTGTGTGAACCTAAAAGAAATAAATGCAACAAGTAAACTTTTCCTCAGTGGTTCGGACCAAGGAAAACAAACTATAGGTGTGATTGCACCCTTAGTGTCTCATGGTCTACATGCTCTTTCAGAGGATTTCCACCCAGATTGAATATCGGTGCAAAATATC
Organism: Hoplostethus mediterraneus; assembly: GCA_034670385.1. Taxonomy (NCBI): domain Eukaryota; kingdom Metazoa; phylum Chordata; class Actinopteri; order Trachichthyiformes; family Trachichthyidae; genus Hoplostethus; species Hoplostethus mediterraneus. The sequence goes on from JAXDDW010000002.1 coordinate 1,524,085, forward strand.
CGTTATCAGCAGCCTCAAACCAAAATGACGGGGCATCAGCCTTCAAAAACCCTTATTTGTCGAGCCTTCGTGTAACTGCAGGCCTCAGTATCAGGGCGGACACTAACTATGAGGCTACTGATCTGTTCACTCGCTCGTTTACTTACCCATGTCGTGTCTTTCAACTGTTTCTCGGCACACGCAGTCGCATCTAAGTCAATGAACAATATCTGATTTTAACTCTTCAAAGTGATGTTTTTCCCAACGCTGGGGAAAAGACATTGGTCCCTTGGCAGGACCGGCCATACAATTAATGGCTCTTGTGTGTGTGTGGGGGGGGGGGTGGTCCCGCGAGGGCCCGGGCAATTCATTTGTTTCGCTGTCGATGACCCTTAATGTGCTGAGAGAGCGCGAAGGTAGGGTGGACGTGTCTGACTGCGACGGCGTGCTGTTAATGGAGAGTTGGAAGGAGGCGTCTATAAAGCTTACAGTAGTGGAGGGGAAGGGGGGCGGGGCGTTGAGAAAGGAAAAGAGGGAGCCGGGCCAATCGTGGAGGTCATCCGAAAGAGATGATACCCACCCCCCCCATCACCACACACACACACACACACACACACACACACACCCAGGAAAGCGGCATCAGTATTCTAGGAAGGCTCCTCTGCTGCTTTCTGGAGGTGTAAACGGGGTTGTACATTACTGTTGGTTTCTGTAATTGGAGTGCTGCCGCTAGTGGAGGATTTACTGGCGTGCCAATAGTGGACGGCTGAAAATAGATCAGCGCTGGCAGAGCGGTGGCAGATTGTTGTCGGGCCTCGGTGACAGAGCTGTTTGTTACCCCCGGCTGACCACCGGCCAAATCCGGCCCGACGGACCCGGCGACGGGGGACCCGGGGCCCCCCGACGGATACGTGAGCGAAACAGTGATGAACTGCAGACCTGGAAGGACTGTAAAGTGGCTGCGGTGCGGCGGCGAGGACGAGTGAGACTGCTGGGGGAACGACAGAGATGAAGGGAGCGTTCCTCAGTTCATCCATCACGGCGCGTGCTGGCGGATGACACCTGCGTCGCATCCAAATTTCAACGGACAAATAAAGCTGTACGAGCAAACACATACACACACACACACACATACACACATACACACTAGACCAATAAGGGTTTTTGAAAGGCCAACACCAATATTCTTTGGAATGAAGCTGTTAATAGCTCATGTTTTGTGCCATATTACAATCTGAGTATGAAACTTAGTAGCAGAGGAGTTGGAATTAGGGTTCAACTGATATTTTTCAAAAGCTGATACCAATATTTTTTCAATATTCAATATCTTTAAATCGGACCATTTTCATGTCAAACAATTACAAAACTTAAAAGTATTCAGTGTTTCCCCCCCATAATTTTATACTTGTCAGGGTGGAAAAGCCTCTGAAACAGCATTTACACCATCATGGGACACTAAATCTCTCTGTTGAAACCCTGGAAAAGCAGCAGAATCACTATCATCTTTTAAAGGTGCTCTGTGTAGCATTTTGTTTTTCTCAAAATTAAGACTACATTTCCCATAAACCCTGTTGCTTCTCGTTGTCGCTATTTATCCACCCTCCTCCTCGCTGGTGTTTGTTTTGAGGAGCAGAAGACGTCAAGCATCGAGAAGAGGGCATAAGAAGTAAAGAATCATGCCAGTCCATGTAGTATGTTAGCAGAAGCACCTTCAGTTGGGATTGCGAGCCGGTGTAGGAAGGACAGGATAGGCGCTACGCGGTCATAGCTTCTGGTTTTGGTGAGCATTCTGGCAGAAGACTTCTGTGCAAGCTGGGGATTTTTAATGCACGGCGTCAGATAAACCTGAGAACAGGATGCTGGTAATGATCAAATCTCGACGATACGAAGGTCGTAGACACGTCAGAACTAACTTGGAGAGAGAGTGTGTAGGGAAACTAATTTAAACTGTGCCTAAGAAACGCCAAGCGAGCAGATTTCCCGCCAAATCCGGCCCCGTGGCACGCAGTGCAAAAACGCAGCCAAGAGGCCGGTAGAGGCTGCCAGTCTCCTCAGTGATGCATTTGTTTGTTTATAGTAATTACACTAATGTCTCAAAATTGATGTAGCAATGATTTATTGAAATCATTGAAACCTATTTCTATAGATTAGCTTCCCTCTGGTGTCTTTTTGTCCTATTAGTATTTACTATTATTGTTTTTACCTTCTATTCCTTAACTCTGTTTTTTAAAAAGTGCCGTATAGATGACTTTTTATTATTATTATTATTCTCGTGTTATCCAGGTGCTGAATTGTAGTTAACGGAAGACGAGGCTGATCACACTGCAGACAACAGGAGGAGAAGTGGATGGGAGTAATTACTGCTGCTGCTTTGAGAAAGTGTGTCAGGTCACGTTAGAGGAAGGTCAGCGAAAGGACATGGAAGTAGATCAGTAGCCTGGGTGCAAGCAATCACACACACACACACACACACACACACACACACACACACACACACACACACACACACACACAATGACTTCTCAATCTAGTACAGGGGAAGACATGTCCCTTCATACAACACACGGAAAAGGGGATCTGCAACACTAACACGAAGAACCAAATTCTGGGCATGAAAATGGTCAAATTTAAAGATACCGAATATCAGCGCAAACTACAATATCTACAAACGAATATAAAACGTGTACAGGTTGAATCCGGTTTTGTACCATCGAGGCACACCGAGAAACGGCTGTGACAGATAGCTGTAGAGCACCGCCCTGCACAGATGTGATAAGACCCTGGAGAGATGAAACCGTGATGAGAGGAGTGTGGAAGTGGGAGTGAAGAAAAACAACAGTGATGAATGTTGGACAAGAAGCAGGCCGTACGTTTTCTGCACATGCACCGACAGTCAATGGAGGAGGGTTTGGCGGCCTGACTCGATGCGCCGTACGGATATGTAGGGCGTTTTCGTTTTCTCCTTTTGCACTTAAAAGGAGAAATAAACTGTATCATTGATTCGGAGAGAGTTGATGAGCGAGGCCAGTAAGAGAGAGTGTGTGTGTGTGGGAGGGCGTTTGTGTTGGAGTAGGTGAGCACTTCCATTAAACCTTTGAATTCTGGGCGGTGACATTGAAAAAAGAGAATATCCAGAGAGAGAGACAGAGAGAGAGAGAGAGAGAGAGGTGGAGTAACAGGATCAGAGGAGCCTGGCATACATTTTTTAGCATGGTTGGCCCCAGTGGGAATCAAAACCCTGACGCTGGCAGGGTGCTACCCACTGATCTTTACAGGACAAAGCCTTCTGCATTTTTAACAGTCTTAGGCTATTTTTTTTCCTGGTTAAATCAGCTTTGAAGTAAAGTACTAAAATAATGTAATAAAAAAAAAAAAACTCATTCCATATAAATGAACCAACTAACAGGAGACAATTAAAGGCAGATTTAGAAATCACCGCCTATATTCTACACTGTACGACACTGCTTCTTCTTCATTTGAAAGTGTGTTAAAGGAAGGTCAGTGAAAGGACATGGATAGCATCAACTCTCAAAATCATTTCTGTCAAAAGTTGCTTTATTTTCATTGACAATCCATTCGGCACGGTGCCTTGGAGAATGGAAAACAAAGAACAGGCTGACAGAATCAGATTACCGACGAATCATTTTACAATATAGTAATATAGTGCAATATAGTAATAATATTTCAATCTTATTTGACTTCACACTCACCCACAGTGCAGTCTTAGTCTTGGTTGTAGCGTTGCTGTGTGTGCAGGAGGGAAAAGTGCACATCAAAGCAAAGCTCCTTCAGATCGGTCCCCCATTACAGGATGAATGAAGAGCCATTCGGTGGCGATAAACACTGTGAGGGCGATTAATCCTCCCTACACTTTCTATAGGAGAAGATCATCTGAGTGCTCACTCTATCTCTATGAGCCAGTCATGAAAGCTTCTACATAAATGTCAAGTGACACTGTTTGTCTTCCACAGACATAATAATGTAGATGTAATCTTATTTCTGAGAAGGCCTAATAAGACTATGTACTCTGCCGGGTGGGTAAAAGAGAATAGGTTTAAAGTGTTGTGTTCTTTTGAAGGCGTTCACATTGTCATAAGTACTTTTTTATTTCAATTCTTATAATATATGTCTTCTTATTCTTATTCTTATTTCAATGTAATATAATTGTAATTATATGTAATTCTACATTTGAGTCTTTAAGTAATAATCTGCAACATTTAAATGTAAATGAATGTCCATTTTGCTATTCTCTCTATCGCTGATTGATAATGACACAATATTGATCCACCCAGTTCATGAAACTTTTACATTTGCTGTTCTAAACATCCAGTTTAAGGTTGGTCTTTCCTGGGGAAAAAATCCTCTGGTGCACAGGAAGTGATGGGCTTTATGTTTCCGGCAGCAGCAACAGCAGTTTGTTTGGAATAAACAGAAGAAGAACTGGGTAGTTAGCATGGCTGAACAGACAAAGAAAAGAGCGCCACCTACAGGAACTCAAACTTCATCAACAGAAAATTCAAGGAAAAAGACGTTGCAGTACTGGACACGCTGTTTGATTGACAGGTGATATCTGGGAAGAGTGAGAAACACCACAGTGATGAGAGCTGAGCACCAAAGATGGAGACAAAATTAAAAAAGAAAAAAAAAACACATAACAGCATCAACACCACCAAATGGCTTTCTTAATTCATATTTTGACATAGATTAAATCAAATGGTAATCTTCTATATAAGTGATATCTGAACCAGTCTACCACACAGAGCTCCGTCTCCATCATGCTCCGCCCACAGGGATCCCAGTTGCCACATTGCTCAGCCGGCACAAGCATACCAGTGTTAGACCTACCAGACGAACCTTCCCTCCTGACCACAGCTAGTCAATATGTTTTTAATAATAATATTATTTTTATATCAGCTGTCTGAAACCTGCCTCCCCCTGCCTTAAGGAGCTGCTAAGCCACCTAAAACTATTTCATTAGTCTGGCTTTCAATGGAGAGTTTAGATTGAAAAATTCATTATATTGGCACGAAATAATGGGTATTGGTATAAAGATATATCTCAAAAATTGTCATCAGCCTTCAAAAACCCATATCGGGTGAACCCTGAAGCACCAATAACATCTAACAAATGAGCTCCTGCTTTCCTTATAGTCAGGACCAAACCTATACTGAAGTGTGATAGGATATGCAGCAGATCTTCTACTTGATAACGGATGATGAACTGTTCTAGTAATATATAGCACTCTGGAATAAAACTCTTTATTCTCTATTCAGTCTCTCCATTCACCTTGCCAGTCATGTCTTTATTTAGGAACACAATTATAATTAATGCTGTGCCTCACGCAGCGCTGGTGGACATGGACACTCTGTGGTGGATTGATTTTTAGTGTGGTGAAAAGGTCAATTGCTGCGCATGTGACTTCGTGGCATAATCTGGTTCCTGAAATATTAATCAGGTCCTTGACCAAGGGAAATGTGCGCTGCTCGTTGCTGTTGAATGCGATAACAACAAGCAGATGAGCATCTTTGGATGGCGTGTCATTACAAGCGTCCTCTCCCCTGAGTGATTTTGGTTATTAGTACATTCTGCAACTCCTTTGGGGCGTTCATCTCTCTGCAGCATCAGCGCTATTCAAAACGTACAAACGTTTGAAGGCTGACGTTGTGGAACCATGAGCATGTTGTTGCTGGAGAAGACTTTGAAACTGACCTAGGGCTGCCAGCGGTGAGTTAGTATGTGTTGTGTTGGACAGAGAAAGTTGGAAAGTGGATAGTGGATGCTTTTTCCTCCCCTCTGTGTTTATTGTTGAGGCGCCCTTGGGCAAGGCACTTAACCCCAATTTTGCAGGGAATGTGCAGCAAGCTGAAAAACAGCAACTATTCCAGTGGTAAATTAACATTTAAAACATTTAAGCAGGAAGTAGTAGTTGAGGATAAACCCACCAAAACTGAAGTTTACTCAGCTTTTTATTTGGGGGATAGTTTACCACCTTTATATGTAGGTTATATAAAGAGATGGTATTTTAAGGGGAAAAAATCAATACTTTACTCTGAAATTATAAATGCATTTAGTGTATATTGGTGGTGGTCATAGTTTACCCACCTTTTCATTTCAGGTGAGATGAAACTTTAATGATCCCTGTGGAGACATTGCAGCAAAATACAGTAGTAAAGGATATAAATACAAATAGAACAGAGATAAGAATAGAGCAAATGAGGGTTATGTACACATAACCGACAATTTGCAAGTATGAAAAGTATGCAGTACATTTACTGTTTACTAATTACTATAATTATTATTGGCCATTATATCACTGATGTAATGATTCTGGGAATTCATGTGCATTCCTGTTTCCCCAGCCTGTTATGCTTTCTCTGGCTCCCATAATGATCCAGAGGTTAGAAATGAGAAGCTGTTAGAAGATGATTCTCTCCTGTCACATTAAGAGAGCGGCCAATTGCTGGATGCATTAGTCAAAGCTGAGTTTACTGGAAACGTACGGCTCTGTCCTCGATGCCCAGCAGCCCCCACTTGCCCCTGTGTTATTACATGGAGCGACAAGAGAGCAACTCCAAGGCTGACTCAGACGGCGAATGACGAGCAAAGCCCGAGGGCCGTGACACGGTGCACCGGGAAGTGTCCGTCCCCCTCTCCTCTCCACGGTGTCCAACGCCCTGACTACACCAGAACCACCTCTGTCACATTTTGTAGGTCAGATCATTTTGTAAGGTACCGCCGAAAGAAAGACGGGGGGAAAGGACAGGGGAGGGAAAAAAAGAGGTGACGGAGGTAGGAGGGAGGTGGAGGGGAAGCGAGAAGCCGTGAAACAGGGGGAAAGTGAATAAGACAAGCAGACTGACTGGCAGACTGTAGACCACCTGTGGCGTTTTGGCAGCTTGTGCTCTGGAGGGTACAAACTGAGGGAACAAACAACATTCACCTCTCAAAACAGCCCAAATAGCCTGTTACATAACACAGTACACCATAACCTTTCCGACAAAACCACTCAGACACGAGTGACTAATTTCTCTGACAAATCCACTGGCCCTTCACAACGCGAAACTGGGTGAGCTCTGACTCCGGGCTCGTCTGACTATTTTAGCGGTAAATAAAAAGGTGACTCATGAAATTTTCTTAATGGGGTAGTAACCCCCGAGGAGTTGGATCCCTGGATTTAGAGGACACAACAACACAGGAGGTGGCGGGGGGGGGGTTGGGTGGGGCACGTAAACTGCACATAAATCACAACATCAAAATGCCAAAGGTAGACAAGGAAGGAACGGTTTGGAATTCTGGCAGGCGCATAATGATTGGTTCCCAGAATGCATGGAGAGATCTGATTGGTTAAATGTAAATAGAGGAGGAGGAAAGGAAACAAAGAAAATAAAAGCATGGTAGAAAATTTACAGTGTGAGAAAAAAGTAGTCTCCCTGATTGAACCTTTGTTATAGCTTCATTTTATTTTAGGTTACTATAGTTACGTGTTGGCAGAAAGCCTTCATCAGGGTTACAGAGACAATGGCTCTAAATACCTTTCCAAAGTGGCTACTTCTGTCAAAATGGCAACCTCAGTGGACCAATCAGACAATAGCTCACACAAACAATGGAGTCAATAATGAAGCTTTAAACCCACTATGTATATGGCTGCACACAATAAGGGATCTTATCCCTCTAGCATTGGCCACAGAGGTAAATCAGGGATGTAGTGGTAACACTTCATATTACAGTTCACTAATTAATGCTTAACTAGTGATTAAGAGTTAACTAACCATGGATTAACATGCTTCACTACTCAAGTAATATGTTTGTTAACTAATAAAGTATGATTAGTTACTAGTGTAAGTAAGGTAGGAGGATCTTCCAATTGACTGACAGGGGCACAAAGATAAGATAAGATAAGATAAGAGAGACTTTATTAATCCCGCCGTGGGGAAATTCACGTTACAGCAGCTCACAACGATAGAAAAACAGAATATAGAATAGAATAGAATATACAATATACAATATAGTGCAAAAAAAAAAAACAAGTGTGCAAACAATAGAGTGCCATAAGAAAAAGCAAAAAGATAAACAAGTCGTATTAACAAATTAAATATTAAATATATTTACAAGGTGGTGGAGGGGGAGATGATTGACTGGTTGTTGGGGGGGGGGGGGGGGTATTGCACAGGTCCATATAAGAGAGGAAAGATTAGACTGTTGGGTTGAACAGTCTAACAGCGGTGGGGATGAAGGACCTGCGGTAGCGCTCCTTCCTACACTGTGGGTGACGGAGTCTGCCGCTGAAGGAGCTGCTCAGGGCCTCCACTGTCTGATGCAGTGGGTGAGAGGTGTTGTCCCTGATGGATGTCAGCTTGGCTAACATCCTCCTCTCACCCACCTCCTCCACAGAGGGCAGTGGGCAGCCCAGGACAGAGCTGGCCCTCCTGACCAGCTTGTTCAGTCTCTTCCTGTCCCGGTCAGTGCTGCCCGCTCCCCAGCAGACCACAGCGTAGTGGATAGCAGAGGCTACCACAGAGTCATAGAAGGTCCGTAGCAGGGGCCCGCGTACTCCAAAGGACCTCAGTCTCCTCAGAAGGTGGAGGCGACTTTGGCCCTTCTTGTACAGGGCGTTAGTGTTGTGTGTCCAGTCCAGTTTATTGTTGAGGTGAACACCCAGGTACTTAAAACTGTCCACCATTTCTATGTCCAAGCCCTGGATGTTCACCGGTGTGAGGGGTGGTGCCTTCCTCCAGGGGGTCAATCACCATCTCCTTCGTCTTACTGGTGTTTAAGCACAGGTGGTTACGCTCACACCAGTCCACAAAGTCCATGATGACTGACCTGTACTCCAGCTCATTCCCCTCAGACACACAGCCAACAATGGCTGAGTCGTCAGAGAACTTCTGGAGATGACAGCTGCTGGTGTTGTGGGTGAAGTCTGATGTGTAGAGGGAGAAGAGGAAGGGAGAGAGGACCGTTCCTTGGGGGGCCCCAGTGCTGCAGACTACCCCCTCCGACACACAGTTGCGCAGTCTCACATACTGTGGCCTGTCGGTGAGGTAGTTGATGGTCCAAGCAGTCAGCTGTTCATCCACTCCTGCACTCTTCATCTTCCCCCGCAGCAGCGTCGGTTGAATTGTGTTGAAAGCGCTGGAGAAATCAAAAAACATGATTCTCACAGCGCTCCCAGCACTCTCCAGGTGGGACAGTGATCGGTGCAGGAGGTAGATGATAGCGTCATCCACCCCGATGTTCTGCCTGTAGGCAAACTGCAGCGCGTCCATCGCTGTGCTCACCACAGAGCGAAGGTGGCTGAGGATGAGCCTCTCCATGGTCTTCATCAGGTGGGAGGTCAAGGCGACCGGTCTGTAGTGGTTTGGTTCCTTGGGATGTGTGATCTTTGGAACTGGAACCACACAGGAGGTCTTCCACAGGACAGGGACCCTCTCCAGACTAAGGCTCAGGTTGAAGATGTACATGACCACCTCACAGAGCTGGTCAGCACAGTCCCTGAGCAGTCTGGGGCTGATCCCGTCTGGTCCTGCGGCTTTCCTGCCCTTCAGCCGCCTTAATTCACTCCTCACCTGGTCCGATGTTAAGGAGAGGGGGGAGTTGGGAGGGGAAGAGGAAGGGGGTGGACAGTGGGGGCTGGGGGGCTGTGGGGGGCTGTGGGGGGCTGTGGGGCTGTGGGGGGGCAGTGGAGGGGGATGGGGTGAGTAGGCGTGACAGGGGGGTGCTGGGGGGTGGGGATGTGGATGGTGATGGTCGGGGGATGGTGGAAGAGTCCGCTGGCCTGGAGATGTGTGAAGGGGGGTGGGGAGGGGTGGCAGAGGGGGGGGGGGTTGGAATTAAATCTGTTGAAGAACAGATTCAATTCGTCTGCCCAGCTCTGGTCTCCATCAGCTGTCCCTCCGGTTCCACTCTGTCCTTGTCCTGAGATGGTCTTCAGGGCCCTCCACACATCTCGTGTGTTGTTCTGCGACATCCGCTCCTCCAGCTTCTTCCTGTAGCTGTCCTTGGCCCGCCTGATCGAATACTTCAGATCGCGCTGAACTCTCTTCTGCTCCCCTCTGTCTCCTGAACTGTAGGCCCTCTTCTTCTGGTTCAGCAGGGCTTTAAGTTCAGGGGTAACCCAGGGCTTGTTGTTAGAGAAACACCGTACCCACCGTGTAGGAAGTAACGGTGAAGTTTCAATCATTTATGTATCATATTAATCACAATAATCATATTAATATACAGATTATGAAGACAACTATAATGACTGATGAGAAAACTGGACATCTGCTCATGATGGAGGAAGTGAAGATGATGAAGATGATCAGCCAGGCTATGGACCCTGGGACCCTACTAATGCATTTCAAATGATTATTGTAGATGTTGTTAAATGTTAAACTTTGTTTGAGTGTTTTTTTTAGTGCTTGGTCCTGATTGGCTCCCCTCACTAAACTATTGATAAATCTGTCACTGGAAAGCCTCCAGTCAGCTGGTTGATCTCATTTGAATTAGAGCAGCTGGTGTTGTCAGCCAATCAGGTCTTCAAATCCATCCATCCATCATCTATCACTGCTCATCCTGTTCAGGGTTGCTGGAGCCTATCCCAGCTGACATTGGGTGCAAGGAGGGGTACACCCTGGACAGGTTGCCAGTCCATCACAGGGCCAACACATAGAGACAAAGAACTGCTCACACTTACATTCATACCTACGGGCAATTTTAGAGCCACAAATTATGCTAAGCTGCATGTTTTTGGACTGTGGGAGGAAGCCAGAGAACCTGGAGGGAACCCACGCAGGCACAGGGAGAACATGCAAAGTCCACACAGAAAGGCCCCGGAGGTGGAATTGAACCCAGAACCTTCTTGCTGTGAGGTGACAGTGCTAACCACTACACCACCGTGCCGCCCAGGTCTACAAATGTATTCATTAAAATACCCGTTTTAACCAAGCTACATTTATGTACAACACATCATGAGGAACATTATTCTTATTCTGAGCCATAGTAGATTTAAAAACATGCTTCATTTGAACCGTAATGTAGAGTGTTTCTTATCAAACTGGTGTCATTTATATGAGGATCGGGTCAAAACAGACCCAAGAGAGAGCCACGCCCCTCGCACAAATTCACAGCAAGATGTGCTTGTGCGCGAGTTGTGCACGTCATTGTTTGGTACGATTTTCCATCACTGAGTGCCAATTTTGGTACCGACACCTGCTGCCACCGAGGGCCCAGCATGAAAAGCTCTAACCGCCCACCGCTGTTTGTGGTGGTAACACTTTAGATGTGGAAAACCTCCCAGCCAGATTCCTCGCCTGTTAACCAGGTGTGAATGAGCCGGCCAGCCCCAGCAGGCTTTCCTGTCCACACACTGTGCTCCCTCTCTCCCCTACCGCCCCGCCACCTGATTAGGCAAATGAGCGGTGCAATCAAAAGTGCGAATTAGCAAATGGTTCTCATCTGGAAGACACCAGAGAGGTTAGCTCAATAACACCCCAAAGAGGATGTTACGCAATCTCTGTAGATGGATTGTAAATGTAGTTAAGGATAGTTTAATCAACTTAAATGGTGAAAATTTAAATAGATTATTGTTTTTTGCGGGGGGGGGGGGGGGGGGGGGGGGGGGGGCGCGGGATGGGGGGGTTCAAGCAATATGGCCAAAATGAATACCAGTGTTTTTGGATTGTAGCCGCCGATAGCTGATATGTGGTGCTGATTTTCAAGAAGAAGAAGAAAAACTAATAAATAAAAGTATTCAGTATTTCCCAAATTTCATTCTTGGAAGGATGGAAATGTGAAATGTACAATAAAACTCTTCCTAAAAATACTAGTAATAACAATAAATATACAAACAGTATCATATGCATCCTATCAGCTGGACGACATTAACTGCTAAAACTGATATATCGGTCCAACCCTAGTTACACATAACCAGGATAGGATCCCAAATGCTACCAGCTCAAAATCCCAAAGCTTCCAAAACTTTATCCAGGTGACTAAAGTGACTGTAACCCTTTCAAAGTCAACCTTCCTGCGTCAGCCACACGTGTGTAATATGGGTCAGGGAAATGCTGAAAGGACATGAATCAGAGATGTGAACTGTTGACTCTGTCATGAGAAAAACACACACACACAAAATAAAAGGGAATAAAAAAAACAAAAACAACATACTCAGCAGACATTGTGCAGACCAGCAGGTGCATGGGTTCAGCCGCGTATTCCTGCTTTTCCTCTCGCGGTCCCTCGGGTGAGGTAAGGTGCCACTGATGCAGGTTTCATTGCAAAGAGAGGTGGTGAGAGCTGACAGTGCATTGCACAATTGAATAGAGAGGGAGAGACGGAGAGAAAGGTGGAGATGAAGGGAATAGGTACTGTACATACAGGAAATGCACACTCTACATTTCCTCTGCAGGTTTTACTATACTAACTGCAATGTAACACGATCTACCTGAGCAGAAAGCTGAGGTAACAGCGGGGCAAGTTTTAAAAAGTAGACCCAGGGGATAGCCAAGAAAAACTGCAGTAATCATTCACAGCACCAAAACTGAGCCAAAGTAGGACACGGATGCAAAACAGGTTGAACGTTACTGATGTTAGGTAAGCAAGCTAACACCAATTCACATTTAAAGCACCCTTGTTGACTGCTCATAAAAGTACTGTAAAAATAAACAACACCAGGCAAAGAGTACCACAGTGAAAAGCTTAAGGGAATGCAGTATACTCATCCCCTACTCTACACTTAAATACCCACAGCTCCATGTTTATGCTGCTCGCCAGCATCAATCAGCATCCTGCACATTACAGTAACCCAGAGAGGGCGGTTCTGTGTGGTGTAGCTTATTTATAGCGTATACATCAGGTCTCTCTCCTGGGCCTCGAGGGTCCTTGTGTATCATGATGGTCTTATTAACAATCTAATGATGGAGAGATGAGTGCCCCCCCCCCCCCCCCCCCTCCCCTCCTCCTGCCCCGTTCTGACCCGTCTAACCAAGATGGATGCCCAGCTGAGTGTCATGTTCACCCGACACCCACACTGCCACTAATTGCACACACCAAGACTGTGAAATGAATTCCATAGGCAGAAATAGACAATGGGAGAGGACAGTGCTGTGTGTGTGTGTGTGTGTGTGTGTGTGTGTGTGTGTGTGTGTGTGTGTGTGTGTGTGTGTGTAGTATACACTGCAAAAATGGCCATCCTAACAAGTCCCTTGATTTCCTTGAAACAAATAAAACAATCTGGTGGGATTTAACTGTTCAATATAGTTTCACACATTTCAAGAATCTTCTTGAACAGCATCTTGAAATAAGGCAGATCACTCACGCTTGTTCAGAAAGCTGCACTGGCTCCCTGTAGCAGCTCGCATCCAGTTCAAGACCCTGGTGCTAGCCTACAGGGCAGTGAAAGGAACTGCTCCGTCTTACCTCCAGGCTATGGTCAAGCCTTACACCCCCGCCCGACCACTTCGCTCTGCTGCCTCGAGGCGACTGGTTGCCCCGTCGCTCAGAGGCCCCTGCGGGCCGACCTACACGGTCACGGCTCTTCTCTGTTCTGGCCCCACAGTGGTGAATGAACTCCCCACTGATGTCAGGACAGCAGAGTCTCTGCCCATCTTTCGCCGCAGGCTGAAAACCCTCTTCAGGAAACACTACCCTGACCCTTCCTCTTAGCCTTGCCTGTTTATCGTCATTTATGTGCCTGAGCTCTTGTTTATTGTCTCTTGGATACACTTATTTGTCTTAGCTCTTAGCTCTTGTCTTAGCTCTTGTTTGTTCGATTCTCTATTTGTCTCATTTGTTTAAGATAAGTAGGTTGCAAACTTATTGCACTCTTACATTAACACTAGTTATGCTCTTAGTTGCTTGTTTAGGAAGGAAATGCACTTATGATTTCTGGTGACTAGTAGTTTTCTTGCCTACCTTTGTTGAATACACTTATTGTAAGTCGCTTTGGATAAAAGCGTCTGCTAAATTACTGTAATGTAATGTAATGTAATCACTCCACTTCAAAATAAAGTCAAAATAATATAGGTTGATTCAAGAAAAGTCTTGTGTGTCAAGTGGTTTGTATTAAAACAAGTGAAATTATGGCAGTAAGGTTGGTTATGATGAGGTTGGCGATCAGGTAGTGATGAGGTTTTGATGAGGTTGGTGATGAAGTTACTAATATGACGTAATTAGGTAAGTAATGAGATTACAGATAAAATTGTGATGAGGCTGGTGAGGAGGTTGGTGATGAGGTTGCTTATGCGGTTGTGATGAGTCTGGTAGTAAGGTTGGTGGTGAGGATACTGATGAGGTTTGTGATGAGGTCAAGATGAGGTAGTGATGAGATTGTCAATGAGGTTGCTGATGAGGTTGCTGATAAGGTCTGGAGAGAGCAGAGAAAATGATGGTGCTACAGACAACTCAATATCAGCCTCAGACAAATCCACTCCACACCACTGAAACCCTCTCTCTCGCTCACACACACACACACACACACACACACACACACACACTTACAAAAAAGCATGCACACACAGACTGATGTAAAAGCTTACTGATTGATCTCACCGCTATGATCTATACCCAGGGTTCAACCCAATTAACCTTCAAGGAAAGGGTGAAGCATCAGGAGATGTGTGTGTGTGTGTGTGTGTGTGTGTGTGTGTGTGTGTGTGTGTGTGTGTGTGTGTGTGTGTGTGTGTGTGAGAGAGAGAGAGAGAGAGAGAGAGAGAGAGAGAGAGAGAGAGATAGCCAGCTGATTCAGGTAGCTACCAAGGTATATATATAGTAGTATATGCTCTTAAAAGTCATGCCACCTAAAAATCATCAGATTCATCCTGAACAGATACAAAGTGTAGCATAAATTGCTTTAATTGAAGAGGTAGACAATAACGTGAACGGACATAAAATGTATTGTTTGATACAGAGTCTGCAATGGTACAATGGTACAATGGTACAAGCCCAGAAGTTTGACCCAATAGCTTAATCTACGAAAGAACTCACAAAAACACATTGATTTTGAGGTGCTGGTTCAAAATGAACGAATCATCAAAAAGACTCAACCTGCCAAGCACTAGTATTGACCCAAAGAACTAGTAACTAATGAACTTGAAAGGGGGCGTGGCCTAACACAAAATTGGCCCTAACTCATTGACCTTTTTAGTATAGGCCCCCAAATGTGTGCAAAAGCATGTTAAGGGTCCACGGTCCACTGTCGCTTTGAAATCACCAGAACAACATTTACCAGTGAACAGGATCGGATGTAACTGTCCCTTGTGACAGTTACAACAGGGACTGAATGGTGAGTGAGAGCAGGTGTGTCATTGGGTTTATCGTCATGTGACGCACAACAGCGGCTACTGTGGTTCATATCACATTTTTAGATCAAATTTTGATTGATGAGTCTGTCATCTATAATACCGATTGGCCGCCATTTGTTTCTGCGTCAGCCTCTCAAATCAATGCCTAGTCCCTCGACAAAATATTCAGGATGGTATATTTTCATAGCATTGATTCTTTTCCTCACATGCGCCTTTATGGATTATAATTGCCAGAGTGGAATGCCACCAGTTTGCAGACAGAATACTAATCCTTGTTTGAGCAGCTATTTATCCACACTGGGGACATTTGATTTGTTTTTGTGTTGTCAAGATATATTTAGCTTTGCTATTGTTTATTTCATGTTTATGGCTTTGTATTATAACGTAAATGTATTTACATGACTTTTCTTTCTGTCTTGTCTTGCCTCTTTTTTTGCGTTTTTGCATCGTGTCATGCGGAGTGGAGCTATATATAAATATAGTCATGTCAAGACAGTTTATTTCTATAGCCCTTTATCACAAACAGGCCTCAAAGGACTTTACAGGTCTAACTAGATCAGGCTGATAGACAATCAGATTAATGACACAATTATCAATTATCAATCAATTATTGGGTTTTTTTCTCCTTGATTAGAGCTTGTTGTTTTTACACTTTTAGATATTGAAGGAATCTCCACTAAGGCCTATTGTCAATTATTCCAATTTATTGTTCATGAATGCAAGAAACAAATATGGATATTTGTCTTTGGTTTAGCATAAGACATTAAAAAACGTATAATAGATAGAATACCAAAAAAGGAACTGACTGTAATAGGTAGGAAAAAGGAAGGAAGATTACATTCATCAAAACTGTCTTCCTGGTGCAGCTGGGTCATTATCAGAGAGGTGGGGTTAAAGGTCACGGCTGTAGTAAAGTGTGATGATAAAGTGAAGTGCAACGACTTGGTGCCCTTGAGCAGCATGAAGATTATGGCCCTGGGAGAGTGGTGGTGGTGGTGGTGGGGGGGGGGGGTGCATGTAAAAATAGGACGTGGCTGTTAAAAAGTGGCTTTTCATTTGCTTTAAAAAAAAACTCAAAAACTCATATAAGGCTTACCTAGCCAGCATTACGAGTAGGCAGGATAGTGTTTAGTGAGGTCGTCCCCGAGTCAAAGGGCCAAGGTTTGATTCCCTGTGTGGCCATAGCTGCCGAAGTATCCTTGAGCAAGGTCCCTAACCCCCATCTGACCCTGCGCCCCAACCAGAGCATTACAATTTCCATTCCATTCCATTTCCCCCCTTGAGGGATTAATAAGCAATTCAGCATGTGGTCTCCCTATCAGGAACTAATAATGCCACCTTGTTTTGACTTGTACGTTGAGTGAACAACAGAATTGTGCATTCTAGTAGTTTCCAGAAACACGTGTCAACATGTGTGAGAAACAAGCCACAATAAGGAAGTATAAAGAAAATGATATTTCTGAATTGGCAACAAGTACAATTTTCTCATCCCACTGACACCATTTTTCAATTGTTTTAAACAAGTTCTCTCTGTCCTCCTTTCTCTCTTTCACATTCACACTCACAACCCCCCCACCCCCTCCATCGCTGGACTAATGCCCCTGGCTGCAGCTCATCCCAAGAGTGTTATACACCACTTTCGTCTTGTGCTCCAGTGTGGTCCTGTTTGCTCCGGTCTCTTAAATTATTCATCACTCGCTGTTACAGTCAGGCTGCTGAGTAGTGTACCGTGTGTGTGTGTGTGTGTGAGTGTATTGGTATGTGTGTGGTCATATAATTGATTGTGCACTGTATAAAACCAACATAAAAGGGCAGTGAATATATCAAACAAGTGTTTTTGTTTGGTCTTCTGCATGTTTCTTTTCATTTTTATCAGACTAGTTTATTGTTTCTACTGTATATCTTTATCCCAGCAAGTCATGAATCCATATCAAGTCATAAATCCTATTCTATGAGTAACTACAATGCATATTTGCAAGCCTGCACATATCTCTGTATGTTCTTCCATCTGCATGCCTGACAATATGAATCATCTTCAACCTGTTAATCTGTAAATTAATTCATTTATTGATTTATTTGCTGGATTATCTTCAGTATTTGTTGTAAATTGTATCTTCAGTACTCTCTAGTTGTCTTTTTTTAATTTATTTCCAGTGTTCTTCTGTTTCTGTTGCTGTGACGACTTAATTTTCCCCATGGGAACAATAAAGTTTCAATAAATAGGTATCAATAATGCATCAAGTAAATTCCATGCAACCTGCACAAAACAACAATAATAACACTAGTAACATAAGTCATTTGGGGGAAGGCTTTCATCCACAGCACAGTGCAGCATCATGAGCACATGCATTTTGAGCATGGGTGGCTGCAGAGCGGAGCACCATCAGTAACGTCCAACAACAATAAAGACAATGAAACAAACTGCTTAGAACTAGGGAAAGTTTACTGGAAAAAATGCCTTAAAAACAAACATTTTCCACAAGTTATTACCATTATTGTACAATGCAAAACGCAATGTATTTTCTTTGTTGTTAGTTCAATTACAGTAAATCTAGTCTAAGCAAAACTTACCCAACATCTCGGGTACACTACCCAATTTATTTTCTTAACTTTTGCTAGTATCAAAATCACCAGATATACAACAATGACAAAAAAACAAGACATTCGGAGATGAAACCTGCTTCGAGCCTTATTGTAACATGTATCACTCCTACAGTCTCTTTTGTATATGTGAGTCTATCTAGGAAAGCTATTCCAAAATGTAATGCTCAGTTAGATGACTTTTAAAGTTGAAGAAAAGTGGAACAGACGTCACACAATCACATCGGCACTCCTCTCCTTCCCAAAAACACAATCACAGCCCAACGGGAGGCATCAGGGCAATCAAAAGCAGCATCACTCCATCATCATCATCAAACTCAATCACGCTCCCCCACGCTGCCTTACAGTTCTTCACATAAACCGGCAAGAGCAGCAGGGGAGTGCGGAGCAATACTTATAATTAAAAGTAGGTGCAAACGTCTTCTTTTCTCAATGGTGACGCGGCGGTTTTGTTTGGAAATAATAGGAGAGGTGAAGCGCTCAAAGATCGACCTCTTGATTTGTGTAATTAGACTTTCAAGACTTTCAAACTGTGCGCGCCGCTTGCTCGGTGAACTCTGGTGGAATGGATTTAGCCTCATTTCAATGTGGGGAGTAGCAAGTTCTCGCTGAAGAATCTCTCGACATCTGAAAGCTACGAGTTATCCCCTTTTGCACCTTTTCTCCTATTTCATATTATCACCAAATAATATCTGACAGAGGTGTCCCTGCTTGACCCTGTAGTGTCACCGCTGAAATTCCTTTAGTCGAGGTCTCCTGCTGCGGTGATCACGTTTGACTACCGACATCATGGACCCCCTTCCCGCCTGGGATTAGCATGCAACCTGGTTAATCGGATTGTAATCTGATGGAGCAGAAACACCAAGTCAAATCCAGGTGTAAATGCACCCAAGGTGTATCAAGATCCAATCACCCAAACAGAGGTGGTCAGAGATGCATTTGAACACATGAACAACAAAGTGTGGCTAGTCTTGTTTGTCTTGATTGTTAAGAATATTGGAAGTGAGACGAGGTGTCTACTGTCAATTTTACAGGACGTATATTTTACAAGAGGGCTTAACAATACACATTTCGGCAGGTGAAAGAGATACCAGGTTATTGTCAGGTGTAAATGTAATCCACCTAAATCATATCTAGTAACAATCTGGATGCGAGGCACGTTAATCCCAGGTGTAAGGGGGTGGGGTGGCGGCGCTTTGGGCTTTGGCGAAGGAGAGCTATGCTCACAGCTATGCTTTGCATCTGAGCAGGAGAAAAACGTGCCCTATCTGATCGTGGCCTCAGGGAGAATGTTGATTATCTCTACAGTAGATATATTGGATCGGCACTAATGTAAGCAAGATTTAAGTTGTCCTTGTGATCACAAATCTATCAGGCTCGCTTCCATTTCAAATGTAACTCGACAATGGTTTTGTAATTAAAACCAACACGGCAGCGGGATCCAATATATTGACTTAAGATGCAGGTTCAACAACTGACGGGCCGTGTGATTAGGTTCTGGTGTGGGTTTGCCCTTTTACTTTACAGCCACAGCAGAGGAGTCCACTGTGACCAACCCAGGCTAGTACCCCTGCTGCATTTTCTACAGAATTTAAAGCAGCCATGTCGTCGCAGACCGCACTCCGATACTGTACTGTGTGCTGTCCAACAAAGATTGAACACTTAAGAAGTATATTTCCTACTTTCTTTCTATCAACCACAGTACTGTAAGTCAATAATCTTTAAAATACCTTGTACAATATTTCCTATCTTGTATATTATCACGTCGAAAAACGAAGTCACAGAGGGTTCAAACAACAGTACAGTACAAATCTTACACGGTATATTGCTACAGAAGAGGGGTTTGGGCAGGTGGTGATGTGTCATGTGAAGCCTGCTCATTCAAAACAATGAATGTACAAAGATATCCACTACCAGGATCCTGCAGAGTTCTACTACAGTATGTACACACGGGAAAGTGAAGGCCATGAGGTTCGTCTTCACCGTGATCAGTCATAGACGGGATGCAACATTTGAGAAATGTCAGACCGGTCTTTGGGTTATGATGCTCAGGTCAAACCCGGAAAATAAAGACTGGAATATTAATAAAGGCAAGTCAACACAAATAGCAAAGAGGGCCGTCTAGTCAGTTTGATACAGCATTTAAAGGTGCTAGGTGTAGCATTTTAACATCATTAAATCATTAACACATACATTTCGAGACATTAGTATAGTTAAAAATAGTTATAAAACCAAGACCATCACGGAGAAGACTGGCAGCCTCTACACTGACAGACATGGGGGTTGTAAAAAGGCATTCTGGGAAATCATTAACTGAAGTAGAAGTAGACGAGGCAGGTTGAGGGAAAGTGGATACGACAAAAAAGTATATCACAACATTTCATCCCAAAATAACTCTTGGAATACAGTGAACGCCATGGATTGATGTAAGACTAACAATATCACTGGGGTGAGATAGAGGCTACCAATCAGCTCACCTGTGGTCTCATGTGTTTACAGTAATTAGGATCAATCGCAATTAATCTGACATGATATATGATGATCTATTGACACGTAGTACCTTTATCGCCAGATTCACATTTGATAGAAAATGAACAGCAGTATGTATGTTTAAACATTTTATGCAGCACTAATAGAGATTTAAAAACAGAGAAAAACATGTGAGCCACTTCTCTGAATAGGGAATAGGCGAGTACCTTTGTTGCTAAGGTACTTTTTTTTTTTAAGTGGTTCATGTATCATTTATCATATCACAAATCACAAATCGATTTGAAGGATTTAATTCCAAAACCTACAGTATTTTTATCTCATATTCACCATAATTCCAAAGTCTTTTAAAAATTTCTAAAGCACAGGTCTAAATATAGATACAATTCATCAGTATTCAATAGTGAGTGTCACTTTCACGCCAGCAATGAATTTTTCAAATGGTTGGATGCCCCATGTTGGAACACGGCGCTCCATATTGAGCCCATATGTCCTCACGGGCGCAGTAAGGTGGACAGAGTTGACATTTGAGTCCCCTGACCTGATCCTGCAAGCAGAAAGCTACTGAAGCACTCCCACGCAAATGAACACTCGGATGGATGGATCAGAAAGCAAACGACAGAACAGTGTACAGATGCGCATTCAAACGGCTCAGTCACCCAGAAACACACTCAGACTGCATCAATGTGTGTGCCTGCATGTATAGACATTCAGGACGCACGTATGGGATGTATTACGATACTTACGAAGACTTTCCATTGACTCATTCATTCCCTAAGCAAATTCCTACTTCTAACCTTAAGCCCTAAACCCAAGCCCCTTAAAGAAATGAGGATCAGCAAAATGTCCTCCTTTCTTGGTCTGCACGAGGAGAGAAGTACAAGAACACACACACATAATCGAATGAAGAAGCTTCATATTTGTTTTGATACGTCCCTTACAAAAAAGTCACATGTGGAAAACAACATGTGCGTGTTCCCACATGTGGTTATTGGACACGTGTTTTAGTTTTTCACATGTTAATAAAGCCAGTCACATGTGAATATGTCGAATTCACATGTGACTTTGACACACATATTATATTTTCACATGTGGAAATTTACACATGTGAAAGTGCAGGTTTCACATGTGGATATGGAAGATTTCACATGTAAGGGATCGTTCTATAAGTAAATTAATAAAGAATTAAAGTATATTTAATTTTGCAATATTTACAAATTATTTACCATCAGCATTTTACAATATCAGTATGAATTTGGGTTAGACCGATATAATGGCCTTTTATTAAAAATCATGTCAGTGTAGTGATTGAGGTTCCTCCCTGATCCAGTGTCAGTCTGTAAAACGTTTAATGAAACCTGCCTCACCCCGCTGCTAACACACCTATTACTATGGCTATCAGTGGAGAGCTTTAGTGTCCTGTGATAAATGATGTGCCAGATGCTTTTCCACTCTCACAAAGAAAAAAACTTTTTTTTTTAAAAACCTATTAATAACTATTAACGTCTTAAAGTCACTATTGATGCCAAAAATGGGTGCGGCAACTTTTTTTTAGGACCCAGACCAAAAAAGACCTTTGCACACGGCGTCAAAGTATACATATAAACATACAACATATAAAGCAATGAGGTGGTGAGGAGGAAAAGAAATACCTCCACCACTCTGCTGCTACTGAGAGAATCAGAGACGGATGCAAGTTTTCAAAAAGCAAATTATTGATAGGAAAACTATAAGGTTATGTGTTATATGTCTAATTGATATAAAAGAGCCATTGCTGCTAAGCGTTACTCTAGTCTCATAGGCCTCCGCCTGCAACCTCTTTTACGGTGTGAGCAGATGCTTGTAAGCTGTGTAGACACACACATGCAGTGTAGACACACACACACACACACACACACACACACACACACAGGTTAAACACAGTAAAGAGGGTCAGCACCCGGGAGCCGACACTTTAAGAAAGAAAAGCTTGTGTCGGCTCACCGAGGGTAGTGTACGATAAAACGACTCCGGTATAATGTTATGAAACGTGCACGGTTACATCTTTTTTATCAGGCTACAGTTGACTTGAAGGACTATGAAACCTTAGAAAACCCTCCGTCCTTCACACACATGAAGATATGACATCCCTGACATCCCAGCGGCGGAGACTCCACGGGCAATCTCTCAGTAGTATGAAGGCCTTCAGTTCTGATCTACAGTATGTTGCTTTATGAACAGTGATATAATTCTTGGTATCAAACAAGGGATAGAGTTAACCTGAGTTAATACAACAGTCCATACGAAATACTAATACACTCATTTGAAAATAAAAAAGCCGTGTTATATAGATATACATCTCTAATGGTCGTAATAATACTACTTTAATTTCTACATTTTCACATGGAGAGATGCTGGAAATCTATTTCTAAGTCCAGAAAGCACTTATTTTAACACATACACTATAATCCCCTTTAGGGATAAGTTCCACACCTGACAGAAAAAAAAAACAATTTTCAGCGTTATGCCTCCTTACTAAAAGAGCAGACAGGTCAGCTAAAGGCAAAGACAAAATAATAAAAAAATCTGTCACAACTTCGACTCCCTTTTCTCGAGAGTTCTTGCTCTTCTCCGCCCTCGTCTCTTCTCTTCCTCCAGTCTGAACTGAAATCTAACTGTAGTGTCTTCTGACACGTTTAGGCTACAGGATGATGATTTTTCTCGCTTTGCCTCCTTTAACACCGTCCCTCCGTTTGTCTTTCGTTGAGCGACTGGTAGAGAGTGAAAATGGATAGCTGAGAAAAAGTACAACCTGGTGACGTTTGGCCTAATCTACAGTGACGCCTTGGCCTTCAGAGGAGAGGGTCAAAAAAAAACCCACCGGGCCAAAGCAACAGCAACCCGCTGTTCCAGCTCTACTGCAGAGCGGTGTAGGGCCTCCGGGGGACCTCTAGGGACCCTTCAACCAACGCCCTGTCACCGTACAGTAGGCTCAGCCGTGATAACCGACAACCAACAGGCCAACGGAAGTGCGCAGTATCACAAGAGATCGTCGTAGTCCAGGAGCTTCGAGTGCTGGCGGCTTTTCCACAGGCGAAACAGACGGAAGTCGAAGTACATCTCGATCATCTCCTTGCCTGTGGGGGGAAGAGAGAAGGTTAGACTCTTGGTAATAGTTGAACTGTGTTACAAGCCAGTTAGAAGCACAGATACAAATTTCTTGCACTATCATCATGATTGTGTTTATTATATCATGCTTGGATTATAATAATGTGCTTACGATGCCTTATAATGCCTTATGAGCTCCACCTAAAATAGTGTGTGTTATAGTGTTACCGCATTCTATTCTTTTTAACATATTTGGATGAAGAGATGTTAAAATATTGGTCTACAAATGTAGCATGTGATTTATGTACCGTTCAAACCTTCATTCCAGCACTGCACTTTAGTGTTAGTGGAAAATAAGAGTATAGAGGACGGGAGGGAGTGAGAGCAAGAACGTTATGAAACATGTATGATTGGATCCTTACGTTAGACTACTTCTGCTTCACACACATAGCGATATGACATCCTACTAGCAGCAACTCTACGGGCAGCGTCTTATCTTTCTACATCCTGTACAGCAATATGAAGTGTTCAAGCATTGTTCTGCAGCACTAGAGACTGAGGTCAACGGCAAATGAAAATGAATAGGTGGAAAAAAAAGAAAAAGAGTGTGTTGCGGTTGAACAGAGGAGGGAAAAACACACAGTGGCCGTGATGAGCTTTTAACCAGGAAAAGAATTAGCGCGGCATCGATACACGTCAGGAAAATGACTGATGACGGGTGCGCGTTCAGAGGTCACGCAGTTCACACGTGTATGTTTGCTTATTGTGTTGTCAGTGACCCGACTTACTAGCTTTGATTAATATGCCCGCTATTGACATTTAGTGGGAGCGCCGTGATGGCAGAGAGCAGAAAATCAATGAAAATACTGCATGTACTTTATGTGTGTGTGTGTGTGTGTGTGTGTGTGATGTGTCTGAGTGTGTGTAGGAGAAAGCAGAAAGCCAATATATATACATACTGTATTGTATAGGATGTGTTTGTGCGTGCATACGTGCATTCGTGCATGCCAGTGTGTGCATGTGTGTGTGCGTGTGTGTGTGTGTGTGTGTGTGTGTGTCTAGCCATTTCCAAATGTGTGTAAGTGCACTCACCCTGTGCAGATAATTCTAGTGGGGACTTGAATTCAACAGAGTGGGGTCTCATCAGCCTCTTAAGAGTCTGAATCAACTGCAGGTATAGAGAGAGAGAGAGAGAGAGAGAGAGAGAGGGAGAGAGAGAGCGAGAGAGGGAGAGAGAGAGAGAGAGAGAGAGAGTTAATTTCAAAATAACATGAGGCTGAACACAAACCAACCAGCCAACCAAGGATGAGAGATAATTGTGTGCGGAGGCCAAGAGCAGGCACCGCAGTGCTTTGTTCCTATCCACCCGGCGCTGCAGCTGAATACAGATGAAAAGGTCAACGTGCCACTTAGAGAGGACTGGCTGTGTACGGGGGAAAGGCACTTATAAGGTCGTGCTGTCTGTCCATACAGTCCCTCAGTCAGAGTGGAGCCAGTGGACCGGGGGGGGTGTAGGGTCACATCCAGGGATGACGTGGAGGATAAACCCTCCTAGATTCACCTCACTTCTTTATGGCCCAAATTCATAAGTAAGCATCAAACTGATGTAGGTGAGATGAGGATTGGATCTTTTGAGGGATAAAAAGTTTAAAAAAATAATAATTAATAAATAAATAAATAAATAAATAAATAATAATAATAATAAATAAATAAAAAATAGCTTTTCTGGAAATATAACTGTGGTGGCTGTTTCTCTTTTATGATCACCAGCTGGAGGTCATAGTTTCCACCCTCCTTAAGGGTTCATCTGTGTGTCCAAGTCTGCACTGACCTTAACAAGAGGGCCTCAGTGTGCGTGTGTGTTTGTGTGTGTGTGTGAATCTGCACCATGTCCACGCATGCATGATCCATCTGGAAGCTGAACCAAGCCTGTCAGCCTTCATTACACTCCCTATTTGCCTCCCTTTGCCCCTCTCCACCCCTTCACTGCATCCTCCACCTGCTCCTCCCTGCAGTTCAGTGTGATACTCCCTCATGAAGGATGCCACAGCATGACTGCATCATTTTAGAAGAGTAGGTGTCACTTTCCCCCCCCGCCAAAAAAGTAGACATTTAGTCCCCGCTGACAAACATTAGAGCAGTCAAATGAGTCAGAGAGGCATAAGGCATGGCAGAGAGAAAGGTCAAAGGTCACAAAACCCCGCCAGAGAAAACGTGTGGCTGCTAATGCAACCTGCTCTGCTGCTTAAACCTCAACATGTCCTTGTGGCTCAGTAATAGTGTGCGTGACCTCTCGGAGCCGGGGGGTCAATATCAAATGTCAACGCATGGGAAACTGTTTAATGAATACACAGAATCCGATGTAATCAGTCTTCGTAGTATCAAACTAGGCTTGAGCCCTTACATAGAAACCTGGCCTGGAGGTTAATGAAGGGAAGAGAGCTGGTATGACATCGGGGGGGGTTACCGAGTGGGAACCGCCCATCATAGTTGATTAGTTCAATTAAAGCCCACAGCATCTCCAGAGAGCTCAACAACAAAGAGAATTGAATCCAGTGAGGGATGTTTTTTTGTTTTTTTAATCTGCCAAAGTGGTGAGATCATTTCACTTTTCTTGAATGAGATGACATTTTCATTGGCGTGATTTGCCTTGTTCTGCCTTGTTTCACTTTTCATGTGTTCTCAGAAAAAATGAAATTGAATATGACTTTAATTGACTTGTTCAAATGTCTGGAAACAAGCCGGGTGACTGCACTTGACAATGACAAGACAATGTTTTGGTTTTTTTTCCCCCCACCAGTTTCAAGATTCAAATAAGAGACTTCTTCTGCACATGTCTGCAGTGTCAGAGGGCTGAGGGTACAGATGTTAGGAGTGAGGTTGGGTTTTTGTAGCATCTCCAGTCTCCAGCCTATTAATAGCAGGATGACTCAAGCTTTCTGGCTCCCCAGCTGAGCCTGCAGGGAGTCCACGCAGGTAGGAGGGGAAATTGTTAAATGCAGTGAATAAGCCCTTCCCTGTTCAACCCCCCCCCCCCCCCTCCCATCCTCCTCCTGTGACTTGTACCGAGTGACTGTGGAGAAGATGTCAAATGTTGACCCGGACAAACCACCAGCTCGTGGTGGTGTGTGTGTGTATTAGGGCAGTGTGTGTGTGTGCGTGAGGAGGAACCAGGGGGCCGATATTGTTGGGAATTCTTCAAGTCTGGAAGGTGCGTAATGAAACAGCAGGCTCATTAAAGGTGCTATATCACTGTCACACCACACCCACTGTCCTCCTCCCCCATCTCCCTCCCCCCGGCGTATTCGGCTTTACCGGACAGAATAAATGTGAAGTACATTTTGTGTTGGAATTTTTTTTTTTCCCCCCAATACGTGTCATTGCCAGAAACTCTGAAAGCTTTCGCTCCATCTGCACTAAGGAGAACAGCGCCCTCTTCCTGCTCGGTGCTGTAAAGCAACCCAGCAGATTTCCCGCCAAATCTGACCCTGGTGGCTCACAATGTAAGTCGTAGTAGAAGCTGGCGGAGGCTGCCAATCTTCTTGGCAATGGCCTTGTTTTTTTTTTTTTACGGCATTGATACTAATGTCTCAAAATGAACCCGGTCATGTTTTTATTGACATTAAAACGCTACACGCGGCACCTTTATGAGGTTTCCTCGACACGTCAAGTTAGCCGACGAGCATCCAGGATTTTGGACCTCTCTCTTGTAAAGGGGCGAGGTGGGAGGGAGTCGCCTTCGATGGTGAAACTTGTGTTGGAGCAGAGCGAAAACACAAGATGCAGTAGTGGAGTGGATGTGGCTGCATGAGAGAGCATGAATATTTGAGTGTGTGTGCATGTGCATATGTATATGTGTGTGTGTGTGTGTGTGTGTGTGTGTGAGTGTTCATGTAGTACAGTCTAAGTGTGTGTCAGTCTCTGTGGGGGTGGAAGAGTAATGGCAGGGGTGCTGGCAGTGGTGTGTGTATCTGTGTGTGTGTGTGTGTGTGTGTGTGTGTGTGTGTATATGCATGTTTGTGTGGGTGTCAGGGAGTATTTGCCTGTCACTCTGGACCGTGTGTGTGTGTGTGTGTGTGCGTGTGTGTGTGTGGTCCTCTTCTTTGCCCTCCCCCCCTGCCTGTGCTGTGTGACAGGCTGACAGCAGGCTCAGAGCTGAAGCCAGGCAGCATACGGTGCTGGCTAGGCCATATTTCATACTCCTGCCCCCTTAACTTCCATTAAAAAAAAAAAAAAACACACACACACTTTCACTACTTTACCTCTGGCGTGCAGAAAAAAAGTGCTCTGACTTTCATTATTTTTGCCTCTTACACATGCAAAAACTGCTCTCGCGTTCACCTCATTAGGCTCAGCAATATCTAGAGACACCAGGCAAAGCCAGCAGATTGTCCAAATGATTTATCAGCATATATAGCGTACACTGGTGAATGTGTGTGTGTGTGTGTGTGTGTGTAAGCATGTGTGCAGAAATGTAAAGTCTAATGTGTCAGTAACTATTGGAGTGTGGGAGGGCTGTTATTTATTTTTTTAATACAGAGAGAGAGAGAGAGAGAGAGAGACAACTACCTTTTCTCCATTAGCGCTCCCCAGCACATAACAGCCCATAATGTGAATGAGATTGGGCTCCGGGTTCAGTTTGCTCATCTGCCTGCTAAGCCTCCTCCAGAATCTGGCCGCAAAGGGAAAGAGAAGATATTAAAATAAAACTAAAAAAAACAAACAAAAAAAAACAACCATCTTCCAGTAATTTAAACGCCTTTCCCTCATTTCTTTGTTTGCGAAAGAGGAAAACATCATTTCTGAGAGCCGACCGTGCAGATGGTTTTGAAACAACATCTAATGTTTTTCTAATTTCAAGTTTCAAGTGGAATGAAAATACCACTAGCATGCTGATGTGAATATAGCTTCTCCTTGTGGAAAATCCCAAAGGACGTGAACGCAGCGTAAATGTACGGCAAACGCTACACCTTTCCCAGTTGACGCCCGTGGGTGGTGATGTCTGCCACTGTTACAGGTTATTGGTTTGTTTGTTTTTTTTGGTTACACAGTAATAAAATGAAAAATGAGTCACTTACTGGATCATGTCTTCCTCCTTCTCCACCTTGGCAAACGTGGCAACTTTGTTCTTCAGCAGGTACAGATGCCCAGGACCTCCCTGGGGAAAGATGTGCTCAACATTATAAGAGTGTTGGTGACTATTATTGTCAGCTCAGTCCTGAATGCACCACCTGCATCGTCGAGAAAAGTGATGCTGGTATGTGACTGTACATGTAATCCCATTCTGCTCTCACCCGTATTAAACGATCGATAGAAACTATGATTGCTAAACTTTTAGCTGACGTTCTTATCGACTTAGACTGAGCGGGTTGGGGTTTGGTGTTTCGCTTAAGGTCGAGACTAAATTGAAAGGTTGGTGATAGCCGATATTTGTGTCGACATTTAACATGAACCTTGAAATTTTACCATTTACCATCATGCCAGAAATCACACAAAGTGCATATCCATCATATCGGAGGTGGACGACACTGACTGGCGAGTGATATCAAATATCGGCCCGATATATCTGTCTAACTCTAGAATCCGCACTTTCTGGTTAGAGTACTGAACACCAGTATCGGCACCAGTGACGTAAATACAAATAAGTAAAGAAGATGTGACCCAATAATGTCACAAAACGTATCTCTCCCTCACCTGGCAGAAAATGAGCATATTCCAGATTTTACAGCCTTTTCTGTAGGCAGTCAGCTTCTTCTCTATCTCCTCTGGGAGGGAGAGAGAGAGAGAGAGAGAGAGAGAGAGAGAGAGAGAGAGAGAGAGAGAGAGAGAGAGAGAGAGAGGTGTCACTTTTCCCACCCAGCCATAATGGTGAGGCAGATAAATTAGCAGTCCCTAAAGGATTGAGGAAACGTGTCACACTCTCTCTCACACACACACACACACACACAGAATTTCCATGTTCCATCGAGCTCAAACTTATTCCACCTCATCTATTCCAGTGAGGGTAATTTTCAAATGAGAGCTGAGGTAAAAAAAAAAAAAACACACACACATCGTACTCACCGAGGATGTCATCAAATGTGGCGTGTTCATGGTCCTATAAATGGAAGATAACAGAATTATTAGTTCATCAAACCCTACTGAGTAGCTACTGAAGCCACAGGAACGTCTGGATGATTCACACAGTGTTAACACACCGGCGTTCGTTTGGATCTATTGATATAAGCAGATTATATTTAGTCCGTGATTATGTTCTGAAGTATTTCTTAGGGTGCTGATTCTCCCATTTCACATCTACAACACATTTACGCTTCAGGCATTGGGCAAATCGCTAGCAACTGTGATTGTTTTTAAGCAACCCAATTCATCCTAACTTTAACTACATGATCACACTTGTTACAACTACGGTTTCCAAGGGAGCGTGAAGCTGTTGCGCGGCTGTTCTTCTTCTGCGCTGTAGTATTCACGGAGATAGTAGCGTTAAAAAGAGAGTATAACAAGTACTACTGCTTGTTTGCCTGCTGAAGCACACGATAAACTGCTCTGGATTTCCCTGCAGTTTTTACATTTTCCTGTAATCTGGGAACGATCAAGTACTAAGTGAGGTCCACTCCGCTGGGTTCCTCTCAAACCATTCAGCTACTCACATAAAGAATGGGGATGATGGAGGGGTCGTCCCTGCGGATGATGTTGGGAACGTACTCGGCCTTCGGGACCTTGGAGGAGATCAGCTGAGGGAAAAGGGGAAACATGTAGAGAAACGTCAATAAAAGCCTGAGCAGCCGAGCTTCCTGCCTGTTATACAGATACAGAAAAATATGTGTGTTTATGTATACAGTAATGACTGCTGAATGGAAAGGACAGAAGTCCAGGTCAGAGCGTAATGAAGGGTAATGAAGCCCTAATGAATGGGCCGTGGCGTACAGGCGGGAGAAGACGTTGTTGTTTTTGTTTCCTTCCTTCCTCTGTTTTCCGATGCATTCTGTCAGCTTTCCACCCTGTCTGTTTTATGAATTCTGTTTCATGTTGTTTACCTCAATAAAATAATAATGATAAATACAAGGAGGACCAGCCTGCACGCTCATGTCATTTTCCGATCGTGAAACTTTTGTCTTTTTTTCTCTGGAGCTTTTTTTGTTTTTCCGGACAGTCATACTTGTGACAGGATAAAGCCGGTCTGTGTTTTTTTTCATAGCTTGGGTCTGGAGCCAAAATTGGGTCATAAAACGCATTTGGCAAGTAGGTTAGTTTCCTAAAAGACAGGATTAATTTTGTCTTATATATGTTGTTTTTGTCTTCCAAAGTCCAGTTGCATGAGGAAACTTATCGGCACAAACGTTGGTCCCCGGAGACAATCTTTTGCTTCGCAGAGCCCCAGAAACTACAAACAGGTCAAATCAGGCGAGACGAGAACATTGTCGAGGACCATCACCGGGGGTGGTGGGGTGGGGGGGGGTCCTCACCATGATTTTGGGTGGGATGAAGTCGTCTCCTTCGCAGGCCGCCCTCTCCATCTCCCTCTCCTCCTCCCAGTCGGCGTCCTCATCCAGCCCTTCATCCAGTGTCCCTGAGGAGGTCTGCAGGTCGCCACCTGGCAGAGACGCACGCACACGAAAAAAACACACACACACACACGTAGGAACAAAGGGAGAGATGAAAGGATAGCACACAAACGAGATGAGAGAGGAGAGTGCTCCGTTAAAAAAAAAAAAAAAGCGCTTGCACCTGTTTTTTGTCAGAAAGGAGGGAGACAAAAAAAACGACAGAAAACGACAGAATAACACGTTTATGCTCAGCCACGTACAAGTACGACACAAAGCAACAGGCAGATGGACAACAGGTTGGATGGAGAGGATGGAGAGGAGAGTCATGTGGATGAAAGGCGACATTCTGGTACATATATAGTATATATGTGTATATATACACAGTACGCAGTACAGTAGAGTCACAGTACACACAGGCAGCGTGGAGAGAGAGACGGCACTTACATAGAAAGACGCACACTGTCGACACACACCGACATGGACTAACGCTGAGAGTGTTTGTGTGTGTGTGTGTGTGTGTGTGTGTGTGTGTGTGTGTGTGTGTGAGAGAGAGAGAGAGAGATCGTGTCGAAGTGCAGCTTTGTGTGTCTGTCTGCCCCCCTATGGTTTTGGTGTATGTGTGTGTCTCTGCGTTGTATGGGAGTGTGTGTGTGCGCGTCTGGGTGTGAGCACGCATGTGTGTTTGTGTGTGTGTGTTGTGTATGTGCATGTGCATGTGCATGTGCATGTGCGAGCTTTGACTCACTGTCTCTGGAGTCATGCAGTGAGTCAGGCTTGATGGGGGTGGGGTCACTCCACGAGCGGCTGAAACTCTTGGCTCGGCGCTCGGCGAAAGCTGATGGGGTTAGGGGGGGGGGGGGGGAGAAACGGTCACACACATACACACACACACACACACACACACACACACACACACACCACCACCAAAAGCTAATCAACCCAACACTCTTAAAGGAATACACCAGGTTTTAGGCCTATCGGTCAATTTGCCCGTGAAGTGATGAGAACGTAGACACCTAAATCATCCACGTGTCCCCGGTAGATCATTGGCGCTGGTGGTCCATGCTAACACTGTAGCACTGTAGCAGCTCTAAAGCTAAACGGTGAGTCACGTTATATCATATGAGGGTAAGTCTGGCAGTGTTGTGTAGGAGATTGGTCAAATTTACACCAAATGATATAAAAATAACGAAAATAAGGGACTACTTTCCCTGTTTCCATAGGAAGTGAAGGTGTGGGCAACTGTTAAAAAATCACTTTCACAGTGGATGAATACGTGGCTTGCTCACCTGAAATAATTCATCGGCTACACTGAGTACATTGCATTTCATTTTTAAAATATATGAATCCGCAGCCCATATAATAAAAAACACTACCGAGTTATTATTGCTACTAAAAGGCCCTGATCCGCTAACAGTTTGCAAAGGGAAAAAGCCAAAATGACCCAATCAGACCGCCATGCTGTTCACCTAGCTTGCACAATGAGCAAGCTGCCTAATACTTTTACAATCGAGATGGCAGCCAGTTCACTAACACCTCGCAAACACCAACTCCCCAAATTATTGCAGCATATAAGAGATCCTTTGAATGATTTTGGTCATTCAGAATGGTCTGGACCTCGGTGTCCTCACTCAACACAGTGTACGCTAAAGTCTTAGCCGGAGCCGATGATCTAGCAGTGACACGTTGATTTTGGTGTCTATGTTCTCATCACGGGGGGAGGTGACCAGTGGGCCAATCTCGCAAAAAAACTTGGTATATTGCTTTAAAAATCCGGATCCGTTTTTTAACACGTTCCATGTGGCTAGCTTGGGACAAAGCACATTCGTCTTATGATTCAGCACAATATGTGTCAGACTCCACCGGTTCAGGGTTTATCTTCCCATAACGAGGCAACAGTAAACGTGACTTCCCCAGAAGGTGATGCAGTCCCTCTCTGGGCCAATCAGTGACAAATATGTCGCCTTGTGCTTGTTTATTGTGCAGAAAAGGAAAAACCATTAGTAACTGTTAATTTATCATAAATAGTTTATTATGTGGAATATCTGTAATTAAATGCTATGTGTCTTTTTTTATGTTTTTCAAGAATTACAATATGGCATACACTGATGGGCCTGGAGTACCTAGTGTCTATAGATTTCTTTTTTAAATTTTACTTTTAACTTTGATGTGTAATTGCAGTGTCCCCCTTGGGCCAATCAGTGTATCGGTGGAAATGCTGCGACTCCGCGGTGAAACGCATCATTCCCCCGGCGTCTCGTTCACATCTGATCAGAGGTGTCTGAGCTATGTGTGACGGACGGACAGATGAACAAGCGAACAAACAAACGGATAGAGGCGGATCCAGTTTGGCGGCGCGCACTTATAAACATAATAGTAGCTGGAGGAGGACATTCACACTTCGGATACACACTCCCTGTTGTTTTAGCACTGAGGAGGGTTGTCTTGTGTGGACAAACTTGTGCCAAGTCAAGTTGCTTTCAAGGCCTTTAAAGGAACGGATCGGTTCAAAATGCCACACTGATTTTTAAGAGTGTATACAGTCACAAACACTAGCATGTAATGATACACTAACACACACGTACGCTAATCTAATCGCTTTAGCGTATACTAACAAAGTG
Organism: Hoplostethus mediterraneus; assembly: GCA_034670385.1. Classification (NCBI taxonomy): domain Eukaryota; kingdom Metazoa; phylum Chordata; class Actinopteri; order Trachichthyiformes; family Trachichthyidae; genus Hoplostethus; species Hoplostethus mediterraneus. Next base: position 1,557,685 of record JAXDDW010000002.1, read on the forward strand.
GTCATCGGAGAGGATTTAAAGGGCGGGGCTTGGACGACAAGCCTGCCTCGAGTGCAGATCAGCAACATGCGCATATCAATGCCGATGAGATCGAATACGAGATGAGATCGAATATGAGATCGAATGCGAATGCTGCGATGGCACGCACTGCAGCCGCACATGCACGCAACACAAAAAACACCCGAGTGCATGCCGACATCAGCGCACACACACACACACACACACACACACACACACACATACGTTGGGAAAACTCACTCTGGGCCTTCATCCTGCGGCTTCCCACCATCCTGAGGTGTTTCCGGAAATTTCTACCATTGGAGGGAGGAGAAAGAGAGGAGAGGAAGATGAAGACGGATGCAGAGGGAATGCGTTCGCAGATCAGGCACGCCGATCAGAGAGGGATCCTAACTGCAGCTGTAGTCAGTCAACGTCTCGCACTGCTTTATTAAAGGATGAGTGTTTGAAGTTATTCAGCCACGCTGTGTCAAACTGCTTATGAACGACTAAGCAAGTGCACCGAGACACGTGTTACAAGAACCAGAACAGTTGTTCAGTGCTAGTAAAATGACTCAGACTGAATTCTAGCCTTCATCTGACTCCCACCCACTCATACCCCCTGCCTCCTTTTCTCTCTCAGCTCCGCTAGGTACCTGGCGCGTCTGCACAGCGGGGAGTCGTGCTCCTGATCGCGAACAAATGTCTGGATTTTTTTTTTGGCGGGAGCAAGCGGGAGAAGCAACTCGAGGCCTTAAACACAGCTTTTCGTTATTGATCAGTTCTCGTCTGATTGTGGTGGCACGGTATTGCTCAAGTACCCTCTCATCCTCTTTCATTTTTGTAGCTTAACGTTACACTTCAACCAATATGGATTCCCCAAAGGCCTATACTATTGCTGCTGATAGCTGATATTGTGCCAATATTCAATATCTTTAAATTTGAACATTTTCATGCCGGAAAATTCAAAGTATTGACGGTTTCTCCCAGAATTTTACTTGTCAGGGTGGAAAAGCCTCTGAGACTTCATTTAGACCATTATGTGACTCCATTAAAAAATCCATTAAAACCAAGATACTAATAGTAAAAACATATTGATGCACACATCAAAATGTCACATTAGCATCAGTTCAGGTTACGGGCTTCCCAGAAACAACCAGGGCAGTAATGATCAATTCTACATTGAACATGTAATCAAGTAAGCTGCATCATATTTATCATATAGGAAGTGGACGATATTGAATGGCCAATACCTGACATTTAATAAAAGGCCAACATCTGCCCCATATACCGGTCTAATCCTAATCCCAAATCCCTCTGTGCAAACAGCAGAAAGGCGAATCACATCGTCAAAGAACAAATTGGCATATTGACAGTTTTTTTTTAATCTTAAGCGAGACAAACTATGTTGTATCCAGACTGCAGTCTCAAACGAAACCGTTGTCATGTCAGTTCACTCCGGAAGTTGTGACGGCACAGCCTGAAATAGAAGATGACTCAGAGGAGAGGGGGATCCATCAGTCGGTGTTTTGATGCTGAGTGACAACAGCTTTTAAAATCACCAACACCCTCGCATCACGACTACCGGGAGTCAAATCCGTGTACGCGCGCGCGCGTGTGTGTGTGTGTGTGTGTGTGTGTGCGCAACGGTGCTCTGTCTTGACCTTTCCGATTTCAAACACACATAATTCGATTTGTGAAACTAACTGCGATGTACCTTTCTATTAAAAGCACTGCATTCTGAAAGCTGATCTATACGTGACGCAGCGCTGCACACACAAACCACTTTCCTCCGCCGCTGTTTGGAGAGAACACGCAAACACACACACACACACACACACACACACACACACACACACACACACACACTGACGTGACAAACGGCATGTTTCAAACCTGGTTAAAGTGAGCTCCACTGCCAAATATTGATTCATGCATTCACTTTGTGAGCTACGGCCCCGTACTGATGGACCCCCTTCACACTCCAGTGTTCAGTCCTGATTAAACCTGCCACTCAGAGCCTCCGGGATTCATGGCAGCAACACGCCAGAGGACACGGCTACATACACCAGAGAGTGTCGGCTCGGCTCAACTTCTCTGGCGATGACCCCGACGGCATTAACCGTGGTGAAAATCACTGCAAATCAGTTCAGTCACTATCAAATTGAATGAAACTCTTACAGCTAGCAATAGTTGGCTAGCGTACACTAGCGTCACCCACCAGAGGAAAAGAGAGGCCATGTAGTTCTGTAACCGCACTTTTCCCTCAAAAGCTACAAAAACGTATGTAACAACAAGATGATTTTCAACCCAATACATCGCTTGTTTAGTTGTAAACAAGTTTCTATGGAAAACCACGCTAGCCACCTAGCCGCTTGTAGACCAGTGGGCAGTCTTGGTTAGCTTCGCTTCGGCTCCCCATGGAAGCGAGAACGATTCACGGATATTTACTTTATTCACCAATCAGGTCAAATTATCAGCCATTAATTATAGTAATATTCGAACATTATGCTTCATATCTTTTAGTAGCGCTCCTCTATCTATCTAGCCACTCTTTTTTTTTTTATAAACAAATAAAAACATTAACAACATAAAGCAGGTGACTGCTAGTATTAGCTAAAGTTATGGATCAATGTCATGGATGTTCCCTGAATGCTGTTGCGGTCTTCTGGGTAGGTTTTCCCGCTATGGGGTAAGTCAAAAATGGCCACCGTGTCAATAAAGCAGCTTGTCTTTTTTTTTGTTTATCTTAAGAAAAAATGAGATTTTAATATTTATGAAAGGACTACATATATTTGTAGTGTAATAGGGGGGATTGTAACAGGGGGTTGAGCACAGCACAGGACAGGACAGGACAGCCAGGACATGGTACCTCTCCATCATGGCGGCTGCCTCCTGCTCTCTTTTCCGCCTCTTTTTCTCAGCAATGCCTCGGAAAGCCCTGCCAGGATGTGTCAAACTGTTAACTGGATCGAAATCAGCTTGTCTGACCTAAACTTGAAGGATTTTTGTCTGAACCCAAACTGAACCGAGGGGGCAAATGTGCTAATTGGGAGGTCAAAACCTGAAATCATAATAAAGTCCTAATAGCTGGCTGCATTTTTGACTGAAAATTCAGTTTGACCAGAATCAAGCCCATCGGGTCCCATTGGGTTCAGGCATAAATGCGAAGCCCCGGTCAGGGCAGGGTGGGGCAAAGGTGAAGGGGTTGAAGGTGAGGGGGTTGTCAGTCCAAGGGTGTTAGTGAGAGGTTTGGTCAGCCTTGCTAAGCGGTTAGAGTCAGCAGCACAGGGACGATTTATTCACCAGAGGCAGAAGACACTCTCACATAGTACACACACACACACGCAGACACACACACACACACACACACACAGGGACCACGATACAAGTTAGGGGCCAAGAGGAACAGACATTGCGGTATAGAGTGCATAAGTTACTACCCAAGCCGCCTACTACTGTACTGTGTGTTGACTAGAGTTCAACCGATACAGGTTTTCAAGGCTGGTGTATCGATCTCAATATTTTTGGATTGAAGCGAGCTGATATTTTGTGCCAATATTGAAGTATTCAGTGTTTCCACCAGAATTGTATTCTTGGAAGGGTAGAAAAGCCTCTGAAAGTATACTCAAACTCTCCATTAAAACCTAGCTTAATAATAATAATAATAATAATAATAATAATAATAATAATAATATCTGATCAATGCAGGTGAAAGGAAAAGTCCACCCTTACATACTTTCAATCTACACTGTTAGATAAATGCATTTCGATGCATCCAGGAGTTATTTCATGATAAATTGCTATAATTTACCCTTTTAGTGTATCCACTTTCCCTCAACCTGCCTCCTCTACTTCTGTTTCACTTGATGATTTCCCACATTTCCCACAATGCCTTTCGACAGCCCCCAGAGAAGGTGTCTGAAATTGCTCCATCCAGCTGTTGGTTTTACAGTGGCGAGAGCTAGCGGCAGTGCTAGCGCTAGTGGAGATAATCATAGCAAGAGATCGACCTATCCATACCCTGATGCTCACCGTCTTATGTATTAGACTGTCATGCGTAAAAGGAATTCTTAACCGTTGTATATTATGTGCTTTTTCTGTCTGTCTCTCTGCCTGTCTATCAATCTGTCGTTCTCCCAGTGTGCACGTTTGTCATCGGCGGTGTGCCTTTCCCAAAGGGCATAGCAGCGGCTATGACAGGGTGTCAGGCGGAATGAGACTCATCTGTGACAGTCAGAAATGAAGTCATGTCCTGCAGTCTGGGGTTAATGACAGATAGACAGGCAGACAGACAGCTGATAGCTGTGGGCCTGCCAAAGCCAAAAATCTGCAAAGTACTCATTATCCCATAACGTGCATGACGCTGCTATCAGTGGAAACTTTGCATCGCCAGAATGTCAACTTTTGGGAATGAATGAAAAGCAGCCTCATTTTTACATTGATTACCAATATTTGTTTAGAAGTGCTATAGGATAATGTAGCATTTGACAATATAATATATAACGTCGTCTCGACCATGGTCTCTATCAAACCAGTGGTATTGTTAGTGCTAGTGTTTGTCAAATTTAAGACCACATTTCCCATAAGTCCTGTGGCTTCCTGTCCTTTACTGAAGAGGATCGACATGTCGGAAGTGATTTTTCCATCTAGCTCTAGCTCGGTTTGCACTGGAAGAACAGCGCCCTCTTCCTGTTTCATACTGCAAAGCGTTCTCCCTTTGTGCTGTAAAGCAAGCCAGCAGATTTCCCACCGAGACCTGGAGGTCGGTAGAGGCTGCCAATCGTCTCCGCCATGGTCTCGTTTGCTTAAGGTAATTTTACTCATGTCTCAAAATGAATGTGGTAAATATTTATTGATCTTGAAATAATACACCTAGCACGTTTAAGTTATTAATGGATTTTGAAAGGGATTAATAAGCCCAAGGGTCATAGAAGTTTTTCAACCGATGGAGAATAATCACGTAAAAACATTTTTTAAAAATTCACCTGACAACAGCAACGAACTGTGCCTCCTGATTGGATCGACAGGGAATATTTGTTTATATATTTATGTGTTCTTCATGTGTTCATTCTGTGTGTGTGTGTTCGTCATGCGACATGTCCTATTCATCATCTTCTCGCATTGTGTCTATCTTGAGTGAACGATAATGAAAACGGCTGAGCTACGCACTCCATTTATAAAAGGTACTTTCATAATGGCTGCAGGCGTTTGCACCCTAGTGCTATTATTGCTTCAGGTAAGTGTTAAGTATATAATAAGTGTATAAGTCATTGTTGCCTTGGTGAGCGAAAGATGAAAAAACACTTCAGCCTTGAGCAGCAGACTATTTAGTCATCTCTAGCTTGGATACTTTCACTTGATAACCTAATCTAAACAATGTGATAACAGCGCAACTTGTGAATAGAATATTTTAATAGAATATGAATCGACTATTTACGTGCAATCAGCAGGGTTAAGCATCGCTGATTCTCATTTGGCTCTTGCTGAGTGAATCTATAACTTCAAACACCCAGTCCAGCAGACGCTGAGGTCGACGGGTTTCGGCACACGGCAGACGGAGAAAGCACACAGCGACACCAGGAAAGGGTCAACACAGGTGAGAGAGGAAGAGGAGGAGCGACAAGGAAGATAAATTGGTTGAGAGAGAGCTACTCACGATATCCTACGAGCGGTTGGACGAAGCAGCCACGCAGAGAGGAGGGGGAGAAAAAACAAAGAGAAAAGAAAGAGACGTTAGCATCGGGGGGAAGGAGAGATACTCCACGTAACACATCAGAGATCGCTTCATGCTGCAGCTCCCACAGTCAGCGGAGGACACTTGAGCAGAAGATTCCTCCTTGTTCCCAGCTCAAAATATCAGATCGCGTTTTTGGCAGAATACATCAGCGAGCGAATAAGAGTGGGGAACAGATTCGGAGGAGACGGGGAGACGGGGAGATCAACCGATAGGAATTTGTGAAGGCCGACACTGGAACAATATTGTCAGATTGAAGAGCCAATAGTTTAAAACTTCAGGTTATGTGATTTTGAATAAAAGTCCAAGTAGTCCAAAGTACAGAGACACTGTACGCAGGAGACGAGAGGGGAGGGAGCGTGGGAGAGGAGAAAGATTGTGTGTTTGAGGGTCGTAATTAGGAGCTCAGGGTGATAGGTGATAATTAACCAGTCAGCCAGTGCTTTATGTGTGTGCATGTGTGTGTGTGTGTGTGTGTGTGTGTGCATGTGTGTGGAGAACAATGGACTGTCTAGGCCAACACACTCTCTGTAGGGCATATTGTTTTAGCTGGGTTAGCAGCTCGGCGAGGCAGGTTTCACTGCAGGTTTTACAGGCTGACACCCCCTGAGGCTGTTAAACGTCTCCCACACCACACTGAAATTATTTCCCTGGTCAGACATCTGATAATAAAAACAATAATAATTTTAAAAAAAAAACACATTTACAAGCTGCGGTCAAGGAGGAACCTCCATCAAATCAGAGGTGGAGAACCGTGACCCAACTTTTTTTACGTCCGATTTTACAGGTCAATATCGGCCTCGTATATCGGTCCAGCCCCGTTACAGTCAGCGGTGCGAGAGAGAATATGAAAAGATGAAAAGAGAGGATGCTGTGAGTCTGTTTTGTGGAGGCCACAGTGCTGTAGGGATATGGGAGGGGAAGAGAGATGGGTTTCTAGCCCATATCCTGCCCGCGTGCCCGGCTGGAGCGGTAAATGGCAGTGCTGCTGCGCGGCGTGGGAGTGAAGGCGGGTCCCCATCGCATACTCACGCCTGCATGGTGGTGGTGGCTGTCTGAAAGCTGAACATGTTTTCTTTTGGGAACCAGCTATTAGGATTGTCCTCTGCAAACACAGGAAACAAAAAAAGAAGGCGTGGTGTCACCGAGCAGAACAGTCAAACACGGGGCTTATCATTTGCGGAGGCGGTTGGAGAATGAGTATGATGGGAAATAAACGTCATAGGTCTGAATGTTATATAATAAATAATGAATGGTTATATATATACATTGTTTATATATATATTTGCTATATAATTTTTGCTAAATGTTGCATATCGTCACCCTTCTTAAAATAATGGCCTAAGTCATATTTTCAAGTTTTTCAAAAAACAGAATAAACTGAACCAAATATAGACTATATATTTCTTAATCATTTCACACAAAAAGGTTATGACAATATATGACTATTGACATACAAATAACGCTGTCTGTCAATTATGTAACATGAGAGGATTAGATTACCAGTAACTGTAGTAGTATTTAGTTACTACCAGTTACTAGTAACTACTAGTCACCAGCAGTAACTTTAACCAGTAACCAGCAACTGTAGTAGTAACCAGTACACCAGCTTCACAGAGCTAGCTATTTCGTGTCTGTAACCCACTGGGAGGCTTCGTAATTAAACTATAAATTGTGAAAGTAAAAGACTAAATAACTACGCAACATTTATAGCCTAGCCGATATTATAGTAAACCTGATCACTTACCAATAGGGGACGAGCCCTGAATCATGGAAATAACTAAAATCATGGAAATAAGTGTTTGCCTAAGTCACTTACTCCAGAAGTAATTTGGCCCAAATCAGGATTAAAATTGCCTAAATCACACTCTTGACGTAGGCCATTATACTACCGGGGTAGGAACAGCTGATCTTTTCAATTAAGGATGTAGGCAATTTTACCAGAGGTGGCCAGCATCACCAAGAGATGACTTATGCAAGAAAAAAAAATTTCCTCAAAAATGACTTAGGCCATTATTTTAAGAGGGTGATGATATATTTTGACATTTGTCATAATCTTTCACTTTTTTATAGTGCATAAATTTCATATTTTGGGTATATTTTCAAATCTTTTCAAATTATTTATCTTTTTTTTTCTTTCTCTCGGGATTTCTATTCTGCTTTTCTTTGCTGTATCTTACTTTTACAAACCCAGTTGCCTCACAGAGTTCATTACAGTGTCACCTCTGAAAATGAGTCAACATCAGAAGTTATGATGATAGATGGAGGTACACATCTACAACTCCCTTCCCTTCCCTCCCTCACTCTCTCTATCTATGCCTCCATATCAACCACCCACTCGTCCACCCGTCCAACTCTCCCTCTATTTTTACCCCTGTCATCAGTAGACGCTCTATCCTCGCTGTACATCCTCTCCAGTTTCTTGCGGTGCTTTCCCCCTTCCCGCGGCGAGATATCCAGGTCCAGGGAGCGCTGGCTCTGACACGGAGCCCGGATGCACGCCACGCAGTCCGGGGTGCAGTCGTCCCTCGACCCCCCTCTCCTCACCCCGAAATCCCGGATGTTGTGGGCGCTCCCCGAGCTCTGCAGCGGCTGCGACGGCAGCAGCGGCGGGCCTCCGTGATGCTGGTGGGCATGGTGATGGTTGCCGCGGTGATGGCTACCACGGTGATGGGTACCGTGAGCGGCGGCGGCGGCAGCGGCGGCCGGCGGTTGGCCGGCGTAGGACAGGTGGGGGTTGGCGGAGGCGGGGGCCTGGGACAGAGGCTGCTCCCTGGAGCCCTTCAGCACCTCCAGCTCCAGGCTCTCCTCGCTGCCCCCCAGGGTCATCCCTCCCTCCCTGGTGATGGTATACACCCTGGCTGGCTTCACCGCCACGCCGCTCCCCTCCGAACCGCCGGCGCCCGGCTGCTCTTCCGAGGATAGGCTGCGGTCTACGGAGAGACGACGCTTGGAGGGGCCCGAGGGTGCCGGCGCCTGGAGAGCGCTGGCCTGGGGCTGGGCTTCGGGGGGGGGGCTGGGATGGGACCGGTTGGGCGGGTTGGGCTTGGCGATGGACAAACAGCGGCTCTGCGGCGGCAGGTTGTTGTTGTGCAAGCGGCTGACGTCTGGGGAGTCGGTGTCCTGGCCGGTGAAGGTGTCAGACAACAGATGATCTGGAGAGAGACGGAGAGAGATAAAGGGAAGAACAAAGAGAGGAGGAACAGGAGAGAGAGAAAGGGTCATTTTAGGTTCACGGGGATCGGGGCAACAAAGGTCCTGGCCTTTTTGGCCTTTTTTTCCCCCCTGATGCACTCATTGTAAGTCTCTCTGGATATGAGCATCAGATAAATGCCTCATCCAAATGTAAACAAACAGAGCGATAGAGAGGAAAAGAAGACAGTTGGCTGGTCTTCAGGTCTTGTGGCTTTGGCAGCAGTGAGGCAAACAATTGCGAGCCAACAAAGCTTTCGGGTGGATGAGAAGGGGGGGGGATGCAATTCAGAGGGAAAGGTGATGGGTAGAAGAGAAAAGAGAGGGGAAAGGAATGAGGGAAAGGTTTGGACACGGATAAGTCAATGGATTGGAGGGCTTTGGCAGTCCAGTGGTGTACTGTAGGGGTCTGGGAAGATGGATGCACGTTCTCAACACAACGAGCAAGCCAGGTTGCAGGCTTGTAAACAGGCTTGTTAGCCCGCGAGGATGGATGAGCTTCTTGATGCTATCTGTGATGTGGATAAACAAGTAGGGGGATGCAGGGTGATACTCCTCTTTGGTCTAGTCTACAGTGGATTTCTCGGGCCCGTGCACGTCCCTGTTTTTTGGCACGTCAAGCCAGTACAATAGGTGCAGATGCAATTTGTTATTTCAATTTCGAGCTACACTGGCCAGTAGAGAAGTACGTCAGCTGTCCTGCGCTGGTATTCTGTGTGTGGTGAGCGGTGAATCGTGGTACGCCGTGCCTACCTGCTCCGTTGCGGTTCTCTGGGTTCGTATGGGACAGGTACTCTCCGAATGCTCTGGCTGCTCTGCAGAGAGATGACAAGTGCAGTGGTTAACCCTGATGCGACCGCACCACTGCTGCAGTCCACTACCAAGAGGCGACTGTCCTGTCTAAACTACAGGCTTACCACGCCTCTTTGCAGGTGACTATCATTTCATGCTAGGTCATACCATTACAGCAATCTATGAGGCTGTTTACTGTTAGTGGCCAGAGGACATATACTATAGCAGCCCGTTCTCTCTCCCCAGTGTAATTGCATACTCCTATATGCCTACTGGGAGACAATATGCTGCTAGAAACAGCTTGCTACAGCTCCCCCCCTCCCCTGCACAGCTCATAGGGCCCATAAGGGACAGTGGCATTGCAGGTGCCAGCCATAAAGTGACGGAATAACACATGCACGCACACACACATATATGCATACACAATGCATGCATGCACATAGTTCAGCAAGCACACATATTGGCAGGAAGAGTTGGCAGAGTGAGCTGAATCACTATGTGGGAGGCTGTCTCTAGTCTATAGAACATGATGTCCTCCCATACATAGAATTCTCTTTCAGCACTTCATGCAACTCATGGTGACATGTACTGCTGCTCTGCTTCACTGCCATGAGACGCTGGCTTCAGCTGGCTAAAAATTGGCTTCCTGAAACATGAAAGATTAATAGCGTTTAAATGCAACATCTGAGATTCGGTGGCCGATTTTATCCAGAGCATCTTACAGTATGAGTGCATACATGGACTCAGTCGCGATTGGCCTTGTCAAATTGAAACAGCAAGGTAGCGTTTCTAACGGGGGCATCAGTAACTGATGATCTGAGCTAAAAGGACCACATCACCAGTCAGTACTACCTCTCTCCAAGAGTGAGCATTTAAAGTTATCATCCTCTCCATGAAATCATAAGCCACTTGCTTCCTTCTATCTAATGTGTACTGATAAAATCCTGTCCTTTGGATGAAAAACAAAATTGTTAAAGAAGCCAAATTGCATTGAGTGATTTTCACTTTCAGCAGCCTGGCGAAGTTTGACTTCTGAAGGGCAAAAATAGTTCTAGTGCTGGCTCGATAAAACAGTCATTTCTGGATGAAAGTGGAAATGGTCTTTTCTATAAACCAACCCAGAGACACTAATACTGATTGAGTGCTTGCTTATGTTTTCATATTTTTTAGTTGCTGGAAAATGGACATGAAAATGGAAACTGTCTTGTTAACAAAGACACTACTTATGGTCCTATTTACTATTTAATTTCATATGTTCATTTGTTTTATACCTGTCATTTTTATAGTGGATTACATACATTTCAGTGAGAGGACAGAAATGCAAGTATTTTCTCCCAGATTTTTACAAATATCCCTGGAGAAGTGTCCTTTTAAAGATTTAAGAAAAGCTAATAAAGCTAATAAAGCAGAAAAATCGTTCTGCTTTATTAGACAGTTAAAAGAGACAGATGAGGTGTGGGGGGGGGGCGGGGGGGTTAAAGCAACAACTGAGCCACCTGGACAGCCCAGAAAGAGCCCTGTCACCCCTGCCCCATTCAGAGTCTGTTTTCCCCCCTGGTTCAAGCCAATAAATGATCATGTAACATTTGAACCGAAGTTCAAACAGCGGGGCTAATTTAAAAGTTAAATTAGCCGATAGACTGGACAGTCCTTTGATGTGTGATTGAATAATTCTCCTGTTACTGAGAAAACAGACTCTCCATTGTTCTTTGTATAATTGGCAAGAGACGAGTTAAATCAGCAGTTGTACTACGGCGTTTAATAGTTCTGGCTACAATCACCCACACAGACACATTTCTCCTGCTGGAACGCCCACATACTACAGTGTGCATGTAAAATAAAAGATATAGGCCACACACACACACACACACACACACACACACACACACACACACACACACACACTCGTAAAGCCTAGAATCACTCCCTTCCTACCTACTCCCGGCATTCCTGCCATCTGCACACAGACACACAAACCTACATACAAACTGCATACTTACAGAATGCATGTAGAAAAATATGAAATATAGACTACACACACACACACACACACACACGCACGCACACACACACATACGCAGGGCTGAATCCCAAGGGGGCTGCAGTGAAATGGGATTGCTGTGTTGTTACTGTAGCCATGCCTCCCTGCTACGACACTCTAAGTAATTAAATATGAGGCAGCACGTGCAGCGGCGACGCTCCCGTGAAAACTCCTGGAAGGAGGAGGAGGAGGAGGAGGAGGAGGAGGAGGAGGGAGGACACGAGGAGGAAAATGCAATCACGTCTTATCTAGCGCCCTGCACTCCCTCCCATAAAAAATTCCATACCGCGTGTCGAGAAAAATGAGATGCCAAAACACATCATGGCTCGCCGAGGACAAAGTGTCGCCGCGTCTCGAACGAACTCAGAACGAACTCGTGGGTAGCTCTGGCTCCGACTACCTCTTTCACGACGCTGCTGACACAATTCTTCATTTTCTTTCTGAAGTTATACACCGTATAATACACGTGTCATGTCGTGTCATGTCATGTCACGTCCACCACCTGATCGGAAGGAGGTTCCTCCCTGACCACAGCTACAGAGAACATCCGTAAAACCTGCAGTGAAATTGAATTTTCTTAGCACATTTTTTATTCTGAGTCAAATCAAATGTATTTTTTTACAGCCCTTAATCACAGTTAGAGTCTCAAAGAGCTACACACCCACATTTCAGAATAAATAATAGAACTATTCAGCAATGTTTTTAAATGAGCACAAAGCAACCATCTTATCACCCTGGAGCACACGAGCTGCAACAGAGAAGAGCGTCCCCACTAGATTGATTTCGCTCAATTCTGGTGTCAGTTATGGTCACTGGTGGAAAATCTTCTCCACACAGGAAGTGGCAAATCAAAGTACAAACGTGTCTTATTCCTTCGGTATCCTGTAGGTATGAAGCATCACAGTCCGGATGCGGTGGAAAACACAGCGTGCTTAATGCTAACCTAATTCTCGTCTTCACCCTTAACTCAAGTCCTAAAAAAACTATTTTATTTTGGTTTGTTTTTTTCTCAGAGCGCTGACTACAAAACACCATTTACAAAACGCTCCTGCCGGTGAGTTTTAACACATTAATGATATATAAAGAGAAGTGCCCCTCACTCTGACTCGACCCTCAGCGGCTTCAGTGCAGTGGATGGATGTTTCCTCCTCCATGTTTGCAGCCATGTGATGGAGAAACACGGTGGCGAGGGCCGACGCGTCGATAAGACCAAAATAGAAAGTAAGGAGGTGAAGGATGAAGAAGGGAGGCATAATAAAGAAGGAGAGTGTTAAATGAGGAGTGAAAGGGGGGGTGGGGGGGTGGAGGTGAGACTGATGATCCATAAAGTAGACATCATGTTTTGTGCGAGCTGCTCACATGCATGGCTTGTTTCTATGTGCGGACACTAGCGGATACATGAGCCAGGCCTGCAGCTGCCTGGGGGACACGTTCACATCTAATGGCAGAGCTACAGGACAAAGGGTGAGATGCAGGAGTACATGGGGTCTTATACAACAGACTGTGTGTGTGTGTGTGTGTGTGCGTGTGTGTGTAAATACATGGCTGTGCATGTGTGTTGCACTCCTTGTAAGGAGTGGATGGATAAGAGAGTCTAGTCTGCCTAAAAGACAGTGTGTGTATGTGTGTGCTTTTGTGAGTATGTGCAAGGGTTGGCATAAATACATGGTGTGTGTGTGTGTGTGGGCTTGTGTGCATACGTGCATGTGTTGGAATAAACCTATAGTTGTGTATGTGACTGTCCATAAACAAAGAGATGCAGCTCTGTCTGTGTGTGTGTCTGTGTGTTAGCATTTATACACGGTTGTGTGTGTGTGTGTGTGTGTGTCGCACTCATTGTAAGTCACTCTAGATAGCCTAAATTTCAGCTGTGTGTGTGTGTGTGTGTGTGTGTGTGTGTGTGTGTGTGCAGTCCTACTACAGGACGTCCCGGTGGGCCTCCAGTGACGCCGACTCTCTTTTATGTGTCAAACTCGTTTCGGGGAAGAGAGGCTCACGCTGTTCTTCAGCCAATCAGCTTCAATCCCCGAGTCCCCGCTGACCTCCTTCTGGGAAACATGCCTCATCTTCCTCCATCGCTCCCTCTCTTCTCCTCTTCCTCCATCCCTCCCTCTCTCCTCCTCTTCCTCCATCCCTCCTTCTCCACCTCTTCCTCCATCCCTCCTTCTCCTCTTCCCGCCCTAATCCTTCCTTCTCCCCTCTTCCTCCATACCTCCTTCTCCTGCTGTTCCTCCACCCCTCCCTTTCTCCTCCTCTTCCTCCATCCCTCCATCTCCTCCTCCTCCCCCTTAATCCTTCCTTGTCCCCTCCTCCTCCTCCATCCCTCCATCTCCTCCTCTATCCCTCCATCTCTGCGTCTCCCCCTCTTTCTCCTCCTCTCCCTTCATCCCTCCATCAGATACAGGGGAACGACAAGTTGACACAGGCATCCAGTTCGCCATTTAACATCTTGGCTCTGTCTCTTCCTGCCTTTCCCTCTTCAGGGAGCCAAAACAGGAAGAAAAAAAGTTGGATTTGGCAGAACGCCCGAGCTCCTGGACAACAACTTTCCTCGCTCTCACAGCGCCGTGTTAAGATGATTAAACGGCTGTTAGACGGCGTCGGGGCTGCAGGAATGTTCATCTTCCAATCTACTGCAGCCAGAGCAACAAGTCAGCTGCTGAGTGAGGAGCTAAAGGTCACCTCCCTACTCCAGACCATCCCAACTAGGTTTGCGACCAATACGACAGAAAAAGAAATACTTTGTATCGAAGCTAATATATTGTGCACGTTCAATATCTTTAAATTTGACCATTTTCATGCCGAGTATTCAGTGTTTTCCCCCAGAATTGTACGTGAAAAAAGTGCAAAAAGCATTATTGAGCAATTACGTGAATAACTCAAATGTGCAAAGAAAATGCACTTTCATTGCAGGTTTTACAGATTGTTTTTCTGCAGCTGTAGTCAGGGAGGATCCTCCCGGTCGACGACACTGACCGGCTAATAACAGACAAACCCGTATATCGACGCCTCTGCATGAAAGGGTTAATATTAAGCAAGCTGATGGGTAGGGGGTTTGTTCAGTTTTGACCCTGCTGTGCCCTTTCATGTTCCATCCGGCAGGCTGGGAGGTGATACAGACCATAATTAGCCCCGATCAATGAGGGGGCTGCCGGACACCTCGCTCTCCGCCTGCCGCTACAATTAGGAGGATTAGCCGGGCTAGTAATCTGAATCACGCCGGAGCCAACTTTGCCCTCTGGACCGCCAAACTAACAACCCTAAAGATGGGGAGGGGAGGAGAGGAGAGGAGAGGAGATGAGAGGAGTCATAATATCCCTGTATGAAACACCACTCTAGCCATTATCCCGGCTATCTCTCCGTGTCACTGCGCGAAGCACACTGGGCTGGTTGTCTGGTGAAAGGTTGATTAAGCAACACTTGTGCTGCGTTGCTCTGCTTCACCCCACTAACAACAAAGGCCATGAGTCAGCCACTTACCCGTATCTCCCGAGAGGCTGTGAGCAGGTTCAACAAAAGGTAAGATAAAAAAGAAACAGACCGAACAGACAAGCGGCTTTTCTCTGGGTTCGGCTAGGGTCAGACCGAAATATTGGTTGATATTGGAAAGGTTTATTGATCAATATCAATGACTCAAAGATCGCTTGGACGAAGTGCTGAGATTTCTGGCTTCAATTTCTTTCTTTTGGAACAAAAACTCCAGTCATTCACATATGGTTGATCCCTAGTGTCCGCTAGTGATTTTGATGAAGAGGGTGGGACCCAGATGTTTCGTATGATGAGGACAGCATCGCTTCTGGTCACGCAGTCGTGTGGGGAAAAGGCCATGAAATCCCATTTTCACCAAACAATTAAGGACTGAAAGCTGTTGCGCTGCGCCATCCCTTCGGAAGCGACTCCAAACTTCCTGAAATATTAAAGGCGACGTCAGCGCTAAACCGCCCGCACGCGAAGATGAAGAACCTTCCCTAACGAGTGTCTGATCAAAGCAGACGGCCTGTTTCTGGTACGCTGTCCTAGAAAGCACTCGTCACAAACGGGGCAGGGGAGGCAGGCGGCCCATCGCTAAGTGCTTATGGCGGACTTTGTGAAAAGCCAGATTTTTCCCCTCACATCCCTTAAAAGCGCAGCCAGGAGACATTAAACATGCAATGAAGTCTTAAAAATAAGACTTCAATCAACCTTTTTCACTGCAAATGGAGGTTTGATGACAATTTTAGGTCAGGGTGAACTCTCCATCACAATGCTACACACAGTGTGGGTTAAGAGGTTTTCATATGGAGGGCGAGTGAGATGAGAGTTTTTTTGACTTTCATATTTTCAAACAAAATATTTCCTTTTTCACTGTAAATAGCCTGACATGACAATTTGTTCTCACAACAATGTTCACATATCTCATGAAACGTCAGCCGACCTGCTAAAACGTAGCTGCTAAATTCTGCTATTTAGGTCAAAAACTCTTTATTTCACACAATAGGACAGGATGCAGTTAGGCTTCCACATGCAGTAAAGAATAAATAAAATGCTTTTGATTACTGTAAACAGTCTGTGTGCTTTCAGCCTTAACTGGGTTTCGTTTCACTGTGCAGAGAGTGAGACCACCGCCAGCCGCACCTGGCACTGTCAGTATGAGTGAGCCGCCGGACTAAAAAGAGATTTTCCTAAACCAAAGTAAGTTTTCCACCTGGTCTCTACAGACAGTGGCTGTAGCAGTAGCTCTACAGAGTCATGACGAGGTAAAGGCTGTCACGTGTGTTAGCTCTGATGCTGCCTAGCGAGCTACAGTGGCGACGCTGACTGACATCAAGGCCGCCACCTGTGTCCAACGTTTTGCTTGAAAAACACATGAGGCTGGCAAGATGGTGTGTGGGTCTGTTTTTATTATTATTATTATTATTATTATTTATTTATTTTCATTTCAATTTTTTTCAATTTATTTTTATTTTGGGGTACAAGCAAAGAGATATAGGCGATCAAATGTTACCTAATATTTCAGTTCTTTACGTTCCTCACGTTCTGGATCATACCATTGATATTGGCAGTGGGGGTGTCACTAATTTATTGTAAGCGTACTAATGACTTTTTTATATAATCTTTGTGTCATTTATTAGATTTGTATTTAAAAGTCGTAAAATGTGGGAGCAAAAAGACAGTCTGGCCCCCACTGCATTAGGGCCCCATTTGCTCTATGGAGTTGGCGCCAATGCATACATTAGCGTTACAATGAACAAAGATTCAAAAGAGACAATCTATTTCAAACCGGCCAATTTTTAAATGCTAATTTCCTTTGCCGGAGAGATCTGCTTTCATCGCAATTTCTATGCACCGAGACGCTTCCTCCGCTCTCCTGGTGCACGCAGCCCTGCCAGCGAGGAGCCACCCATGCAGACAAAACAAATATTACCTAGATAAATAATAGAAAAATAGATGAATGTGCGAGGAGGACCTGCGTGTGCTTGAAATACTTAAAACCAGTGTTGGACACGGCGTAGCCGGACAGGGTTCAGAACAAGCGGTGTGGTTTTTACTTCAGGGCAACGGTGACATGCAACCAGAGAGCAGTGATATGACGGGAGGGGCATCAACGTTGGCCTGGCCCATTTTTCTTTGAAGCGTCATGACTCACCCGTTTCTAACTTCAAGAAATGAGCTCACTTGGGTTCCAGTGACGAATACGCTGACATTTCTAAGGGAAAACTGAACTCAAATGTCATTGCCCAGAAACTCTGTAGAAAAGGGGGTTGAAAGTAACTAAAGGGGGTCTCAGTTAGAGCGGACGGGATAAGACGGGTGTATTTTTACATTCAAAATACACCCGTAGATTGACCCTGACTTGTGTTAAAGAGGTTGACAGACAACCCAGGGCTCCTGGTGGCATCGTGATTATGTGTAGATATGTGCAATACTGTGTTCCTTTCAACTGGAATATGAACCCGAACCCTTATACTCCCGTCTTTGCTGCATCTCTTCATGACGATCCCTCGGTATCATATAAACTTCCAATGGTTTGATTCGACGGCTGGGAGAGAAAGACCCTATTAAACTAGACTTGTTTATGGCCGTCCGCGGCACGCTAGTCACACCACCGCCACCACCGAGCCAAAGACACGGGATGGGATTTGTCAGCGAGAGGTGAAACAGCTTCACACCCGCCCCGTTCGCCGCGGGACGGATAAAACCCCCAAGAAAATCATCGCCGCCGACGTGAGCATCAAGACACCATTAACCCCCGCGGGATCAACTTGGCTAAGAGTGGCTGCGGTTGAAGCGCTTGCTGTGCGGCTGAGGCAGATTAAACTCCCAGTGTTGACCGCCGACTCGGCAAGCGTTGACAGAGCGGGGATTACACACAAGTCCTTTTGGCTGCAGCCCACATGCATGTCTGGGATACTGTGATCCGCTTGAGTTATTGATAGTTAAACGTGAGGGTGTGAAAAAGCGAGCGAGGGGGGGAGAGGGAGAGAGAGAGAGGGGAGGGGAGATAAACAGCAAGAGGAAGACGGAGAGCGATAAGTGAGTGTGGCCGTGACTTGTGTAAGCAGATGTAAAGGTCACCGTGTTTAAGTGCGTACGCATGTTTGCGTGTGCGTGTCGGGTGAAAACCTCGCATCTCCAACTTTTCAGGTGTTTTTTCAGTTTATCCGACGGGTGTTGAGGAGGATTTCATAAACAAGAGCTGTGAAATTCCCTCAACCCAAAGAGGAGCGTTGCGATCCTTCAACTTAAAAACAACAACAAAAAATATCACCCAAATTAAAGTTACAACGTTTACCCGTGACTGCTGAGTTCACGCGTCGGAGCGAGTAGGTGTATCCACGCGTGATCGGGCGTATATGTGTGTAAGTGTGATCCATTCCTCAGAGTGCTGGCTCTGAGACTTGCCTTTTGAGGTCAGTGCGTGGGCGGCACAGACCGCTGCATCTCCTACCATACAACATTAGTCATCTGCAAGCCCTCGGAACCAGCAACACAAGTGATCTGACACACACACACACACACACACACACACGACACCCAAACAAGACCTTTCATGTCATGACTCACGATAAATACGTGACCAAATGTGATCAGAAATTAGTCATAAGTCACCCAAACTCCAGCTGAGTCACTGTAAGTTATGTGTCTCTGTATGGTCACTAAAACTACAAATGAAATTTTCTGTGTACAAGGCATTTCGTCTACACCACACTACTCGGTAGGCTATGTGCAGCCTGCATGATTAAAGAAACACATGAGCTTTTCCTCCTATTGTTTTTATATAGGTATTGCAAAATGAATCATCACTAAAGTTCAATTCAGAGAGAAATTAGTGAGTTAAAACAACCAGAATTTATGTGTAATATTTATAATATTAATAATAAAAAATGATAATAAAAGAGAGATTTAGAGCTACATAACCCAACTAATGGGTTAAAGGTCAGTCAGGCACAATCTGAAATGATGGATTTCATTTTGGTTTTATTAACCTGAATTCATTTCGTTATACTAGTAGGACACTTTTATTCGGAAGTACCTCTTTACCAACACTCTCTCTCAAACTATATTTTAGCTGAGTGTGTAATCATCCAAAAAAAAAAATCAAAAATCAAAAACAACATCACTTTACTTTTTACGCAGTCGACCCTCAGCGGCCCCGGCAGCGCACCTGGCCACCCCTCCAGGACCCCCCCAACCCCACCCGGACTCACTCACCTAACTTTTGCGGCCACGGACGATATCGCATCGTTCCTCAGATTCTTCCTTTTGGACACCGCAGTTCCCATGCTGAAGTGGAAACGAACCAGGAGAGAAAGACGCAGACCATTCCACAGACTGATCGGCGAGGGAAAACAAGGGAGAAAATCACCAAACGGAGAAATGAAAAGCATCCGCGCCCCTTCGCGTCGCGATGTTACGTATCGTTCATTGTGATTGTTTTATTCCCGCAAAATAAGAATTTTTAAAAAAAATGTTGCGGGAAGCTCCGGGCTCGTGCGGAGCGCAGAGGCGCTGCTGGAGAATGAACGGCGTGCTGCGCTCTGCTCTCCACTCCTCACACAACTGAAGCTCGCAGGAAGGAAACTACAACCATAAAAGGAAGATGTACCCGCGCGCGGGTCGGACAGGTGCGCGTTGGGCAAATGCACTAGTGTGTGTGTGTGTGTGTGTGTGTGTGTGTGTGTGTGTGTGTGTGTGTGTGTGTGTGTGTGTGAGAGAGGTTCATTCCCTGGGCGTCAGAGGGATATGACAAGATGTGGCCACCTTCTCCACATTTGACTTTAAAGCCTTTATCATTATAACGGAAAGCAAAATCTAAAAAACACATTTATCTGAATAAAAGTCCAGGCAACACTTCAGTGCATTGTGGTGCATCAGAAGAGGCATGGAGCAAATGTTCATTCAGACTTTTCTTACAATATAATCCTCAGACAAACATAAGGAATGATAAGACATCATCAGTGCATTATAAGCACATTGTGAGTGTATTAGGATTATTATAACCAGAGCATGCCGTAATAAACACCTGACATAATACACAAGCAGATGATGAACTCTGATAACATTATCACCAGGCGATCATAAGAAAATGACATTAAGTTTAATAGTATTAGTTGCAGGTGGTAAATGATATTAGATGCAGGGCCTTTGCCATAGCTTAGACTTTACTGAGCTGAAGCATCTGGATAATGTAGCAGTTATTGGAGCATTAACATAAAGGTTTGTTCAAATAAAGAATAATGGAGCTCATACCGGAGGGAACTTCACGCCGGTTATTGTGCAGATTAACAATTAAACACAGAGTGCAGTAAGCGCAGTGAACACGGCATCATCAAACTCCGTCAAATTGGAAATTGCTTATTGACTTGAATCATACAGCAGAAGCCCTCCAGGGAAATCCTTTAAAAAAATCAATCGCAAGTCAATATTCAATCAAAAAAAAAAAAAATCCAACTTGGGTATACATCCACTTCTTTGACAAGCGGTGTCATATGACATACTACAACGTCTACATGCACAGTGCACATCGCATTTTAAATCCCAGGGGCTCCGGCAGCATGGGTCCGCCACACTGCTGCAGCAGGAACCGTGGACAGCTGACGGACAGTAAAGTGACAGCCGCTAGGAAGCTGCACCGTGACACTCGGGCCAGTCGTAATCACCCGAGTCCAAGCTGGAAGCTGTGAATCTCTCAACTTTTAACATGAAGAAAAAAAAAAAGAAAAAAAAATCATCTGCGTGGGCTCGGCAGAGTTGGACAAGACTGGCAGTGTGAACATTTCCCTCCGTGTTGAGATTCTCCCGCTTGAACGTATCCGAACTCAACAGGGTCAGTCAGTCATTTATGAAACGTGGCCGACTGGCACAGGAACGACAACTTGGGCAGGGTGTGAGGCGATGAGGAAAAAAGAAAACTCCAACAGGATTTTCTAGCGGAGGAGACTGAGGAGGCTGTATGCGGATATATAGACTATAGGCTATATGTGTGGAAACCGGGGAGGTCAAGGCCCGAGCGGCAACCGCGAGGAGATCAAGACATTTGAAAGCGAGACGCGGGAGCACGAGGTTGCACGGAGATGAGACGCGTGAACTAGTGAACCTCAGTTTCCTCCCGTGTAGCTACTGTACGATAATAGAACAGATGATCACACCAACCTTCTCAGCCATCAAATCAGTTTGCAATCGCAATGCATTTTGACGGGCAAATGCAGATCATATATTTATCTGACGTCTTTTTATTTTCGCTGCCGTGTTTTCCGGAGCGCGGCGCCGCACATTCTACCTTTTCTCCATCAGATTTGCAGTCACAGCCGAGGAAGGTTAGACAGCCCCGAGCGATTTTATTTACAGATGCTGCAGCCAGATATCAGACAAGATATGGATG
The DNA here is from genome assembly GCA_034670385.1 of Hoplostethus mediterraneus. Classification (NCBI taxonomy): domain Eukaryota; kingdom Metazoa; phylum Chordata; class Actinopteri; order Trachichthyiformes; family Trachichthyidae; genus Hoplostethus; species Hoplostethus mediterraneus. The sequence goes on from JAXDDW010000002.1 coordinate 1,579,306, forward strand.
CAGACCCCAAACTCCCAAAGTCAAATCAGGGGGGAGAGGAGAGGGTCTCGGACCTCTATAAATAATGCAAATGGTTACCGAGCAGCGCGGAAAGTCAGCAACCTAAGTTGTGGCCCGACTTCAAAGTTGCATCGCTGCACTGTGTTGGGCTACGAAATACCAATGATGTTCATCCAGAGAGTATCCAGGACCGAACTCCCCCGCGGGAGGGGTCACATAAACTCCTCCCGCGTGGATGCATGTGTACACACAACAGCCCCCACATCCACCATTTTCCATCCCTCAACCCTCCCCTCACTTCATTATCTTCCCTTTTCTCCCTCCCCTCCCCCCCCCCCCCCCCGTCTTCCCCCCCCCCCCCCCGACAAACACGTGAGGCCGGTCAGGCAGCAGTGAGCGGAAGAAACACGCTAACAAATTGACGGTATGAATAGTTAAAGCGGCCATCTGTGTTTTTGCTGTTAGGTGTACGGGCAATGCACGCCCATGCACGCTGACAGTTCGTCACACACGCGCGCGCACACACACACACACGTGCACGCACAAAAGAGGAGGAGCGTGCCACACACAATAGTGTCAGTAGGGGAGTTTTGTAGCATGCTTGTATCCAGAGCTGCAATCAATCCTACACGCGCTGCAGAAAATAGCTGCACGGCACTCAGCACATTTACTGTACCGGCAGCAGCAGGCGGGGGGGGGGGGGGGGGGAGTCATCCTCGAGCATGTGACTGTACTGTGCGTGCCCGATGCATGCAGGGGCCCAGTTGACAGAGACGTAATGCAACAGTGACTGCCCACCCCCCCGCCGCTTCACTGTGTCAAGTCACACTGACATTCATATCAAAGTGGGACAGTGTTTGTCGGCACTCGAGAATGCTGACTGCCGCGGTGCTAATGAGCGGTGGGCGCTGCCAGTCATACTTGGGGAGTGCACTTTGCAGTAATAGTGCTGATCAGGTGTTACCTGAGGCCGAGGCCCGTGCCACCCCGCGTGCAGGTAGAGGAAAGAGGAAGGTGGAATCGATGCAGACAGGACGGGAGATACCTCACACGTATCCGGGGGGATGTAGAGGAGAATAAACCCCACTGTGGTGGTTCCTACAGTGCAGCCTGAGGCCCTTTTTCCATCTCTACTTCCATTCCCTCTTCCTGATCCAGAGCCTGTAGTAAACTGTAGTAAAGAATTGCAGTATTGTCAGGCTGGCAACACCTCTGAAACATCTTTTACACCAACTCTCCAATCAAATCTCATTAGAATCAATTCAGGTTAAGTGCTTCCCATAGAGAATACAATACAATAAATGTGTCATCAATCAAACTGTGCCATCAGAGGTGGACCGCACTGACTGCACAGTATCAGATTTTTCATAAAGGGCCAATATCAGCTCAATATATCAACACACTGATATATCAGCGTACTCCAACATGGCTGCATGGCAGTACTATGGATTATTTCGTTCAGACAATAAAGCACAAAGCCCAATGATCTGATGGGATTCATTTCCTGATTTGCTCTTTTACCGGCATCACGTTTAGCGAGGTGGTTCTGCAACGTTGAGTCAAAACTTACTGGATAAACCCACAGAAACTAACATAAATCTAACATAAATCATATATAGAGAGAGATTAGAATCAGAGATATACACAATAAATGCGTTTCTTCCCCCCCCCCAATATGAGATATCAACCATTCAAAAATGACAGCACAATACAAACAAGTGTTTTGTATTTCTGTCAGCCTGTCATCATGTTAGCGAGTGGACGTCGACTGTAAAAAGCTGTGTGTCTCTGCTGTTAACAGGCTGTAAAAAAGATAAGAAGTGCAGATTTATTTTCAACAGGAATAAAAGAGAGACGGGTGTTTCTGCCTGGACGGTTCACGGATGATGTCATGGGCATCATTTGGATCGTGTTGTGTCAAGGATACGCAGATTTACAATTCAAGTATACCCAGTAGAACCAGGACTTTTAAAATGTCAAGCGTCACCTTATCAGCACCTAAGCAGAGGGGGGTGGGGGGGGGGTGGGTAGTGCATATGTGTGTGTGTGCATACCTGATAAGCCACTCCATTACAAGTTGTTCAGCAACGCCCAGGGCTCGTCTGTTTTACACATCGCCCGACCCATCCATCACTCTAACGCGACGTCCGACGCTCACAGGACGCCCATCAACCATCGCCCGCATCGCGCTCCAGAGGCTTGGACCGATATACTGGTTTGCTGATGCACCCTGGCTGATACTGATACACTGCCATTTTAGAATCAGATATCAGTCAGTCAGGCTATCAGTCAGTGTCCGATGTCGGAGAATTTCAGCGGGGGTTTCGGTGACTTTTAATGACCCGTGAAGGTCTGAATGTTGCTCTAGAGGTTTTTCCACTCTTACAAAAAAACAACAATCCTTTCGTGTTTGGGCCTAGATCCCTTGTTTGCATGCGCTAGTTACATGTTAGTGACGTTTTGGAGCGTATACCATTTTTGCTGTGGCCAAATGGGCGTGGTCAGCCGCGAGCTGGGTTGTGGCCATCAAGCCGAGGCTAGACCAGACCAGGGAATTCATTGCAGCAACAACAATGCTGGAAAGTAGCAAGAAAAGAAAGAACAGCAAAGCTAAAGGTGTGTCAGCATCCACATGAGCACAGTCTTAGGGAGCCGAAAGGAGCTGCGAACGGTACAATGCTAGCCAGTTTGCTAGGTTTTCTATGGGGCAAGCTAGCGGTGCACCATTATCCCACGATCACAATGGTTTTTTTCCCATCATCCTGGGAGCTGCCCAGTCCGACTGGCTTCTACTGTGGGCCAGTCGGACTGGGCCTTGCTCAATGCCATTTCAACCAGTTATGAGGCTACCACCGCCGCCATAACCCCCCCCCCCCCCCAGTAGTTTTTTCAGGCCACACCATTGTGAAAAAGAAAAAACAAAAGGTCTTGGTGTAACCTTGAAGGATCCACGTTAGCGCTGCCCGGCTATATCGTCTGATCTGCACATGAAAGGCACTTTTGCATGGAGCCCATTACTATTCTGACCTTGCTCAAGGAGACAGCGTCCAATCCAATACCCATAAGTCACTGGCAGGAAGATGAACGTTATGAGCAGCCTTTTAAATCTAACACACACGCCCCCCCCCCACCCAACCCCAACACTACCCACCCCCTCAGGCCCAGCCCAGCCAACTACACTAACACCTCCTACTGATGGATCAGCCCCCTTTCACAACATCCCAGCGCAACGGTTGGTTGCCATTTAACGATCTTGCTGAACGAGTGGATAGGAGGACTGGATGACGACATGCGGAGATCGGGTGAAGGAGGAGGAGGAAGAGGGATGAGTGCGGACGAGTGACTCGTGCATTGAAAGAGAGGTAGAAATCCGTAGCCGAGATGCAGGAAGGGGCGGCATCAAGCCAAGGGAGGAGAGATGGGGAGGTAGTGTGTGACATGTGTGTGTGTGTGTGTGTGTGTGTGTAGGATGCTGATCATGTTGTGTGTATGCTAGCTAATGGGAGTGGTGCCGATGTTTAATTGGATAAGCCTTCTGGCAGGCCTGGAAGTCACTGAGCCATCAGTGTCAAACCCAGCTCTCTCTCTCTCTCTCTCTCCCATTGTCTGTCACTGTCACTCTCTCCTCTCTCTCCCATTTCCTCTGCTACTCTCGCTCCCATCTCTTCTTCATGTCCCTCGTGTCGCTCATATCGTCTCACGGTGGCTCACCTGCGGCGCGGTTGTAAAAGGGGGTTGAGTAGGAGGAATAACTTATCGGTAGGTGTGGTTACGGGGCTGGCGTCAATCACGGCCAATCCCATCAGCTCCTCTCCTTCCCTGTTACAGCAGTATGCTCCCCATCATGGCGTCCATGACAGTTTAGTAATGGATGAGGAGAGCCCAGATTTGGCTGCACCAAAAAAAGGGAACTGATGTCCTTGTCCGGGAGACGTGGAGTCGCAAGGCATGAATAATACAGCACCCCGAATACGCCACCAAGGGCAGATGACGACGCTTCTGGAGAGTTTGACACCGTAATGATGTTTCATGTTGGAAGACTTTGGGCCTCGTGCAAGAACCACCTACGCAGATTTGATCTTAGATGTTCTTAGAGTTAAGCAACTTTGATCAATATCCTCTTCTGTTTGTTTGTAGGTAAGAACATAATTTAAGAGCACACACACAAAAAAAATAGGCTCTCTAAGGATCTATAATTTGGCTTGGTTCAACATCGTCGTCAGCAGCACGTCCACTTCTTATGTTCCACTTCTTCGTCCTCCTGTGGCAGCAATCCTACGCCTGACATATTTCGCATTCCAATTTCTCAACCGTTCAATGCCACCAGAGCGCTCCGACTCAATGGACAACGGAGACAACAAACCGATACGACACAAAGATGGCCGAGAGTTCTTGCACCGGGGCCAAAAAGGTCTTGCATAACTGCCGTAGTTATTTCTGTCCGTGCTTCACACTTATCTAAAGCTGTAACGCCCACTGCTCACACCTGGAAATGACTTTTTTTTTCCAATAGTAACTTCAGACGATAGGATCTCTAGCTCTGATGAAGAAAAGTTTTTCTCTCTTCTTGCTGCCCCGCAAAGGGGGGCCGTCTCCTTGTCGAGTGCAGCGGCCAGGTTTGTTGGTGCGCCCGACGGTACCGACGTCTGCTGCCCTTAGACTCACTGGGGTGAAATTCAATGGATTTAAAGTCAATGGATTTAAGAGATTTAAGAGGAAAATAAGAATAAAATAAAAAATAAGAAAACATTCATGCACAATAACCACACGTGCAGCAGCTGAATCTCTGCCTCGTCCAATCACGCTAGCCCACGCTCCTTTCTCCTCCCCTTCCTCCCTCTCCAGAAACCAACCACTGAACATTTCCCTCTATTTGTACCCAGCTGCTTTCTGTCACTTCAGCTCCCTAAACCACACCAGACTGATGCACCCCCCCCCCCCCCCCCCACCAGACTGATGCACCAGCTCCTCCCCCCCCCCCGCCACCACCAGCATCACGACTCCGTCAGATATCCAGAGGGGTTTAGATCTTCAGGGGGGTTCTCCTGTCTCCTACCTGCCCCCTGGGAGCTTCATCCTATCGCTGGATACCTCTTGGAGTCGAACGCCAATGCTCATGCTGTTAATAAATGTTTATAATTGTAAGCCTCTCGTGATTGAACTGTCACTTCGCCAAAATCTGGGCCCTCCGTCTCTTTCCCGTGTCCTATCAATATCACTCTCTCTCCTATTTCCTCTCTCTCTGGAATCACTCTTCTCTCCACTCGCTTTTTTCACATTTCCTCTCGCTCCTCTTGCTCCGTCTTCCTCTTTTCCTCCTGCATACGTAATCACCGGTTTTCACGCCTACGCACACACACACACACACACAGATACACACACTCCTTCGCTCAACGTCGTGCGCCCCCCCAGGCGATATCGGAGCCGTGGGGTCTGGTGAATTGAGTGTTGTTTGCGTTTGAGTTTTCACCAAGCTGACATCGGACTAAGCACCGGAAACAACAAACAACAACAACAACGAACAGCAAATTTGTTTCCTGCTGTAGTTTCCACCATGTTCAACAATTCCTCAGCCTCTGCACGGAAATAGCTGCCTGAACAAACCACAAGCTTGATGCACTGTAAAAAAATAAAAAATAAACTTTCTGATTGGATGTTTTTTTGCAGTGTGCCTGCTGTCTCTATCTTGCCCCTCTTCTGACTGGCACTTGCCAAGTAAATTAGGCAGGCCTCCAATTAGAGTGCTGAATCTCCTCCTGGTTGTCTCCGGAGAGCAGACACTAGATCATCTTGACCTAAATATCCCCTCCATAGCCACCAGCACACAAGCAGACAGAGGCGTTAACATGTCCCCTGTCCAGATTGGATTTAGCTGGGTTGCATTTACTTACTTACTTACTTCCTTTTTTTACTCACTTCCTCTCATCATGTTTACATCCTTGAGAACTGTCTCGCTCGTTCCCGTCCACGAGTAACCTGGAAATCCTTTTTTTTATGTATGTCACTATCCAAGCTGCCTGACGCTCGTTCGAGTAAGATTAGATTAGATGAAACTTCAATGATCTCTGTGGGGAAATTGTTTCGTTGCAACAGCAAATAATAGGATACAGCAAAAAAAATAAAAAATAATAATAATAATAATAATATTAATAGGAGTACAGCAAATAGGAGGTAGTACACATCACACAACTAAGACAACTAGAATATTGTAAGTATATATGTAGCATATATGCAGGATGTGCAGTATTTTGTACACTTTTTGGTTGGATCTAACCATCTCTAAAAATCACAATGCATCTTGGAATCATTTATATTTGTAGGCATTTTTCCTCCAACAGATTACAATCCGATCATCCAGGATTCACGTTCATGCCAAGAGGGTCACAGGAACCATAAAATACATCACTTTTAGTTCAGTTGTTGACACGGCTCCCATGCTCTCTGCCTCCTAAATCTCACATCTTAGCAACTCGGCTACGAGAAAAACATCCACACTTTCACTTTTGTCTATTCATCTACCGCTTTGTTTGGTTGTTTCGTGTGTGCTCATCAACTCATAATTGTGATATTTCCAACAGCACCTGAAAGCAGCATAGGCAAAAGCGAAATGTCAGGCCAAAGCAATTCCCTGTATACAGCAGATTCCAAAGCATAGTATGGTGACTGGTGTGACTGCATGTATTTGTATGTGTGTGTCTTTCTGCCTGTATATCTATCACAGACACACGCACTCACACACACACACACACACACACACACACACACACACAAAGAGACATTTATCACTGGCACCATATTGCACTGTCAAGGTTTCTCAGTAATCTATAACTGGATTTCCAGGAAGACAAAAGCCATTCCCAGCAACGATTAACATTCCCAGTCAACTGTCCCCATCAACATTGCCTCCCTTTTTTTTTCTGTGCATGCAGGTTTTAAATTACAATGCTACAAAGGACTGAGAAGAGAACAACTTGACTGCCTTTGAAGAGCAAATAAACAAGAGGATGGAGAAAAATACACTTGCGCACCATTGCCTCTTCCACTCAGCAGGAATGGGCTGACAAGGACCTACACTGCTGCTTCTTGGTGCAAAAATCAGTTCTGAGTGTAGCTACATGGGGAGAACATCCTTCATCGTTGTCATATGAATGTTTTGCTACTCTCTACCCCAGACTGGAAAAATATTGATTCAACCTCTAGCCAGTTCATGAAAGCTTTTTTTACATTTGCTGTTCTAGACACCTGGGATCAACTGATCAAAGTGTGAATCAAACTTTTAAAATGACACAAAAATAAAATGTAAAATGACACATTTTGACACATGGTAACTACTTCTAAAAACACATCCTCTTTTTTTCAAGGTGGGGGGGGCTGCTACTGACACCGCTGCTGACAAAGCTGCAATATACAACTATAAAAAGTGCAGTTGAACATGTCGTAAAGGAGAGGGAGAGGAAGAGGACGTACAAGTGGAAACAGCGGCGGCGTGGTTTAACCTCCTGACCTATAGGAAACCCTGCCGATGTTTACATGCAAGTTGCGCTGAAGGAGAAGGCATTAAACGCCTTCCCAGGTCGATATTCAATACCGATTCGAGTGCAGTCATGTGTGGAGTTTACGGTCCGGTGGGTGTACACATTAAGCAGCAAAGCATCCTGGGAGGAGCCCCATTGCTTTCAGTGTGCAGATCCTCCCGAAGCGCAACAGAATCCATCACAACAGGTGATCGCAGTCATTCATCACACGTGCCCCCGGGCTCTTTCTATTCTGGACTTTCATCCTTAAGGCTTACGGTCCGTCCTAATTCCACATCAGCTGTAGGATTACCGTCGGTTCTGCTCGCGGTTGGATTCGGTGTTCGGCTGTTGCGAACTGGGTGTCTGTGGCACTCGTTTACGGGGGTCTTCACGTGTTCGCGGTGCTGTTTTTAGATGCCTGACGCACATCAGAGGCGCTCTGCCACCTCCCCACACCTCTCCCCCCGGCCCCCCCCCCCCCCACTTCACCAGCGAACTAAAATAGTCAGTGGACCCAGACCTGTCTAGAAACTGCTATTCTTACTGATAACTCTTTTATAGTGATTGCTGTGCTCCCCTTGACAGCATGAGCAGCACAGGGAGGACAGCAGGGAGGCCTACCTGCACCTGTCAGGGCTGTAATTCATCACCACACACAAACACTCACACTATGCTGGAGTTACACCAACAGGTTTTTGGTTTTTTTTCCAAGGTTGATGACACATTGTTACATCATCTCATAATAAACAGTGCATTTTTAAAATACAACTTTGTTTCCCCCTAGTTGCAAGTGCACAAATTAGTGTGGTACAAGCCAGATGGATGGGACTGTTCTTAACCAATCACGGTGAAGTACAATACCACCGTTTGGTTAGGGGGAAAGAGAAGTTTCCAGAAACCCACAAACTAGATATCATCGCAAGAAAGAAAAGTCCAAAACACTGAACATCACCGATCTACTTTCCCCTCCATGCTGCCAAACTGGAGTAGTGGAGTATCGTTGGGTTTTAATGAAATACCTATTAGCTTCAGACAGGGTGCAAGACAGAAACTCAGGCCTGAGGCAAATCTCCATTGTAATTGGACTGTGGCATTGTATGTTGGCTGACCATTTCTTTTATTCTTTTATTTCCAATACAAGCCGGCATCCTTCCCTCATCATTTATGCTTGCTGCTCCTGTTAAGAGCCGAGACTGGTCCATTTCTTAAAGCTGCTAAAGCAAATGTGTTACACGGGCACGAGCGAGAAAAACCTGATGAAAATTCCACTTTACGGGTGCAAAGAATCGCCATCCGCCATGCACCATCACAAATGCGCCATGTCTCCGATCAACCTGGCCTGCATTGTCTTCGGACGGCGGGAGGAAGCAGGAGCACCAGGAGTTAAACCCAGGAGAACATGGAGAGAACATACAAACTCCACACAGGAAGGACCCAGGAAACAAAACATGACCTTCCCCAAAATGACAAGTATTCAGTGTTAAGGTAGAAAAGCCTCTGAAACAGCATTTAGACCATGGGGCACTTGAACTCTCTGTTGAAACGCCCCCCCCCAAAAAAAGTCCAATCACAATTCAAGTTGTTCAATACACACACACACACACACACACACACATCTGAAAGAGGGGTCACTGTCCTGAAATCTGCTCCTCCCTGATCTGTCATGGCTGTGGCTCTGAAGCAACTCCACTTAGTTGCAGGTCACGCCCGCCATTTCCTCTGTGCCCTGTAAACAGTAATTCGCCTGAGCAGTTTGTAAACACAAAAGTGCACTTGAGCTGAAAATAAAAGGCTTTTAGGCTGAATCCAGCACAAGCCGGCTCGTCCTTTTGCATCCGAGCGTCTAAAACCTTTAGATGCAACTCTAAATGGTATTGAAGTGAAATCCTTTGGGTCGCCGGAAACTTTTAAACAGAACGCAGCTCCTCCAACTCGTGTTAATTAACGCCGCGCATTAATTATCCATGAATTACATGGAATTAGCAGAGGGATTATTTAGGCAAAAACAAAAAAATCTCACAGAACATTTTCCTTGAAATCTTGATTAGGTCCGTGTTCCAGATACCAGCAGATTTCAAAGGTAGACATTTTTGATGAGTGGATGTGATTCAGCACCACGCCAACGCTCATCAAGGGATCTCAACATTAATTAGAAAAACCTCTTAAGCATCTTCTGTGTATTGTTTTCTATCCACCTGCTGAACTGAAAGTGGGTTGGCCTATTACTGTGTAAATCCATCCAAACGATCATACGTAGATTTCCATCAGCGCTCTTTGTGCCGGGACCCGCAACAACAGCAATTCAGATCACAACATATTGCTGTCCTTGCAGTCTATTGTTTTTCTCCTCGCGTTCTAAATACCTAAAGGGCATTTTAGCTTCATGGCTGAACAGTGAAATCCATTTTCTCTCAATGGGCCCCCCTTTGTTCCATTGACTCCCATCGATCATAGTGTATTCCATCAGATGACTGGAGGAGGTATTGTGAAGACCATTGAGGTTCAACCAATATGGGTTTTGAAGACTGATACCATTACCCATATTTTGATGAGCTGATGTTTTGTGATTATATCGGCCATTTTTATGTAATTTACAAGAATTCAGTGTTTCCCCCAGATTTTTATTCTTGGCAGGGAGGAAAAGCTTCCTAACCAGCACTTAAGAATAGCGTTTTTTCAGGATAACTGAAATGTCAGTGCTGTTTCGAAAGATTGAATTTTATAAACATTCAACTCTTTCACCAAATGTGTTCTGCATGTGGAAAAGCCACTGAATCAGCATTTAGATCACGGGACATTAAGCTCTCCACTAGATGACACTGACTGGTCCGATATCTAATATTTAAATAAAAGGCCAATCTTGGCCCCATATATCGCTCTAACCCGATCAACATGGGTAGTACTGGGATCGGTCCCTCCTGCGCTGATGACCATAAACCAGGCTAAGTGTGTGTCTGCCCGGTGATGTCATCCAGGCACCGCGTTTGAAAGTGAGTTATCATGAACGCTCGCCAGGGAGCGCGAGGCAGTATAAAGGAACCCCGATTTAGATTCACATTTTCACTCTGATCCGACAGGCCATCTGATGTCACACCTGTGCGTCACCGCTGTCTGGGGCGACACGCTCTGCCAACTCTCAGCCCGGTCTGTCAGCAGGCTCCGTCTCATTCACCGGGGTTTAATTACCGTCCCCCAGTGTGTGGAGACAAGAGGCTCTGTGCCAGGTGCATCCATGTAATTACCGAGGTTCGGCCGATACCGGTCAGGACTGAATTGGCTGATAGCCTGTATTGTGCCCTGATTTTCAACGTCTTAAAATTTGAGCATTTTCATGCCAAAAACATTCCAGACAACGACCGGTATCAGAAATGTGTTCCTGTCAGGGTGGAAAAGCCTCTGAAACAGCATCATGCCACACTAAAACTCTCCCCTGAAACCTGATCAAAACGTCTCATTAGAATCAGCAGCATAGAATCTGGGTTTCAATACAGACAACTAGTGTAGATCAGTTCTATAATAAACATGGAATCAATCAAACTGCATCATATCCATCATATCAAAATGTCTAAATCTAGTAATTCCACACTCAGCTCTCTCTGTCAAGCGTCACACACTGCAGCAGCAACAGAAGATGCTCATCCAATCAAACAACTATAAAGCTTTAATTTGACTTGTGTAATTCTGATGTCATGTGTTATGTAAACTTGCTCTGCCCTGTTTGTTCAGTCTTAGTGAGTAGAGCAAGGCGTCAGTCCAAAGTGAGAAAGTCTGCACAACGTGTGACTTGTTGCAGCTCGCAGTGACGTCATGGGTCTCGTCGTCTCTGCTATGTGATTATTGGCACCCGTTAGAACAGTTCAAATCAATTTTGTTGGGGCGTCCTGGTGGCTCAGTGGTCTAAGGCGCATACCACATAACGGTGACATCCTTCCTCTCTCACCTGATCTTTCCTGTCTCTCGCTATGGACTATCAAATAAAGGCAAAATGCCCCAAAAAATATCTTTATAAAAAAATAAAAATTTGTGGAAATAGCAGTGATTGCAGTGATTCAATCACCTGACGGGTTGCAGGTGCCCACATTCTATAAATGGACCAAGTGTCTGTTCTACTTCCCTGGTTGTCTGTGAAAATTATAATGCATAATTGACATAGATACTTTTCGATTTTGAAGGCATAAAATATTTTAAAATATATTGTTTGATCATGCGCTGTTAAAAAAAACCAGATGAATGTGTGAACACTGAAAGTTGTTTCAATTTCCAATTAGTTCATTAGATATCGTACATCATCTGCATAATATGCAAGGGTGACAATAATCTTGGCCAGAACTGCAGGTTGTGTAATTGATGGTTAAATCCAAATGGTAAAATCCATAACTTGATATGATAAATGAGGCTTCTGGCATATTGAAGCTTTAGTTCCACAAACATTTCTTGGAGACAGAGCTGCTCTGGGAGCAGAAATAATCTCATTGGTGGAGTTAAACCTCAGTGGGCGGAGCCAAACAACCTGCAGAATGACACTGAAATAAGTGAGACATGTTTCCCAAGATGACAGTTGCCGTGTTGACTGTTTACAGCGAGCACGAGGACCATAAAGACAATATAGGGCACAGAATACAAAAGTTAATCTAACAAAACGTGAAATTCAATTTCTTCGAGTGACAATTACATTTAAGGCACTGGATCTGAGAACCAATAGGGCAGTTTTTTTTTTCCTCCTGCATACCCTTAGCCCATTGATCGAGTTAGCTGGCAAGAAACGTGCCTTGCCTCCACATGTCTGATGACTCAGGAGGCCAACTGGCAGCGCGGCAACATGTGCCGAAGCCGGAGGGATTCGCGACTTCAGCTGCGCGCTGACCTACTTACCTGTATGACCCGTTTTGTTTTCCGTTAAAAATGAATGACACAGAAGCCTGAGAAACCTGGGGGAGGAGGAGTATATGAAGGGAGCGCTGAGCTGAGGATGAAAAAAAAAACACCAGATAAAGTATGATTTGAAAACGGAAGGAGGCAGGCCACTAAAACAGATTAAATCAATAACTCCTCAGGGGGATTCTAGCTGTAATGATAAATATCGTTCTTCTTCATTTTTCAAGACTGTGGTTGTACTGGGCAACTCCCAGTGGTGCCTGTGTGGAACTGTGCGCTGGAAAAGAGAAAACATGCTCAGTTGACATTCCCCGGATAAGCAAAGATTATTTTAGTGCACCCCCTCTTCCTTCAGCCTTTCTCCTGCCTTGCCCTTGGCCTTTACAGAAAATGAGTCACCGTATTGACATCGCTACACGCTGCAAAAAGTGTGATCTTAACAAGTCACTGTATCCACTGAACCTTGTATCCAGCCTCAAATCTATCTATGGGGTGTGATATTTTTGATTTCTTCCGTCTAGAATACTGTTGAAACCAATGAAATTCAATTGGAAACAAGTGGTAGATTTTTTCAGTTTTAAGGGAATAATATTGAAGACTAGACTAGTTATTCTAGTCAATGCACTGTAATCAAAGCGACTACAATCAATGGTCAGCGTGCAATACTCCTCAGGGTGGGTTGTTGGCATTTAAGGTAAACAAAGGTATGACAAAACCAAGATATTAGGCAAAATGAACAACCTGCCACTCCATGTTTCACGCTGGATCAAGCCTACCATGATCCCATCTCCCCGTCAGCCTCTCACACTCCGAGAGACTACTACTGGACTACTACTCGACCCAGAGAAGCTGTGCTGAGCACGTGCAGCGCGCTCATTTTCTGCAACACCCTGCTTCATATTCATCCATTTACAGACAGTAAAGCCATGGGCTCAAGGTTGTTATTCGCCTTCCCGTCCAACAATTCCTCGCTGGGACTCAACACAGTAACCCTCCACCAACTCGGTCCTCAACAACCATTAGGCCTCAACAGTTGAACACTTGACAGATGGATTGCACAATGCTCCCACCCAATGGTTCAACACAAGAGCTGCAATTAATTTCACTTGAAAATGAAAATGAAGCTTGTTTTCAATGTTTGTAAACAGGTCCTGAGGTTTCCTTAAACATCCTCCTTGTTGTACAATCATATTTCTGACGAGAGGATCAAGGCTATTCACTAGAATTACAATTTTTATTTCATCCTCTCATTTTTTGGAATTCCATTCAAAAACCCCAATTACCGAATCCTCCTCCTTCCAATCACACTACTAATCAATACTCCTGCTCCTCACCTACAGGGTGAGGGCTGCTGGCCCCCTTGTTGTTCTTCGGTTCCATCGTGTTGTTCTGCTCTAGGAAGCTCCAAACCTGAAGAAGAAAAAGGCAGTGGGAGCTGGGAGGGGAGATCACATGAACCCAACACACCAGACGCCCTGCAGCATGACTAATCCTTGTTGCTAGGAGCAAGACTGTAAGCTGAGAAGTTACACACATAGGGCATGGGTTGAGACTACGGTTAAACCTATATATTGGGCCGATATTGTCCTTTTATTAAAAATATATGGTCGGACATGAGAGGGAGTAGGACAAGATCACTGAATAGGAAGTAGAGGAGCAATGTGCTACCTTCTCCCGGTCCAGGCTGCTGTCGTGATCCTTCAGCCCCGGCATTGTGCTCTGCAGCATGGGGAGCTGGGTGAACATGTACATCAGTTTGTCTATGGTATCAGTAGCAGCCGCGCTGGGAAGCTCCTGAAGAGGAACCAGAGATTTCATAAGTGTGTCAACCTGGGCAAACATTATTTTCCTTAGGCTGTTCCTTGTTGTCATGGGGTCAGCAAATAGTTTGCAAATAAGTGGTTTAGTGAGGACTCCAGACCTCCACTGGCACACAGATCATCCTGTAGTAGAGGTTGGCGACTCCCTGCTCGATGCCGTCCAGTGTGTTTTGGGCCTTCTTCAGCTTGGCCTCCAACTGTCGGACGCGGTCGTCTTCCTGCTGCAGCTCTGCCTCCATCTGCTCCTTCAGCTTGTCAAACCTTTGAGCAAACAGACGGAGACGTTTTTAAGACAGGCCCCCCTTCCTCTCCCCATATAATAAAACCGATGAACGCAACTTCTAAAAATGGCAGTGCCGTGTCTCGCTGAGCAGGGTACACCGACGCTTTTAATGGCGCTATTTGAAGCTGGGCCTGTAATACCTCCTGAGCCGTGTCGAGCTTCATTCCTCCTCTGAATGAACTTTAAGATGGAGTGAAAAAATAGCTCCCCGTCCCAGATGTCTGAAAAGATTAAGATGTACTGGCAAAAAGAGGATCTGATATTGAATATGTCATCGAGCGATAGTACATTTTGAGAATGTCTCGGGGAGAAGAGATGGAGAAAACATCTCAGGAGGAATCAGCCCAGGCATCAATCAGGACCCAAGTCGCACCGAATTGTTTGTTAACAGTCTCAATATGCCAGGCCGATAAAGCTTTGACTCAATCAAGCCACAAGTAGCCTATCAAGGCTACTAATCATCACCCCTATTATGAAACCATTCACACACCCATAGGCATTTATCTACTACCCAGCATATGTTTTCATGTGATAAATCTTAAAAGACAGCCATGGTGATCCATACTGATGGCTCACATCATGTGGCAGGCCAAGCATCTAGAATGGGTAGTATTGCAGGAAAATGCTACTTTCCTTCCAGGGCCGGTTTCAGACTGGGGCTGTGGTCAGAGATGGTGGGTAGGCATAATTTCCCCATGGAACAGTGTGCCATGGCTTTACTATATTGTTAACTGTATTATGTTTTATTAAATGATGATGAGTAAATGATGGGAGTGTGGATGAATTAGCCTGTACAGCAGAGCTCCAGCAGCAGTACCTTGTGGATCCAGGCCCAACGCTGAACTTGAGGTGGGCGTGCTGGAGCTCCAGATCAGCCAGGTCGTCAGTCTTCTGCTTGACCAGCTCCTCACACTGAGTCATCTGCATGTGGAGCTGCTCCCTAATGGCCCCCTGTGACACTGCCCTCTTCACTAGCTCCTACATAACATAGCATAGCATAGCATAGCATAATATAACATAGCATAGCATAGCATAGCATAGCATAGCATAGCATACCATAACATACTATAGCATAACATAATATAGCATAACATAACATAATCTAGCATAGCATAGCATAATATAACATAACATAATATAGCATAGCATAGCATAATATAACATAATATAACATAACATAATATAGCATAGCATACCATAACATAATATAGCATAGCATAGCATAATATAATATAGCATAGCATAATATAGCATAACATAACATAATATAACATAATATAGCATAGCATAATATAGCATACTAATAAATGATATTTAATGATCCTGGGGGGTCACTGCAGCAGCAGAATCAGATCAGTAAATCAAGACTAGATATAGACATATTAGACAGTAGGGTGCAGATAGTAATGTAATAAATAGAAAATGTAGCATCGCCTTGCTAACAAGAGTTGGTAAACAGAGTTTGCTGTTTGTGTTTCCTCAGGCAGATTGCTCTGAGGTTTAGGGGCCTCAGTAACAGTGTATGATCATAGCGTAATGATGAAATGGTCCCAGTCATGATGGTGAAGGGGTTCAAGGGTGGTCAACGTGGTTATTAATCTGTGCTGTTGCATCCTGTGGTCATCCTGTGGCCATATAGTCTTCACACATCCACCTAAGGCCGTTCAACTGGGAAATAGGTTTTGGAAATAGGTCTTGATACCGTAACACTTCACTGTATCGGTCCACAGAGGTTTGCTAATATGTGTAACTTAATCCAAACAACAAAGACCCGTTCACAGTAGCATCGATCATCCAAGCACCTCAGGGGAAATAACCAATTCTGTTTCCCATGGTGGTTTACTATATTAAAAAAGAGATCAGTTAGGGGCTCGGTAGTTATTTCCAGTGTCAGGCTTCACAACCACAAGCTCTGGCACCTTAGGCTGGAGTTTCTAACGCACTGGTTCTTCTTATTTTCTCATTTCTGTCATGATTTCTGTCCTTTGTACTTTGTTGAAATTGGAGTTAACCTGAAAAAATGCTTCATAAATAATAAAGGGGACTTGTATCGACTACCTGCAGATCATTGCAGCCCAGGGCCTCTCTCAAAGTATCGATATCCTCCACCAGTTTGATGCTGGACTGGGAAGTACTGGGGCTGAGGGGAGACTGCTGGGCTGCAGGGAGGCACAGAGCACAGATCAGTTGACAAACAGTTTAACTACAGGTTTTCTTGATGTTGATTATTATGTCACTGGATACCGCTTAATGAAATAGGTTTTATTGTTGATAAACAGATAATGTATTGTTGCACTGATAATGTATTTATGTGTTTATTGTGTGTAATGCTGCCTTGCTATTTTTAAGTCCTGTGTATTTATTTAGAAAGGCAAAAGTAATAAATTAGAATTATTCTCACTACTTCAATTGAGTGAGTAAATTGTACTATTTTCACTATTTTTGAAGTCAGTACTTTTACTTTTACTTAAAGTGGTAATCCATGAGATCCTTGTTGTTTTTTTTAAATTTTATTTTGGCGTTGTCTTTGGTGCTAAGCGCTGATTGCTGTAACAGTAAAAGCTTTCCTGGTTGCATCACTGTTGTGTTTACCGATGGATGACAGAGTAGATAGAGAAGAGTTAAACAGTTATTTATTTATAAAACAATGGTGCAGATTATTAATTTAAGTATCTTTTGACAGGTGTTGTTGACATCACAACCTGGCCAGTTTGAGTGATACTGAGTGAAACAAGGTCAGGGAAAGTCAGTGAACGTCATCAGATCCATGGGTTTGGATTTGATGACATTCACTGACTTTCCCTGACCTTGTGTCCCTCATCACTTTACTCTGTACACTTTATATAAGCTCCATTTTACGTTAATTTAAGTAGATTTTTACAGCCGCAATTTCAGTTCTACTTAGGTCGAATTTCAGCATTTGTTCTTCCACATGGCTATCCCAGCTTCCAGCTTGAAGAATCTTGTGAAGTTCACTATGGCGGACGTTTGGCTGTGAACATTGAGCCAGAATGCTCTTGAAAGTGTTTGGGGATTTGTAGGTTGCGTAACCTGAAACAGCACAGCGTGGTTTCAATGAATGACGGAGGAACGCAATATGCCACCTGTCCTCTTACGCAATACCTCTGACAGGAACCGTGTCCGCTTCAGCCTTTTTTCCCTGCATCTGAAAGAGATAAAATGAACTGATTCATCCCACTGGAAGGTGATGTTTCTCTCCCTTTAAAAGCTCTGGTTGTTTTGCTTCTCTTCCTCACCTGCTCTTTAGACCTGTTCTCCCCCCAGCTGCTGCGATGATCCCCATCCTTCGCCATCTTCTTTTTCACTGCAGTCAATTCACTCAGCTGGCGCTCCATGTTCATTTTCTCCTCCATCACCTCACGTTTCATCTGAACCAGTTGGCCCTGGTGGATAGTCAAGAACGCAACTTTTTATTTTCTTCAAGTATCGCCGCTGCCTGGGAGGGAAAACCTTGTATCACAAGCACGTCAGCTTTTGAGGAACTAAGAGAAATAGGCTTGTTTTTATCAACGTGACGGCCATACTATTTTTGAGTTTATCCAATGTGGTTTGTTTAAGTTTTTCATCAGCCCAAGGGTTTTTTCTCAAGCCATAGAGGACAATGAAATACTTCCAATGAAATGAAAATACGTTTCAGGGTTTTCACATGACAACAGTGATATCCTTCTGAGGCACATTTCAACTGAGGTGTCAGAGGCAGGCAGAAGTGGCGCCACTCAAGAGCAGGTTGGGGTTCAGGGGGTCTGTCTAAAACCGGGGCACTCAATCGTCTTCATATCACAGACCAGCCCCCAAACAGTCACATATTGGACATCTATATTTATAGATTACAGAACTGTCTGCACTGTGCATGAGGAGATAATAGCAGTGAGAGTGAAACCTGTAATTATCTTCTTCTTCTTCTACCGGCTCTAATTGGGATAATTACTAGTTAAATACACCATGATTAAAATAAACTATTCCTAACGGACACGGGGGTCTCTAAACCCCACCTCGGGAACCTCTAGACACCTATAGCTGTGTCTTACCGTTGCGCTGTCTGCGGCAGCTACTGCCGACCGGGACATTTTGGCCACTTTGTCCAACTCTGTCTGTCCAACAGCCACTGCAGTCTGTAGCTGCTCCCTAAGCACGGGCATCTCCTGCATCTCCTAGCCACAGCAAATACACAGCTCAGGATCTCTGTTCTCTGTTGACTGGTTACCACCACCACTTGCTGTTATATTGTGACAGTGTCTGACAGCGTGCAGCTTACATGCTGCAGGTGCTCGTGAACGTTCAGGTAGGTGCTGTGGATTTTCTCAGCCTCTGTGATCTTCATCCTCATCTCCTCCAGGTTGTTCTCCAGCTGTCGCACCCGCTGACGATGGGGAAAATAGAGCAAGCGCTTCAACAACATAACGTGACACTTTATCGCTCCTCTCTGCTATTGTTAAGTGCCTTGGGCGCCTTGAAAGGTGCTCTAAAAATAAAAAAAAACACATGGTTCGCCTGTTCAGATGCAACCTCGCCTCTCGTGCCCTCCCGCAACGGGAAAACCCTAACCCTGTCAGTTGTGCCGAGTGGTTGAGGTACACCCTGACCTGGTTAAAGGCGTGCTCGTCGTCATCAGGGGTAGCTGCATGCTCCAGGGCTTCCAAAGTCTGCTCCATCTCCACCAATTGAGCTTCTTTGGCCCTCAAAGCAAACTTTAGTCTGTTATGTCGATTGATCAGGATGTGCATCTGATGCTGCTCTTGTTCTACTTCGGTCTGAATAGACAGACAAGACAGGCAAACAAAAAGAGTAATGGAAAACAAACAAACAAACAAACAGATGGTGAGTCAGAGTGGCAGACAGATTGCCAGATATTCGATCACACAGCGACATCAGGATTCAGGCTTGAACAACTAAAAGAACGCCCTTCTGAAGTGCCCTTGAGCAAGACGCTGAACCCTGACACACTCACTCACTGTAATAAGCAGCTAAATGACTAAACTGCAACTGTAAAACTCAATGCCAGGCAAACGCTGGTAAGTCGTATGTTTGTCTACTATACAACAAAGTCTTCAGTCTCGGCCTGTTTATTCTAGCGGCTGCGTGTAGTACCGACGTTTCACTACGTCTGTCTGCTGTACCAGCCATCCACGCTGTTACCTCCAGGCTTAGGCCTCCTGGCAGAGACTTGAACAGTGGACTTTGACATCTAGTAGGTTTGTCATCATTGTCCAAGATCTGTTTTGCTGCATTGTACTCCGCCTGAACCCGTTCCTCTGAAAATGAAGATAGTGGATATTTGAGCAATACATGATGAGGTGAATTTTAGTTTTCATACAACTACGCCCTAAAAACAATCACTTTAATATACCTACAATATTCCTATTGGGACTTCTGGTGTGTCTGTGGAACTCAAAAGTGAATTTATTATCTCCTGTGGTATCCTTACAATATTCCTATAGTCTTATAGTGTTTCTGCAGAATTCAAAAGTAAGTTTATAGTGACTTGCAGTTCATGGTATTTTTAATTTCCTATGGCAGTGGTTCTCAACCTTTTTGGGGTCCTGGACCCCCTGCATATTTTTGATCGACCCTGAGGACCCCCCCACCCGATCTGGGGGCTGGGGGTGCAATTTGATAGAAACAGCAGAAACTGCATTTTAAATTGCATTATGGCATTTATTCACTCTTTGAGGCAAATGAGCTTTCAGTTGTAACTTCCAGAACAAAAAATCATACTTATGCAGTAGCTTCTTGGCATAATGTAACACAACAGCATAGTTATGCAGTTTCCAGAAATATGTAACAAAACAGGATATTTATGCAGCATCTTCTGAACATTATGTAACAAAACAGATGCAGTAGCTTTCAGATATAGGAACAAAACAGAATTTTTATACAGTAGCTTTCAGAAATATGAATGTAATAAAACAGATTTTTTATGCACTCTTCAAGAACAAAAACAAACATAAGTATGAACTCTCAATGAATATCGTATAATTAAGTCTTAGTTTTATCTGTAGAGGCAGATGGTGTGTGTGTGTTATCAAAGCAAAGCATCCTCACTTCTGTTTTTGTGTCACTTGGGTGTGGTGTGGTGAGGTGTGCTGTGTAACTGTTAGTGAGACACTCATGAGTTTCTGTAACCTGGGTTGAATAGTGGCAACAGCTGTAATGATACTTCTCTCCAGTTGAAGTCTGTTTCTGTGTTTGGTCTTTATGTGTGTCAGAGCTGAGAAAGTGACCTCACACAAGTATGTCAACCCAAATGGCTGCAACTGGTAGATAGCCTCTTTTGCAAGCTCCGGGTACTCCTTCTCCACACAGCACCAAAACTGTGTCAGTGATGTCTCTGAAAACTTCAGTCTGAAGACAGGTCAACGAGGCTCTCGTGGAGTTGCTCTGGTGCTGTATCCATGCTGCTGTGCATGAACTTTATCATACATCTGAAGAACAGTTTTGTCATTACCTTGCAAGCTTGTGTTCAACTCATTCAGACGGCCAAAAACATCAGCGAGGTAAGCCAGGTGAGCCAACCAGGTCTGGTCTTCCAGGTTTAGCCAGCCAGAGGATGTCCATGCTCTGAGAGGAAATCGTGCACCTGCTCTCTCAGTTCGAATAGTCTCTGTAGTGCTTTCCCCCTTGATAGCCAACGTACATCTGTATGTAGCAGCAGCTGATGATGGTCACTGCCCGTTTCCTCGCACAGCTTGTGGAACAGTCTTGAATTGAGAGGTCTAATCACTTTCACAGCGTCTGTCAAAACACTGTCCAGTTCTGGGCTCATGCGTTTGGAAGCCAACGCTTCTCTGTGAATTATGCAGTGCATGCTTTGGATGTCGGGGTTTACCTGCCTGATGCGCGGTGCCGACCTGTCATAGACGCTGCCCCGTCTGTGCATACATGCGAGCAGCGCTTCCAGTCCAACTCGTGCTCCGTGAAAAAAACAGTCAATCAAATTAAAAAATGTCCTCACCCGTGGTTTTTTCAGGTAGTGGCTTGCAGAAGACGATGTGTTCAACTATATCGTTGACTGTGTCATCTTTGAAACGAGCAAGCATGACCAACTGGGCTTCTCCATTCACGTCAGTAGACTCGTCTAACTGTACCGCAAAAGATCCCGCTCTTTTCAGTTTGTCGGTCACCTGCTGAACAATGTCACCAGCCGTCTCATCCACCCTGCGGCATATAGTGTCGTTAGACAGCGGTACTGACCGGACTGCATCTGCGCTTTTTTTTATCCACCATGGTTTCAGCTAGGATAGATGCAGCTGGTGCAATTAGCTCCTCAGGTATTGTATATGGCTTTTTAGCTTTGGCGACAAGCAAAGCTACCTGGTAAGAAGCTTGAAGGGAAGTTGCTGAAGTCTGACTTGCGGCGCGCATGTGATTTTGCGCCCCGCTGAACTCGGACAATTTTCGCGTGAAAAAGTCAGCAGTCTTGCCCACTGACGATTGATGCCTGGTGCTCAGATGCCGCTGCATGTGTGCCGGTTTCATGGCATGGTTTGAAAGTACCTCTCCACATAAAAAACACAGAGGCTGCTGAGGGTCCGAATCAGTTGCAGTAAATCCCAACATGATGTATTCTTCTTTATAAAGTCTCTTTTTGCTGTGTGTCTTATTTTTCTTTTCCGGTGGCCCAGAGTCTGCTTCGTCCGAAACAAGCGGTCTTTTTTAAAATTTGAGCCATTTCTCCATCTTGTCTTGTCAGTTGAACTTCGTCTTCTTCTTCTTCTTCTTCTTCTTCTTTGTGTAACTGTGCTTATCATCTTCTTCGTTTGTTTGTAACATTAGCTTAATTTCAAGCGCTAACCTGAACCTTGCAAGCTAATGAGTTTAATGCCATTTCTATAAATGTCATAGGATCTTTTTTAAAAGATATTTTATTTTCACGGACCCCTTGCAATTACACCACGGACCACTAGGGGTCCGCGGACCCGCGGTTGAGAATCACTGTCCTATGGTATCACTAGTTGATGGTATTCCTAGAATATTTCCTGTAATATTTCTAACATTGTGTCTATAAAACAAATTGCTGTGATGCTTGTAGTATCTTTGTATAATTCACTATAAAAATACTAGTTGTTTTCCGTTTGTTATGTTTTAAATGTGGGAACCTGCCAGGTTGCCCTCAAATGTTTACATACCTAATTTTTGGATCTGAAGGCACTGCTCTCGCATCGTCAGAGTCCTGGTATCCTTTATGTCTTTGTCGGAAGGAAAATCCATATTTATTCATTGATATCAAACCGATCTGTGACGTCTATGTCTATGTGACTTACAACCTTGTCTATCGTACATTGCATATGTAACCGGCAGAATTACTGCTTTGAGTTTTGTCCCTCTGCTGTCACCGTAGCTCCCTCCTCCCCGGTCACGCCCCATGTCATTAGCTTTAGTGCTATAAAAGAGGTCGCACCGGTAGGCTTTTGAGATCCCCTGGTTCTCTGTGTCCTCTGCAGCCACTGTGTGTTTAATGGCGGTGTGAGCTCTGTGAAAGCTATGTGTCACTGCCTCCCGTGATATACTATTTTATTTCTGTGAACTGTTGTGTCTAATGTTAAATTATTGGGCAACCGGTGTCCCGACTGTTTGCCGGATGCTTCCGGGTGGTCTGCAATACTGCCGAAGGTAGTGGTACGCTAATTTTTGATCATTGTCAGTGCGACATCATGCTTTGTGTTCTGACATTGTATGTTTGATGTTTGGACCGTAGGTCTGGGCGCACACTGTGGTTGTCAGTGTGTGGGGGTTTGTGGTGGTAAGCGCCAGGGTTCCTCCAGTTGCCATCCTTATGGTGTTCAGTGGGCACTGAGGTAAAAGTAGCTTTTAATTTTATTGTCCAACATGATGCAGGATTGATTTGTTGTTTATCTATTTTGTTTGGGCAATACTGATTTTAACTTTTCTGTCCTTAGTGAGATGCCACTGCTGTTTTGCCTGTTGCTAAAGTAGCCTATGGTACATCGAGCTATTGCCTTTGGTTGTGTCTTTTTTTTTCATTGGTTTAATCAACTCTCCCCCGTTGTCCCCTCTCCCTCCCCCAGATTCATAGGAAAGCTGTTCAAGGGCAGGTCGCCGTCGTCCTCTTCGCGCACCGCACTTCGCCTTTTTGTAGTGGTAACGCACACCTCACGTTTGCAGTGTAATCACCATTATTCCCGTTTGTGGTCTTAGTGCCTATGTTTGTGTGCGTGGGTGTGTTTGTGTGATCGTAGGCACTCCAGGATCACGGGTGGCGTGTCACCTTTTCTCTGGACAGGTAACCGCGCCCTACAGCTAACTAACTAGGGCTATTACTAACTATAACTATTCGCCCTTATAGTGCAGGGCTGCAGCAATTATTGAGGGTGTGCTCCCACTATGGTGAAGAGTATGACATTAAGTATAATGCAAAGAAGAGCATGATAATGATAGCAAGAACTAGAGAGGACAGGAAACTAGTTTTCCCTGTCTTTGACCTCTGTGATTCTCCTCTTAAAACTTGCCAGGAAATCAAATACCTGGGACATGTCTTTTCTGATGACCTCTATGATAATAGAGATATCTTTAGACAATGTTGTAGACTATATGCTCAGGCTAACATGCTCATACGTAAGTTCAGTATGTGCTCTGACCAGGTCAAATGTGCACTATTTAAAGCTTTTTGTACACCTATGTACACAGCTTACCTCTGGTGTTCCTATAGGAAAAGCAGCTTTCAGAAGCTAAAGGTGGCCTATAATGATGCCATGAGGCTGCTGCTCCAGGTACCTAGATGGCATAGTGCCAGCCAACTATTCATGTCCAATGGTGTGCCCACATGTGAGGCCCTCCTAAGGCACTCCATGCATAACTTTATGTGCCGCTTGGATGAGTCAGATAACTGCATCATTGAGGTTTTAAGTAATCCTAGTATGAGCTGTCTCAGATACAAGTCTAGACTGAGAAATCATTGGCGTAAGAGCCTTTTAATGATATAATGTTTGATGTTCTTACATCTGTCCTCTGTAAAGTTTGTCTTGAGACTGTTCTGTTGTGTCTCGTATGTGTATTTTATGTATATTTGTTTTTCTATGGACCCACTAGTGTCTGCAATAAAGCTGAATTGAATAACTCATTCCCTTTATTGTATATGTGTTTGCTCCAGTGCAACAACAGGTTGGCTTTCTTTTAACTGGACATATTTTTAATAAAGTTTGTTTATTTTGGAATCACGTCTCCGTCCTATCTGTGTACGTACCCCACTTGTCTCAAGCTTGTGTGGGATATACCCGAACTCGTCATATCTTGGTGTGAAAGGCCCCAAGTGGCGTTGTCGGCACTCTAGCGCCAAGACCTTATTTCCAGTTGGTCACAAATATAGTGTATATTTTCATGTAATGTGAATGTTTCACTTTCGAGGAAAAAAAGAAGCTTAACCAAGGGTGGTAATATATTCAAGTAGAAGCACTGTTACTCTGCTGACCTTTTAGTAGAATTACTGGTGTAAAAATCGACCTGTATATCTTTCCCATAGACGTATACGTCTAGGATCTTGATCCCATGTAATGCAAAAAGGATGAGGACCGAGCTCAATATCATATTGCACGTTGTCTTAAGTGTAATAAAAATACGATTCTGAAATTCATGTCATTATTCAATTTGTGATGTTTTTGCTATTTGGTAAGGGGTTATCCAACTAGCTAACCGAGCTAGCGTTAGCGAACTAGCCAGACAACAGCCAGCCTAACGTAAACCAATAAGACTAGCTGGATGGATGTTAACTAAGCTATCAAATAAATCTATGTATTTAACATTAGTTAACTATATTTCCTCTACGTGCATATGGTTTTATGATCTGTTTCTGCAATACTTATGGAGAGCCTACACAATGTGTACTCCTAATTCTTTAGTCAAAATGTACTACAAACTACAATCAATTTCACATTTGTTCTGCATTTTTGTAAGTCATTCAAATTTATACAGATAGCATTTTAGTGTTTGTAGATACTGAAATATTTGTGGATCGTGACACATATTTATGGATTGTCCTCTGTGGGTTACGTAAAGTCCAATAAAACACTTTCATACCTTTGCTACCTGCTGACTTTAGTAACTGTCTGTATAGCGCCTTGTTAGTGTTTCTGAACAGCATGTACATTAGTCCTTAAAACACTCCCAGTGCTTAAATAGGTTTGTTCTCATTAATGGCACGGTTCAGTAAAAGTTACAGCACAAACACCCTTCACCTTAAGACCTGAGATTGAGCTCAACTTCAACACTCAGATCCACTGTAATAACGACTTTTTTATTTTATGGTGGCCTGCAGTTTCATATCAATTTAAGTTTCACTAGTGACTGAGACTGTGCACACAAGTTGACTGATGGCAGCATAACTACTTTCTGCCTTTTCTACAGTTTCTTCCATTATTTTGGCTTTCACACAACAGGTTCTATCAAATAGTGACTGTTTCACTAAACCCCACCAATTTGTTCACTATGTATTCATACTGCACTATCAATATCCTCAAACAATCGACATTGTATTATTTTCTAAAGGGTAACTAAAACATGTTTAGGTTACAATACTTTGACAAGAAGGCATTTACTGTTTTGAAGGCAAAGTCTAATGCAGAAAATATGCTGAAATGAATCTGAAGTATTCACTATTCGCTATTAACACAAACATCAACCTAACCCTAACACCAATAAAACATGAAATTCTAATTACTTTGAAGCCCAATACAATCACAATGCATATTCCCTTTTTTGTAAGTGCCCTTGAGTCAAACTCAAATCAACAACACAATCAATCAATACCACAGGAGTCCTTTTCCCACCTTGAGAGGGAAAAATTGCAGCTGTAAAAAGCATAAAATTGCATTGAACGGCATGTAGTTATAGTACAGTGTTAACCAGTGCTAGATCTAAATCATGACCACATAACCTTGATCACCACCAGAGCTTAAAAACGGATAAATAGGTTTGCTCTTATTAATAGCATTGTTCTGTAAAAGCAACACATTGACCAACACCCTTGGCCTTGTTGAAAAGCCTTGGGACAAGGGACACAAATGGAAGCACCAGGGGGGACTGGTACAATGGTTCAAGTGTACATACGGCCTGTACACTTCATGTTTTCTACATCCATTTTTTTTGTGCGTAGGACAAAGCTTATTTCAGTCTAAGTTCACATTACATTTATCACACCCATGGTGTGCAGGTATCGCTGCTTTGAAAGAGGAAATATCCCTTCATCGTCTGATAGAAATGGGATTAACACTTGAGGTGCATTGCAAAGCCTCATAAGCATATGCAGTATTATTACATTATAATCACATGCATTATAAAACATTATGAAACACAGTATAATACATTCTGACTGGCAGGACTGTTAGGAACATATTAGCTATACAGAAAGTATCCATGGAGTTGCATATTATGTTATATTTATAATGAATGCAATACTCCCATAATGTGCGCATGATGTGCCAAATGACAGTTTAGCAGCAAAACGTCAAAGTAAATGGTTCAGGGTTCCCACCAAGGCTTATGTAAAACTCCATGACTTTCCATAACTAAGTCAGAGTAGTGAAGTAGTTTGGTTTTCCTTCCAGTTGGACTGAAAACCACCATCTAATGCAACCAGTGCTGGTAGAGTGGCCTTGCAGTTAGAGAGCCCGTCTCATGACCAGACGGTCACAGGTTTGACTCCCACAACAAGTCAATGTGTCCTTGAGCAAGCCGCTGAACATCCCACCTGTTCACTTACTGGATAAAAGCATCAGCTGTATTGTATGATGTAGTCGTGCATTGCTCAAAAGGTAATAGACATTGAAAACATTGAAAAGTGTGTAGACATGGATCTCTGTCAGTAGCCCGGTCTGAGTCACAGCTCTGATGGATGTCATGGACGAGGACTCTCTGAGGCAATCTGTGGCCGGCGTCGAACTCGGATCTGAATTTCCTCATCCTGAGAGAAAGAGGTAAAGTTAGATTATCATTGTCTTCCATTTTCGTTTGGATGATGTGATATTGATTGTGTCTGTGGCGAATGGAGATCAGAAATAGACTTGTGGTGATAAAACTTTACTTTTGCACCCTCTGACTTTGTTCATACTTTTATTTGAATTGCTTGTTATGTTTTTTGATATGTACTGTTTCAGGAGTGTCTGCCGTCTCTTCTCCTTCGGTGTGTTCACTGTTGGGGTTGGACATCTCATAGTCGGACATGGCGCTCTCCACCGCCTCCTCGTCATAGTCTGTCTGGTATTCATCAGACAATTCCTCTGAAGGCAAAGAGAGAAAATGATTTGAAAACGAAAATTAATATTTGTAAAATGTTGTTCCAAAATTTAGATATCCACCATATGAAACAAATAATAGCACAAAATTACAAATTATGTTATTAGTCTTTAAATTGGTAATCCTCAAAGTCCTGTTTCATGATTTGGGTAAAACTATTCAGATTTTCACCTTGAGGAAGGTGCGACGGCAAAAAGTGGTGGTGTATTGAAATCCCTCTGACCTCTAAATAAAGACATTTTATGTATGTATACACACTTCACAGTTGTGTGGACCTGGATTGTTATATGTTTACATATCAGAAGTATAATACGCCCATTTTTCATTCTATGGATATTTAACATTTTGGAAATCAACTCTTCGTTTAGATATTTCATTGATAACTAACCGTCAATCAAGGCATTCTTGACAGGTTCAATTCTCGACACGATCTCTGCCAGGTCGGTGAATGAGGCATTTGGACAGGTAACAACCTGAAAAACACACAGTGACACGGTCATTCTGATGAGGAGAATCTAAATCAGCTTCAAAGACCTATTCCCTTTCCCTTTGCTCATGGGTTTAAAATAGACATCAATAAATATCAGCAAAACAGTATTTACACATGGAGTAAGGTGAGGTTGGTAAACTTGTCTGGCAGGAAACCAACCATCATTTGTTGCTGTCAGGTGAAAACCTTGTATCTCCATGATGTCAATTATTCACAAACTAGAATTAAATGAAAGGGCGTCGTAAGCCCAAGGGTCCTGGAATTGGAGTTTTGAGGTTTTCACATGATACAAGTTCCTTGCTATTCCAAAAGTCACTCCACTTAAATTAAAGTGATAGGCACATCCACCTATTTCACTGGTGCTGGACAAGGAATGAAACTCAAAGTAGGGCATAACTGTTTTGCTCCACCAAATGTTTTATTGTGGCTGACGAAGGTCCCGACGAAGACCAATTTGGTTGTCAGGCAATTTGTTCTTTTTTTCGTACAAATATTTGTTGGAGCAAAAATACAGGAAGATGCCGCTGCGGCCAGTGGGCTAAAAAGCTGCATGTCTTAACTCACATGGCCAGTCTTGGTCCTGTGGAAGTCCTCCAGATGTCTGTCTTTAAGCATGCTGTCCACCACCCCGCTGCGATGCCACACATCAAACACCGTCTTTCCGTGCTGGTATCCCACCTCCTGGGGCAACGGTGAAAGAGGATTAGGGTGAGATTCAAAGCCAGCAGATGGGAAAGCCGTGGGGAACGGCGAGGAGGAACAGAGGGGAGGAACAGAGGGGCAACTCACAGCGATCTCGTCAAACTTGCCAAACTCCAGTGTGCCGTAGCGGTCGATGGGCGGCCGGATGTACTCGCAGTATTCGCAGTCTTTGACCAGTTCCAGCTGCCGGACACAGCAGACGTAGGCCAGCCGGGTTTGGATCTCCGCCATGTTCAGGACCTGGTGACAATGTGGAAGGAAAAGGAATCGGGTTCGACAAATATGGGTTTGTAGACCGGTCTAGAGGCATTTTGCCTCTTCGTTGTAAATAAGAATTAGTTTGACCGGTTAAATAAAGGTTACATTTAAAAACAAATGTATGTCAGTACTAGGAAACAGGGAGCTGTCGATATGCACGGATGTTCATTCATTCATTCATTCATTCATTCATTCATCTTCCTCCGCTTATCCGGGGTCGGGTCGCGGAGGCAGCAGTTCCAGCAGAGAGCCCCAGACTTCCCTTTCCCTGGCCACATCCGCCAGCTCTGCCCTGGGGATCCCAAGACGTTCCAAGGCCAATGCGTAGATGTAATCACGCCACCCGGTCCTTGGTCTGCCCCGGGGCCTCCTCCCCGTTGGACATGCCTGGAACACCAGGCGCCCAGCAGGGATCCTGACCAGATGCCCGAACCACCTCAACTGACTCCTTTCGACGCAAAGGAGCAGCGGCTCTACTCCGAGTCTCTCCCGGATGACTGAACTTCTCACCTTATCTCTAAGGGAGACGCCAGCCACCCTCCTGAGGAAACTCATTTCAGCCGCTTGTATCCTGGACCAGGACACCAGGACAAATTATCGAATGTTCATTGTATATGTCGATTTTAAAAAATGCTTGAATGGAGTCACTCTCCTCTCCTTGTGGGTCAGTCTGGCACTTCAGTGTCACAATAAGGGGTATTAGTAAAACTCACTGGCGCTGTCAGCATTTATTTACCATTGTGTTTTGCAAATAAGGGCAGATATTTTGGAATGAAATCAAGACTAATTATACCAGGTACATTTGACATGTGTAATAAAGATCACCTTGACTTTCTCAGCCAGTGGGTTGAGGCGCTTCCACAGCAGCCACCAGCCATTCAGGGAGTCTCCATAGTTGGTCAGGTTGGTTTCGTCCCGGCTGCCAACGTCGATCGCGATCACAACTTTGGCCCCCATGGAGCGAGCCACATCGGCTAGACACCAAAAAAGACAAACAGGGATTTAGATACAATTTGGGGTCTTAAGTACCCACCTTTTCACAGAATAAATAAGTTCATTACTTTAGAAGATAACCAACACTGACATTGTCCATCAGCACTAGCCTCTACCTCACTCAGTGGTATTGTTAGTGTTAGTCAAAATTAAGACCACATTTCCCATAAACCCTGTTGCTTTTTGCTTTCACTCCTTTCACCATCGAAATCCAGAAAGAGTTTAAGCTGTTCGCACTGGAAGAACAGCGCCCTCTTCCTGTCTTGTGCCACACAGCAATCCAGCACCACCACCAAATTCGACCCAGACGAAAAACAACTATCGCCCTCTCTGCGTTACTGACCAGGCAGGTTGTTGATATAACCCCCATCCATGAGTAAATGTCCATCTTTGGGGTCACAGAGAGGTGGTAGGTAACCAGACAGTGACATACTGGCCCGGACATACCGCCACAACGAACCTGTGAGGGAGAGACTAAGATCAACTACTTGACAAATAAAAAGGAAAGACAGACTGAGTATGAGTAATGATGAGTATGAGTAATGAACTTCAATATAGCTTATTTTGAAACAGTGTTACATAGTGCTTCACATCCATTAGCATAACACAATGAGAACAATTAAAGTGCCAAACCTTAATTAAAAACAACATAACATAAGAATAAATGATGACTCTTATTTTGCCAGTCTCAGGTTGTTCCAAAGCCTAATGAAAGGTTTACATTTACATATTAGGCATTTAGCCACTCATTCAGAGTGATGAATGTGTGGGTACGGGTTTGGTCTTTCTAAACAACATCGATCCTGCAACCTTTCAGCTATGAGACAGTCTCCAACCACTAGGCCACCCTGCCACTCCTGGCCAGCGGTCACCTTCACTCTTTTAGCCAGGATTTCAGAAGGACCAGGAGGACCCTGCGCTCCGGCTCATAGCGGATTAAAAGATCTTGAGACGGAGAAAAGGGTTTTAAGAGACAGAAGACAGAAAGCAAAGGCAGACAGACCGTATGTGTGAACTCTCATGGAGGAAGCTGTGATGTCTGTTGTTATGTTGAAGTACGGTAGCCACAGGTCCTAGGAGAGAAAACAGGAAAGCGTTTGTATCTATCTCACAACTCGGAGATCTCGCCTGTAAAAGGGATTTAAGTCCAAATGTAATTACATTTTGTTGACTTTTGTTCAGACTGTAAACATGTGCTACCATCTAGTTCTTACAAAATATTTAATCAAAGTTGGGCTCCTTAGTTTGAAAGGGAGCGTTCACCTCACACAAGAGTACCATTATTTACCATGCACTTACATGCACAGTAGCACTAGCAGATTAGAAGCAGGGCACACTTAGTTTCCCAACAGAATTTAAGAGGCAATATCTCATACATGAAAGGAGAATGGAGAATAAATACTGTGAATTTTGTGAACATCCATTACAGCATAATTGCTAAGTGCCTTTGGAGCGATACCAATCTTCCTGTTTTGATTTTGGCCGGAGTTCAAAACCAAGTCAAACAAAATCCCTTATATCTCCCCCTTAGCTCTTATGCCATTTCTTTTCCTAGACGTTCACTCACTCTTACATGACATGTTGTGGTCACAGTCACATTGTATCCTGACCTTTGACCTCCATTTTCGGTTGGTTGTAATTTTTGGTGATGTAGGAATTGAAGCCTTTTCTACGGTTGCACTTGTGATATGCTGCTCTGGATAAGAGCGTCAGCTAAATGCCTATATTGTAAAAATGTAAGATGTAATGCGAGAGTCCCTGCCTCGATCTGTTTGCCCTTGAAGATGGAGCTGATGCTGGAGTTGAAGGACGCGCCAGAAAACATGGAGGTGACTGGGTAAGTCAGGTCCAGGACCTTCTTGAAGATGGAGGTCATATCCTGAGAACAGAAACACAACACAACATAAAAACATCAATCAGCTTGTCAGTCAGTAAAGAGCCATGCTGTTGTACAATACTGAACTGGTGCAAAGGAGTATTGCATTCATCTTTAAAAACACATTTCCCCAGGTTTCCTCAAAATAACAAGATCTCTTTTTTCATAATTACTAAATTTTCTCTCATTATTGTGGGATTTTTAACAGTGACAGTATTATGGTGACTACCTATTTAGTGAAAAAGGCATGCATTGACATTTAGGTTTCCCTTTAGATTTTCCCTTAACTTGGGAATAAGAATTGTGAATCACAAACCAATGTCCTGATGAGAAAAGATAAGAAAAGATCTCATGAGAAAAGATCTCCAAATACTGAGAAAATATACTGAGATTACAAGATCCTTTTCTCATAATAATGAGAAAAGATCTCATAAAGATAAAAGATCACACGAAAACGCTTTTATCAAATGAATGCAACACACTTGTACATGAGTGCTGTTTCTTTATCTGATATTATACACCCACCATGGCCCACTCGCGAGCCCGGACCCTCATGCGACTGTTGCTCTTCTCCTCGCAGTACAGCGCTCCCATTAAGGAGCCGATGGAGGTGCCACCCACCATGTCGATGGGGATCCCCGCCTCGCTCAGCGCCCGCAGGATGCCAACCTGACAGCATCCCCTGAAAAGAGTCATGCTTTACATTACGGCCATTTACCAGACGCTTTTATCCAAAGCAGCTTACAATGATACGTGTCAATATTTTGAGAAAGCAAAGAAGAGAAAGAAAATGTCATTTGACTCAAGAAGGTTCTTGAACCAAGTTGACCTGCACTGGAGCGAAGAGAAATTAGAATTGAAAGGGGTTTTCCACTTGTTTTATGAAAAATTCTAATTTTAGGACTCTATACTAGATGAAATGACTTGTTAAGATAGATATTTTCCATTGAAGTGCCTTACATTTTTAGCACGGTCGGCCCATGGTTGGCGCTAATGTAACAAACCCACTCAAATGATGGAAGATTGGACAAAATCTAAAGGTAGCAACACTTCATGAGAAAATACATGATCTAACCAGCCATGTTTCAGCTGACAGCAGTACCTACCTTGCCACAGCTCCAGGACAAGCCAGAGCAACAAGGGAAAAGAAACAGACAGACAGAGAGGAACAGACCAACAGCCACAGGCAGACAAAATGAGCGCAGACATAAATAACACAATGGACAAAGCTAAACGCAGAGCCTAACCCCAGTCACTACACTCAGAAACTGGACACATGCTCCATAATGCTCAAAGCAACTCACGTCTGCACACCTAGACACTTTGTGTACATATGTATGGCCTTCTGTAGACCTGTTGACATTTTGCACATCATATACAGAAGTTGTAAATGTTGTAAAGTCAAATATTGAATTTCTTCATTTCTCGTATTCTTCTTATTTGTTATTTACTTCATATACAGTATTTTTTAAAACATATTTTCCCTCATTGCATGGTGTGTATGTTTCATATTTGTGCTTGTTTTTAATATGGTTATTTTTAATTGTTTTTTTTAATTGTCTCTCTATGTTCTACTGCTGTTACTGTTTATATGGTAAACTGTTCCACTGCACTGGTGGACTCTCATCGCTCCTCTCTGCAGCCATACTGAATGGCACACTGCCTGAATGCACACAGTGCTGAGTGTATGTATGTAGAGTGATATCTATCATGTATCCCCTGCTGTGTATTTCATGTCCTCCACTGCCACATTATATTGAAAATGAGATCCTGCTGTCGCCGTAGCATGTGTGCATGAACTCTTATGTTACTATGTGAGTTGTCGCTAGCTGTCCATCCAAATATTTTTATGCTAGATTTACTGTATTGAATACGTTTACGTTAGCTTGAGGTGGAAAAAGTTAGAGGTAGAAAAGAAAAGTAAGAAAAAAGTGTCATATTTGTCAAATATCTGTCCATGACCTCCAAGAAATATTATATGTTGTACATATTGACCCCATCTATGAGTCTCCATCATGGTTGCATGGCCATACGTTGGTGCATTCATATATTGCCAAGTGCATTTCTTTGTTTTGGTCTTCAATCGGCCTGAAATATGCTACAACATTAGCTGACAGGAAAGAACATTAAAGCTGCACTAGGCAAAATTTGAATGTAAAAAGCCATCCTGTCAGCCTAAATCACAAAGTGGAGCTGCAACAGAAAAGAGAGTCCCATCCCCACTAATTGAGATGCTGTAGATTCACCCTATTTATCCAAATTAATTGAAACTCAAGAGTGAAATACAAATTATCTCTCTAAACAGCAGTTGAGGGAGCGCTCCATCCAGAGACAGCTGCAGTCATAAACATTAGATCTTTTTCCTTTCGTAAAGCATCACAGACTGAGTTGGTAAACACAAGCGTGCAATTTCTGGGTATTGAAGTTTTCAAACAGTTACCTTAGCAAAGTTCCTTAGTGCAGCTTTAACAACTTGCCCATCAATTTTTGAAAGGCTCCTTCCATTTCTCTGGTGGGTGTTTTATAACGTAGCTACTTTCTACGTGAGAAAAGCCAGTTGGACAGTTGGATGGAAATATAGCTATTATGTGCCTATTATGTTCCAGTATATTTATAGTACTTGGCAAATAAAATTAAAAATGTCTAAATAAAATTCGGATTGTGATTGCAAGGAAACACGGCAGTTTGCAGGGCAGTACCTGGCGCCTCCTCCACCCAGCACAAGGCCAATGCTGTTGCCTGTCAGGACCCGGGCCAGACGGGAGAAGTCAGAATGGCGATCTGGAGGTTTCTCAAACACGCGCTGGTACATCTCTCTCTGAAGATGACACACACACACACACACACACACACACACACACACACACGCAGGTGAATCATTTTCTAACTAGGCCAAAACTGCCCTCAAAAGGCTCACTGGGTTTGTGAGGTTTGGCAGGGACATGTGGAGATGCAGGATAAAACAGACTAGCTGGCAACACTGCAGGTTCAACAATCCACTTGCGTCAAGGCCTCTTGACAGTGATGACTGCAGAATGACTTTCTGTGCACCTGGGAGAAAGGTCGTAATAATTTTAATTTTGAATCATCCTTTATTTCATCGGGTAGTCTTCAGAAAATAAAGAGAATAAATAAACATAAAATAAACAATCATAAAAAATGACAAAGAAAATACACAATATAATTCAAAGTCAGAAGAACCTGACATGTCATTTGTTTAAAGTATTCATAGGGACCACAAATTGTTTGGAATTCAATCTGTTCCAGGTGCACAGTAGCAGAAACCAGCCAAGTTGAGCATTTATGATGAGTATTCAAAACTAACCAGCCCTATGATCTGATAATTGGTATTATTCCATAACTGGATGAAGACAGTAGAGACGTGAGGTACAGGGGAGGTTTCTAAAGTCGTACCAGTTTGGGTAAGTTCCTCCTGGAGAAGACCCTGCGGGGGCAGGAGAGGTGATGGTGTCTGGAGATCCAGGTTCGCATGTTGAGCCACTCAGCCGTCCCTCTGGGCGGCGGGCCGTCCTCCCTGTGCAGCAACACCAGCTGCTTCTGGGCACGAACTGCGCTGCCCTCCAACCTCCGTTCCAACTAGAGAGGAGGAAGAAGCGCAGACTTTCCACTGAGCTCTACAGGCGCTCTTCAGCTGCATCATGAATCTCTCAGCATCGACCTCTGGCAGTTACCGCTTGGTGCCCCTGAATTGCAGGTCCTGCCTACTCAGGATTTAGCATTAATTAATGAATTGATTCATTAATTCATTCAGTCTGAATATCTGGTTACCATCATGGAGGTCCATTGGAGAATTGGCTTGCTCCATTTTGATGTTTTTCTGGCAAGGATTAGAACTGGCAACCCCGCCGTTAAAAGTTTGCAAAACTGTTTCTGCAATACCGCTGAGATTTGGACTTTTATGGCTGGCTATATGTGTGGCTTACTTCCTTGGTTAGGCATGGTGTCATTATTAGTCTGTGGACTGCACACTAAAATCAGTATAGATACTGTACATAGCTGTATCTAATCTTACCTCTATCCTCCTGCTAGCCTGGGATCAAATCCTGCCAGAACTTTCTCTCCTGTATACCTTTTAGTCTCAATAAAGAAAGAACTAACACTAAAGGGAGCGTTCACTCCGCTGAGCCACCATATAGGTCTGGTGCAGCTTTGTCCAGAGCAGACTGATCCTCAGTCTTGGCCCTCATCTTATACACTAGATTATACAGCAGCCTCTAGCTTTAATTATCACTAATAGGTTAAAGGGATTGGCCTAATCAAGAAGTAATTTAGAGCTAACCAATCCACACACAGTCTTTAGATTAATCTCTGTGAACCACTGCTATACCCAACTTACTAAATACATATTTGTGCCTATATGTTATTATATACTAGCAAATATACAATATAGTATTTATAGTATATACTATACTATACAAGATGGCTTCAGTTCAAAAGGAAGAGTATTACATCTAATTCTGCAGTCCACAGGGTGTTAGTGTGAAGCCCATATATCCAAAAGGCCACAGAAAAATAGCAAAGACACAGAATCTACTAACTACTAACCCTTTCAGGTACAGACAGTTAAACTTTCATTCTGTTTTCTCTCACCCAGAGAGAATCAATATGAAGAAAATGTCTACAACTGAGAGAGTTTTATAGCTGATATAAATGTTATTTCAGTGTGTTATGGCCGGTCGTGCTCGTTCCTGGCTAAAGTACCCTCGGTGCATACAGTTTAAAAGTGGTTCTTTTGGGAATTGCATTAAAAAGAAATGAGGAGACTGAGGGCTGAACAGTTGAGGTGTACTAGTCAGTTAGACAGTAGTTCTGACTAGGTAAACTATTTCCTTACGATTAATACATTGTATACTGTCAGTGGAAGGTTTAATCGTCAAAATAAGAAATACTATAATATTTTTGACTGTATCACACTTTGTAATGTAGCTGTAAATTAGTAGTAGTAATGAAGTTGTTGTGTTTTTTTTCAATTTCAAAAGCCCCCATGACTGGCAACCTGCCCAGGGTTTTCCCCTGCCTTATGCCCAATGCATGCTAGGATAGGCTCAAGCCCCCCCCGCCCCCCATGACCCTGAATAGGAATGAACAGGTAAAGTGAAATGAATGAATGAATGCAATAAAAAGCAGCGCAACGAGTGCATTTCTTTTGCAGGTGGCCTCACCTCTCCCACGGTGGGCTCCTGCTCACCCAGTCCCACGATAATGATGCAGTCGGCCTGGCGGATGCAGCGCTGGGTCCAGGGCGTGAGGCTGGGGTCGGACTGGTAGAGGACGATGCGGTGGATGTCTTCCTGCTGGCCAAGCCAACTGGACAGACGGTACTCGTGGACACTGAGGAGGAGCGGTACAACCATCAGCCACTAATGCTCTATTTAAGCAATAACATAGGAGAGGGAGTGACACCACTAACCACAGCATAGCACAACCTCAGCTATGTTATTCCTTATCCTAACCACTTGACCAAACAGTAGTTAGCCTACAGGTTTATTAATTGTTACGGAATACAGGAATACAGGAAGTCCAGTTTTCCACCAACAGCCATAGTTTGGAAGCAGGGTAAACCTGTCCTGTTGCTAAAATATTTTTGAGGGCAGAACAAGCTTCACTGAAATTACTGGCTGCTATTTACTTTTTTGTGCATGCAAAGCTGTATGTTAGAAATTGGTGTAATGCAAGCTTCGGTTTGCAGCCATTACCAGCTTCCACAAAAAAGTGGTCAAACGTTGTCTCAGCCTTTTATCCTGCACAAAAATGTGCATCAGGAGATACGGCAAAGACAGCACCATGAGCTTTGATCGTCTTCTTGAATAGATGAATGATTGTCAATAAATCACACCCATCCCCTTAATCTGTGTTCTCCAGCAGTTTTAAAACAAATTCAGGCCGGTCAGGGTGAGACACTTCAAAAATCTCAACTTGTTCTCACTTTGCATTGCCTATTGCACCGGTATCTATTCAGTTTTTCATCATGTAACCACATTTCTACCTGTCCAATGCAGCAGAGCCCAGTCGCTGTTTGATGATGTCACTGGTCAGTAGTAGAGTGGGGCCTGCAGAAACAGGAAACAGATCCAAATGTCTAAAATAGCACCTCTAAAGTAGCTCTACATATTCTAGTATCAGTACAGTATGGAGTCTCCACGGTGTCCAAAAAGTGTGAAATCAAAGGGATGGTGTGTGGCTGGCTGGATGACATATTTCATCAAACATATTTTTCATATTTTACATCAGACATATTTTTTTCATCCGAAGCTGCCGATTACTGATATTTTGTGCTGATTTTCAAGATCTTTAAATTCGACCAGGTTCACACCAATTCAAATAGATTACGAGGATTCAGTGATTCAGCATTTAGACCCTGGGACACTAAAACTTTACAGTAATACCACTACTACTTATAATGATAATAATGATAATAATAACATACTCATGCATACTCAATTGTACAATATATATGTAATCAAATAAACTGCATCACATCAGAGGTGGAAAACACTGACTGGCTGAGGTCCACGTTTTTATAAAAAGCCAATATCAGGCTGATATACGTTTCCCTACTCAAAACACACATTTCCTCCGGGATAGGGAGGAGTGGGTATGGTGGACTCGGCTCCCAGATCCCCTTAAATATTGAATCCAATCGCTTTCATTTTCTGGGGCTACCTGAAGCAAAACGTTTATTCTGTGAAAATCCAAAACCAGCAGTATTTGACAGCGAATTACTGACGCCTGAACAGCTGCTGATCCAGATATGCTTAAGATACAGAGAAACATGGACTTCTGTTTGTGGTGTAGTAGTACTGTAGTAGTAGTAGTAGTAGTAGTAGTGTAATGGAAGTGTAGCAGTAGTAGTAATAGTACTAGCGGTAGTAATAGTAGTAGTACTGTGGTATATCCTTTTATGCTTTGTTGGATACAAAGACACATGGTTTTCCTCTTGAAAGTTAGCAGTGTTGTACACATTCTGTAAAGGAGTGAGTGGTTCCCCTCTGATTCCTGACTCTTCCCTGCAGAAGAGTGTGTGTGTGTGTGTGTGTGTGTGTGTGTGTGTGTGTGTGTGTGTGTGTGTGTGTGTGTGTGTGTGTGTGTGTGTGTGTGTGTGTGTACCGATGCCAGTGAGTGCATGCTGCAGCTCCAGAGTGAAGGGGGTGAGGGGAACCTCCTCAGATACTGGCAGGATGGTTACAGTGGACAGGTTGGAGGCCGGGTTCCCAGAATCCCACTTGCTGGTGGGGGTGTGGAGGGCCAGCCCACGAGCTGGAGGGCAGAAGACAAAGGTGTATTCAGATTTTATTCTGACATGACATTTTATTTTTTTACTGCTTGGCAGCAGCAGATCTTATTTTGGCAGTAACATTTGCTTATCTTATCTTTCTTATCTCAATTCCATTTATTTTGATGTTTGCAAGGAATCCTGGGTAGTGTTACATAGAAAAACATGATTGGCTACTTGTAACCATGATTGGCTACTTGTGTTCCTGTTCCTGTGCTGAGTTAAGGCAGAGATGAAATAGGGCAGTGTTACCTTCAAAAACATTGAAACACATGCTCATCAATAAGGGTTTTATTTTGAAGGTTGTGACCCTATTTTTTACTCAAACTGGCTCAACACTGGTCTGTTTTGTAGCAAACATCTATCGATGAGGTACGCACTTGAATATGGAAGCGATGTTGTCTTTGTTTTCTGTTTCTTCAATAGATAAAGTCACTGGTCATCTGTAAACTAATGACATGTCAAATATTTCTAATCCAAACCATTTGTTGTCTGAATAAAAGGTATTGCTAAAAGTGTCTGTATCCATGACTCACAGCTGGCGGATTTTTCTCATTTGTCATAGGTTCATTTAGCTATATTTTTACTAAATACATTATGTTTTAATTGTCAGGTCCTTTATGTTTAATATTTACCATTTGCTCTATTCTTATTTATATCTCATTTTGTTTTTGCTGTATCCTATTATTTGCTGCTTCTACGACCCAACGCCCCCACAAAACCACTGAAGTTTAGTCTAATCTAATCTAATCTAATCTGTACATGGGTGAACAGCATGATCACCAGGGCAAGAGAGAAACATATTTTTTGGTTCACCGGCCATAGTGGCTGGTACATCTCAAAAAAACACCGGCATTTCTGCACCAGCACAGACATTTCTTAGAACAGACTAGGATCAAAGTAGCTGGTAGAGCAGACAAACACACACACACACACACACACACACACATATTCACACAGGTGTGTGCATAGCGTACCGGCCAGAGGTCCGTTGACCTGCTGCATGTTCCCCAGGATCTTCTGTCCCAGCAGATGGATGAGCCTGGTGACGACCTGAGGATACCTCCTCTTGATCGAGTTCAGAGCTCCTTCAGGCAGCTTGGCCAGCTCAGAGTCCCTGACGGCGTGGACCGTGGTGGCTCGGTTCAGATGGGTCAGGGCCTCAACCTGCTCGATGGACAAAACCAGTGTTAGGCCAAAAAAATAAAACACAATTCCACAAAATACCATAAAATTCTATTTCCTCCGGCGGTGTGTCTTCACCACAATTTCATACCGGGGAAGAAAATAGCAAAGTCGTTTCAATTTGAAGATTGTTTTCCAATCACTGGCTTTTCAAATGGTAAAACAACATTTTAAAAATACACCGAGGACAAAACAAGGACACACTGCCAGGGAAAGTTTTTAGTGGATACAAAATTTGGCACAGCGGCCTGGGGACCTCCAGAGGTCCTTGGGGAGGTTCCAGGGGGTCCACAGCCAAATGAGGAATAGTTTAATTTCACAATAATTTAATTCCCTAGAAATGCCTGATCATTGTTACACTGATGACAGCCGGTTTATATGTCCGTCAAACCTGATAAACTTGACAAAGTTATCTGCCATTAAAGACTGGATGGTTCACTGTTTCCTACAACTGAACTACAGCAAAACCGAGGTATTTCTTGTAGGGCCTGAACTCCATCACTGATTTTAAATGCGATACTGCAATAAAGTCCTCTTTTTTCCATTCAAGAAATACATCAAAAATATGGCCACTTATGTCTTTCCAAGACATGGAAAACCCTATTCATATATTTATATGCTTCTGCTTAGATCATTGCAACATCTTAAAAACCTGCCTCAGCCAAGCCACGATCTATTGCTTACAATTGGTGCAGAATGCATTGCAACTGCAAGGTTATACTTTATTAAAGGTAATCATAGATGCTAGATCTCCCCTGTTTTAGCCTCTGCATTGGTTGCCTGTCAGACTCAGAATTTTTGAAAATCTTTTAATTACCTACAAGGCTTTACAAGGTCTGGCACTTTCCTATATCTGTGATTTATTGACTCCTTATTCTACGCCTAGGTTGCTTCAGGCTTCCTGCCATCCCTCGTTCCAAACTAAAATGTAGAAGTGATTGTGCGTTTATGGATAAGGCCCCTAAGCTCTGGAATGACCCCCATTATCTGTCCGCTGAGCACATTAAAAACTAAAACTAAATCTGTCCATCATCTGTTCCTGTCATTTTTCTTTTTGCTGTGGTATTTTAATTGCCTTTTACATTGCTCTCTGTCATTGCAGTTGAGTTACACTGTGTTGAGCACCGTTTGCTGCCCCTTTTTTGATGTTTCTTTCAGGTAAAGCAGGGGCAGGTATTGACCTTTTGTTGTTACACAGCTTTGTTGAATATTCAAGTCTGATTGACCACGCAGCACATCCTGAGGTCTGTTCTTCCTGAATAACACACCGTTTCACATCTAATCATATCTCTCAGCAGTCAGGGAGTCTGGTCTTTTGTTGATTTCTCATCAAATGCACTAGCACCACCTTGTGGCCAAAATATGTTACTCCTTCGTTACTGCAGACGGAAGGTGGAAGCTTGTTACTTTATCATTTTAAATTAAGTAGACGTGTAATGTGCATCCCACACATGCACATGTGGTCTAAATCCTGCCTCAGAGGCTTTTCCACCCTGACAAGAATGTTTTTGGCATCAAAATGGTCAAATTTATTTATTTATTTATTGAACATCAGCAAAAATATCAGCTAGCAGCAGCTTCAATACCAGAACATTGATTAAAATACGACATAGATCAATAAAAGGGTTACTGTTACACTTTTTTGTGCAATTCCCAAGACCTGAAAATTCCAATTGCCCTAGTTTTCCAGAAGCACGTAGGAACCCTGTTAAAGCGTGGAATGCCAGTTTCTGACCACTCACCACACCGATAAGATCCCCGCGACCGTACTCCCCAGCCAGCTCCTTCTTCCCATCATCCTTTGCAATGACAGAGCGCAGTCGGCCGCTGAGAACGATGAAGGTGCTGTCCGACTTGTCTTCCTGTCTGGAGACACAAACAAGGCAGTCAGAGGCCAACATCCCACATGATCACACACATACACACACACATTTCTCTTTCTCTCAATATGTGGAAGAATTTATTGTATCTCGTGATTCTATTCTATCTTGTATTTCTATGTACCCTTTATGATTCAAGTTAGTAAGACACGATGTTGTTTAAGTGCCTCGTGTGACCCAGATCCTGGCTGCACGCTTCATTAACCCATGTTCCCGATCAGAAGCACTCGCACACAGAACAGACTGCTCAGACTAACGATCAGCATGACCTTGTAGATGTTTAGAAGCTAGGCCTCCTTGTCCTCCCTTTGCTTTATAATC
Source organism: Hoplostethus mediterraneus (assembly GCA_034670385.1). Lineage (NCBI taxonomy): Eukaryota > Metazoa > Chordata > Actinopteri > Trachichthyiformes > Trachichthyidae > Hoplostethus > Hoplostethus mediterraneus. The sequence goes on from JAXDDW010000002.1 coordinate 1,622,066, forward strand.
TCTGTTCAGACGATTCTCTGGCAGAGATCTGCATACCCTACCTTGTGTGTATACCTCTCTCCTGAGCTCAGCGTTTTGTTAATAAATATACTTCAGTAAATCATGACTTGACTTGACTCTGAATCTTTAGTTAAACATTTTATTCAACACAGCATGTTCTACGGATGTTATTTTGCCTGCATACATAAATTCAATTATTTTCTTATTTTCCATTCATTTTCTTTGCTGTATTACTTTTTGTCCTTTGAGTGCCTTTACTGCTTCCATGGAGTAATAAATATACTTTTGAAATGAGTAACAAACATTAGTAACTTTTTTTGAGTAACGGGCCCAACACTGGCTGAGTCCATCCAGTAGATACCTGTAGACGGCGCGGCCGGCCTCCACGGCCATCCAGTCCAGGGCAAAGTCGATCTGTCTGACGAAGGACGACACCCTCTTCACCACGGTGTGAGCTACGTTCAACACTATCCTGGGCTCCTCACGCATGATCCTGCAGGGATTCAAGCACAGTCAGATGCTAGGGCCCATTCGATCATGAACTTCAATGTGCTTTATTTAAATTCACTATGTTACTATGTAATGGCTACATGATTACAGTTTACACCACTGATAATGTAATAATGTATTACATTTTATTACATTTCTGAGACATTTAGAGGGCCTTTTATTACATTTTGTTGTTAGTTACATTATCTGGTAATTATTACAGTATCAGCTGCTACTACCCTAAAATGTAAAAATGTAATGAGCCGTGTGAGTGTGTGTGTGGGGTCCTGTGTGTGACATCCTACTCATAGAAGTGGGCCTTAGAGATGGAGAGGAAGGTGCAGTCTCGCTGAGCCCGGACGCTGAAGATCAGGGGTTCCCCGGTGAGAACGGCCAGGTGCCCCACCATCTCCCCTGGGTGGGTGACGAACAGCAGGGTGTCCTCCTCGCGGTCGATCATGCGCTGGTAAACGTGGAGGAACCCCGAGACCACGAAAGCCACGCTCACGTCCTGGAAAACAATGTTTTAATATTCTCTCTGTCCATACAGAGAGTAAAACACAGAGAGGTGAGTTGCTATTAGTATTGAGACAGACAGACAGACAGACAGACAGACAGACAGACAGACAGACAGACAGACAGACTGACCTGGTCTCCCTGGTTGGCCACCACACAGCCGGCTTTGACCTGGCGAAGAGTCACCCTCCCCTCCAGAAGACTGTGGTCCTGATGAAAGGAAATGAATGGGGTGAGATATTTTTAATTGTTTCCAATGCAGTTTAACCAAAATCTTGAAATAAGGATAAATTACTCCCGCTGCTGCAAGATGATGACACGTGACTCAAGGTCATTTTTTAAACAAGCTGAGCTGCATTGGAAATAACAACAATTGTCAAACCCCATTGGCAATTTACTTTTACTTTGCTTCCAGGAAAATAAGACTTTAAGAACAAACAGGATTATATTTTTAAGATTTTTTAAAACTTAAGAATGAAATCCAAAAGTTAGAAGTAGCAGACAGATGCAGCCCAGGTGGTACCTGTAGTTGGATGACCTGCAGCAGGTCTTTTTTGGCGGCTTGGAAAATGGCGTTGATTTTATTATGGTGGACTTGGCTTCCTCCGGCATCACTGTAGTGGTAAATAGCAGATGGGGTGTGAAGCATCGTCACACTCTTCTTCAGAATAGACTGAGGAGCGAGAGAGAGAGGCAGGACAGAGAATTTATGCCCTTGAGCAAGACACTAAACCCCCACCTGCTCCCCCAATTTGAGTCGCTGTGTAGTGTCAGCTAAATGCCTAAAATGTAAAAAGGTAAGGTGTGTATGTGTGTTGTGTCTTGCACATATGTCTATCAGGCAAAAATGACTTGTTCAAACTGCATATTAATATGAATGTAGAAAATCATTTTGCCTTTATGTGACAGTAAACAGTGCAGCCTGCTAATAATGACCTCAATAATTCCCTGACCTCTCTAACCATGAGGCTCCCATCACCCCCAGTTCCCCATCCCTTGTCTACAGTATGTTCAACACAACGTCTCATTCAGACCTTATGGGCGGCAGGACTTGGAGGCAGCGTCTGCTCTCTGGCAACTCTCGCCCGTTCATATACTCTGTTGAGGTCACTTGACATTTCACCTGCAAGGCGACACGAAAAGGTCACAGTCAACATACAGATCATGAGGGCTGGGTGTCAGAAAACAAGACAGAAAGTTTGTGAAGCAATAAGCAAATTTCTTAACTGAAATAAAGGCTCTGTATTTACCATTTTTACATGCACTAAGCTGCACATGAATTTCAAGGCAAGGCAATGACGCCCTACTTGTATCAGCTAAAAGCCTAATATGTGGAGTGTAATGTATTGTAACGTATTGATCGTGAAGGTTTATGCTGCTTGTGTGTACCTGTAACAGCCATCGGGGTGGAGGCGGAGCGGGATTTGTTGTATTTGCTCGTGTACGTTTCTGAGGCGCTGGACTTCCCACTCTCTGTTATGGATACAGCACAGCAACAAAACAGATTGTGTCAGGTCATGTTTCTAATTGTACGCTGGTTAAAACTGTTAACACGCGTACCCGCGTACATTATCACACCCTAAAAAAAACAAAGTGGATGCTGTTGGTTTCCGAACCTGCGTCAGATTTCTCAGAGCCCAGATCCTCGGAGTGGGAAGGCTGCCGGCGGAGTCCCCTGTGTGGCTGGGTTTCACCGAGAACATGGGCCACCGACACCAAGGGGATCGCTTGGCTCTCCTGCAACACACACACACACACACACACACACACACACACACACACACACACACACATAAATCAATGACTAACATCCAGTAATGTGCAAACCCTTTCTAATGATGTCTGGACAAAGGTTAGACCGATACAGAGGTTTGTTTTGCGGTTTGTTCGATTACATATTTATTGTAGAACTGATCAATGCTATGGGAAGCCCTTAACCTGCATTGATTCTAATGTGACATTTTAATCTGATTTCACACAAGTATGCATTACTAATATGGTCTAAATGCTGTTTCAGAGGCTTTTCCCCTGCCAAGAACAAATGTCAGGCAGAAACTGAATACTTAACATTTAATTTAAACATATTGATTATTGACACAAAATACCAGCTATTGCAACTTCTTCTAACACTGTCTGCATTGGTCTGCAAAAGCCCATATGGGTCGAACACTAGCAGGAGAACAGTACCGTGTTGAAGAGCTCGGTGGTCAGGCCCAGGTAGTTGTGCAGGGCTAGGAAGGTCACCCTCTGTAGACGCACCATAATTATCTAGAGGAAGGGAGGGAAACGGGAGAGAGAAAAAGAAGAAATAAACACTGCGTTCTTATTGTAGCAAAGAAGTGATAACAACTATGACCTAGAAAGCGATCACAGCAAAGTGCCTGCGTGCTCTGAACTGTTTGATACAGTTTGTTCTGTAACTTTTGATACATTTAGCTCAAACTTGACTTGAATACCTGAATCTGTTTTCACCAGTGAGCCATTCAGACATTTGGATTAGGACTACTCTAGTATGTTGGTTTGCCAATATTTCAAGCCTCTTATTAAAAATTGGCTAATAATTAAAAAATATTAAAACTACTACTACTACTACTAATAATAATAATAATAATAATAATAATAATAACAATAATAATTATAATAATTATAATAATTTAAAAACACATATTGGTTGAACCCTAGTTTGAACAACTACCTGGGTGACGCGGACCAGAGTTTCAGGATATTTGTCAAAGACTGACTGGAAAGCTGCAGCTGGAAGACGCAGGACAGTGGAGGGAATTGCAGCCGTGGCAGATACGGTTTTGTAAGGCGCTGGATGTCCCTGAGATACAGATATGTAGAGCAAGGTCAAATGCACAGAATAATGAAAACAAAATACAGACCACAGTTCAAGGAAAAGCAAGCCTAAAGAGGTGTGTTTTGGGACACGCCTCAGTTCCTGTGTGTGCGTCTTCACTATCAACTTCATTTATGCACTGCGATTGTACTGTGTGCACAATTTAGTTGAGATTGGATCAACTTTGCAGGAGGAATAGTGAAAAATAGGTTTTGCACAAAATCCAAAATGGAAGAAAAACTATTTTGTTAGAAATGAAAACAAGTAGTGCAATGGATTTGTCTTCAGTCAAGGAATCTGAGGGAAAATAAAATATTCTTAGCTGTTTTCTATAGTGCTACCATCTGGCCAATCTGTGTCATTGTGTGAGATTTGAAACCTATCCACCAAATATGATTGTTAGAGGACTTACGGTTTCTGAGGTACAGAACATTTTAAGGCAGAAGAAGAAGAAGAATCCTAACAAAAACAAGCCACCCTTGCACCCCTAAAAACCCCCCAAAAAGTGGAGTGACAGACTACAGACATACAGTGATGATGTCCAGGATACTGAGCAGACTGTGGACGCTGTCCCCTGGTAACACCTCCTTCACCACAGCGTCTGTACCATCCTGCAGCAAGAGACAAGAATCAAAATCTCAACATGTGTAGATCAACCATCAACATGTACAGAAGCACTGCTAAGAGTCCCTGGACAGTTTACATTTTAGAATCACTTTCTTTTCCAGACCTCCGTTTTTAGACATTGCTGCTTTATCACTCACTGTCAAAAACTTTGCATCGTGGTGTGATTTCCAGACTTTATATCTCAAGGTTTTTCTGTGTTGTATTCTTTTAAACTCAGAAATTGACACAATCACAATCATATTCTATTCATTTCCATACCCCTGACTGCTGGCACAGCAACAGAGGATGCCTTGAAATATAACCCGTATGTGGTATTCAAGGAGTGATTACCAATATGCAAGAAGCAGCTAAGTAAAGGAGTCCTGATCATCTCTGGTTAGATCCCATGACCATATGAGCGTCACAGTGACTCAAAGAGGCAAACTGGTCTCAGTTCAGCTCTTCATTTCTATACCCCAGAGATCTTACGTTCTCATGGATGCACAGCTCTAGGCGGCCATCTTGAACCACGTAGATACTGTCATCAGTGTCCCCCGGTCGGAAGAGTCCCTCTCCTTGGTGCAGCTGGATGAGCACCATGTGGCGACACAACTCCAGGAACAGAGGCTTCTCGAAGTGGCCGAGCACCCTGGTTGTAACACACATGCACAGTCATGATTGAAAGTGTGTGTGGATTGTTACCATGCAATCATTTAATCGCAATGAGATCTAAATTACTTACCTGAAAGGAATAAATCTATATTTATTCACATATATATATTTACTGTATTCCCCATAGAAGAGATGGAAGCAGCTGATCAACTAGGGAGCCAGAGAGCTGAGATCACATTCAAATAATCTGATCAATAATGAATAAACTGATCGTTAATTAGGTCTGTATGCCATCATGGCACATACTGTATGTGTTCCAGTTTAAAACATTTTCCTTTACCTGACATTTTTCAGCATGTACAACACCTCCGAGGGCAGATGGGAGTCCTGCACGTCGAACTCGGTCAGGTCCGCCTCCAGTAGACTGGGAGGAGGCTCCTTGGGTTGCAGGGTGGGGGGCTCCCTCCGTATACGAAGGATCCTAACACACACACACACACACACACACACACACACACACACACACAGTCCTCCAATAAAGAATCTGTTGCTTTTTTTTTTAGGCGCCACAACATTACATGTGAACATTAAAATAATTTGTTAACACACATTTGACACACATTTTAACACAAGTACTACAGGTCAAGATAATACTTTGAACTATAAAGAAGTTAAAAATAAATTTTGATTTTAAAGGCAAGTCTCTTGAATGTAGTTAGTCTGATGATACTGAACAAGAGAAATTTGGGTTATACATACATTTACCTTCATGTATAAACAATTTTCAATGCAATAACCCCCAAATTTCTCTCATATAATTAATTTCTCGACTCCTTAAAATTAAATGGCAATAAAAAAAAGTGTCTGCTGTAAACCATTATAATAACCTATTACATTCTCAATGATCCACATTTTTTCTATATACTTTTAAAGATTTTTTCGTACATTAAATTTATTTTTGTTTATACGTGTTTGTTGAGGAGTTTCTGATTGATTGCTTAGTTTTGTACTGTAGTGTTTGAATACCATTTTGTACTTGAAATTTGAACATGGTTTTAAGATTCATCTCCATCACATAGTGGCAGTTGGCTCTGATTCTCTCCTTCACCCTCTGCTCCTTCCTGCATGATCATGACATAACACAATATCTTATATCTTTCTACCCCAAACCCTTCTAGGGAGAGGACTCACTTCCGTGCAATAGACAGGACTTTGGTCCTCTTCCTGACGCGTTGCCGGGAGGCTGAGTTAGAGGTAGGAGTTGAGGCTGAAGACAGGGTCTGAACCTGCAAAACATACCAATAAGTTAGTATTCAGTGTTTTCTCCCAGAATGGTAAATTAATAATAATAATAATAATAATAATAATAATAATAACAATCATCATCATTTATTATTACTATTATAAAGTTGCAAAAACACATACAATAATGAAAGACAATGTAATAGCACAAATCAACATGAGCTAAGTGGGAAGGATGGGGGTAGGATACACACATTTATATAGACTTGGGTGGTTTCAGTGTTTTCAGGCAGGTTTCTAGTCAGTGTCAGAGCCGTGTGTGAGGTGTGAGGAGAGACTGACCTTTCTCATGATCTTCCTGCCGTAGAACATCACCTTGTCTCTCTTCCTGAAGCGATAGTGAGGAACGCCAGCCTCCTGCTCTGAAACACAACACACATCATCTGTCAGGCATCGGCCCCTTGCAATGTCCTCATGGTAGCGTTACACTGATATATGATATATAATATTGGTCAAAATTAAACATTTTGATCAGTTTTTATTATTATTATTATTATTATTATTATTATTAAGACTATTATTGTTTCTATTATTATTATTATTATTATTATTATTATTATTAATATGTATAATTCTAAGGCAAACACTGAAAAAAAAGAGATTGTTGGCAAAATAAGTTAATTCAAAGATATTAAATATTGGCACAAAATATCAACTATCAGCAGCTTCAGTCGAAAAATATTAGTATTGATATCGACCTTCAAAAACTCTTTTCCAAAACTTACTAATGTAAGTACAGCATATGTGTGTGTGTGTATTTTGTTTTTGCACACTGAAAATATATATGGAACAGGACAGGACAGGACAGAAGTGTACAGTGTGTATTGCACTGACTAGACATCTTGTATCTTCTGTAAAGAAGAAACACAACAGCACTGATGAGAGAAGCCAACGCCACAGCCCCAATCAGCACACCAGTCCACTGGAAGAAAAGAGAACAGAAGCACAAAACACTTCAATGAATGGTGTTCAAACCAAACTGCACATTAGAATAACATAGATCTGTATCTCAGATAGGAACTCTCTCATTTTTGTTTTTTAATCAAATAAGTACCACTTACTTACTTACTTACTTACTTACTTACTTACTTATGTGCACCAAAAAGAAAGACCTGGCACATCAGTTAAAGGAAAACACCAAGTTTTTAGGAGATTGCTCAGTGATGAGAACATAGGCAAGTCATCTTACTTTGTATAATGCTTGGGACCTACTCTGCCCTACAGAGCAAATGAGCAGCAACTGTCCGAGTAGTTAACTGAGAAGAAGTGCATCCTCTCCTGCCAAAAGTATTGTTAGTTCAGGAGGGGACTGCATATCTATTAATACCATTCATGGGTAGAATTTCTGTTGACATTATACAACTTAAACCCTAGTCATGACCTTTGACCTTTAAAAACACACAAAAGTAGTTACTTCCCTGTGCAACACTATCTCTCAACATAGCGTTTGCATGGAGCACCCGAGCCAATGATCTACCGGGGACACATGGATGACTTCGGTATCCGTATTCTCATCACTTAACAGAGATGTTGCTCAACAGGACAACCTCCCACAACCTACCACAGTTGTTTCGGCCCTTTCATTCAACAACTGCTGCATCCTGGCCTTGATCTCACTACCAAGAGGAACCAGGATCTGAAACATCAACCACAGAAACAACACTGAGGGAATGGAGTCAACTCCACATGGCATGTGCTGTGCAAGAGCAAAGTGAGCAGAACAAAGACTGTCAACATAAACAAGACTGGCTTTAAGTCAGAAGTTAAAAGTTTTGACAAGGAGGCGGCATTTTAGTTTCAGACAGTGCAGTGTAATCGATAATTTGTGACAGTGTGAGGAATAACATACCGGGTATATACTGCAGCTCTCATCCTCATCCTTGTCTTCCATGCCTAATAAACAAAAGAATGCAACAGCAAAGCTAAGCAGTCTCTAGGGACAGAATAGGAATGTATGAATATTGAAATTGAAGAGATGAATAAAACTGGCAGACGTGCAGGCCATCATATTTGATAATAAATAGTAGGGATGTGCAAAAGTCTTTTTTCATGGTTGACTAGTAGGTGTATACAAAATGTCAAATTCAACATGAGGTTATTGGGCTATGGGCAAAATAACTTAAAAAACACTATTATTAACCCTAAAAAATAGCACGAACTGTGCGTTTTGACTTGAAATGTGTGTCAAAGAAATAGACAATATATCATTTTAAAACAATGCTACAGCCTAGCGGTATAACCAAAGGTGAAAATTAACAGATAATCAGATAATCTTGTCAAAACTTGAGCGCGCGCGAGCGAGCGAGGAAGCGTGGAGCCGTTATCTGACGTAAGACGCATTTCCCAAATCAAAGAAAAATTAAAATGAGCAAAAAATGACGAAGTAGTTCTGACACATCTGTAATAAATAGTCTGATAAAGGCATCATTCCATGTAATATAGGCGCTAAGAGGTAAAAATGTGATTATTTTATAACATAGCATATTCTATTGGTGGAGTCTATTAGCCAAAGCACCTCAAGCGCATTCATTTTTAGCATGGGAATCAAACCCGCAACCCTGGTAGTGTTACCTCCTTGCTCTAAACATTGAGCTTCACGGGGAGTTGAACCTCCAACCCTGGCAGTGTTAGTGCCTTACTCTACACGGGACCACGGAGCGAGTGTTAATAGATAAATCTGGGTTAAAGATCACCTACACAGCCCAAACGAAAACGAGGCCACAGACTCTGTGTTGGTAACCAGACACTCCCTACTGCACTCTCACACTCCAATGAGCTCACAAGAAAATCACAACCCCATAAAGGGTAGTAGTAAGGTCACCCATGAGAACCAGGAGAAGGTCTTATTTCTACTCTATCAACCTCTATTAGCTCGTTCAACAAATGCAGAAATTGCAGGGTCACTTTCAATCGCCTAGTTACATGTCATGTGGAGTTTTTCCTAGCCCCGTTACATCCCGCTCTCTGCCAGAACTACGTTCACAAAGTCTTATCAGTTGGTTAAATTAAGTTGGCTAAATGATATACCTGGTAGAACAGAACTTAAGAGCTTCACTAAGTTGTTGTGGTAAATCCGGCATATAAATGATCTGGTAGGTAATTTTAATAAAATCTCAGTTTTATGAATTGTCTCACACTACTCGCTAAAGCCACCATGGTATATTTTGGTGGCAAAGGATAGTGGGAGTAACGGGAGTAACAGGCGAACAAGTGATTATAAAAGATGATTTTTTTATTGAAATAAGCGCAGCTTAGTGAAACAGATGTATGTCATTCTACGAAATATGTAGCTATACGTTTGCCGATGAGCAAAGCAGCATTAAACTGCCAGATTTTGAATGGAGTTTTGTTTTCGGTTCTCTCCTTACAAAAGAGAACGGAGCGTAGTATTACTACGGCTACACTTTCCCCGCTGACCAAATTGTCACATTTATATAAAGGCAAGGATAGATCAACATAATTCAAAGTTCTCAATAGTAATTGTTTAAACGAACAAGCGCCGTAGAATGCCACTTTAGCATATTATATAGTAAAACTAGCTGACTCTAATGGGGATTGTGTAATTCCCACAGAATCAAACCTGACAGTGTTTTTCTTGAGTGGCAGCGACCCAGAGCCGCTATCCGAGACTTGGACATTCCTCGTTACAAGCGAACGGTTGAACAAACAAGTTTGTGCCTACAGAGTCAATTTTCAAATAAAAATGAATAACTATAACTTACTTTGCGTATTCGACCAAGCACTTTTCTCACGTACGTTAAAGTTTTTGTGTATACATGTCTTGTTTTCACAAATGTCAAAACAGCCAGCGCAAACAACCAAAACCTCCGGTCATGACTGTCAAAATAAAACCTATATTGACAAACATAATGTTGCAACGTTTTTGAGTTGAGTTTTTGAGTTTGAGTAAAACGTTAAAGCTATAGTTTCACTAATTTGCTGACATTTAATCTAATTGTTTTATTATACCGATTTTGTTGTTGTGAACACAGCAATACTTTTTTTTTTTTCTTCAATCACATAACGATTACGCTTTTATTTTGAAGGTGAATCGTCTAACTCGGTCTGCCTTGACGCAGTTCAATCACGGGTGACTATCAGTATCTCGAATTTCAATTGGTCGACGGTGGCGCGTTTTGGCCAATTACCAAACGTTTCACTAGATAGTCGGGCGCTGTACTCGCTGTTAGGGGACTGCTAGTTGTGCTCAAGGTGAGAGAATCGATTTTTGTATTTATTATTGTTAATGGACTCTGTTGAGTAATTTTCACATTGCAATTGAAAACATATCATATTGATTTGTTCCTCTATCAATGTAGTGTGAATAAATAAGTAAATTAGCTTCCTATTTGTTTTGCTACATTACCTAGCTAGTTAGCTGTTGTTAGCTGATAGATTAGACAACATGCCTTCGCCATAGTTTGTTAATCTAGCGTTATATTATTAAACTCGGGATTGTGCCCACCTTTTTATTAGTTTATCCATCTTTCTAGGCTGACATAAAGCTTCATGATATAAACTCACAGTATCCATCTGTAACATTGTGGTGTAAGTTTTGAGGATAGGATCTTTTAAGGGGAATGTTCTTGAAAATCGAATTTATTTTTATTTACATTGGTTGTTGTTTTCCTTGTGATGAGCACTGATATAGTCATAGTTTATTCACCTATATTTACCATTACATCACTGGTCAGAATAAAAATGACTAACCCATATAATTCAAACTAGACTGTCATTTTGTCCACTGTCTCTGAATAAGGTTAGCAATAATAATGGCTGCACTGGATTAAGTTAATGAATTCATGGAACAGCACCCAGTCATTGGTGGGTAGGTGACTGTATTCATGAGTTAGAACAAATGTCTAAAACAGATTATTCTTTCAATTCCACAGGTTTTTCCTGGTCTGCAAGGGGGAAAAAAACTTTGATGCCATGGGTGTGTTATCAACGTTGGCGAGGGGCCTGGTGAGAGGAGCAGACCGACTGGCTGAATTTACCAGTAAGCGTGGTTCAAGGACTCACAACAAAGGCAGAACTGCCAGGCCCACTGGACTGAAGCTCTCCAGTAGAAAATTTGTGTCTATACAGGCTATGATTCCCCAGTTTGTGGTGCCTAACTTGGAGGGATTCAAACTGAAACCCTACGTATCATATCGCACCCCTCGAGGAACGGAGCATCCTCTTACTGCAGAAAGTCTCTTTGCTGAAGTTGTGGGCCCTCAGATCAAGAAAGACTTTGAGGAGGGCACTTTCAACAAGGAACAGCTGGAGAAATATGGGTTTGAGCCAACGCAGGACGGAAAGCTATTCAAACTATACCCCAAGAACTTTGTGCGTTAAAGATACATTGCCAGTTACATGTATTTACAAAGAAAGGTTATCAGCATAGACCATGGACTTAAAGAGGTCAACTCAAGGTTGAAGAACAATGAGACCATCTAAAGTGACTTTTGCAAACAAATCATGACATGTGGGACTGATTGTTAAACTGTTAAAAAAAAATTAAGATAAATGTTTATTTTTCTGTTGGCTAATAACTAACATAAGACCAGAAAATCAAACCTGACATGGCTCTTCAGTGGTAGTGGAATTCCTCATTGCAAGCAACAAGTTGAACAAATAAGTCTGCGCTGCCAGTCAATTACAGATACAGTCTACACCAGGGGTTCTCCAACATTCTCACAGATCTCCATTTCATATGATTTTTATCCTATGTTCATTGAGTATTTAATTGTAAAACTGTCTGCATTGTACATGAGAAGATAGTGATATATTACAGTAGTCACCTTTATACATTCTCTAATTGGGCTAATTCCTAGTGAAATTGAACCATCCTTTTTGCTGGGGGACCAGCTGCCACTGCCTCAAGCACCCATGTTGACCCCACTTTGAGAACCACTGCTCTACTTACCTGTGTCTAATTAAGATATGCACAATGAAACTAGCACTTGCCAGTGGAAATTTATTGTTCAAAAAGTATCACAAATATAACCAGAAATAAAATGTGTTCAGTCTAAACAATTTTCTACTGTGAAGATAAACGTAACGAAGATACGGTTAGCGAATTTGTCAGGAGTTGAATATAGGTTGGATGTTTCCATATGTAAAAATAAGTAACGACTAGTGGAGGTGTATTACAATGAAGGCATAATGCCAGCAGCATGATCACAGGGCTTCTAATAGGTTTGGGCAGCAGACTGGCCTGGTGGTCAGAGAGACCTTCAGTCAGACAACCTGGGTTCAAACCACAACAAGCATCAGTCCTGTTGAAGTGTTCTTAAGACACTGAACCCCTGCTGGATTTAGGGGTTCTTGTCTCCCTGGAGGGGGACCAAGCAAGGAGAGAATTTCCCTATCAAAGTATTACAGAGAAAAGGTCATTTTGTATCACATGACTATGAGGTACTTTAATTAAACGTTATGATTGGTGCTGGTTGGTTTGAGCTTTCAAACAAGGTCCTTTCATAATATAACTCACTAAGTTACAAAGTGAAACAAAATAAAACAATCAGCCATAATAAAAAGAGAAGACATGCTGTTGAATCAGTTATTGCATCTTGTTAAGGTGGACTTAGCAAAATTCAGAAACCAACCCTAACCATACTGGACACGTAACAAAAAATGAACAATACTACTACAGCACAATGACAAGGAAGTTGAATGCAAGTTCATAAAAAAAAGTTTACAGTTGTGCCGTAAAATAAAATACAAAGTTTGCTTATTGCGTTTCCTCAGGCAGGTTGTTACAAAGTTTCAGTGCCTGGATCACAAAGACTATCACCTTTTGCCTCCAATCTAAACTTTGGAACAGAAACTAGGGCTTTAGACTATGAATGAAATATATTGTGCCCGTGTAAATGTTTTGGCTGTACATTCTGCTTTACTTGTAGATTTTATAGTTTGATATAAGATTTCTATAGTGTCAGCTTAGCCAGTGCTGCTGCCTGGTCAGCATCGCTCTGGCCCGTTTCATGTTGAGGCTCCTCAGGAGTCCAGTCCCAGCGCCACACATGTAGCATGTGGTCATAGAACGAGCAGCTAGCGAGCAGACAGGACACCGCGGGGGTATCGCCTGCAGGGTTGAGGCCCGGACTTGCCACAGAGCTGGCGGAGGGCGGCGCGATGCCCTCTGGGATGTATCGTCCTACATCGTCCTCCAGCGACGTGTCAAAGCTGGCGGTGGGAGACTCATACTGAATCCTCAAGTGTCCTCCGCTCTCTGTGAGGCTCGTCTTTGGTTCTGCAGAGGGAGGGGAGCAGGGAGGAGGTTCGTCCAGGGACAGTTGAGACCAGTCGGCTCCATAAGCCAGGGAGTTGTGAAGGATGTAGGAGGCTAGGATGGGACATGCTCCTCCACCGCCCTCTGGAGGAAGACGGGAAAATAATCAAGGTTAACATTTTAGGTCTTTTTAAGGACCTGCAGGAATCCTGAACTATCCTTCTGGTTGTCAACAAAATTAAACCATTTCAGAAATCCAATCTACTTCCTGGTATAAATTATGTAAAATATGCTATACATAGATACATACATTCATATGAATCAAATCCAGAGCAAGCTTTTCCTGGCTTGAATAAAATCACTACACTGGATCTTTAGGGAAACCACATCCACGTCTCTCCCTCATGCTCACCTAGGGCTTGCTGGCAGTGCAGGATATGGAAGTCATTGTGCATGCAAGCTGCCAACAGCAGGTGCTGATGGGTAGGATGCCACTTCAGCCTCCAGACGCCACCACCCAGGGCGCTCTCGCTGAGAGGCTGCCGCATGTTCCTGCCATCCCACAGCAAAACCTGCTCATCATAGCTGGGGGGGGGGGGGGGGGGCGGAGAATCACGGTCAACCTCCTGTCAGTCTCAGTTTTCCACAGGGATTCATCTCAATGTCAACCAACCAAACAATGAAGGACACCAGCCAATCACAAAAGGAGGCAAACACTTCAAGCTACGTGGGCAACTGACAGTTTAGGACAACACGCTGGATGAAAATGGAGACAGTAGCAGTAGTAAAGTTGGTAATAGTTGTTAACTCTGTGTTGTGATGGTAGTCACAGTTGCTCATTGGGATATTTACCTTCCTGTGGCCAGGATGTGCTCCCGATGTGGGTGACTGTGTATACTGCAGACGCCCATTGAGTGTCTTCAAGAGAAAAGACATATGAGATTGCTACTCGACTTTGCCGAGAGGGATAGCGCGAATGCATTTTGACCACCGACATCATAACTGGCCTCTCTCACCTCTTACTGGTGAAAGTGGGGGAGGAGGGACTGATCCTGAGATCCCAGCCCCTAAGTTTGCAGTCGTCCCCGCCTGGTGCAATCCATTCAGATGAAAACACACACACACACACACACACAGGTTGGTAAGGTTTCAGTTCATCCGCAAACACGCAGACAATTAAACACGGGCTCCCTATGGAAGCTTCGGAAACAGGATCGGCAACCTTAACAACAAAGCGTAAATGCGATGTGTCCCCAATCCACATACAGCAACTACAGATGCGTGTTAATGCCTGGTGTAAGGTTGAGGGAAAAAGGCTAAGCGAATGATATGCTGATGATTATGAAAGGATAGTTACCAGAGTAAACCAGCTGTGTGTCCCAGTAGGAGAAGGCTGAGATCCAGGCCTCAAAGTCATGTGCCTTCCACTGTGCTACAGCCGTCAGACCGGCTTCACCAAAGGAGAGTACATTGACACAGCCTGCAGAGTCGCTGCAAACCACTCGCACGTCACTGCTGCAGACAGAAGAGTGGATAAAGGTGAAGGGTATTGCACTGAGAGTCAATCACTTTCATCATCTGCATCTTAGCTGGGTTTTCTTGTGTAAATCTTAATGTAAAGAATCAGGGGTTAGACAGATTTATTGTTTTGACGATATATCCAGTATTTCTCTTTTATTAAAGTTTGGATATTGACCAGTCAACCTAATAATAATGCTTATTTATATATTTTTATATTGCATTCTATATTGCCATTTTAATATGTCTAGGTTGTTCTTTTTTATTCATTGTGTTGTTGTTATTGTCTCTGTGTGTAATGCTGCTGCTGCACTGCAATTTCCCAGCTTGGGATTAATAAAGTACATCTATCTATCTATCTATCTATCTATCTATCTATCTATCTATCTATCTATCTATGTCATGATGGATATGATGCAGTTTGTTTCATTACATATTAAATGTAGAATTTATTGTCTAAATGCTGTTTCAGAAGCTTTTTTTAACCTGCAAATGTTGCATCATTTCAAGAATGATACTTACCAGTTGGATGGAAACAAAGCTATTTTGTATCTTGACCATGAATACTGCCTTACCTGTCCCCTCTCCCAGTCGACCAGTCTAATGACAGAGCCAGCCGGTCAACTCCCACCTCCAAACTGGTCAGAGCCTTCAGACCGCGGCGGCCTTCCTACTGGAGAGACAGACCCATAAGAGCAGGGCCCGAACTACTAAGCCAAACCACGTCTTTTAGACCAAATCTAAACATCTATTTTGTATTTTTTGCGTCCCAGGTCTACATCAGTGACTATTAGGCAGCTACAATGAAATCCCGATATTCATAGTTAATAACTATATAACTGATGGTTCATCACAAGAACCACCAAATGTCTAATTAATGTGGAAAAAGTTCCTTCATCATGATTCCTCTGAAGCCACATTTCTCACCTGACTGTCTGATAACGTGTAGAGCTGGAGCTCCCCGCTGGCAGCCGCCATTCCCAGCAAAGGTTTCTCCGATACAGGCACATGGCACCTGACAATATGAAGAGGATTCAACAAGACAGAAGCAACAGTGGCACTTGTGACACTTGTGGCATCATTCTCACTAAAGCTAGACTGATATCTATATTTAACTAAAAATCAGACATCTGCCAGGCATGGCATCCACCTACGCTAACGAAAGCTTTGGTCATTGTAATTAGTGTCCCATGATGGTAAACGCGGTTTCAGAGGCTTTAGACACCCTGACAAGAATAAGATTCTGTGGGGAAAATACTGGATCCTTTCATCAGCAGCTTCAATCCAAAAATACTAGCGCTGACCTTAAAAAAACCCATATTGGTTGAGTTCTAATTCTCACCATTTCAAATCCAAAATAGCTGGAGTGTCTATGCGCTGCAGCTCGGTAAGAGGTGGGCTCATGGGTCCCTCTTGGCGAAATTCAAACAGGTACAAACGACCAGTCCGGCTAGGGGTGGCGTCCTCTTCCACTGCCTATGAATGCATGAGGGACAAGAGTCAGCCAAGTCAGGCACATTCAGCCACCAACAGTAGCATACAGAAGACCACTAGGACTGTAGACCCGATACAGACCGGTTTGCTATTGCAAAACATTAATGTCATTCACATTTCAAATGTTACCTGTTACAATTCTTTGAACATCACAAACTGAGGATATGTAACAGTGTAGGAGTATCTGAGGGTGGATTTTTTTTGTTATCTTTAAGAGCCTTAAAGGAATAGTTAGGAGCCACTCTCCAGTTTGACACGCATCCAACACACCAGTAAAATTTAAACTTGGTTATTCTCAGAATTGGTTAGCCTCACAATCTTCGATCTCCCACCCAATTCACAACGGAAGGAAGTAGCGAGCCGTGTGAACCAATTTGTTGAGATTAAACAAAATGCTGCTTGGTAAATTATCTTATGTCAACAATAACACGCCTGATTTTTGACGTGACGCACTCTGCACATGAGAGGCAGCGGCGTCTAGCGGGACTATTATGGCCGGTGGTGGGTAGTCCAAGGAGACTACATAGAAAAATGTGTAGTCTCACCCCGTCTGGACCTTTCTGTAGCTGATATGTCCCACAGGCCAGGATGTTGTGCCATAGTGGAACCGGACACCACTCCACCGTGTCTGCACTCAACTCTGTGTCAAACACCTGTAGACTGCGGGTCCTCGACTTCCAAGCCATCGCCACCTGTTCTGCATAACTTTACTGCGCTGGATAAATATCTAAAATACAAAGAGTAATATGGCTTCATGTGTAAACACCAAAGGAAAAGGGTAGTAACAATGTGAGACACTGTATTTAATCTTAGCTAACTCACAGTAGGCTAATTCTGCTAAATGTTCGGTTGCTAGCTAGTGCCACACACCACAGACTGTCGACATTTAGACACTTCTTATCACTAGCCATGTTGTACGGCTGAATGAAAAGCCAAAAGTTAAAGTTAATAATTAAGTATTTGTTTATTAATCAGTATTCTCAGATCAAGCGATTATCAACAAAACTCACGTGTCAGCCAGCTGCGACGTTGACTTTCTCAAACAGCCTGCGTTATTACGTCACCATTTGACGCAAGTGTGCATTCAAGTGCAGAGCGTTGCAAATGTTCAAATACACAAGAAAATGAGGGCAAAGGGGGGCAAAACTATAATATCTAGCTATCAAAATCAAACATTCATGACCTGTTATGTACTGCTGTTGTTTCTGTGTTACAGTCTCGATTACTTTACCTAGAAAATTAATACATCACTAAACATTTTCGCATCCTCACGTTATCGTGACCGAAGATGGTATATGTTACAGAAGAGGAATCACTCAAGCCTATAAAAAAAAACCACCACTCTTCCGGTCTGTAAAAGTGGACATTAATCCACTAGCAGCTAGGTGGCTAGCGTGATTTTCCAGTAACAAGGGTGCATCCATATCAATTCAACAAAGCAATCGATTGCTTTGATAGAAATCATCTTGTGGCACCCACAGTTACGCAAGAAGTTATGAGACACGTTTTTGTAACTTTTGAGGGAAAAGGGTACAAGCTTGTGCACTTATATGCAGTTACAGAACTATATTAAATGGTCTCCCTTCAAATTATTGTGCCTTTTGTTCTGGTGGGTGACAGTGTCATCAAGGATTTTTTTTTAATTCTTATTTTATTTCCAGCGACATTCCCCATTCATAAATGGAAATGTTCAAATAGAAAACCTTTATTTTTGGTATTTAGGAAAGAATTTGATTTGTATTATCACTTCGGTCTATAACATATTTCAGAATGTGAATATTCAGTTCATAATGTAAATAATGTAAATAATACAGTTTGTAGTTTGCTTATATCAATTAATCCGAAATGCACTGGAACAGACAGTGAACCAGAGCCAGGCGGAGATGACCTCCCTATGGTGCTTTGACAGCAGACTCTGGCCGACCTGCGTGGTGACATTTGTGGTACCCGGAAATAGCAGAAGAGTGAGAGCTCTTGGCGTCTCTTCCTCTCTGTCGTGACTTGCTTTGTGTCAAGTTAATAAAGTCCAAACAGCTCATAGGGCTTTAACTAGAAACAGAAAACATGGATGGGAATCAAACCTTATATTGCACCCTATTGGATAAAAAGAGCCAATCTAAATTCTTATGTTATACGCGCAGAAAATCCGGAACATGCAGTATCTGGTGAGTCGTAAACTGTGAGTGTCTAGATAGAACGAAAGATGCGTATAAGATATTTGAAGATAGCCTGATACCGCTCTCGTTGCAAGGACAGAGTGCTGCGCCCATGCCCATTCAAAAACCTGGTAGTTTAAAGTTTCCTTGCTTATCGACAACAGTACATACTTGGGAGAACAATTTAAGGATTTCCTGAATCGGCTGGAAATCGCTGTTAAATTCGGCATACTAACAATCCACCAAGCAGCAGCTTATTTCAATAAAATTGAAACTTTTAGAATTGATGCACACTGAAGACTGTGGGAACAACAGGCGAACAGTTTATGAAAGATGATATTTTATTTGCTGCTTGGTGTATCAGATGGATGCCGCATTGGATGCCGCACATTCTTACAGTAATCTACTTTTTCTAATAAGCAAGGAAACATTAAATTGTCATATTTATACATGGAACTGGCGTGCCCAGTCCTCCCCACTTGGTGAGGACTGGTGGCCAAAAGGATGATTCATGATGTTTTCATCTGTTCTAGTTTGACAGATTCCACTGATGTTTGGAGTACAGATTTCTCCGAAGACACACTGAGCCAGTTTGTAAGTTTCATTCACTGTAACAGAAGTCAGCGCCTTCTTGAATGTGTTTTTAATACTGCGGTGTCACATTGGTGGTAACTTTACCTGTTTGTTCAGAGGCAGAAGTTTCACTTGAAATCTGCAGAGGAGTACATCCTAAAACTCAGGTCAGCCTTACACATCACCATCCCTCCTTTCACTTTGTCCTGGTTTAAAGGACTACACCGACGTTTGGGGAAATTGGTCAAAATTGGCCTTTGATGGGATGAGAGGATTGGCAGAAAATCAAACACCATAATAAATCACTGGATAATAAAAAGGTCTATCTTCTTACATTAGATAAAGCTAGTTGACATACTGTGTGTTGAGCATTATAAGCATGTGCAGAAGACAGACCACACAAGATGCTTTTGGTGGTTCTCGCATTGTAACATATGAAAGGTAAGTTGACCAACAAAGCCAATTTCCCCAAAGGTTGATGTAGTCTGTCTGTAATTGTGAGTGTGTGTGTGTGAAGCGGGATGTCACTGATAAATCTCGCTCTCTCTCCAGGGCGGCCTGCGGTGCTGGGAATGTGTCTGTTCTGGTGCAGGACACCAGTGCAGAGCTCCATGTGGGTTCCAGTCCAGGCGACCCGGGCCTGACCCTCCCCAGGTTGGAGGAGCCCCGGGCCAAGGAAGAGCTGAGGGAGTTACTGTTCAGAATGGCTGACGGCCTTACTCAGTCTGACGCCACAGGTGTGTTGTCCTCCCGCCCGGGGGGCTGTATGACACAATAATATTTCAGTTTGAAATTGGATTTTTTTTATAAGGTTTATTCAAGCAGGTGAGGTATATTAGTAGAAGTTACAAACGTTCTATCACTTTGCCTCTTCACCTCTGCTCTCTTGGGTTTTTTTTCAGTGGGATCCCCCTCCGTCAGTCCGGTGAAAAATCAACAAAGGCGTCCCACAGGTAAGAGCAGCTTGGTTGATGGGTCACTCTGTTCATCTCTGCAGCTACAACGTGTTGAACAGGCAAATCATGTATTTTTCACCGCTTTGGTATCGCCTTTCATAAGCTTACATCTTTTAATGAGTTAACATGGCTAGCTAGCTAGAAAATTCAAGAGAGCCCAACGACAGATGCAACCGCTCACCAAGCATCGTTTTTGAGACTTTTTTTTTGCCAATTTGAGGCTTTCAAATAGGAGTTGTAGAGAACTGGGGAGCTTCAAAGGGCTGTAACCAATTCTTTCAATTTTGCACTTATTGTTCATGAAACAAAATCACAATCAGAAGGGAAATAAGGAAGCACGGAATTCATATTGGTGCATGGTCGATGAGTTAACCCGTGGTCAATCTTTCTCTGACGTCAAGCTCGTTGACTGGCCAGGACAGCTCAGTCGGTAGAACATGAGACTCTCAGTCTCAGGGTCGTGGGTTTGATCCCCACTTAGTGTCAAGTACCTTTTTGTAAGTTGCTTTGGATAAAAGCGTCTGCTAAATGACTGTAATGTAATATAATGTAACATGGGCCGAGTTTCCCTGGTCGCGCAGCTCTGTACTTGCTCTGACTTGTCGGTCCAGTTGCTCTCAGTGTGGACACCCAGTTATCTGACTGTCTAACAACGATGGCTGTGGCCTTTCAGGGTTTGAGCCGAGGGGACGACAGACGTCCGGTCCGTCGGTGGCGGTGAAGAAACGACTCCCAGGGGATTCCCTCATCAACCCAGGCACTAAAAAGTAGTCTCTTTTTTTTTCACAAACCACCGCAGTAACCACGTTGTCATCATGTCTTTGAGTCACAAACAAGCAATAACAACGGTTTTCCTTGTTTCGTCCTTTTTTCAGAAAGCGCCAAGCGACTGGCGTGGCCTTCGATGATGCAGATGATGATTGATCCTTAAAACAAGACAAGGGATCACGGCATGATCCTGCTACTTTACATTCAATGACGGCTTGTGAATGTGCTTTTTATCCACCAACACGACATTATAAACATTATTATAACATATTTTTAATATCTGATGATGAATAATTCTGTTTTCATGGACTTGCAATATTATGTCAATCATAGTGAAAAAAATATTTTTTATCGTATGCTGTAATATTCATGATGTTGAATTGATTTTATCTGGTTTGGAAATGAAATTAAAGAACGTCAAACAAGAAATCTTGATGTGAAACTGGTTTCCATCTGCAAAGCTGAGTGGGTTAAAAACATTGTTCTTTTACCACAGCACTTATTCAGACTGAAAAAGTTTGTTCTGCTGAGTTCATTTGTAGGTTAGGCATGTTTTCAGTATGCTTGAAAGGATGATTGAATATGAATGTGCAAGGTGTGTGGCATGCAAGAGCATTCTGGGTAACAGTGGTGTGTTTGTGCCAGGCTCCTCCTCCTACTCTGAGAATCAACCTCATACCTTGCAATTATTTGACTTTCTACTTTGTTTTAAATATCGCTGTAAATAACCGTGAAATGTTTAAAGGGAGTTTGGCTAAGAGCACCACTTCGGCTGAGGGTTGCTAAGCAACGCACCGTCTCAAACGGTAGGAATCCCACTAGCAGGTGACACAAATTACATGGGCGCCGGTGTTAGCTTGCTGTTAGCAAAATGATTGTTTCGACGCAAAGATGGTTCCAGAATCGAATGGGCCCAGAGCCATCAGAGAAATCAGCCCGCGTTAAACACAGACTGTGACAGGGACCATTATGGGAAATGAATTTGTCATTTCTCCCATAGAGAAGTCTATTTGGGCAAGGCTGACACCCCAAATTACATCACTTAGGTCTAAAGAGAGGCGAAGTCTGACGTAATGTTGTAGGCGTTAAAGCGGCATTACGTGAGTTTTGTAATGTAAAAACACAAGCGCCCTATCAGTCTAGTTCATGAAGTCTGGCTCCTCCCCCTTCTTCCAGCCACTGTAGATTGGCTCCATTCACCCTGATGAGGTTTTGGAGTCGGTAGGTAGACTATTCCTCTATACTATATAAAACAATGACCCCCTCCCCTCCTGCAGGGTTTCACAATCTTTCAAGCACGGCTATACACAAGATTCTTCACTACCGCTACTTCAGGTATTTCTTCAAAGACAATAATAGTAGGGGTCAAATAAAGGTCATGCTTCCTAAATCCATTGGTGCTGTTGTTTGTAATGACACATTAATCAAACCATATATAATTTGCTATGAAAAGTACTATAACACAAAAATCAAATCAGCACGATTGGAAATTGAATAGTTTGTTGGTTGAACTTGTCTGGGATGTTTCGTCACACAATCCCTCTCTTCCAGCGGTGTGTCATCCACAGAGAGCAAAGATGTGACATTTTTGCTCTGGAATGTCTCAGTGTAGCTTTGTAACTCCATCATGTCAAACTTTGAAGTCAAAATGATTAAGCTATGCGATTAGAACATTTTCTTCCTCACTCGATCTTGGTGATTTTCCTTGCATAACCTATAATAAGAAGCAATTTAATGGTAATAATATGTAAATGTTCCATAATCTATGTATCAATATTGATGAGCATCAGTCTCATTTACTTTATTCATATCAGGCCTTTTAAAAAATAATTGATCTTATTTATCTTTTTTTTTTTTTGGCATTTTGCCTTTTTATTTGACAGAAAGACAGGAAAGATCAGGTGAGAGAGGAGGGATGACATGCAGGTCCCGGGCCGGGTTGGTACCCAGGACGCCACGGTCATGTGGTATGCACCTTAAGACCACTGAGCCACCAGGACGCCTTGATATTAAGGTAAAAGCACAATCACACAAGTTCAGAAACAACCGTTTAATCAGACACAGGCTCAAATGTTTAGTCAAAATGAGAATTGGATGATGCTTTACAGACATTCATAAATTCATAATGTATAATATATAGAGCAAAGTTAAATAACACCCCGATATTTTTTATTTTTTTTTACATTTTTTTTAAAGATTGCATCTAACTCCAATAGTTGCTGGTGACACAAGCTACCTCTTATTTATTTTATTCCATAATACATTAACGTATGTATTCAATGCTGTAATTCGACAGAAATGGCAGAGTCCCTGATCTTTTCTTTTTAACATCTTACAAGTTCAAGGCTTTTATATTGATGCGTCACAGATAGATGGCAAAGAGATCAAAATCAAAACCATCCTAAATGAAACCCATCAAAACAGCCATTCCATTGAGGTTTAGGTTCACAGAAAATCAGAGTGCTATGGTCATAATTATGTCTGAGTCAAAGTTACTGGACTTTAGACTGCATGTCAATTTCATGTTATAATGAATAACACCGTTGCTTCAAATTTCAGCAACACGATTCCCTCCAGCTTTACATTCTAAGAAAGATAAATTACAACAGTCAATTTTGCTTGTTTAATGACAACCCCTTCAAGTAGGAAAAAGTCCACAAAAGTCCCACGTAATCACCAAAAAAAATGACTGAAATTCGCCGTGAAATAAGTTGTGAAACAGTAAGTATTTTGACAGGAGTAAGACAGGTCACAACTGAATTATCACAAAACGTACACCTCATGAGAAAGACCAGTTGAAATCACATGCCAACATACAGGAAAACATCTATGCTTGCTTTCGTAGATGTGGATATTTTTGCACGAGTACCCCAAACACCATGAGATTTCCTGCAAATCATAAAATGCGTACATCCCACGTTAAAACAACACATGATCTGAGAGTTCCCTTAAGTATCACAGTGATGGTAGTGCAGTTATTATTGAACATCCTGTAAGAGAGCACTGAATATGACAAGAGTTAACTTCTTCCTTAGGACTGTTATAATGTTGATTACCTTCACTGTAAAATACGCTATTACACTGTGTCCGACATATATAGGATGTTCTTGGCAGAATCCAGAACACAATTATATGTAAAAAGCACAAAAGAGAGCATTCAGTATAAAGAGCCATAGAGAGACAAAAATGTACAGTGTCAAAATAAGTAGGCTTGATATAAGGGAGGCACCTTCAGGAAAATAATCATACCGTGTACATTCTCTCCGAAGAGGACACCCGAGGCAGCTTCCCTCCAAGTCTCTGACGGTGGAGTGATTTCGGAGGAAAGGCCAAAACGAATCTCCCGCGTCAAAACTTGGCACTTCTCCAAGGCACACTTTGCTATAACCCCTCTGTTATTGCGAAATTAATCACACGCGTGCACAGGTGCTTCGATATCCAAAATAAATCGTTCTTCTTGCCACAGAAAAATATACTGTATTACAACACGACAAACTTTTGATTGGACTCAATTCATCACAGCATGCTCTTCAAGGCAGGTCTAGTTTGGTAAAAAGGGCTGCGTCTGGTTACATGGGACCCCCCGGTGGCAGGGGGGAGCGCGTTGGAACAAACTCTCAAATGAACCCTCTGGCGTCAAAGGTTGGACCCGAGAAGGCCATACCGGGAACGATATGTTATTTCGCTGACATCATCGGTAGTCAACCTATCAATTGGCCATCTATTGATATACATTCTCGAAAGAAAAAAAAAAGAAATACTGGAACATTCAAGGACAACCGTTTTCAATCCAAATGCAAGCGTTCCCACTGTTGCGGCATCGCTTCCAGCCTTGAAGCATGGCAGGCTTGGCTTTGGCTTCGCAGCTCGTTCTCCTCTGTCCCGTCTGGATCCGGCGTCGTGGTCTGACTTCATCCGCGTCAGTCCCTCCGATGGTGAAGAATTTTGAGGCTGAAAATACTCAACTACTGGTCCTATATTCCACGGCACAGAGAGTTTTGGTCCTCTTCACGGTCTACGTCAGCAGGTACATTCTCATCCTGGCCTCAGAGCTCTCAAAACGTGGTTTTTTTTTGTTCATTCCCTCTGTGCCAGTCTGTCTGGGTCTTTTGAGTTTCCTCGTTTCAACAGAGTGTGTCTGTATTGAAGGAGAGCTGCACCTGCCACGCACACACGCACACACACACACACACACACACACACAGGTTAGAATGAATGAAACTTTAATGGTCCTGGGGAAAGTGGGACATTGCAGCAGCAAATAGTAACAGGACATACAGCACAAGGACGTATACTCTATAGTCTAGGTGTGCAGATGTACATCATTAAAAAACGATTCACCTTATCAAATAAATTCATTTTACAGATGTAGATAACATAAATACACGACAGGCAGGTCATGTGGGAACTGCTGTGCTGATTTCTTCTCAAAGTCAAAACCAAAACACTACCCACCACTCAACACTAACGACTGCCTAACCCTCATTGTCCTACCTTTTTCTCTCCTCCCCATATTCTTTCATCCCTTGTGTCTCCAGATAGGTGGTTTCCCACACAAGCCAACATGCCAGAAAGTTTAGATAGTCACATGAAAGCATTTGAAGGTCAATTTAATATTTATATTTATTTATTATTTAATATAGTTTTCGTTGAACTCCAAGCAGGTAAAAACATTTTATTTTTATTATTTTCAAATACTACTTGACCCAGATTTGATCAAGGAAGCGATCAATATGTCAGCACCCCCCCACCTCCAATATGATGGAGGCCAACAGCTAATGAGTATGTTCTCATTGTTATTTTGAGCAGAGAAATGGCTCCAGTGTGGTGTGGGAGGATTTCAGGGGTGTCAGTCTGTAAAACCTGCACTGAAAACTGCCTGAGTCTAAATGCTTCAGAGGCTTTTCCACCCTGACAAGAATACAACTCTGAGGGAAACCCTGACTGAAGTGAAGTGAAATGTTTTGGCATGAAAATAGGAAAATGTTAGTAATATATTAAATATCAGCAGCTTCAATCAAAAAAACATTGGGATTGGCATCGGTCTTGAAAAACCCATATCAGTCAAACCCTTCACACTCCCTTCTCTCCTCACCCTTTCTTCTTCGAAGCTGATGAGTCCTTCATCATCATCACTCTCCAGCTCCTCCGGCTCCTCGCTGACCAGAGCGTTGAGCTCGGTGTTGGCCGCTCGAGGCTTCAGCAGGCTCAGGATGCACTGCAGGGGCGACTGGCCGCCGCCAGGGGGCGACGTCTCCTGCTGCTCCAGGTTGTCGCTCTGCTTCTTGGCAAAGTTCACAAACACCTTGGAAAGAAAGGGAGGGAACAGAAATATGACTTTTTTTTTACGTGGACGTCCCATTGATATTAAGAGAAATCTTGGTTAAAAACATAGACATCTCATTATTGAGATTACGAAAATGCTGAAAGTATCGGACAAGATGTCTTATGAAAATCATTTTTTGCAAAGTTTGTATCCTTTGCATGCAATTTTTTCTCATCTGATCTCCAAACTGGTTTCGCCGATGTGCTAAATGACTCACATTGTCCAGAGTGGTCTGGCTGACCGAGTAGTCCTCGATGCCCAGCACCTCCACCACTTGCTCCATCTTACTGAAGACCTGGGCGAGGGAGATCCGCTCCGACTTCAGCTGGTACTGAACCTTGGTGTGGTGGCGTTCCTGGTAGAGAACAACGAACTGTGACTAAAGAGTTTCATTCCTAAACGAGAGCCGCACACTGTTACAATGTGACGGTGACAAAGTGGAATAACCGTCAAACTCACAATGGATTATTGAAACTATTTGCTAATTGGAGACCTTTACTTACAAAATAGCAACAGTAAGCAACTCATTCACATTCCCCAGACACATTTCCCCAGTACATCCAAGGATTTGAGTAAGTATGAGGACTGCACCCTCACAGGACCTGTCTTAGAAAAGGCCAATGAGATCGTAGCAGGCAAGGGAGGTCCATCCTTCCCCTAGGGTATAACTAGTCCTGCACGGTCTCCTCAATCTAACACTACTATCCAGCGGGCCATGAGTGGGTGGTGAGGGAACAAGTGGTGTTGTCCGTTGATGAGCAACCCAAGGTTTCATTTAACCCACAAACAAGCACAGCACTGGGCAATCCAACACCTTTGCTACTGCAGGCCTGAGATATAGCCTCCACAATCCAGAGTGAGAGGTGCTGTTTGGAGAGAGCGCCTCCCCTTACAGGGTTGGCAAGGCAGACAAACAGCTGATCACACAATATGTGTGTGTGTCCGAGTCCTCTTCACGCATAATGCACACACTGGGCATCAGGCTTGTAGCTCCCAGTGCTCCTCAGATGCAAACAGAAGTGGGGAAAATGCATCTAGTTCAAATGCCAATACCCTGTAGGACATATTTAGCACTTTAGGGAAATATATTGAATTAGGACATAAGGTTACCTTGGAATTTGCAGCGCAAAAAGGTACAAGAAGGGTGAACAGACAGAGCATGCAGATCACCCACACGGTTGGCCGAACACAAAATGAAAGGCAGCACTGCTTTGTATGAGAGGAAATCATTTCCAGTAGATTCCACAGGTTCGAACGGGGTGTCGCAGTAAGGCATCTAAGACCAACGTAGGGTCCCACGGGGGAACAATGCATTTATACATGGGTCCTTTTTGACGCACACCTCTCATAACACGTACAAGGGGTGTGTTCCCATCAAAACCAACATGGCATCCCGAAATGGCAGACAGATAAACTTTAATCATGGAAAAGAAAAGACCTTTTTCCAATAATTCCTGTAAAAAATGGTATTATGTCCACAATGGAGCTCTGAAAATGAATTTTCATGCCACCACACTCACCCTAAATACTCACCCTCGTGTAGAGACAACCTGGCGCTCTGAATTGTGTCAATCACAGCAGGGGGCAACCCTTTCACCATGAAGTTGTTCTTTTCAGGGGACAGACACATGAATTCAAAATTTCTGTCAGAGGAAGCCAAATCCGCCCTGGGGCCTGGGTTAATACATCCCTGTGCACTGGGAGGCAGCAGGGGTTGCTGTTCAGCAGATTGACTTCTACAAGCCATGGATTCTTGGGCCAGCAGGGAGCCACTAGAGTCATGGTCAATTTCCTTTCTGTCATTTTTGGCTCTGGTTTTGTTTTTTTCTGGACAGGCAGTGTGAGTGTCTGTCTCAGATAAGGAGAAACGGCATGCATTAGGACATGGGTGAGCTTTCTTCTTCCTCTCCAAAACCATCTCAGGGCAGGTTAGCTTAGCCAGGCTAAATGAGTAGAGGGAAGAGCTACAGACCTGTTAGCTTAGCTAAACAAGCGGTCGCAGCAGGAAAGACACTAAAACTTTGATAGCAACGCATGGGAGGGGAGCACGCTCACCTGCTAGCAAAAGCTTTGTCAAGTGTGTGAGTTTCTGTGCACACTAGAGAATAGACTGAGAAGGCTGGGTTGAGGTTGGCATCATCAGTACCTCAAAAATATGCACCTTGGAAATGTTTGTCATTTCAATTTAGCACATGTTCATTTATTGGTTAGATGTAAAATAAAATGGAAACTTTGAATTTAGACATCCTGTTTTTCCAGTGACTTGTGAGTGTGAGCAGTTTATTTGTTTGTTACGGTGCATAAGTGTTCTTGTGTCTTTGGCAGTGGAGCGAACTGAAGAGCTGTACGTAGTAATCTACCTTCAGTACAGCCTCAGGGAAATTCCTGTTGAAGAATCGGACCACTTCCTTGACACTGGAGCTGGTCTTGGTCCTCACCGTGATCATGTAGCCATCCCCGAACCTGAGAGACACAACTCAATTCAAGACACAGTCCAAACCGAAAAGTGCGCAACCTATAGTGCTTCAAACTTTTGGGATGTCTCCACTGGCCAAGGTTTGGCTGTGCAGGGGCCTGCCTGGCTCAAAGGCACCGCCTCCATGACATCAATTCAAACTACATTTCATAATAGGTTTTTATCTTCCTTTACAGGGGGAAAAGCACAACGTAATGTTTTTCTGAAAACACTATTGATTTGCTCTTATATTGGTGGTTGTTTGTTGCGTACATCACTGCGTAGCATACCACGGCTATCCCCAGTTGGACTGAACAAAGCTGATAGAGACAGGTCATTTAAATGTACACACTCCTGCCCTGAAGTCTTGTTGTGCTGGTGTGCTGTATTTGCCTTTCAATGTTGTTACACTTTCAGATTTTCAGATACAATGCATTATTATTATTATTAGTAGTAGTAGTAGTTGTATCTGGTGAGTACTTCTAAAGAACCACATGAAATTCTGTGTAAAAGCAGCAGTCACTGAGCAAAGACAAGGCAGGGGTGATTTAAAGGACACTGCAGGCATGCCAACTGTATAACTTAAGGGTATCTTGGCAGACAGCCAGTGAGTGTCAAGCCTCCTGACCTGTTCTTGAGGTGCTGGATGCTGCCCAGGCATTTAAATCTGCCGTTAACCATGATGCCCAGTCTGGTGCACAAAGCCTCACACTCCTCCATACTGCAGAGGTGGACGAGAGAGAAAGATTGTTGTGTTATGTATCGCTACAGTGGCAGAAACAAACATGTGACACAACAACCACGAACGAGAGGTTGTCTCACCTGTGTGAAGTCAGCACTACAGAGCGTCCGGTCTTGATGATGTCGAGGATTAAATTCCAGAGGAACCTGCGAGCCTTGGGGTCCATGCCAGTGGTGGGTTCATCCTGGAAAACCACACACAATAAAGTCAATACCGCTGAACTGTATGTGAGGGCCTGTTGCCATTGGACTCTTGTACCATGTATAGCAGAGGTTCTCAAATGTCCTCAGGTAACCTCATACAGACCCACGTTCAGCCATGGACATTTGAGAACCCATATGGGAAGATTTTAGTTGTAGTTGATCAAGCATTGAATTGTCAAACTGTCTACATTGCACATGAGATAATAGTGGTGGTACTTTGTCTAATGGCATCATTTTCACATTCAATTATAATTATTACATTTTTAACCGATTTTAACCGATATAGACTATAGTCACATTATAGTAGACATTTATTGCACTTGCCGAATAAAGTCATTCTAACTAACTATTATACGACATGATATGATACCATTTATTACCAACAACAACTGGCAACATTCAGTCAGTCTAGTAATGCCAACTCAATATTCACATTAAAAAAACCAATATTCATTCACAATATTCATTCAGTTCCTTACCAGGAAGATGAGGGAGGGGTATCCGATCAGGGCTATGGCAGTGGAAAGTTTGCGTTTGTTCCCACCACTGTAGGTGCCGGCAGGCTTGTCTGCATACTTGGATAACTCCAGTTTCTCCAACGCCCATTGGACCACCTAGGAAGCAGCAGTAGTACAGGAGTAGTGAATAAAGCTGCACTAGGCAACTTTGCATGTTGGCAGCCCCAAATGACAGCGAGGGATACTGTTTGAGATGCTAATACCCAGAAATCCTGTGAGGTGATGTCGGTAAACTACGGTTTGTTTTGTTTATGCATGTAAGTGTGTGTGTGTGTCCAACCAACCCTATCCTGGTCCTTCCAGGGAATGCCACGGAGGCGGGTGTAAAGCTCTAGGTGTTCCCTGGCCGTCAGATCCTCAAACAGAGCATCAAACTGAGGACAGTAGCCAATACTCTGCTGTACACGCAACAGCTCCTTCAGGATACTGCACACACACACACAAAGGACACAAAGTCACTTACCTAGCCTTTGATGTTTCAGTGCTTCACAATGCAAAATGATCACACACAGCTTGGACATTCAGTATATTCACTGCATAAAGGTCGGTTCATATTTCTGGACACATTTATCAGTATCAGGGTATCTGCAGGTCTTCAGAAAGCCAAATCTAAGACTTTTTGTGACCTCCCTGAATTCAGTTTAAGACCAATTTAAGAAACCAAAATAAAGAAACAACGTGTCTCTGATTGAACATAATGAAACTTCTCAAACGCATGCATATTGTACTACTAATCCGAGCATGGGACACCAGCGGGGACACGTGGATGATTTCGGTGTCTATGTTCTCATCGTTTAACAGCCAAGTCTCCCAAAGACTTGGTGTATTCCTTTAAGGTTAAAGGGCCCGTGTTGCCGGTATCTACCTGTTTCCACTGATGAACGCCTCCCCTCCTGTAGTGGACTCATCTCCTGTAAGCATTTTAAAGGTGGTGGTCTTCCCGGCTCCGTTCACCCCCAGCAACCCAAAGCATTCGCCTGGACGAACGCCCAGACACAACCGGTCCACCGCCAGGATACGACCCATCTTCCTGGATTTGTAAACCTGAGGCAACAGAGCGCATGTAGATTCTCAGTGAAGAGTCACGTCTTTCCTTGATTTCATTGAAGTTAATTCTATTCAATATTCTATAAAACTATTTGAAATGCAAAGAAAAGAAGAGTTTCATTCCAAAATGGCATATCCACTCTTCATAGCCTTGGCCACATTCAGCTGGGGGAAATGAGCAATTCTGATTGGTCACAGAAAAAACAATCTCTATACACAAAGATGCAGTAGTCCAATAGGAGTCAATCAGGGGAGTTTATCCACACACTGTGCAACTTTGATGGGTCTGCTTCGTACTGATCCCATCATCGTATGTGGGAGATCGATATGTCATTTTAATGGGCCATTTAGGTGTCGTTTCTTCCACTGACAAGCCGTTCAAACGTTATTGGCATTTGAGTAAAGCATGTGCATGAAAACCGTTTGGCGCATTTTCATAAAACAGCAGCCTCTGATTTGCCAACTGCAGCAATTAATATTGTGCTTTTGACATTTTTTATTAATTGCCTCGACCTTTGTGAGGTTATCGATCTTCAGCATGTCGTTGTCGGCATCTCCTCGCAGCACTCTTCGCCTCTCACACGCAACGTCGACATCATCATCCTGTATGGGCTGGCAGCTGACTGGCATTCTCCTGGATCAACACACAAACACATTTCTATATACTGGTGCACTGTGATGGATTTCTATTACTGTATAGTGTTGCTTTTTTACTCTGCTGTGTGAAGATGGTGCACTTGGAAATAAGAACTTGCTCTTAAGTGAAAAGTCCACCCTCAGCCACTCCTACACTGTTATACATGATCAATCTGTGATGTGCGATGCATTGCAGGAGTTATTTTATGATGAAGTGTTGTAATTTACTATTTTGTTGTATCCGTTTTCCCTTAACTTGTCTACTTCTACTTCAGTTAGTGATTTCCTACATTTCTCAAAACAGTTAGTAAGATAGTAATAATAAGAGCAAGAACATCAAGCAAGCAAGAACAAAGTGAATCCGAAATTGAAGGTACATCACCAACAGACATGTTTTAGGGTGGATTTGTCCTTTAATGTGTACATAAATAGAGTGAACGAATGAACGAATGAACATGCATACACACGGGTACATACACACAAACGCCACAGCAGTAAGAAAAAAACACAAGTTTGACACACACACACACACACACACACACACACACTAACATGCTAGCACAAACTCACGGAGGTTTCCTGAGAAAGTTGTACTGGCACAGGATGGTGATGAGGAAGCCAACAAACCCCTCGATTGTCATGGCAACCAGTCCTCGAGTCACAATGTCCCACTCAAATGGAGACTTCATCTTGTCAAACTGGCCTGAAAACACAGATTCAATCTCTGTTTAACAACTGGAAACCCACCCAAGGAGGACCTGAAGGAGGACTGCACTGAAAACCAGCTCTCACACACACACACAAACACACACACACACACAAACACACACACACACACAGTCCACAATCAAAAGAGATTGCTTGAGGTAGCTTGGGGATGTGAGCGTACCGATTTTAGCGTAGTATTCATTGATGTACTCATTGTAGGCCATCTCCATCAGTCCGTGGCCAAGGTTGTAGTTGGGGAAGATGAGGAAACAGGACTTCAGGTAGCTGTTGACTCTTTTCAGATCCTGGAGGAGAAACAGAGGGAATGAAGGAATACATACAGAAACATCCGTAGGCTTAATCTGATACTGCTACAAAACAAAAGTACATTGTTCTATTCCACAACGCAATATAACCATTTTTCAGGGAAAATAAATCTTTACTCAAATTTTATTCAATGTCTCCATAACAAAGAGGATCTGTGAAAGTGTTCCCATGTCGTCCTAATGGGTAGTGTGTCACCTCTTATCCTTTTAAAAGTGCCACCATTTGTTTTGTTAACCCTAACCCTGTAACCAGAAAGTCCCAGGTTTGATCCCACCAGCAGCCAAGTGTCCTTGAGCAAGACACCAAACCCCCACCTGCTCACATAGTCACTCTGGATGAGTGTCAGCTGAATGACTAAAATGTAAAAATGCAGTAAGTTTTCATCAAACATCAAGTGCATTTAATAAAGGGCTTTGCAGTAATGTCACAAATCTCCAATCAACCACAGCTGACACCATCATGGAGGTCCACTGGAGAATTGGCTGTGCCCAAATAATGTCTAAATATAAAACAGCTGTGCTAGAAAGAGAGATACCAGAAAACATTTGAAGTAACGGTGAATAGTGTGATAAGGTAGATTTGTTTACAAATGTAGGTTACTGTGACTCAGTAAACTGTCTTGTCTTGTCTCCGAGTCACAAATGTAAAAAATAAATGTCTGCACAGCAAAAAAGATTTGTGCACATCTCACAAGTACAAATCCTGTCTTGTGAGTCTTGAATATGGATTTGTCAATATGCACGCATGTGTGGATTTCAAGTTGCGGAGACACAAAACTTCAAATGGTTTTGGCATTATATTTCCATGTACAATGAGGAAAAAATCCACACGTGTATGCACCAATCAAAATGACGTTGCCTCCAGAGCTCATAACCAATCAGTGAGCAGCAACGTTATGCACGACCACTAGAGCATAAGTGAAGGTCTACAGCGCAACTGGACATTCGTTCAAGTATGGCGGACTGGCTGATAACAGATAATATGGTTTAAGGTTTACAAGCTTTGAATTTACAGTGTAAACTCTTATATATCCACACTATGTTTTGTGAAAATCTTGTGACATTAGGACCACTACAAGACAAATTGAAAGGTGCATGCCTTATTCGGCAGGGCTTGTGTTGTACCTGCCGGGAAATGCATGCACATTATACTCTAACTCTATAGCAAGCAACCTCTCAGCCAGCTCTCAAAACATGGTTGGCAAGCTGCCATGGCCCTTGGGAAAAGTCACAGAGCGCAGTAATGAGAGACAAACTGACCTTGTCGTGCTCAAAGAGCTGCAGAAGGAAGGTAGCCACCGTGGCAGTGATGCCGATGAAGAGGTTGATGACAATGAGGAACACGTAGGCTGTACTGGGAACCTCGAACCAGAAGGAGGCAGGGTACATGATGGGAGTGATGGACCACCTGGGGGGGATTAGAGTCAAGCCATGTCAAACTATTGGTATGGAACTTCATAGTTAGTTAGATAGATAGTTTTTATATATTTGATTTAAACTTGCAGTGATAGTGATTGAATATTGTGATAGATGATTGTGTGCCTCCTTGACATTAGACAATTGAGGCAAAAACTTATTTTAATATTTCCACTCCTCTTTATTAGACAAATGAAATGTAAAGAATGTCAGAGGATGTCAGAGACTTTAGAAAATAGGAAAAAGGACAAGGAGGACAAGAAGGAAAATGTTGAGTTGCGAATTGCGTTTCAGTTTACATTATGAAGACAAAGATACCACAATAGTCTTTGAATTTACATTCAAGTTCTGTGAAAATGCTTTATTAGACATAACTGAAATCAAGGGCACAGCCAGCACCTCTGACTTTTTCTACGTCACCCGAGTGGGGAGGGATGTTTTTCAACTTATTCGCTATTGATTACCATATAAATGAGGAGCGTGGCCTGTGGTGGCATTAAATTCCCCCAAATCTGATGACTTCTGACCATTTTCCTCTTGAGAAACTTTTAGAGGGAGAGCCAAAAAAATCCCTTCTATCTCTCTCCCTAGCTCTTATCCTATCTCTTTTCACACTTCGCTCTGACATAATCATTCAATGTCCAAAGGAATGAAACAAATAAGGCATTTGAAGTAAAAAATGGGGTTTATTTGTGCAAATGTCAGTAATTTGCACGTTAATGTGCATTTGTGAATATCAGTATTTGTATTTGCTGAATGTTTGGTTTTCACAACACTTTAAATCTCCCCACGCATTCACAGTCTGAGTATTTATTTTCAAATGTGATGTCACACATCGCAACACAAGTCACGATCTTATCCCCATAAAAAGGTTCATATAAACAGATATGGCCCATCACCAGCTT
This sequence comes from Hoplostethus mediterraneus, assembly GCA_034670385.1. NCBI lineage: Eukaryota > Metazoa > Chordata > Actinopteri > Trachichthyiformes > Trachichthyidae > Hoplostethus > Hoplostethus mediterraneus. The sequence continues at coordinate 1,657,396 of JAXDDW010000002.1, forward strand.
ACTCTGTGCACGTAAACATAGCCATCCTGAGTTGCTCTGGATAAGCGTGTCCGCTAAATGCCTTAAATGTAAAATGTAAAACTGTAAGTGTACAGTAAGATGACTCACCCGTAGAGGAGGAAGAGGGACAGCACAGCAGGAAAGTTGGTGGGGGAAGTGTACGCTGGCAGGTCAAACACGAAGAGAATAAGGACACAACACGTGGCGGGTACCAGGTAGTTCAACTGAGGAGAAACGAGATGAGACAGAGCGGTTAGTCTTGGAGGAAATACTCTATGTCTGTCAGGTATTTATGGCTACAAGGACTCTCTCCTCTCTCTTCTTCTCTCCCTCACACACACACACACACACACACACACACACACACACACATACACACACACACACTTACAAACCCATACATCCTCCCTCACCATGTCCCATATGTAGTTAGCCAGCCAGTAGATGACGGGGTCACAGCCGCTGACGAACTGCAGGTGTTTAGCCTTGGTGGATTTCTCTGCAACCAGAAAAACCACGAAGCTGGCTGGCACAAAGGACATGGCCACGATGATGAAGATGGCAATAACCACGTCTGTCCCCTGGAGCCTGATGAGAGGAGAGGAGAGGAGAGGAGAGGAGAGGAGAGGAGAAGAGAGGAGAGGAGAGGAGAGGAGAGGAGAGGAGAAGAGAGGAGAGGAGAGGAGAGGAGAGGAGAGGAGAGGAGAGGAGAGTTAAAGTCATAGTTAAAGATACATTTGCTTTTACTTCCTTTTACTGGTTTTCCTTTTACTAGCACATTTCTCAGGTGCTATAAACTGTCATGTAGTTTGATAGTCAAAATGATAGTCAAGTAAAAAAAAATGGTACAAATGACCAGACATGAAAAAGAGGCTAAATATCAGTGAAGAGAAACCTACAAGTAGTCCAAAGAGAGGCTGGCACTGGTTCGATTCATCGGGTGGTTTGTCAGTGTAATCCCTGTGGAACACACACACACACACACACACACACACACACACACACACACACACACACACACACACACACACACACACACACACACACACACACACACACACACACACACACACACACACACACACACACACACACACACACACACACACACACACACTAGTTTATCTACATTCTAATAATCAAACAAGACTCAAACTTATCTGACTCCACTGTAATTAGAAGCAGCTCATATTAAGCTGTTGTTCATGTTGACAGGAATCCCCAGCCTTGCTGAATGTTATCTGATAACATACCATATGCAGCAGGGTTGCCCTTGGATGCGGGCAGGTTGGCACGAAGGATGGCGTTGTTGAGGACGTTTAGATAGGTTGGCATGCTGTGGTAGCCTTTATTGTTGTACAGAACCTGGACACAAGGGGAAATGCAGTCAGCGGTGCTTCATATTACAGGTAGAACGACTCCACTTCAGAGTACCTCATACCTGAGCTGATCTGCGAACTGCAATCTTGCGAACCATGGGAGGTGTCTTTCTTCCAAAGGATGCTGGGATTGATTTCTGGATGTTCCCCACTGTTATACCACCATATCTGTTGGGAACCATTACAATGAATAGAATGCATGCAGGCTTTGCTTGTTTAAGTTACAAGGCCACTTCCTCCAAACCAGAGGGAAAATCGTCTGCACCTAGCTAACAAGAATAATCAAAGTTCATGTTTTGAATCGCAGCACTAAAATCTGTTTACCTGCTTTCTTCTTAGTGATTAAAGTGATTCTGATTTCTACGGTAAGCGCACAACGGTCTTACCTGTGCAGGCGCACTCTGTCCGACGTGAAGAGGAGATACTCAGAGACATTCCGGCCTGTGATGTCCACCAGGATGTCCCCCGTCACCACCTTCATGAGAGGGGGGCGTCCACCCACCCCGCTGGGGCAGGAGAACCCTGTGCCCTGCATGGAGCAGGTACAGCGCACTGGCTCATGGATGGACAGGGGGAGGGTTGGCGGAGATGTCACTGGCTCTGACGACCGAAGGTAGAGGAGATGCAAGGAGTTAGCGCAAGGAGGAGCAAGGAGTCGCCTCAAAATGAACAACCAACACCATTATTTGTAGACATGACAAAATACAGGATCATGTGAAAACTATACTAAACAGAACTTAAAATGTTGCACTCAATGTATTGTGAAAGAAGGAAAAAATACAATTAGTATGGAAAGAAATACACTCCACCTCCATGTTGGTTTGATTGTTTGCTAGAACTCGGAAAGTGCATGTTCCCCAAACCCAACTGGTCATCAAGTCTGTGTTCCCTAAATCCAGTCGTCAAGTGTGTGCACCTCCATGATGCAAGATGCCAAAACTCTGTGAATGACACTTGCTTTCAGATTGCCTTACCATGGACTGTGGTAGGAGGGGCGGCAGTGTAGTTCCACAGTCCGTCCTCAAAGCGAGGGTCCGGGTCGTCCGAGGGGGCCGGCGAGGGAGGAGGGGGTACAAAGTTGGAGAGGGGAACCCCCTGGGTGAAGGAGTCCAGACACATGGAGTCAAAGTATCGGGCAGCCAGGGTCTTGGAGTTGTTGGCGCTGGGGTTGAGGGTCTGGGCCAGTTGATCCAGGGTGCTGTTGAAGGGCGTTTTCAGGACGCAGGTAGCGCCGACGCCCGAGGGAAGACGAAGGGTGTTGGTGATCTTCTGAGGGTTGGAGTCCGGGGACAGCTTACTCCTGAGAGGGGAGAACGTAGAGGTGGTGATTAGATACACTCCACGTGTATGAGTGACATTTAAAAAAAACACTAACATACTTCAACACTCTGCTCTTTCTAGGTATCTGACCTGTATTGGGGTCTGTCTTCATTGGCGTAGGGGATGAAGTTGCCTCGAGGTTGGGTGTAGTTATGATACTGTGACGGGGACAAGATCAGGGGCGGCAAGTCTCCTGCAAAACAGAAGAACTAGGTTGTGCATCTACCAATGTTATTGTCGATGTAAAAGCACTGTATATGCATCACCATCTTCTTCATCTGACAAGGCTGAGAGCTTAGCATGCTAAGCTGCAAGTAACCAGCTTTCATGAACTGGCTGGAGGTTGAACCACTACTGTGTTGTATCAATAGAGAGTAGCAAAACAGACATTCATTCAGATGAAAGTGTCACAGATTATTACGATAAAGTACATAATAAACCATCTATAATCTCACCAATCTCAGGCACAGATAGAGCCACGGTCATGGCCACGCAGACAAAGAAGGCAGGCAGCAGGATCTGAGAGAAGAGGCCTTTGGTGTTCCTCTTGGCACAGTGGAACCTCTTGACGATGAGGCCGTGGAACTGGCGAAGCTTTAACCACCAGCCCTCCAGCTTGAAGCTGCCCTGCCCCTCCAGGACCTCCGGCTCTGGGGACGAGGGGTTCTCCGCATCCCCTGGAAGTGAACAAACCATCAGATGGGGAAAAACAGGAGAATATACTGAACTGAATACATTGATAAGCTGAATTGTTTTTACAGGCCTGGTAATGCAAATACAATGTACCTTTTACTTGTCGTTATATGCTCGTCTGTTCTCTTTCTCTTTCTCCTGATGTTATTTTGCACCCTGCATACATCCTGTTAGCCCTATAAGTAACTTCTCGTGTTGTAATTGTCAGTTGCATTACATTTAATACCCTCTAATTTGCTCAATTCTCATTTATATTCTCTAATTTGCTGTATCCTGTTACTATTTCTGTCCAATTTCCCTGCAGATATTAAAGTTTTCATCTAATCTAGGTCTCAGAATACTTCTGCTATCTAGTCACTGCTTGACTTGCTGTTACTATATTCAATGTGATATGAGCAGACGGGAAAATACAGAAATAGAAAAAAGTAGTACATTTCTCTGTTGCGTCACTTAAACTTTCTGGTTTCCAGGCGTCATTGTAATGCTCAGCCACTGGGCCTCAAAGTCACCGTCTGACACTGCACATCTGCCACCTCATTCTCTTACCCCTCAGGCTTGCAGAGTCAAACTCTTGCCCGTTGTCGAACAGTGGACAGTAATCTCCGTAGAAGTCGGCGTAGAGCCCCCCCTCGTCTCCTCTCACCGAGCCTATGGAGGAGGAGGATTTCAGGGAGGCCTGGCTCTGGCTCAGCCTGGAGCACATCACCAAGTTACTGAGCTCCACCTCTGGCCTATCGCTCCCCACCGAGGGCCCGGTCTCACCCTGAGGCCCTCCCAGGCCTCCTGCAACTGCGGAGGTCTTCCCCATGGAGCTGCCCCCCGGGGAGTCCTTCATGTCTGTCGAGGGGGAGAGAGAGAACATTAGCATTTTAACTCGGAGCAAAATAAAGAACTCATCACAAAGTCTAAAGTCAGCACTTTAACTCAGACAATGCACATCCTGCAGAAAGCTATTCCTGTTTAGAAAGTCATAACTAATTCATGAACCCCCTCCCAAACTTTCTGGAGGTGTTGATTTGAAGTGAGAGACTAGGGGTGGAGGGGAGTCTCACCGGCATCACTGTTCTCCAGCGATTGGTCCTCCTCGGAGACTTTCAGGAAGACCTCCTCCAGGGTGGTGTCCATCACCCCGAAGCTGGTCAAGGCCAGGCTGTCCAAGCTCTGCTCCAAAGCCTGGGGGGAAGATACAAGAGAGGTTGAAGGGGGGCTTCACCAATCCTGAGATGCTTTTTCAGATACTGAGCCAGGTTGTTTGCTGGGTGTGTTGATGAAGGCTGCGATTGCTGGACGGAGACAACTCATTCCTATTTCGAGAGTTCTTCCAGTTTTGGGACGTTTTCAAGACACTTTTTTAATCTATATCTGCATGTTCTGCTGTGCGTAAGAGCCTGTAATATTTTCATTAAGTCCTTGTTGATCTGCCATATCTGAAATGTCTGTAGTAGGAACCTTCAAGTAGTTACTGCTAGTTTTCACTGCAGTTGCTTTTCCATACATTTCTCTTCAATTCAAACATTTGTACCAGCGTGACTTGAACCAACTTCTCCAACTCCGTTACACACAGACAGTACCATGAATACTCTAGTACCAATACTACAGTACTCAGCCATGAATTGAGCCTCGGCCCGTACAAGGGTATCGATAGACCAGTGGTTCTCAATCCAGTCCTCAAGGACCCCCTGTCCTGGAGGTTTTAGCTCCAGCTCTACTCAGACAAACCTGAACCAATTAGAGGCTTCACATTTTCATGATACTGTAATTGGTTCAGGTGTGCCTGAGTAAGCCTGGAGCTAAAACCTGCAGGACAGGGGGTCCTTGAGGACTGGATTGAGAACCATTGCGATAGACAGTCTAGATCCAAACCTAAGAGATTTGTTAGATGCTGTCAGGTCTATCCATCTAAGATTCTGGACTAACCAATGTCAGTTTTCCATCTTGACAGTGGGCCACACTCACGTCCTCTGATTTGATTTTCTGCATCAAGGCGTTTTCAATTTATTTTATTTCCCTTACTTGTCTTTTAAAGCAGTTGTCATTTTAATCTAATCCACTACTGTATTTGCTTATCATCTTAATATTTAGTCTTCCTTTAGTTAGTAAGATCTTTTTGTAATACCTTTAGTTGTTTGTTTGTTTTTTAAATCTCACAAATTTGTAATTTGATTTATCTTGTAAAGCACTTGCTTTGATGCTGTTTTGATGCTCTATGAATAAAGGTTTTATTATTATTATTATTATTATTATTGTTGTTGTTGTAGGTATGTTTTTTATGATCTGTGTGTGTGTGTGTGTGTGTGTGTGTGTGTGTGTGTGTGTGTGTGCGTGCCTGTACCTGGAAGAGCCTTTCAAAGCAGCCCTTCTTGACGGCCTCAGAGGGCAGGACATAGGACAACTCTGTGTTGGAGTCGGACACCAACAGGCAGGACGCCACAAACTGGCGGACGAACTGGGTGACCCGAGCCTCTGAGCAAGGCGACAGCGACGAGGACGGAGATAGAGATGAAGGAGGCTGCAGTTGGCTACCCTGGTCTGGAGGACAAAAACACAAACACACACACACACACACACACACACACAAAGGATAGATGGAGGAGGGAAGGAAAGAAGAAGAGAGGGCAATGAAAGGAAAAGAGTGAAGCATGAGAAAGGGGAGTTAGAGACTTCATAATAAAAAAAAGGAAATGCAACACTGGCTGTAAATGGCCAAAGGCAAAAGTGGAGACAAATTGAGGAGGGGTTGGAGGTAATTCATCACCTTGACAGTGAAGGGGAGGAAAAACAAGGTGAGGGACATATTGTTGGTGACAAGTTAAGTTTTAGGTTATAACAACTAAGAGATGACTGACACACACACACACACAAGACACACACACACACACACACACACACACACACACACCTCTGCCTTCGCTCTGTTTTTTGACCAGCGTCAGTTTGTATCCGTCTCCGTAGGTGCTCTTGAGGAAGAGCGGCGAGCCGCAGCACTTGAGTTTTCCGTGGGAGATGATGGCGATGCGATCTCCAAGTAGGTCAGCTTCATCCATGTGGTGGGTGGACAGCAGAATGGTACGGCCTGAAGAAAGGCAGAACACACACAGACACACACTTTGCTTGCGTGCGTTGCAATTTCCAAAACAACAGACCAAATAGACCAAAGAGATGTAAAACGTATATCAGGCTGTATAGAGAGATAGCAAAAAACTGCTGAAAAAGGGCCGGCTATTTTTCCACGTCAAACAAGAAATCAAAACAGAACCAAACCACTTATTTTATTTATACTATAAATACCATAGGAATACATTGCATCCATGAAATCTTGCAATTTCACAGGGAGTTTTCTTCTGAGTATCCAAAACTCAAACTCAACTTTGCATTGAAGAAAACACATGCAAAAGATCCTTTATTACTATGGGATAACCTTTAATCCATTTATAGGTGAAGGCATTCGGATCGTGGTGGTAAAAGGCTTTTTAACTCACACCCTTCATTGAGCACCTTCTTAAAAATAGTCTGTGGTGCATAATGCAAGGACGCACCGTGGTGACCAAGGGCGACTCACCCTGTTTGTACTTGAGGATGAGGTCCCAGATGGCCCTGCGGGCGTAAGGGTCCACCCCCGCTGTTGGTTCGTCCAGGATGACGGCCCTAGAGCCGCCAACGAACGCTATGGCCACAGACAGCTTCCGCTTCATCCCCCCGGACAGGGTCTGCACCAGACTGTGGCGCTTGTTGGATAACTCCAGGTCCATGATCATCCTGGACACACACACACACACACACACACACAGATAGGAAAGTTGCTTACTGAAGGGCTGTATCCGTCTCAGTAGGTGATGCCAATGCAGTAATGCCTCTCCCTCACTTGTCCATTTCCTTGCGTATGTCTTCTTCAGCCATGCCTTTGAGTCTGGAGTAAAACCACAGATGCTCCTCCACACTCAGCTTGTCAAACAGGACGTTGTGCTGCGGACACATGCCCAGGTTCTGACGAATACGCTCCATTTCCGTGCGGATGTCATGCCCGTATATGGTGGCCGAGCCGGAGGTGGGCGGGAACAGGCCTGTCAGAATGGACCTATGACGGGGGGGGGGGGGGGGGGGGGGCAGAGACGGGCAGTCGTTAGCGTTAGCGCTTGGCGAAAGAGTGTTGTTGTTGTTCTGGGCCAAATCAGCTTTTACACACTGGTGAGTGAAAGGAGGAACCTCAATCATATCGTAGATGGACGACAAACAGACAATCAGCTCATGTGCCACACACACACACACACACACACACACACACACACACACACACACACACACACGTGTCGCCCTCACATGGTGGTGGTCTTGCCAGCCCCGTTGTGTCCCAGGAAGGAAACCACCTGGTTCTCGTGGAGGTTGAGGCTCAGTTTGTTGAGGGCCAGTTTGCTGCCGGTCTTGTACACCTTGGTCAGTTTGTCTATACACACCACCAACGGTAAGTGGCTGGGCTCCTCCTCTATACCCCGCATCTCCTCTGGGGGGAGGAGGGGGAAAGGGAGACGTTAGCGGTGTATTAAAGACATTAGAAAACATTATTTAAACATTATTATTGTCGGGCTACACAGTAAACGGACACAATCACAAGGGGGGAAATGTACAACAGCGCAGACCAGGATGCCGACGTCATTACTCTAATAGCGTCTAATAGCTCGGAGGTAACCAGGGGTAAAATGGAGATAGGTCTGGGTTGATTGTGTGAATGGGTGATAAAGAGGGACGTCAGAGAAAACAAGCAGAACAGTTGGCCATTAAAAAAACATTTATTGATATACGGCCTGTGACACAGAGAGCTAAGGTGTGACGAACTGTGGTGAGGCTCGCTGATATAATATAAGGCTGCAATAAAAGTGAGACGACCGAGACGTAAGGTATAGCGGAACGGAAACATAGCTGAATGGTATACGATATATAGCAGCGGGAAAAATGGGGAGGTGCAAGTGGTGTCAATTTGATCTATCATTTATCATTACAGCGGGGAGCAAAGATCCAGCAAGAATCACTCGTCCCAAACTTTAGTCATTTACCCCTACCAGATCTTCTGTGGTCCATAGCGCAAGCCTGATCCTCCTCCATCACGCTCAGCCTGGCAGCCCCGCCTCCACACCACGGCCAATCCCACGTCTCAACGCGCCCACTGCCGGACCAATAGGACTTCTGCAGGGGGAAGTACCAGGGGCGGGGCAGCCCATACATGCCTATGGGAGAAGAGAGAAAAAGGGTAAAGGGAGGGGAAATGTGTTTGTTATTTACAGAATAATTTAATTCAAACAAGTACATATTCTGGACAATCCAAGGAAAAAGATGTGAAACTGTTTTATAGAGTGAAGTATGAATGTGCAGGTAGAAATGGAGAAGGGTTGAGGCAATTAAGAAGGCAATGATCTTTCATACCTGGATGCACAGCCTCTATGTACCAGGTGAGTACGCCGTACACACTGGCGTCGATAATGAGCATCATCATGGACAGGCCCAGGTTGAAGTCATCCCCCTCTACAGGTGACTGGCTGATGGTGCGCCACTGGATGCCAACGCCTGCTACCTCATACAGGGCAAAGTACTTTGACCCCAGGCCAAAGGCTGTGGTGGACATCAGAGACTGGGGGAGACAGGGGAAGCACATACATACAGTTAATAGAACCATGAGTACTGCATGTACTGTAACAGTACACAGACTAGACAAGGAACAAAATACATGTTCCGAGGGTGAGAAGGAAGGGGAGAGGTCTTACAGCGATGCATTTCTCAAAGGCAGTGATCTTGTCGTGGGCCACCTCCTCCCTGATGGCTACATACATGTAGGGCACATAGCTGAGGAAGTAGATGATTCCCCCACAGGCTGATGCCAGCTTGGCCTTCGAGTAGATCACCGACACCAAGAAGCTGAAAAGCACACGGTCATCTCAATCATTCAACAGTTGTTATTAACAGGACTGACAGTATGAGACCTTTACCGATTACATCCCAATGTAATGTCATTTAATGTGATACTTTATTGGTCTCTGTAGGGAAATGCTCTCTATTCAAAGTCAAAGGTCAAAGGTCAGGGTCAGCTACAGAACAGCGACCCTGGAGCCGGCAGGGATTCAGTGTCTTGCTAAAGGACACTTCAGGACGAGAGATACTGATTTCCCCCCCCCCCAAAATGAATTTCACACATTTTGTAATTTTTAATTTTATTTAATTTGTGTTTCCTTTCGAAGCGGCATTAGGCAATAGTCATTCCCAAACTGTTTGAAATTTATACCAAAGGATACCAAAGGGACGAGAGAGGCAAAAGATCTAACGCTGGTGAGTCCAGTTTGTATTTAACTCGTTTTGATTTGTGACTTCCTGCGAGAGGAGAAGATTTCCCAACAGAGACCATACCTTCCTCACAACAGAATTTGATCTGGGCAAACGTGGCAAATCAACGCCTCAGTTATGAGGGATGGGAGCCTCTTCTCTGCTACAGCTCCACTTTGTGATTCAGACTGACAACATGGGTGGATTTTCACACTAAAACGTTGCCTAGAGCAGCTTTAAACAAATATTTATCTATACATGATACATTTAAATCCTAAAAATAAAGCCCCTTTAGTGGTGCACTCACCAGAACATGATGGTGGCCACAGCGTAGATGGTGAGGAAGAGCCAGATGATGAAGGGGTCACTGTGGAGCAACACCCGGCCGTACTTCAAGATGGCCGTCAGAGCCGTGACAGAGATGGAGAGCTGGACAAAACCGGTGATGAACCACGCCACCCAGTGGACCGCGTTGTTCAGACCCATCATCTTCATCACCTGATGGAGAGTGGCACGGTGGGTCAAATTTGTAACTCCAGTATTGCAGCCCCCGTTGAAAAACTGATTCCCTACTACAGGCTTCACTTACATAGTAATTTATTGGATTGAAAATATTTTTTCACTCTTATTTTCTGAGCTTTTGACACAAGGACGTGACTAAATATGAGTTTATACTGTAAAACAGCTCTGTATTTGCAGTTATGACCTAAACAGCGCATTTTCCATCTACAATCTCTTCATCAGCACATGTGAATGCACTCAACATTTAGATGGTCAAAGAAATTTCGTTTTTGCAGCTTTAACATTTGACAGCGGTCGCAGATTTGAGTGCCAAGTTTTTCCAGCAGCAGCGATCAACAGGTTTCATAAGAGCAAAACATCACAGCAGGAACAGCATTCTGCTAAAAGGCATTTTGCCTGTAGGTGGCATGAGAGAGCAGGGCGAGCTGAGCGAGATGTGTTTGTGCTGCAGGTTGCCAAAGACACGGAGCAGAGGGAGTTGTCAGCTGACAGACAGACAGGAAGGAAAACGGACAGAGACACAGACAGACAGACGCGCAGACGAGGCAAACAAACAGAAATATGGGGGAGACAGACAGACAGACAGACAGACTATAACAGACAGACAGACAGACAGATTGATAGGGTTCGACTGATATGGGTTTTTGAGAGCCAATACTGATATTTTGTGCCGATATTTAAGAATCTTTAAATTTGACCATTTTCATGTCAAAAAATCCCCAAAATGACAAGTGTTCCCCCCAGAATATTATTCTTGTCAGGGTGGAAAAGTCGCTGAAACAGCATTTAGACCATCATGGGAAACTACAACTCTCTAACGAATGAAATTCTTATGACATTCTTCTAGTTGGCTTGGCAGCTCCTTGGGTGAGGCAGGTTTCAGTGCAGGTTTTACAGACTGACACCCCTGAAATCCTCCCACACCACACTGCAATGACTTCTCTGCTCAGACATCTGAGATTAAAAAAAAAATAATAACGATAAAACATATTCACTAGCTGTGGTCAGGGAGGATGGTCATCATATCCATCATATCGATATTGGGGTTTTAAATAAAAAGGCCAATATCAGCTCGATACGGTAACAAACTGATACAGACAGACAGGTGTCAGACAGACAGGTGAGTTTTAGCTGACCTCTTTGAGACGGTGTTCTTTCTCCGCCACAATGTGCTGAATCATCATGGCTACCGAGTAAACCCAGGAGATGACCATGCACAGAGGCATCATGTGCTCGATCACAAACAGGAAACTGGAAGGGGGGGGAGAAAACACACAGGCTATCAGTTAATGACCATGAAGTATAGGCCATTTGGTGGATCCAATTAACGTTTCCTCTTATCTTGTGCTGTCACACAAAGCACCTCATAGTACCATCAGTGCATACATTTTTGTGGGAATCGGACCCCTAACCCCGTCTGTATAAGTGCCACACTCAACGTAAAGGCCTGTACAGGACCACAACAACACCAGAAATACAACATGTGTCAATATTACTGAATACAAAGTCTTACTCGTCTCTGGTGTAACAGGGGTAGGGGAACATCTGGACGTAGTTGCCAGGCTCCACCACATCATGGCCCACAAACGTGTTAATGATGGCTCTCTCCATCATATCTGAGAGAGTGACAGAGAAAGAGGGTAACAGAGAGAGTTGCTCACAGCGCTCAACTTGACAAAACTGCAGTAGATTCATATTTTTTGCGTTTAGCTGACGTTACAAGCAACCTAAACGGTCAAAGTGTCCCGACAACAGATGCAATAAGATGATCCTGTATTACAGAGGAGTGATACGTAAAGAAACTGCTCAAGACCGTCCCTGTCAGGTTCCATGTATCACCCCGGATCAACTTTATGTGTCAGATAAGCAGCTTCCCTAGTCTCTCCTGCCTGCTAAATAAAAGATGACTTGCAGTGGGAAAGTGCTTCATCCGCAGCTTTTATTGGCATCTTCACAGGTGCGCCCACTTCGGGATCCGCGGTAAGCACTTTACCAGAATAAATCCCTTTCTTAATAAAACAAACTAAACAATGCGTTTGACAAAACAATCTCGCTCCCCTGCGGTCCCGCGTTTGGCTCTTGATTTATAGCGGAGGCCGTGGCCATCTGCAGATCGCGCTAAAACAATGAGCCCACTTTAAGAACTTTTCTACTTCCAAGCCTGGCCGCGGTGCAACAAATCAAACTTACCCGAATGCGTTAAGCGTTTCCGATTTCGCCTCATGAATACGTACAATACAATACGCGAGTGGATCCTGTTCGCATACCTTGGATCCACACAAAACCGTACAGGAAGTAGAATTTCCCCCCGGTGTTTGGCCCGGGTCGCCAGTAGGCCCGACGGATTTCATTGGTCTTCTCCGTGAAGCTGGAGTTTTGTCTGATTTTGTACAGGACGTGGGGTGGCAGAGAACCATCTTTGTTGGTCTGGAAGATGACACCTAAGAAAGAAGACACAAACGAACATCAGGCCAGTGGTGTCCCGGCGGTGGTTCAACAGGCCAAGAAGCATGCCATGCTCTTGCAGCCTCATGCAGTAGATTCAAAGCCAGTTTATGACCTTTGCTGTGTGTCGTATCGATTATGTCCATACTTCCTGTCCTCTCTGCCTTATAAGGTCAGCTTAGACATCATGCCATGGCGCTTCATGGTCTAATAGTGATTTGACATGAAGTACAATTTTAGCATGGATCCTAGCACAAAACCAACCTCTACCTTTGGAACCTGTCTTTACAACACTGGCTTCTTTCCTCATTAAAGGGTATCCAAAAAGTCTGGACTCAAAGGGATAAAAGCATTTTTTTTTCTTGTTGTACATATTTTTCCTGCACAGGCTGGTTGTCTAGATGGAGTGTTTTTAAGGTTTTTGGTATCTGAATGGAGGTTTGGGTTTGAATCCCATTTCTGATGAGCAGTGATGATGCTTGTGCAGTTACCAGTTTCCCTGTGATTTCAGACTCCTCGAACACCCTGTCCTTTTTAACAGAAAGGACACACTGTTGTGCATTCCCGGCAGAGCTGAGAGCATGGTATGTTTGCACCACTCAGATCACTAGAAGTGGAAAATATTTTTGGCAAGAGTGCTGTGCTTCAAAGAGGTTTTCATTAGTCACGTATCAACGACAAGAGCCACAACCAGCACGTCACGCATGCATCTGAGCTACCCACGACCATGAGTTGATCAAGACTGGTAGGTTAGTTTTGTGGTGGCAACTCACTCGCAAACACAGACACGTTGTCCTGGTAGGCTTGGTTCAGGGTGTAGTTGACGATGCTGTCCTCGTCAGGAAAGCCCTTGAAGATGTCCACACTGACCTAGAAACCCAGGGGAAAGAAGAAATGCTCTTCCACAGCAGAAAACGACTTCTTGGGAACAGGACAGCTATTCTTAGAGCCGGGCATCACGTACAAAGACTCGGAACTCATATTACTGCAGGGTGGCTGTTTGCACTTGAATCAATAGGATAGTGTTTCCTTGCTTTTTCCTGTTTCCAAACGGTGTGTCTGTGCAGGCCCAACATGTATCGGTGAGGACTGTGCCGACCTTGGCCAATGATATTTTATCGTTATGTCACCTTTGATTTAGACAATCAATCATCGATAAGTCCAAGGCCAAGTATTCAGCGTTTACTTCAGAATCTTAATTTTGGCAGTGGAAAACTCTCCATTGAAACCCAGAATAAGACTAAGAATCATGCATATCCATAGTAATATTGATAAATTATACAATGAACATGTAATCATAACTGCATCATATCCATCATATCAGTGCTAGATGACTGACTGGCAGACTCATAGCTTTGGCCATATGGTCCTACATCTACACTTCACTGACCTTTGACATGAAGTGCGTCCAGCCGCAGGCGGCGTTGTCTATGGTATCCAGCTGTTCCAGCAGGGTGGAGGTGTTAGGGAGGCTGTAGTTTCCCTCCAACAGACCCTGCATCAACTCACTGTCCGTTGCATTCAGCAGCTCTGGGTGTTGCCGAAGCTCTGAGGACAACTGGAGGGAAGAAGACAAGGAGTTAACACTCCAGTCTGTGGGATGAAATGTAGCCTACTGCGCACCATTAGTTTTTTCCCCGACTCTCGGGTGTAAGTGCTGCAAATAGATGATTCACAGCTCACTGGGGCTTAATGGGAAAATATTTATGCAGATATTTTTCCATATCCGGATATTACCATTAATATTAGAGGTTCTACTTTATCTGAGTGTACCTGCTGTAGCCATGCTAGGTGGTTGTGCAGCCTGCCCTCCTCCAGAAACGTCCTGAGCTGGGCAGAGATGTTGAGCCAGACCCGGGCATAGTGAGTCACGTTCCCCACAAACGCAAAGGTCTCATTGGCCTGAGAGCAATAACAGAGATCAAATAACCGTTTGGGTTTTATTTACTAATGATTACATTTTTTATCAATTCAGCCATTTGTCCAACTTGTTTGCAGTGGGTGTTCCCTCCCTACTTATTAGACTCTTTCCCACACCTCCTCCCTCCATCGCTTGCCCTCCCACACTCATTGCTCTCTCCATGGTCTTCAGCCCACTTGCTAAGATAAGAGATCTACAGAGCTACTGCCAATAGCAAGTCTGTCGTAACCATGTGAACGTACAGAGAATCGATGGGCCGTTGTGCTAACGCTGTGGTATACTTAGATCTCGAGGGAGAGGGGCTGGCATTAGAAGCTATAGGAACACATTAATCAGGTGACTCATTGGCTTCCTGCGGATCTGCCTCGCTACTGGTTTACAGTGCATGATTAATGCCTTGTGCGTGGGATACAAATGATGAAACTATTCCTACAGAATATAGTTTGTTCCTTGGTCCCCTATAATTCATATCATGAGTCATTCATCAGTACAAATGAAACTGCACCGTGCAGCATTATCAAGAGTAAACTCTTAATATCAGGGGGGAAAAAAATCAACACAATTGTTCAAAATGTCTTCCAAAGCCTCCTGGCCTACACCTATAGCATGGTTTTGCAATGCATCAGTGGGCATAATACGAATAGCTCAACCCATACGTCTAGACCATGCAATGCAATACCTACGCCAAGCACAGCGTCGTCTACTTGCCTTCTGAATCACTTTATCCACCTGGGAGCCGATGGGGGAGTAGAGGATCTTGGGATTTGTAGTCATCAAATGCACCAGTAAGCCCAGATTCCTCTGTTCTTTGCTGGTGAAGCCCAGAGAACTCATATTCCCCTGCTTCAAAGCCTCTGGCTCAATGATCCTGCAAGAGCAGTCAGTCATGGACCACTGGTTAACAGCCTCACCCATATTCTCCACGTCTGCAGGGGCTCTATCTGCCACCTCCTAGTCCATTTGAACTTCATCTACAGTTTATGTGACACCTTCCACATCAACTGGTTGTTAAAATGAAAAAAAAAAGAATCCTCCTCACAAATCACATCACTGCTTTTCTCTGTGAGCACTTTGTTTGAGAGCGGACTGCTCATATCTATCTAGAAGATGAAATCTGCTTTCTTTCTGCTTTATGACTTTATCATCTAATAAAGATTTGAACCCTGTTTTCAAGTACGATACTAAAATAAAGGAACGTGAGGACAGAGGACAGATAAAGATCCTGGAAGTTGCCAGCTGAGGAGGCATCGGACGGTGACTACGAGAACAAACGACGCATCACATTCAAACAGTGGAACAGTAAACAGTAAAACCTTTGTGTCTGACTGTGCACATGACCTTCAAACACACAGACCTAACCATCTCAGACTGTAAAGATATGCTCGGATTCTCTGCAAGGTAGTATCTGAGCATTCTTGAATTCTGATAATCCCCTCCTCTGTTTTACCCACCTGTTATTCCCACACAGAATTGGCTGCAGTCCCGCCCAAAGTTGCACGAAAGCCGAGAACTGAGAATGGGGATTCTCTGCTTCCTCCTTCCCTCTTCCACCTTCTCCTCCCTCAGCCCCTTCCTCCCCCTCCTCTCCAGGGATGTCAGTTGTGTTGGAGCCCCAGGTGGTGGCGTTGAGGGGCCAGGAGGTCATGTTGGTGGTGGAAGGGGCAGTTCGACCAGCACAGGCCCCCTTGGGCAGCAGGCGGGCCAGGCCGGAGAGAAGGTCCACGTCCTTGAGAAGCCTCTCCACGTCGGCCAGGTCCTTCAGCAAAGCCCCGAGGTGGGACTGGGAGAGAGGAGCCGAGGAGTTGGCCTGCTCCAGATGAAGCTGGAAGGAGATGGGCATGTGTGTTCAGCGTGAAAAAGCTGATCGGGGAGCAACCAAAGTCTACAAAAAAATCATCAATCATGGAGTCCTTACAGCTTCAAATGAGTTTGATGGCGTGAACGCTTGCAAGTCGTTGCTTTTAACCATCAAGTCAATCTCACAGTTATTCCCATATGACGTGAATGCAACATTAGCATAAGGCTGGTCTACCTTCTCAATGACACTTTGGGTGTTAATCTGGTCTCTCAGCTCCTGGCTCATCTCCCTGAAGCGCTCCGACCTCTGACCCTCCCCTCCACCACACACTATGCTGCGATAGGCCTGCAGCACCGGCTGCTGCCTCTCGGGGACCAACAGGATCTTGTTCAGCTCACTGTTCCCGCCCTCCCCACAGGTGAGTACTTCCAGCATGGCACCGGTCAGCAGGACCCCCTGAGAGACAAAAAGACATAGTTAATGACATAATTGATCAATTGGGTCACCCTCATGCCCACTTCCTTTTTGTTGTCCCTGATTGCGATACATACTAACTACATATCAAATATCTGTTTGAGAGGGATACTATTAAGATATAAAAAGTACATGTAAATAAAAGACAGTAGTTGGGTGGGTAAGGCCCTTGTGTCCACCTGCAACCTCTTATTTTGTAGAGGAGGAAGTAGAGGTTACAGGCTCCTGCTGGTCGGAGATTAACATTGGTCGTTGATTGGGACTACTTTGTCTCAAAATTGATTTTTTTTAAATTTCTTAAATAAAATATAAGGTATTGTATGATAGAAATTCATGGTAATATATGGAAATGATTTAGTAACTGTTTTATAAAAGCAATAACCCACTCCAGGCAGTGATATATGTCATTTATATTAACTGTGATATAAATTCCATATACCACGGCCTGTCGTGGGTTATTGCTTGATTTTAAGGACACTAGGGCCCTGAACCTGTGCTCTCCTTAGGTCTGGTTGCTTGTAGGTTTTGGTGATCTTGGAATTACTTGGAAGCTTACTCTACTGTTGCACTCATTGTAAGTCACCCTGGATAAGAGTATCTGCTACGTGCCTAAAATATAAAGAATAGTTCCCAGTGGACACACAGCCTGAATCAGCCAGTATACCTCCACCTCCTTCAGCCCCTGTTGGTCGTTCCTGGGGTTTCCCGTGACTCCATCCAGGCCCAAAGCCTGGGACATCAGTTTGAGCAGTGCCTGCCTGTGGGCTGCTTTAGTCGGGTCGCGTAAAGCTTTGTGGATCAGTCCTCCATCCAGATTGTGTAGCCCTCCTAGGAGCTTTTCCTGGGGAAAGGAAAGGAACAGATAGTTGTTGAGGACAAAATACACACAGTGGCCACTCAATGCCATTTCATACCGTACCAGTCAGGGAATACACACTTTACACACTTTAAAACCAATTTCTTGCAATTTTACAGATGTTTTGCACAAAATGAGGTATAAAAATAGATGAGGGGATTTGCCACAACATCAGAGGAAATATCCCATCTGCTTTATTTTGTATGTAAATGTTACATATAGCCATTCACCAAAGTGTGGGACCATATACCCACTGACCAAAATGTTTTTTGTCACAATTTCCAGCCCTGTTTGAGAGATTCTGGAAGTTAGACTTGTAACAATGTGTTTTGAAATAACTGTTTAGTTATGCTAGCTTGCTACAGAGGTCTTGGGCAAGAATGGCTGTTTCTAAACGTACAACTTGGCTGTCTCAACAGAATTGAATAGACATGGTTAATTTCTGTGCTGTATTTGACTGGGAACTGATAATTATGTGTGTGTGTGTGTGTGTGTGTGTGTGTGTGTGTGTGTGTGTGTGTGTGTGTGTGCGCGCGCGTGCGTGCGTGCGTGCGTGCGTGCGTGCGAATATACCTCCAGATGAAGGACTTTGTCTCCAGGTTTGTGTCCAGTGTCTTTTGCCCCCTGAACCCAGCTGTGCGCAGCCCCGCCATCTCTGGGATACGTACCAAAGATGAGACTGTACACCTACGGTACACACACACACACACACACACACACACACACACACACACACACACACACACACACAAATGAATATGTTTATGTGGGCATTAACCCAACACACATACAAACACACACTCAAATACATTTTCTGCTTCTAAAGCCCTTTGGTAATTGAAAGAAAGGATTCATATTTGTCAGTTTCATGTGTTTTTAGAGGAAATTTTGAGGAAATAAAATATCACCAAGAGACACAAAATATTAAAACTAGTAATAAAACAAGAAAAACATCCAGAGATCTACAAGCCTCTGATGTCATTATCCGTCAACAATAAGAAGAACACTGGATAGAAATGACATTCATACAAGTATAACCAAGAAGAAACCTCTACTGAGAAGAAAAACATCTCTCCCTCACACACACACACACACACACACACACACACACACACACACACAATACACTATCACCCAGCCTGGAAAACACCAAAGTGTGTGTGTGTGTGTTCCTCTATCAGTGTGTCAGCAGGATAACAGGCAGAGCAGTAACAGAAACCAGAGGAAAGTGAATGAACAGGAGGAAGATAAGGAAAGAGACCTGATGCCATGGCCAGACAACACACACACACACACACACACACACACACACACACACACACACACACACACACACACACACACACACACACACACACACAGCCATTACGGAAAGAGAATAGACGACTGAATGATCTCTATTGTAGGCTAAAATGGGGGAAGATATTAGGTGACTGAGGCACTATTTAGAGTGGCTATAAAAAGGTTTTGACTCTCGTTGACGATTTGGACATTTTTTGAGTTAAGAGTTTCAAATACAGTTGTCTGGGATTTTTGGTCTAAACTAAAAGACAAAAAGCACTCTTTTCTATCAAAGTGAGTGGAAATTCAAGACATTTAAGTGAAAATATGAATACTTCTTTTTTCATTCTTCATCTAAGATATTTTGAGCATGTTTATTTTTCAAAATTGCTCTAATTTGAACTCTCTTGCTACTCTCTTGCTTTTCAGCTCATCCCTATTCAGTGCACCCTGGGGATTTAAGGTCTAAGCATGTCAAGCATGTTCACAGCCTCCTGTTGACCAAAAAAAAAAAAAGTACAGTAATTAGCATTTTTATTTCCGGTTTACACCATTCTTGAGAGTATTTGTGGATTAATCCATTTCTGCCTCTTTCTTGGAGAGATTACTGCAGGAGTGTAATGTCAGACAGAAGCCATCAATTTCTGCTGCACTGCTAATTTTGAAAATGAGAGGGCTTCTTTGTGTTTGGCCTTGAGGACACACTCCAAGGATCGAGAGGCTTTGAGGATTCAGAATCCGTTCATGGACGGGTTTCCAAACGGAAAAACCAAACATTGTGCACGGTGCAACAACATGTATTTAAACTGCAAAGGGGTCGAGAGTACAATGTGTCAGCGTGTTCAGCCTTTAACAGGAGGACCTCACCTCTCTGAGGCTCACTGGGGTGTTGAGCAGCAGGCTGGCCATGGTGTTGGACAGGGAAAGGTTCTTGACCAGGAAGTGGTGGAACACCGACTGGTTCTTCAACACACTGGCCAACATGAAGCCTGCGTGGGAAACACACAACAATCGCAAACACACACACACACACACACACACACACAGAACACCAAAAACATACACAATAGGTACATTAGCTTTACAACTACAGCGCTTGTTCACTGAAGCAAGAGCTTTTATCAGCATTTGTCAATTTATCACCCTTCAGTCAATCTATTAAAACTACCTCTCTCTTTCTCTCTGTATGTTTCTATGTATCTCACTCGCTCTTTCACTCACATACTTCCTCACTCAACCAATCACACAGACTCACTCACTCACTCACTCTTGTGAAAACACACATTACATTACATTACAGGCATTTAGCAGACGCTTTTATCCAAAGCGACTTACAATAAGTGCATTCAACAGAAATCGTAAGTGCATTTCCTTCCTCAACAAGCATCTAAGAGTGGAACCAGTGCTAAGGTAAAAGTGTAATAAGTTAGCTAGCTACTTTTATTTAAACAAATGAGACAAATAATAGATGACAAATAGGCAAGGCTAAGAGGAAGGTTTTCAGCCTGTGTGAAAGATGGGCAGTGACTCTACTGTCCTGACATCAGTGGGGAGTTCATTCACCACTCTGAGCGACGGGGCAACCAGTCGCCTCGAGGCAGCAGAGCGAAGTGGTCAGACGGGGGTGTAAGGCTTGACCATAGCCTGGAGGTAGGAGGGAGCTGTTCCTTTCACTGCCCTATAAGCTAGCACCAGGGTCTTGAACTGGATGTGAGCTGCTACAGGGAGCCACATACACACTCTCTTTCTCTCTCACTCACTCACTTAGTTTGCTCACAAACAAAAAAACACACACACTGAATCACTCGCTCACTCACTTAGTCAAGCACTCGACACACACACACACACACACACGCTTAAAATGCACATTGAGGCAGCATTAGCCTGCTGAAGAACAACAGTGGTTCTGTAATCTGAGTCACGCATTCAATAAACTAACAACAAAAAACTGAAGTGCACATTTTCTAGAGAACTGAGAGTCCAGCAATTATGAAACGATGAGTGACACTTTCTCAACAATCTTACAGTCACTCTGGTCTCTCTTCCTCCTTCAATGAGAGGAATAAATCAGCTCTTATAATTGGAATACTGTTCAGTCCATACAGATCTTTTGCTGGGTCTGAATTTGGACTGTGTTTTTGTTTTTAATAAGGGATAGCAAAACATAGGAATGTATATTTGTGTGAATCTGATCAAAATGTCCCATTAGAACCAGCTCAGGTTAAGGGCTTCCCATAGACGACCAGTGTAGTATCAATCAATTGTATAATAAAAAGCGATCAAGATGCATGGTATCCATCATACTGGAGGTGGACCACGTGGGTCTACGGCGGACCTTGGCTGTTGTTGTAGTAGTGGTCCAGCGGTGACGGGGTGGAGCTGAGGCTCTCCAGATGCTGCTGCAGGGTCTCCAGCTCTTGGCCCAAACCGGGCCGGTCGGCGGTGAAGAGTCTGTTCTGTTCGACCACCTCGCTGATCCGGTCCAGCAGCTGGGTCACACTGGAGGGAGGAAGATTCAGACGTTTTCAAACTCGATTGCTCTGGAAATCGCACACCGCGAAGGAAAAGTCTAATCTTTTAAACGCCATTCAGTCTCATATTCGGTCTTATTTTTCTTGCAAACGTCAAAGATTCTGCCATTGCGCTGAGATCATATCAGTGCAGTTTCACTTGTTATTGGAATTTTGTGTCAATATGTTGAAACGAGGCAGATCGCTGCACTGGGGTCAAGAAAATTCCACTAGATTCGAGAAAATTCTTGACACAAGTTGATTTGTATTGGAAACAAGTGACATTATCTCACTCCATTGCCAAATTTTTGATTGATTGATTGATTGATTGATTGATTGATTGATTTTAGATCAAATGGCTTGTTGAGATCTTTGTAGTGCAGTACAGTGCGCACCAATAATCAAATCAAATAATCAATAATCCAAAAATGTGACAAGAACTTTCTGTCTTCATTTTGGAGAGTGAGAAGGGAGGGAATGGTGGGAGGGGGGAGAGGATAGAGGGGGAGAAAGGATGGAGAGAGAGAATAAGAGAAAGAGGGAGGGAGAAGTGGAGGAGGGTGAAAGGAAGAAAAGAGGTGAGGAGGGTTGAAGAAGAAGAAGTCAAAGGACAAAGCAAGGAGGTCTGTGTGTGTGTGTGTGTGTGTGTGCGTGCGTGTGTGTGTGTGTGTGTGTGTGTGTGTGTGTGTACATATTTATAGAGTACAATGACAAGGCTGCAAATCATCAGGGTGAGCAGAGGGAGATGAATTGGTCGTCTGCATGCAATTACAGGTAATGACGGCCGTCCTCTCCTCTCCCGGCCTGTTAAGTGTTTTGGACATTCACTCTGTTCGGCAATTAGCGCCATTAAATACCAAACCATTAACGCTCGCGCGCGTGTGTGTGTGTGTGTGTGTGTGTGTGTGTGTGTGTGTGTGTGTGTATGTGGGTGGCTGCGTCTGTCCACCTTCGTATCTGGTTGTGTGTGTCGGCCTCCCTGTTTCAGTGTGTGTCTGCAGGCATATGTAGGGGTTTCTGGGTTTCTTTGCATCCATACACACATCGATGCTAGATGACAGGAAACCACAGGTTGTGTGTGTGTGTGTGTGTGTGTGTGTGTGTGTGTGTGTGTGTGTGTGTGTGTGTGTGTGTGTGTGTGTGGGCATCCTCTAGCACTTTTCAAACCTTTTTTGCTGCCTGAATCAGGGGGCAAGTTGTTGCTGTGAATTGCGTTCACGCTTTGGTTTGCATCTCAACTCTGAACGCGATCCCATTGGAGGAAACTTTGAGTGCAACAACACCGTGCACCGAGAAGCAGCTGGTCTGAGACGGGGATCTGATGTGACGGATTGTTTCTTTACCACATACAAAACAGATGATGTGAAAACTCCACGTCCGAGTCCAGCATTCACCCTTACTCAGACCCCTTCTTCTTCTATGGCCTCCAAGGTTTCGAATGGGTCGCATTCGGACGCAAGATACGGACTCAAATAAACGTGAATGAATTTGCAGCGACAGCTAGAGGCCGTTTTGGGTATACCTCAACTCAAGACTCACAGTCGGTTCCTCCCATAATGCAAAGTGCTCAATGCAGGTGGCAGTCGCTAAGAGCGCTTTACTCACGTGGAGTTCTCGTACTGCAGGAAACCAAACTCGTCCCTCTGTCCGTCTGGGCACAGCGACTGCATGATGGGTATGATGCCGGCCGAGGTGAGGGGGGCTGCGCTGTAGAAGGCTGGAAAGGAGGGAGGAAGGAGGGCAGGGAAGGATCGATAAGAGGGGAAAAAAAAAAAAAAGACAAAAAGACAGAGACGGGGATGGACAGAATGAGGGATGGACGGAGAAAGAGGGAAAGGATGTGGCAGGGATAGGTAGGAAGGAATCCAGGGGGTAGAGACGAAGAGAAAAGGGACGTAGAGCGACGGGCGGGGAGGCCATCATGTAGAGAAAAACCATAAATGTGAGGAGGAAATGAAAATGAAGGAGGAGAGGTTTCAAGTTAAGAGTTTGAGAGGAAGAGCAGACAGACGGCGCCACAGCTACTGGCCAGAGAGGTTCCCTGATGTCAAGGCCCAATAAATAGGGCTTTCATCATCCTGCTGCTGCCTCGTGATAGTTTTCCCTCATCCATCCGTAAACGCCGGCTCGCGCACGCTTTCACCCAGACGACGGGGGGGGGGGGGGGGAACTTCAGCTCTTGCTAATACATACAATAGCCCAATGTTTCCATGGCTACTGTGCTGCTGAGTTTTTCTCCGTCCTTTTCTGCTTGGCGATGGATATATCCACCCATAAAAACACTCTCCTCTCTCATATTATCCATCAGTCCATCTTTGGATGTAAGGGAAGCAAATATAGCCAGTGTTGTTTTGGAGCTTTGTTACTGCTCAGGAGAGATGAGACTCCCCCCCCCTCCGGCCATCTGCCCCACTGTAACTAGAATTAGCTTGACGCCTTAATGGACTTTTGGTGGTTTGTTCCTAAAATACGCACCAGACATTTTTAAGACCCTTATTTATTCATGTTCTGTGCACATCATTTCTCCTTTCCAAAAGTGATTTACTCTCAGCAATCAAGAAAAGAACCAGCCCCCCCTCTTCCCGTGAATGGAGTCCATCCTAGAATAGAAACTACAGCTAAATTGCTGATACTTACACTCTTGCTGTTGCACCCCAGGAGAATTCAATAGGCTATTAAAGTTAGAGACTAGAGTCTTGAGACAAATCCAAACCCAGAAAGGCTTTATCTTAAAAAAGGCTGAGCAATAAAAGTATGTTTTATTAGCCATAAAATATATTATATATATATATTGATATTTTACCTTTCAAATTATAACTGATATGATCCAAAAAATACTTTATTCTGTATCATGAATTTTCATTCTACACACACAGGGTATTATTAGCTACAGTATAGTGCTGTTGAATGATGGCTCTGTGCAATAAATGCAGACTAGGGACCGTTAAAAAGTGGGACCAGGAAGTAGTAAAAAATCGAACAAGTACGTGAGGAAGTAGAAAAAAAAACCAAGTAATACTTCGTATTCCAGCCTTGCATTGTGTGATTAATTACTTCAACCAGGAACACTGCAATGCAACCGTCCCAGATAAATTGGGATTTCTCACCATGTCTTCCCCCATGTTGCTGGGTTAGGTACATCAGGAAAAGCCTGGGTGCAGGTAGGGAGTACAAACGGATAGAGAGTCTTTCCCTCATAGGTTCGATCCTCTCGACACTGTCACTTTAAATAAGAGCATCAGCTAAATGTCTGAAACGTATGTATAATATAAATAAGACTGAGATGAATGCAGTCCTCCTGTCCTCTCTGGCCAATGAACTGAGGATAAAGGTCATGAAGTCATCTGAGGTGTTAAATAAGGTCAGAATCATTAAACCTGGATGGGTGTACGGTACCCACTATATGTACATGGAACAGAAAAGAACAAAGTTAGACCTATTGTGATTATTGAGTCAGTCAGTTAAAATCAGACAGCAATTCTGATTCAAATACACAAAAACACAGACACACAGGTGAGTGTTGCACAACTGATTGGAAAAATAGTGAAATTGTGATATTGGCTGTTGCAACTTTAGATTTTTATTTAAAGTGACAAGGAAATGATATTCGGAAGTTTGACGTATTTCCCAACACATAATCTTGATCCGTCAGATTCTTCAAAATCAATAAATTGTAGCCACTGGGATGCAACCATGGTGTGTTAGGGTGTTTTTCGGGGCCGTACCATGCTGTACCACTCTGTCACTTTGAAAGTTGTGAAGTTGCAGGTTTCACATGATGGGAGGGGCTGATTATTGGTTTGGAATTTGTATCTGCGCCTTCTGGTACCACTAAAAATACACTGTTTCCCAGGAAGTAAAGGTAACAGGATTTTGATATATGAAATGTGACAAAAAATAAAAAATAAAAAATAAAAAAAACTTCCTTAACAAGGTTCCCAGAATACCTGGTGGTCTATTCATCAAGTTGCATGTCAGACAATATCATTCATTTTAATCAAACTGAGCAAATACTAGGCGTTACGTACTCAGCTCTTTGAAATATATTCCAGTGGTGAAAAATATTGCAACTCAGCAAAATGATCACAGTATGATTTGTTTGCTGTATTTGCTGTGTGTTTGCCTGGCAGTGCTAACCCGGGCAAAGTAAAGCATCAGTCCAATACTGTGTGAAATGGGATCGTGTTCTCTGGAGATGACAGAGCCCAGTCACCGGTCTACTCTGTCAGCACACAGGTAACAAGATGCAGAAAGAGAAGATGTATCGGGACGGGAGAGGAACACACTCACGGGGCGGAGGCGGATATATTCAGTTTCACACACACTCACACTCACACTCACACACATCAAAAACACATATAGGCCTGCTGGCACACGTCATACAAACACCACCACCCTAAAAGATAGGATTAACACACCCTGGTTGAGGTAAACAAGCGATTAAAAGATGTTATTGAATGAGTCAAGTCAGCCAGGATCAGGGGGGGGGTCAAGACCAAATAAAGTGACACTTACACACTGGTCCATCCAACATGCAGTGAACATGCATCATGCACAGGACAGAGAGAAAACAGACGGAAAGGCAGAAAGAGAGAAAACATATTGAGAGGAAGAGCAGTAGAGGTAGAGTAAAACAACAAAGACAAAAAAAGCGTCAAAAATAAATTGGGTGCCACGACGGCTACAGGCATTGAGAACAAACTAAAACATGAAGAGAATGTGAACTAAGGACAGAAAACTACAGCACGAGGCGGTGGGCAAATCGCATCTTTGCAAAACCGAGCTCTCATCGGTGGATTAGCAAAGCTATGCATCAGCCTCTTGGAAATGCATGGCGATTCTGCACAGAGCTACCTAAGATCATTTTTGACGGCAGGCATATCTAGGCCAGCGTGACTCAGCAGTAGTGTGCACTTTCCATATTTAAAACAACAACAGAACGCAACCGGGGGAAGAGAGGCTGCAAGTGGCCGCTCATGTCCCAGTGCACACCAGCATGCACCAGGACACAACTCCCTCAATATGTCATCTTCAACATACTTGTGAGTTGATCTTGGATTGCAAAACATTTGTGTTACTTTTCAACACAACGTATCACTATTGCCACGTGAAAAACCTCCTAACTCCGATTTGGGGGATTTTCAGGTTTTAACTTCAGTTTGAAGGGTAACATGGTTCTTTTTGGGTTGATTCTACCACCCTTGGGTGTTATGAAACCCTTCCAAAACCCTCATAAATGCATGCGAGTCAGGTTAAAAACAAAGCTGTTCCTTGTTGATGTGTTGGAGATACAAGGTTTTCACTGAATAGCAGCAATATGTTAACAATAGTATGTATTCAGGGCGGGAAAAAAACTTTTTGACGAGCAGCCACATGCGATGGCCGCATCACAAAATTCAATGTGGAAAATAATGACCCACCCCACATACAGTATATTGTGTACAAGGGGTTACTAGTACTAGGGTTCAACCAATATGAGCATTGACATTTGTGTATAGACGATATTTTGTGCCAATATTCAATATCTTTAAATTATTTTCAAGCCAAATAATTCCAATAAATTCCAAGTATTCCGTGTTTCTCCCAGAATTTTGTTTTTGTCAGGGTGGAAAAGCCTCTGAAACAACATTCAGACCATCAACTGAAACCATGACTAATGAAAATCTTTTAGGTGGGCCACAATGACTGGCCAAAATCAGATTTTTGATCAAATATAATAACGATCTAACTTTAGTCTATATATATCGTTACCAAAACATGGTGCGTTTTAAACATGACACAAATGTGACGAGACACACAGACGTGTTGAACATGATACATCATATTTAAGAGTACACTTGAATCTGAACCTCTGCTCCCCCTTTTCCATCTCCATCTACCTACCTTCCTTGACAGGAATAGCTGGTTTCTTCTGCCTCAGACCCAGCAGGATGAAGAAGAGGACCAGTGGGATGAAGATCTCAAAGGCCAGCACCCACTGCGGGAAAGGAAAAAGGCAGAGAGAGAGAGAAACTTGACAACTTTTTTTGTGTTTCAACCCGAGTTTCCAGGTTGCAGGTCGGCATAGCTGTATAGCTACAAGGTTAAACTCCGTCATGGTTCTTTCGCTGTGAAATTCTCCTTGTCGATTCCCATCTCCCCGCTCGTGCATCATGCGGTGGAACGGATTGAGTCGAGTTTGCCTACTGTCAGATATTGATCCATTAAATCAGGGAGCGGGTGTGAAGGTTGTCCAGTCTGCTAAACATGCAGTATCGGCTCATAGAAAACAGGACTGACTGGATTAGATGGGACTGATGCGGTTTCTTGTGAAAATGTTACTTTGGTTGAAAACTATTACATGGAAGTCCTCGTAAGGGCCTGATCGTGAGCCAAGACTTTATGTTGGATCGATAGAGGAAAGCGGCGAGTGAATTCAAGCATTTAAATGGGTTTTAAAACAACCACTTCCTCCTTCAGCCTTTACTCCTGTTTACTCTCTTGTTTCCTGTTTCTAGAAAACATAATGCCACTTGCTAAGTATTCAGTTAGTCAGCCTCTCAACTGGACACACAGAAGATAAGAAGAAATAGCATCTAGGCCACTGGTACTACCCTGAACCTTCCTCTTGCCTCGTGTTTATGTGCTTCACTTATTTGTCTCATTTGTTTCAATAAAAAGTAGTTAGCTAACTTACTGCACTTTTACCTCAGCACTGCTTCTGCTCTTAGATGCTTGATGAGGAAGGAAATGCACTTACGATTTCTGGTGACTAGTAGTTCTCTTGCCTACCTATGTTGAATGCTAAATGACTGTAATGTAAGAGATGAAAGGACAGGACAGGACAGGACAGGACAGGACAGGACAGGACAGGACAGGACAGGACAGGACAGGACAGGACAGGACAGGACAGGACAGGAAAGGAAAGGAAAGGAAAGGGATTCAAGGAGAGAAGTTAAAATGCTGTGATGGGGATGACTTCCTCTCCAATCACAGGGGCAAAAAATAGCCCTGTAGAAAGTTTAGTCTGGTATAGTCCAACCCTCTAAAACAAAACAAATCCATGTGGAGCCTGAGAGTGACTTTGGGTAACTTTGTGGCCAGAGGTTGCACCGACGGCACTGTTGGAAAACGGGGGTTGGACTAGGAGGAACACATTATCAGTCGGTCTGGTGAGCCCTGTGACCAATCAAACCACCTCTTTCGCCTCCCTTTCGAAGCAGTGTGCCCTGCACGACAGCGCTCTGAGTATTTGGTGATGGAAGAGAACAGGAGCTCCACCACAAAAGCTTCTCCCAAGAGGAAACTGGTGTCCTTGTGTGGGAGGGGCAGAACCGCCACGAGCGAACGTATGGCCTAGATAACCAATCAGTCAGCCTTTAATGAAGAACGTTAAAGAAGTTCTCTTCAGTGGTCTCCATGTGTCAAGATGCATACTGACAGCTCATGTTGGACAACAATCATTGACACCACAGCCACATGGATTTATACTCTTATTGTGAGGGATTTACGGCAAAGTGACATATGATCCACAAAACGGGTTGGTTGGTTTTTTGGCTTCTGAATAGGATCTGTTCCTGCGCCGTGCACTTTGATGTGGAGGCCCGGGCGACGCGGGCGGGAAATCCACGTAATCCTTGACACCACAATTGCGCCACGCTGCTTGATCTGAACTGACACACCTCCTACTGCACCTCTGCTGCTGCTCAACATAGAGCCCTGAATCTTCCCTCCTTATCTGCGAATTTTCCACACACACTTCGTTCTAATTCTCTTCTTCTGTTGTGAAAGAAAAAAATGATGATAATAAAATAAAATAGCATTGACAATGTTTTAACTTTAACATGTAGGCTAGCATTCTGCAGGACGTGGTGAAATAAATGAGGTTGACTTTTATTGGAAAGGCCACACGAGGGCACTGAGTGTTTAGTCAGGGATTCTGATGAGGACGTGTGTGTGTGTGTGTGTGTGTGTGTTGGTCCGTGAGACATGACAGCATGGTGTTAGCTGATGACACTGTCCATGCACAGAGAACTAGGAACTACGATCTCTTTGTCTCTCTGTCTTTTTGTCTCTCTCTCTTTCTGTGATAAAGGCAAAAGCATGTGCATAAATGCAAAAGCACACACACACACACACACACACACACATACACACATACACACATACACACAGGTGATGAGGCCATCTGTCCAGGTAGGACGCTGAGTCATCACAGAGAGAGAGAGGATGGATGGATAAGTGGCTGAGTGAGCGCCTGTGGGTGAGTGAGAGGGATCGAAAGAGACAGACAAGGACTGAGAGAGAGACATGAAGAGAAAGAGAGAGAGAGAGAGAAAGAAAGAAAGAGAGAGAAAAAGAAAGAGAGAGGAAGAGGAGAGACACATAAAGAGAGAGGAGAGAGAGACAAAGAGAGAGAGAGAGAGAGAGAGAGAGAGAGAGAGAGAGTCAGTAGTAAGAAGAGAAAGTGATAGAGAGTGATCCTCGCTTATTCCAACAGCCGAGTCAGTGTGTGTGTCTGTGTGTGTCTGTGTGTGTGTGTATGTGTGTGTGTGTGTGTGTGTGTGCCTGTCTGTGAAGGTCATGACAGACAAACAGGCCTTTTAGAGAGAGACAAGAGACGACTGACACACACACACACACAAAACAAAGCCTTCCTTCTAACTCCATGACACACAACACACACACAGACACACACACATACAAAAGATAAAGACAAAAAACAATCAAATACACAGCAAAGAAAAATAGAACCCAAATAAGAATAGAGCAAAATGTTATAGATATATGCAGTATACAATGACTGCACACACACACACACACACACACACACAGATAGATACATATAGTGAATACACATATTTATATATTTTTCACATGTTTTTCATACGTTTTTATTCATATTCTTGATATACTGTAAATATTGTTGATTCTTTATATTGTATATACTGTTGTTGTTTTTAAGCATTGCCACTTTCATTTCACTACACATCCTGTATGTGTATGTGACAAATAAAGGTGTGTTGTATCTCCATAACCGGAGGGCTATAAAACACAGAGATACAACCTCATGAGCACGTACATATACACACACACACACACACACACACACACACACACACACACACAGCAGAAAAGAGCAATCAAGAGGACTGTTCGCCTCTTGTTAAAATTCCTTTATTGATTTCCGTGTCCTGGAAGAGCGAACACAAGCCTTTGATTTGAGTAATAAAAACAGCGGGCTGCTTTCCAAACCAGCGAGTCTGACAAAGTCTCTTCCCTCCAACTCCAACGCCAACTCCAAGTCTACACGCTGGAGGTCGAGTTCAAGACGCTCCCTCAGCACGGTGCGGCAACACCGCAGCAACGAGCGCTCGCCACCAAACACGGAGACAAAAAAGGAGGAGGCGCAAATGCGTCTTAAGTTACTGGACTTTCTGTGGACACCACTGATCATAGTGACTGGTCCGTCTGCCCGGTTCAGCGATCACGTTCATGCGAGTGAAGCGAGGCTAAATTTCACCTCGCTTCCTGTCCGGTCACAGTAAAGTCACACGAAGAAGGAAAAATCTAAGTAAAAAAAACAATGTGTGAACTCTAAATCCATTCAAAATCACATCAAAAGAGGACAACGTCAGATCTTCTACTCTATATGAGCACGTCAGACCAGTTCCAAGTCAGAGATAGTATGCAAACAAGCAAACACACACACACACACACACACACACACGCCTCCGGTGATTCTAAAATGTCAGTAGATTGTAATTCACCATTAACAAGGCTTACGACTGTGCTGAACTCCTGTGACGGCATCCGAAATATTTGGAATCACAATGAAACCAATGTTTGGAGCCTCAGAGAGATCGGGGTGGGGGAGCTCAGGAGGGAAAAGCATGAAATACCTCAGAGCTGTTAGACTGTTTGACCCCCCCCCCCCCCCCCCCAAGCAGATAAACTGGTATACACAGCCTCCTACACAAGAGGCATGTCTCCACAGAAAGCTGAGGGCAGCAGCCTGGAGGAGCTCGAGGGGTCCCTGTTTTCAGCAGGTGGCCGCCGTAGAGAGTCCCTCCTTCTCTGCGGCGTGTCCTTAAAGAGAGGAGGCCGTGTTTTCCTCCTCCAGACCCTCCGTAACACAAAGGATCTCTTTAACTACTCTGCTGATCTATTATTGAGGAGCCGCTCACTACTCATTTGCAGTTCAATTATTGAGAGGGCCGATGATGAGAACAGTCTGGGATGAACTGGATGGGGGGGGGGGGGGGGGGGCGGGGGACCACAGGTGTGTGTGTGTGTGTGTGTGTGTGTGTGTGTGTGTGTGTGTGTGTGTGAGAGAGCCACTGCATAAACGTAGGTTTGGGAGGCATGACTGTCTTGGCTATGTTATGACACACAGGATCTATGGACGACCACATAAAAATGCCGATAAAGACCTATCCATCATTTTTACGGGGAGGGTTTTTGCAGTGTGTGTGTGTGTGTGTATGTGTGTGTGTGTGTGTGTGTGTGAGCCCTTAATGTAACATGTAGGAGTGTTAATGTGGAAGCATTGTGCCAATTTGACCGTTTTATGCGGGAATTTTGCGGGGTTTTGGCAAAAATTGCAAGCTCTTGCAAGTATTGCGGCAGTTAGTTGAACTTGTGTTAATTCTTGCGAGATCTTGCAAGATTGCAACATCCTGGAGGGACTGTAACTCATTGCGTGTTTAACAGCTGGAACTGGTGTGTGTATGAGTTTCTCTGAATTAGTGTTGCAATGTGTGTGTAAAGCATGTCAGGAGGGTCAATTGTGACACCTACTCTCACTCTCTCTCTCTCTCTCACACACACACACACACACACACACACACACACACACACACCAAGTCCAAATAATCCCTGTGTACAGTAATGCTTCATCTCATCAGTGATGGTGCATGCTGCAGCACCACCACCGGCGCTCTCCAAGCATAACGTTGGGCAAACTGAGTTGAGGTGGCTTTACCCTCTACTACCTCCCTGGCTAACACGTTAGCATCATATGAGCCTAAAAATGAAATTGCGCTTCCTTGAAAATTGAAAAAAAAACAAAAAGGCCCCTGTGCAACCATTTCAAAGTAGCGCTGGGCACCTCGGTTTCTTTCCTGTGCCAATAACATTTCTCAAATGAGAAGTGTATGTGTGCTCCTTGGCAGAGCCCCGTTTGGTCCGAGCCATCAGGCCCACATTTATATTCCTGGGCTTACTTTTATCACTACACTGCAAATAATGTCCATGTTAACAAGTTATTTAGTCTAGTGCCGAATCTCCAAGTCTTATTTGTGAGCCAAGCGGGTGAGATCATTTCACTTGCAAATGAAATGCAGAAGTGCAAATATGACTTCACTGAGGTTGTATTGCAAAAGATGGCGTGATTTTTAGCCCAATTTGTCTCATACTGTCATTTGTTTCAATTATTATTTGACAAATTCGACTCAACAGGGAGCAAATGAAATGATCTCAACCCACCTGCCGACTTTTATCACCAGTTTTAAGAAACATTCGATTTTAAGACTCCATAAATGACTTGGGATGAATATTTTTTACAGTGCAGCCCTAATTTTACAGTCCACAGACTTCGACTAACAGCAGCATCAGCCAAACCAGAAGCTATAGCTACATATTAATATATGTATAAAGAGCTGCTGGGGATTCAGGAAGTAACCAAAAGCTCTCCAGCACATAGATTATAATTTGCTGTAGTAAGTAAATGAGAGATTTGATGTGTGTGTGTGTGTGTGTGTGAGAGTCATAAAGGAGGCAGGGTGATGCACACATGCACTTACACACACATGTAGACCCATCGAGTGAAGGTGTGTAGCATTTTGCGGCATTCTATCTGTGTCACCAGGCGGTCTCAGACACGTGAAGGCTTTATTTGAAGGCACCAGTTACATTAGAACACATACAAATATGATGAAGGTTAAACACAAAAGATACAAAACAAAAAGATTGAAAAAAAAAAAAAAAAAGCATCCCACGCAACCGTTTGGCACTATGGAAACAAAAAAAGCATCTTCTTCTCCACACGGCCGAGATCCACCAGAACCTTGCCAGGCTGGCTCTCTCTGGGCAGGCCACGTTAGTGTGTGGACGCGACCCAAACATGAGCACCAGGAGCTCACACCTCCACCCCAGACGGATGATCTGCTCGACTGACAGCTGACTGAACAGCCCACTAGCATCAGGACCTCTCTTGGACCGGCGTGTACTGAAACGACACCGTCGGCCATGTTGGACGGTGAAACCACGCTGGCGTCACGGCACTTGACAGAACCTCTCTGATATTTGAGTGTGTATTACAAACCCTTCATTATACGTGCAACTGACTCTAGTTCAGTCCCCACCTGTGTTTCACAGCGAGCAGGCCCCTCCTTGGTGTTTGGCGGTGTTGTGTGCTGTTGCGCATCATCATGAGTGACCAGTGCATCGAAGACCACCGCAGATTCAGAGGTAGACCTAGTCCATTTTCGCGTTACTGCCTTACTGTGGCGCGTGTGTCTAGCTTTCAGGCATCTTTCCTCTCCTGAAGCCCAGGGAATGATCCTGGTTGTTATTGGCTAGTGGGACCTTCCTCCTCCTCGCTGTTGAGCATATCGTTGAGGTGGACGACACCGACTGGCTGATATCTGATTTTTAACAAACGGGGAGATATCGGCACACCGTTATATATATATATATCGGTCTAACCCTCATTCACTCACAGACATGAATTAAATATCATAAGCTGCATTTTGCATGAATAAACACACACACACACACACACACACACAAGCGAGGACCCAGCGGAACTACCGAGCCTAGCGAGGAACAGCCAACACCGGTTCAGACATCCGTTCAGCGATTGCGTCGCTGTTCCACAGCAGGGTACCAATGTTAATCCGTGCAGCAGTAAAGGCGAAAAGCATTTCACTTCTCACCGCTCCCTCTGCCAACTTCCCTCCCTCCCTCCCTCCCTCCCTCCCTCCATCTCCTCTCCCAGCATCCCTCTCTTTCGGTCTATCTGGAGTGTCGGCGGGAGGAATCACACCCTTGTTCTCAATGGATGTGTCATCTTCAGTCTGGCTGCCACGGGACTGCAGCCGCTCTCTCTAATCACGCTCGTCTTTTTAAAGGGGCACTTCACCCCAAAAAAACACAGACCCGATTTACAGAGAATCCCCGAATTATAAGCGTCGCTGCACAATTTCATTTGGCCTGAGAGTTAAGAGCCGATGAATTTGCCCTCCAGTAATAGCGCTGAAGGACACTGAATCTGTGGGGCGGATTAACAGACGGCCAGTGAAACAATGTGGATTAAATAATAGCACAGCATCACGAGTAGCATGGACATAAATATGAGGAAAATGTAGTTTCTGAGTAATTTAGTGATTTTGTATAGAACAAAGTATTATAACCAAATACCTGTTGAACTTAAGATCATAGCAAAAATTGGCCTCAGTATGATTCATTTCACTCGAGGCAAAGAAGAATTTGGATATACTATTGGTGTACACACACACACACACACGCTGCTGTCACACATACATATATATGTGTGTGCATAAGTGTGTGTGTGTGTGTGTGTGTGTGTGTGTGATGGCTCACAAAAATGAATAAATGTTTTAATGGATTTTAGCCTGGAGTTAAAAGCTCGTCACATTCTCTCTTCTCAAAGCCAGATGAAGTTTGAGGAAATCGTTTGAATGTCAAGTCAGGTTTATTTGCGTGGGCCTTAATCACAGGTACAGGCTCAAAGACGAAATATGACACCCACATGTATCATTTTAACACCAATACATCCTTACCACGTTCATTTTGAGACGTTAGCATGAATACGGTACAAACTAGACCATCACTGATAACACTGGGAGCCTCTAACATCCTCTACTCTGCTGCATTTTACATCGTCTGGCACCAAGGTCGGATTTGGATTGCTTTACGGCACAAAACAGGATCAAGGAGCTGTTCTTCCAGCGCCAACTAGCTTTTAAGTTTCTGGCAATGGCAGATGGTGGAAGGAGAGAAAGAAAAAAATCACTTCCAACGTGTTGATCCTCTTCAGTAAAGCCAAATTCACCAAATGATCAGCTTAGAGGGAACACTGGTCCTGGATGCTCCTCCGATGTGAGCGACGAAACTTGGAGAACTGGGTCCAGGTGGGGGCGTGGCTATATGAGGTTAAAACAAGGTGATGTACTTGATGCTGATTGACCATGAGGGGCAACGCATCATTTCATGGGAGCACGACATGTTTACCTTTGCTGTTGCCGTTTTTAGATACGGCTTCCAAATACACACCTCACCATACGCAGTGGACAGCCGTGGTTCACGCATGACTGCACAATCCACAAACCAGAAGGGCAGCATGATTCGTCAAACATCAAAAAAAAAAAAAAAAAAAATGTCCAAAGTAAACCTGTGACGAATGTGACTCACTCTTGGGTTGGGAGTCTGGGTCCTGAACGGCCATCTGTCAAAGAAACAATCATCTCCACTGTGTGTGTGTGTGTGTGTCAATAGAAATGAGATGTCTGAATCTTGCCCCTCTCTTTCCATTATTCTCTCAACCCACTCCTCTTCGTCATCCTCCTCTTCCTCCTCCTCCCCCTCCTTCTTCTCTCCTCTCATCATTAGTTAGCATTAGATGTGCAAACAAGGTCCCCTCAGACTCGGTAGACAAAGAGAAAACCCACGCGAGGCACGGTACAGTGTTGACCAGCCTCAAACAAAAAGGCAATCTTCCCGTCCCGGTTAGTTAAACATTGACTCAGTCGACGCGAACGCAACTGCAACACACTTCAGAACAACTGTGTCTCCTCCCTGCCGTTCTCATCGAGGAGGAACAAGGTTTTTAACCGCTTGCTATTGTGGACCAAGCACTCCCTTGAGATGTCCATTAAGCCTGCAGATTTGAACTGGATTGGACATTGCTTTAGACATGAGGACCATTCATTTGGGTAACACATCACTCTGACTACAGATGAGAACTGTTGCCAACTTGGTGACTTTTTAGACTTTATTTCTCAAATCTAGCGACTTTTTTGTTAATGTTTTGACTCCCAAAGCCCAAATTGATGCAGCTGATGTTCGATTTGCACTGCACGCTTGTCCAATCCAAAAGGAGTCTGACGATCAACAGCGCTTCAGATACACACCCCCAGAGCCAGGACAGCAGCAAATACACTGGCATCATCTGGTGACTCCTAGCGAGCAGCCGATAGCAACTTTCCTCGGAAACGAGTTGGCAACACCGTCTGAGGGATTGCGGCGATTACAACAAAGACGGAGAGGGAAATAGACAAGGCTGCACGATGTTGACACAAAATCATAGCGGTTGTTTGTTTTTTTTGCTGAATATGAATTGTGACACGTGCAATAGGGTGAGACCGATATATTGATTTATGTCATTTCCGTCATACTTGAACTTTATCACATGGATCGGGCGTCATGAGTGAGTGATGACAAACTAGACAAAGTAGCGCTCACTCCATCTTGGTTCAGGATCAAAGCTTACTGGTGTACAAGCATTTTTTATTAGCCAGTGGTGTGAAACACAGTGAACAGGTGGCTTTCACAGTAGGACTTGTGCGCGCGCCAGCAACAGCAGGGCGACGGTGAAAGCTTGGCAACGCACACACACATACACACACACACACACACACAGAAGCCACACACAAATGCAGACAATATTCATCCATTCATATACATCATTTTTATTTAAATTGTATACTTAATTTTGCCATTTCAATTGGGTAACTGTTTAGTTTTTAGTTTATTTTGACAGTCAGAGTCAGAGAGCAGCTCATATTTGAAGCCAGTATTGTAGTTCTCTTAAGTATACATTGTTGGAGAATACATCCCATAGTTTTCCACACCAATGCTATTTCAGTCTAGCGCTCAGGTCTGCAAGCTCTTCTTCCCATTGCATTAACGGGAATTCATTTCCAGAAAGCTCTATGTTTATTTTGGGAGGGGGGGAAAAAAACGAGTGAAAACTAACTTAGCGCTGGTTACACGTTTGCCACGTTACCAGCAGAGTGTCTTGGCGAGTAATGTAATACTCGAGTATGACAGGCGTGGATACAGACAACAGGCGTAATGAGACCACGAAGGGTTTGGAGGAGGAGTCGTTATTACAGTCTCGGGGAACATGACCAGATTAGAGAACAACCAAACCTATTGATCATCTCATCTCATTATATTGCAATGGAAGTAGACGGAGTAGATGCATGGTTCAATAGTTACATCGTCTATTTTAGTTAGGTTCTGTGCATTTTTCTAACTTCTAAGGCTTCGTGATAAAGATATACAATTTTGATGTATGAAGCACTTTAGTAGGTGAGAGTTCTTTGCTGTATGTATTGATTGTAATTGTGGTGGTAATCCATTCAACTTTAGTGGGATGGGAGCCCATCTTATTTCATGGTGTTGCGTTTGATAAAAAACAAGGCCTGCGGGAAGTTTTGTACATTAGCAAGGTTGTGGAGAGTAGCGTGACTTTTTAGTTAAAGTCACAATAGGTTTTTTTTGCTGAACACTAGATGTCTTATATTGCATCAATAATAAGACATCCATCATGTCTTTTGGTTATATAGGAGTCAGCTAGTATAATTATTGCTGGTTTTGAGTTGTGCTGAAGTTAGCCAATAAACAAGATCAGTGTAGGGTAGCATGTTATGTATTTCTAAGTATTACTGAAGTTTGTCACACAATGAGTGATCGTACATGAGCGCCATCAGCTGGCCTATAAAGGTTACAACCACAGGCACTTCAGACAGGAGCAGTTCAACAAGGACCTACTGAAAATCCTCCAGCCACTTAGCTATTTCAGCAGATCTAGATGGATCTAGATATACATGAAAAACAACATCTTCTAGCCTGTTATGAAGCCTGCTTTCATTTTTTTGGGTATAATCTATAATCTAGTATTATATTTTATTATTTGATTGACAAATTGAGTAGTACTTGGATCAATACTCATCTGCTAGATCTACTTAGTGAAGTAGTCAGTTCTCATATCACTTCTGACAAGTTGGCATCGATGCACATCTAGTTTTTCCTCCATCCTTCTCCATCCTTTCATCCCCTCTGCCTAGCCGGAGAACCAATGCCCTTTTTTTAAGCCAACACAAGCTGCTACGGGTTGAGACCTCTCCTCTTTTCCCTCATCCCTTGTTTCTTTTTCCCTCCATCTCTCGTGTATATTTAATCTAGTCTCTCTCTTGCTCTCTCCGGTGCATTTCCCAGGAGGAAGGAGGAGGCCCTCAATAATTCATAGGCTGTCTGAGCCTCTTTTTCCAACAACAACTGCTGCTGCTGCTGCTGCTGCTGTTGCCTGTCTGCCAGAGCTAAAGCCTACTGGCACAGACTGGCAGCCAAGGGTACTGAAGGACTTTAACCCAGTAGTGGTGCTGTACCAAAACGGGCTGAACTGAACGGCGCTTGGATCTGCGTGGATGGCCTACTTGGTGATTGTGAAGAGGATTTATCCAGGCTAGGTAGATGTTTCAACAGAAATGAAGTAACATCTAATCCACTTTACACTACAGTCACTAATTTATAAGAAACTGCTGTGGATTATTACTTTAAAATACCAATTGCAGCTACATAACATGGTTGTTAGTACGTTGCTATGGTCACACGCAAGGATCTCATTGCTCAAATGTACTGAGAGGAAACGAGACACGGTGCCGTTATCAGCTGTGATATTACGACGTGAACTTTCGTTACAACTCGATGTGGCTAAATGTTTTCATCGCGGAAACTCCATGGAGAGCTGGTAAAAATGAAGTGCAAAACAACATTGAGTTTATTTTATGACAAATACACAGAATAAATCCTCATGCAACACCTTCATCACAACAAAATGCACCTGGAAAAGCACTGATGCAGCAGCAGTGGCTTCTCTCACTGGAAATGGATGGTTATCACATTTTGATGGGGCAGGAACGGTCCCGGGCCGTAGCACCGTGGGGTGCCACGAGGTTAAGAAAGGTCATGTGTCTTTAATAGAGGTTGGGAGGTGAATATGGTGGGTTGGTAGCTCAGTCTCAGCCAAGACCATAAGAGCTTCTGTTATGTCAATCGATTGTTACACGATAATTTAACCTTGCCAATGGCTGTGTGTGTGTGCATGTACTTATCAATAAAACAATTTCATGTCATTGCCAAATCATACTCCCATAATATATAGCTTTATACATCCCTTAAACTAGACCAGGAAACTGGTGCCAGTAAAGTGTAATAAATCAAACAATGATAAAAAGTGGGTGGAGCAATATACGATGCAGAAGATACACACGTTAAATGAATTTCTTTCCTAAATGAGATAACCACCAAAACGTTATTGACGACTTGTTATTGACGTTTTCATTTACTTACTGTACTGAAGTCCCTCAATCTACCATGAGCTCATTGCAACATTACCTGACTATTACACTTCATCTGATTATCACGGCCACATTTCAAACTGCTGCGATGAATAACGATCATCGCTGTTCACCTTACACGCCTTCAAATCAAACATCGGGTATGGACGTCATAGCGGCTCTGCAATGTGCATCACGCTCCAATAAAATGCTCCTTCCTCAAGAACTACTATCAAGAGCAAAAACCCTTGAGCAAGGCACTCCACATTGCCCCATTAGAAGGCTGTGGCTGTACTGAGCTGCTCCCAGTGTGTAGGTGAACGTGAAGTACGGCGGTGATGAAAAACAATGACCGTGCCATGACTTTCCATGACTAAGTCAGAGTACTGCTATGACCTGAAATTGTGATTCCTTCCCGGTTTGATGTGTGAAACATGTGTGAAAGTGAATTCCCTAATATTTGCTGAATTGATCAAATTCCCCAAATTTCCCTGTCTGGAATACTGATAAACAAATAAAAAGGTGAAGATGTCTAAAGGCCCTCGAGCAGAAGGGATGCAGCACAGTCCCCTCATGTGATGTGAGCCCGTCCTGTCCACAGTCCCGGGCCTCTGTGAACCAGCTGCTAGTCCATTTGACTTTACAGATAGCGTTTCTAATTCATTTAGCTGTCAGTTAACCTTCTGCTGCAGATTTGCGTGCTCTGTTATCGGCCGGCTGTTTCCACCCTTCCACCTCCTCCTCCCAACCCTCTCTTTTCTCCTCCCTCGCTCTCTTCCCTTTGCAAAGGGTTTCTGTTCTTTCTTTCTTTCTTTCTTTCCCTCACTTCGTTCTTTCTCTCTAAACCTCTGCGTCCCCGGCTCTCTCCAGTCTCCGCAGATATCCAGGCAGTGTTTTTTTTTGTTGCCCGGCCCAGTGTAAGCCTATCATTCAGACAGACTAGATCTAGGTCAGACACGCTACTAGCTGGTGAACCGCTGTTATGTAGCGGAGTGAAAACAGGCTTGGTAACTTTCTACTGTCTTTCTACTTTCTTTCTCCTAACAGTAAAATAACTGACTTTTGTTTATTTACTCTCGATTGTTGCTGCCAGGGTAGGTCAACACTTGGTCACCAAGAGCATCTTTCCTTGGAGAAGACTAACTCTGCATCCTGACAGGATACGGCTGAACGCTGCTGTCTCTGAACACAGGGGATACAGTATGTGGTCTTCACCGAGTCCCGTGGTGTCAGGTTTTGGGGCCGAGGGTGCCACGTCCATCGGTTGCTCCGATACTAAATCTAATCCTAGGCGCCTCCGACTTCCAAACGTCTCTCTTCTTCCTCTCACACTTTGCCAATTCATCCATTGTCCTGGCTTAGCTTGAGAAACTGCTTTGGCACACCTTACCGCGTCCTCCCGGTGATGTATTTGCTCCACTACCAGCCTCCTCTTTTCTAACGGCCTTGCTTTGTTCCGTGTTTTCCTGTGCCAAGATCCAGGCCTCCAGAGTTTGCCAGAGTATACACTCCACTCCTTACCGCTGTGTCTGTTAGCATCAACTCCACACAAGACAGAGGTCACTCAAGGATCCCCTACTAATACACTGCTAAAACATTACGGGGCTCTGAGCTCTGGTGTATCAGCTAATCATCCTCTCTCATTTACAACCATAAAATAAAAATGCATTTTTCCCCTTTGTAATCCAATTACTGGATTCCTGTTACATGGATCATATTGATAAGACTTATTGAGGGAGGAGACAGACACAGCAGTTACGTTCTCAGTTCTACCTTGACTTCAAGGTAGATTGAGTGGACGCTCTTATCCAGATTGGCTTTGAACACATTAGAATAATTCCTAGATCAGCAGGATTACAACCAGTCAATACTAAGGAGGTCAAGGAGATAGATGCAAATATTCCCGTGACACAAGAATGATCATGTATGAAACAGGAGGGCTGGGTAACAAAATAAGAGCTGAGGCGATAAGGGCATTTTCAGAGCAAGACGAGGAGGAGGGGGGTGTGATTCATGGGGGAAAGGGAGACAGAAACGAACACTGGACAAACGCTTGTTCGTTTTGGATGAGGCTGGTATATTAGTATGCTCTACCAACCACTTTGACAGGTAACCAATCATCACTAATCGCCTCCCCACGTTGAAATCACGAAGTCTATAGAGCGTTCTCTTCATTCGTTTGTCCGTCCTGCAGATGAAATTTGTTCAAGAATACAAAATCTGATTTCGACCAAACTCGCGTTCCAGCATTTTCAAAATTATACTTCGGCCCAAAAGGGGGCGCTACAACTACAGGGGGACTGCACCATTTGTTGGGGATGACATTATGTCAATTTTCCTGGTACAGTAGGGAACCTGGTACATGAAGATCTGGGGATTGGGACAGAGGGATGAGTCTATCCATCTATCCATCCTATCTTTTACTCCTTTTATTCATATCAGCTGCTGATTTTCCCAGCATGCAAAGCGGTCTTTCAGCTGTGCTGTCCGTTGGTTAATGCAAATAAAGATCTCTCACTCTCTCTCTGTCTCTCTCTCTCTCTCTCTGTTAAACAAAGTTGTGCCTGTTAAATGATTAACTCTCCTCATTCGTCCTGCCTGAATGTCAGGCCTGTCTGGAGGCGAGGGAATCCTACTTTCACTATTTTAACAGAGGGACTGAAAATAAACACTATGAACTAGGGGTGGAACGGTATATGCCCAAAAAACAATCTGTGTGTTATATATACTTTAGTCTGTATATTGCGTCTATATTGTGCCGTATAGAACAAACATCCTGTAGATTGGGTTATCGCAGATTCAAGGATTTTTTTATTTTTTTTACTTTGTTTAAACGAGTCAGTCATCCAAGTTTTATTCAAACCCC
Source organism: Hoplostethus mediterraneus (assembly GCA_034670385.1). NCBI lineage: Eukaryota > Metazoa > Chordata > Actinopteri > Trachichthyiformes > Trachichthyidae > Hoplostethus > Hoplostethus mediterraneus. The sequence goes on from JAXDDW010000002.1 coordinate 1,700,114, forward strand.
AGCGGAACATTTCTTCTTTTTTTCTGCTTCCTTAAATCTGGAATGTATAATCCAATAATGTCAAAAAAAAACAAAGGCAAAGAAGGCCACACTGGACTGGAGGAAGAAAAGCTTGATGAGTATGGGAGAAGAAACATGCTCCTATCAAGAGACACTCTTCTTGGCATAACTTCATTTTCCTGGTGGCACCAAATAACTGATGGAAACGCCTGAAAATGTGTCTCAGTCCTCTCAGTGCACAGTGAGAATATAATCTGAACTACAGGAAACAATCCCAAAACACAAGGTATTATGGGTATTAGAAGACGGATGTTCCTCGTGCTTGCAAAGCCTAGCAGAACAAAACAAAGCGGGGGTACTGGACTGATGCTCATATTCTTCATGTGTTCTTAACTGGTTTGAACACCAGAGAAGGTGACAAGTCCATCACGTCAGAGAAAGTTAGCGGGACTGGAATCAGATTTGTTTTTGCTTCATTTTGTTTCTCTGGTTCACTGATGCAAAATGCAACAAAGTCAACTTATTTACGACGGTTCGGACCAAAGATAATCAACTGCAACTGCACCCTTAGGTTTGGCTGCTAAGGAAAATGGTGCAGTGCCAAACTGATTTTAAGGAGTTACTTGGGATTAAAAAAATATGCAGGAGTCCAGGCAGGATTTGAGATGAATTTGTGCATCAAGTGAATTTAAAGGAAACTCTTAAATGAAGACGCTTCATGCAGCTGGTGCTCACCTAGTCTAATACATGAGCATGTCTTCGTCAAAAAAAAAAAGGGACCGAGACGCGGGCCAGATGCTACCTCTCAGCCAACTGCTGACTCGGTGATTCTCCCCAGCACATCAATCCTTTGGACGTTTCTGGTGAAAAAGGGCAGCGCGATGATAAAACCTATATACAGAATGACGCAGCTGTTACTATTAATACCACCTGAGGCACCCTCCCACCCTCCCTTCACTGTGAACTCTAAAAGGTAGATGGGCTAAAAATAGCTGCTGCCCTCACACACACACACACACACACACACACACACACACCACATCCCTCCACGCACCACCCGGTCTATTGGGACACCAGCAAAGGCATCAAGTGGTGATAAAAATCAAGCGCCCTCAGGACAGATCCAGCCTCGCCTTAAAAAGAGAGTGCACAGCGCTAAAGAAAACAGGCCGACAGGCATTAGCGTTTTTTCACGGCTAATAATAGACCCTGTAGGGATTAAAAGCTTCACAATATGGGTATGCTGATGCCATGGTTGTGGAGGTCACCATATTACATGACACCACACATCTGGAGGATGACATTTTAACGTGTCTGGGAACATATTTGTCCGAATGAACGCGAATCCGAAGGTGGAGTCATGTGAAAGCGATGAGGCTACAGATGTGACCTAGCGTGATGTTGGGCACAGATGGAATGGTAGCGAGCTTATAATAGTCATCCAAGACATTTTCATATCAATAAATACATCTCTATCACCAAGTGATACAACACAATAGTGATTCAACCTCATGAAAGCTTTTATTTGCTGTTCTAGACACCCGGTGTCAGGTAGGTCTTTCCTGGGGAAAAAAAAACCTCTGCCATGCCACACAGGAAGTGATGATGTGTTTTACGTTTCCGGTTTGTTTACAAATAGAAGAAGAACCGGGCGGTTAGCATGAGCAGCGATAGCCAGCGTGGCTGAACAGACAAAGAAGAGTGCCACCTACAGAAACTGCAGAAGTGGAACTGGAAGTGCAGTTGAGCACCAAAGATGGAGACAAAATTAAAAAAACAAGGATCTCGCAGGTGGATTAGCACATATAAATAAACTGAGCTTTACTAGGTCTACTCTCCACCTGTATTTCCCCTATATGTGTTCTACCATGGCAGCCCGCCACGGTGAGATCATTACCCACCGTGCTAAAAGGGTCTCTTTGATTTAAGAGGCAGGCATTGTATTTATTTTTAACATAGCAATAAAGTTGACTGGATCTTAAATGCTTTTTGAGTCGTAGAGGGGAATGTGGGGGAAACACTGCTCTCCACTATTCACTTGATATTGGATTTTGCAAATCTGTTCAGAACAGAAACACCACTTGTGGCACAGCTTGTCTTTTCCATTACAAACAATATGTATCAAAATAAGATACCCACCATTTGTAAAAAAATAAAAATAAAAAAATAAATACAGAAAAGAGGCACCTGATTATTACAAAATAATTGACAGCAGAGTTACAACTAAAGTTACACTGTTATAGACTGCATTCTATATATAAATAAATATTTTTTCCAATTTTATTGTGAAAACAAATTTCCCCACTATTCCTATAATATTCCTATAGGGAGTTAAAGTGTGTCTGAATTTGTAGTTTAACTGTGATGTTTGTATAGTATCCTTCTAAAACTGATCTTGCGTCATTACAGTTCTTTTTGTAAGGGTCCTGCCCTGCACTATAATGTCTCTGATGAAAGAAAATGGTGCTCAGGGTGGAGTTTAACATTGATGCCCTACTACTATAAGTACATGTTTTGCAGGTTGTTGTTCATTTTTCCAAGTCTTTTCATGTGATATTATCCTAAATCTTATTGTGCTAACATAACATTTGTATAATATTCCTATAGAAATAATATAGTATAGATAAAAACCAAAACCATTAAGTAAAGTAGTCACTATAAACTCACTATTGACACTTCAAGTCATAAAGGAATATTAAAGGAATATAATAGTGATTTTTCTGTAGTGTGGGGTTTGACACTGATGCTCTTCTATACCTGTTGTGGAGGTTATTATGGATTATTTCAGGCCTTTTCATGTGATACTAAATCCTACAATGACAGACCTAACACGTTCACTTGCAGCTCATGGATGTAATAAATGAAGACCTCATGGTAGCATGTCATGTTTTAATCTATATTGCATTGGCCTACATTAAACAAATGACTGAGGTTCATAAATGTAGACTAGGATTACACACCGGAGTTCAACTGTTGTTTATACACCGACAACAACAACCTGTTTGACAGGATGGGCACATACAGGAGGCTCCCTATACTTCCAAACAACACCCTGTCAACATGCTTGGACGTAATGATTGCGGTGTCAATATAACGGGTGATGGGTAATATGTGCACATACAGAGAGAGGTGCTGGTAGAATAAGACTATATAACACCAGCGGGCTGCAGGCAATGCAGCAGCTCTTATTTCTAAGCCGGCCCGGGAGAACCGACGCCCCGTCTGTTTTCCAAACCGGCATACAGAGACATTATCACACCAAACAGCCCTGCTCTCCTCTTTAAAAAATCACTATGAAGTAAACAAATCATTTTCTTACCGGCCCCCTCCTCTTCAAAGAGACATTCTTCCAGAGCAGGAGATGAAGCTGGTGCAGGAATCCCATTTTTTCTCCCACTTGTGCTTCAGTGTGCCCTATTTACCAAATTACCATGCCGGCGGTGGCCTGTGACTGGGTTTAAATAACAGGTGAATTTCTACTAAATTCCCAGGCATCCCGTCGTGTTATGGTGATGAAGTATGTCTCGACTTCTCAGGCTTAATAATGAACAATGACAGGCTGAATGACGGATGCTTATTTGCCACTGACTTGTGGTAAAAGGCGTAACGTGACTGTTTCGGCGCTGTCTGTCATGCCGTCGGTAGAGGAACCGGGCAGCATCTCCTTCAAAACAACGTCCGTAGAGCTTTATAATGCAATGCTTTGAGTTGGAGCAGGAAGCCAATGACACCAGACGAGGGTCAAGCTAACCAGAATAGTGGACAAATAAGGCTTCCGGACGAGTCTTTCAAAATAAAAGCCATGCTAAGGAAGTCGCAACATTACATTTTTGATTGAAGGGCAAGCAATAGTGAGCCTGCGAGAGGCCGTCCTGTAGGGAAAACTGCATTTCGTGGTCTTGAAATATTAACTCTCACTGCACATGATATGTTACAGTGTACGCTCAGATATGAAATGTTCCTGCAAGGTGCTTAAAAACATGCAAATAGATAAAACGTGGATTTAATACATTAATATTTAGTGCCAGTGCAGCTGCACCAACCCCTTTTCTGAGACTCAGTTGGAGAGCTGTAATTGTATAAAGTCTACAACATCCCTCAAGTCTGGATATTGATGACTCTCAATATCCTTGTCAATAACAATAATGCCATGCATTGTAAGCAAGGTCAGCAGGCAATACCTTGATAGTAAATTTGATTAACAAGTCTCTATACCTTATCAAAAGCCTGACACAACTCATAATATCTTTATTTAACAAAATATTAGGATCATTAAACCAAATTAATTAATTCAATCCAATTCAACTAATTATGGCAAGTGGGTGAAATTGGCTGAGTAAGCTAAAAAAGTATGCACAATTTTATGAATGCACCGCCAGCCCTCGGGTCACCCCAGCAGACATCTGGGTTGTACAGCTCTGCAAGTCCACCAAACGCCTGACAGGCAGATATAATACTGGAGCCTTCAGCCAGTGATGTACTGACCAGAAAAAAAGTCTTCACCAGCTTCTTCTGGATCTCAGTTAAGAAGCCTCCCGGAGGATTGAGAACTTCCTGTCAATACCACAGGGTGGATGCTGCCAGGTTGTTAATAATCAACATCTAAAGATAATAATAATCAACATCTAGCTAAAGAGAAAGCACCAAAGTCAAGGTTCACCTGACAGCACAATTCCTCGCCTCCAAAAGCCCCTGTGCTTGTTTTCCTTTCCACAGGATATATTCATAGTCATATGTAAAATGTACAAAATAACGGAAATACCACGAGAAAAGACTTTAACTTTGAAGTAACTAAATCACATTTAGAAAGGCAGCTACACCAGAGCGTGAAGCTGCCAGACTACACAGAATACCGAAAGCTACAGTATGCAGCATTGCCTTCAAAATAAAAGCATTACATTGACTCAAAAAACATTTTTTCAAAAATAAAGGGATAATTAAGCATTGGGCTGTACAGAACAACAAAATATTGTCAAAACACTCATGACTGTTATATTATACTATTCAATCCTAAAAAATATTTGTTATTATGTTTCCTGACAGTTACTGCTGAAAGTGCCTTATGAACAAGTAAATGAAAAAGATACTTGATTGATTTCATACCAGAAAACCTAAAAGGATGTCTACTATCTTTTTAAAAAGTCAATTTTAAGCAACTAAAGGCTATTGTATTGGGAGCCACATCGCCACACCACAAAATATGAATTCCAGTAAAAACAACTAAACAACTAAAAACAAAATCAAACTACAACTCTTAATACTTGATAACACTGCTGCACCACTGCACATAATAGCTCATGTCATGTTGCCGTTTGTTTGCTGTAATTTCATGGCCTAGTCAGTTAGCTAGCTAGCGAGGTACATGGATGATTGATGTTAGCTATAGGGTCGGGATCAGCTTGTTGTTAGTAGGCATAACTGTCACAGCTAGCTAACTACATTGCATTACATAGATGGGGTTGGAAAAACAAAATACTCTGCTAGCTTCAGATAAACCTAAAAAATATAGCTTCATGATAATGTAAGCTAATTTTAATGAATAAGCCCTATCTTCCTGACTTAGCTGTGTTTTGTATGACCTCCTTCTCAGGGGCACTGATGAAATATTTTGTTGGTGGAGCCAAAGAACCCCAACAAGCCGAAGTAACCAACACTGAAGCTACTGGTGAGTGAAAATAATCTTTTAAATTACCTGCTGTAGCAAAATGTCTGCCTTCACTGGCCAGTGGTGGAAAGAATAAGTAGCCAAATCAAAATGAACTAATATATCACATAAGGTTATAGCAGAGTACCACTCAAGGGTCAAGGATAGCTCAATGATCTGTTGGAACATGAACAACTCTCTCCTTGAGTTGGGAACCGAGAACAGAAACTCAAATTACAATGCACAGCTGGAATCTGCTCCACAGAAAACAAATAGGGGGCTAACTGTGTAAACTCTTCGTCAGAGGGCCCCTTTACAAAATCCTGCTTAGGGCCCCCAGGAGTCCAGGGCTCTGCACACAACACCCATCCAAGTGGCAAATATCATGCTTTTATTTTGAAAAACAAAAACCACCTTCCTTCTTGTCTTGGTATAGCTAACTTTGTCTTAATACATGAGGACAATTTGATTGCAATTTTATTTTAAGGCCTCCTTGTAAGCTCCTACTTCAGAGTTCAGAAGTGCTTTAGGTACAAAATAATATCACAATGGACCCTGCAACAAAAGTAGTTTTCAAATAAAGAAACAACAACAACAAAAACAAGCAGCACAGAGATAATTTGTGTTGTAGCAGCAAAATTAAGAGGAAACAATGCACAACACGTATGTAGTCGATGTTAATTTATTAACCACAAGTTGTTGTATATGCATACATAAACAATACAAAAATATAAACATACAATAATGCAGATTATTTTCATAGATTACCAAACAATCACATAATAATAAAATACATCACTCTACCATCTTGTCAACTCCGATATTTTCTGACAGTACTTGAAGGTAGCATAAGCTTCATGCGGTGCTGTGCTGAGGCCCAACACTGGACTATAAGGAGACCATACATCAAATTTAGTTAAAAAAAAAAAATGCGTATGCGTGTGTGTGTGTGTGTGTGTGTGTGTGTGTGTGTGTGTGTGTGTGTGTGTGTGTGTGTGTGTGTGTGTGTGTGTGTGTGTGTGTGTGTGTGTGTGTGTGTGTATGCGTGGGACAATCCCATGCAGAACAGTCAACAATCGAGCAGTCATAAGTGGGCCTGAAAATGTCACGTCCCCCCCCCCCCAAATGTCAAGTGTGTGTGTAAGAAATAGAGATATGGCAAAAAGAGAGAGAAAGAGAAAGAGGGACATATACTGCATATGCAGAAAGAGAGACAGAGGAGGGAGGACGTCTATCCCTGATGAAAAATCACTAATATTCCTTTGATATTCCTATAGGGACTTAAAGTGTGTCTGTGGTACTCAGTAGACCTTATGGTACTTAATAGTATTTTTAATCTCCTTTGGTATCAATATATTATTGGTAGAGTATTGATACTCACAGTGAGTATTAATGAGTTTAAAGTGACCTTGGTATTTTTATTTTATGGTATTTTTTTTTTTTTTTATCTCCTATGATATTACTACAGGATTGTCTGTGGTGTAATACTTTGACCTATAGTGACTGAGCAGTAATCTAAAATGTATTATAGGATTACTATAGCTCTTTTTGGGTATGAAGCTAGGTCTCATGGCACTGGGGCATCCCATGGTTAATTCCCTTCCCTGTGGTCCAGCAGGATTTCTCTGTCCAGATGTTGTGCTTATTTGGACAGATTTATGGATTTATTTAAAGCAGGGAGATTGACATGCCTCCAGGATTGCAAGGTCACCACAACCAAGTGGGGCTTATTTTGATGCCCATGGAGGTTAGAGGAGATGTGTCTTTCTCTATCAAAGCCACAAACAGCCATTTGAGGATGGTGTGTGTCAAAATTCTCCTAAAAAATTTAAAGCTGCGTTATGTAACTTTTTAATGTAAAAAAACACAAGCGCCTTATCAGTCTAGTTCATGAAGTGGGGCTGCGACAGAGAAGATTTTCTCCTCCCCCTTCATTGAGCCGCTGTAGATTCGCTCCATTCACCCCAATTCACCTCAAGTTTTCTCAGAGCACAGGAAGTGACGCATCAGAATTTTTAGATTCATTATTGACCATATCTGCAATAATGTCGTCGTATTGTGGAAAAGGGTTATTTTTGGTTTCTTTTGTGTAGCCTAATAGAAACAAGAACAAACAAATAGATTTTTCATTAAAATATAGCACCAAAATGAATCAAACTGGACCTCCCTCCATCCTAGATTAACCACATCCTGTGGAACATCCTGGATGGATGTTTATGTTGATACAATGAAATGAAGGTCACCGGGATTTATTGACAAAATCAACTGAGGTCTCTGTGATGTCTCATTTTGACAAATGTCATGTCTTACCTTAAAACGTGCAATTACGAGTCCTCGAAATTCACCAAGCAAGACCTTGAAAGTCATTGAATAATCCTTGAGTTTGAATGTCCAAATGAGTATGGGAACCCTGTTGAACTATGTAGATTCATTCATTTTCCTACTCAGGGTCATGGGGCGGTTGGAGCCTATCCCAGCATGCATTGAGCAGAAGGCATGGAAACACATTTGAAGCAGTCAGCACCCTTTTAAAAAAGGCGAATGACGTCTGACTACTAGGTTGACAAATCAATAAATGTCAACTATTTCTAGTTTATTTCCTAGGGTGAACTCAAAGAGAGGTGGCCCCCTGCTGCCCCCTAGTGCATGTAGGCCATTATGTACTGAGGGGGCAGGGGGGGTTATCACCATATCACAGTTTAGACATGAGCGCTGGAACATGAGACACAATGACCAAAACCTGACACTCGTGCACCGAACGCTTAAACTGATTCTGCAAAAATATAAGCAATTTCTGTTTTTACAATGCATTTTCTGCATTTTCTCAGACTGCAGTTCTAAATCACTCTTCATGCAAAACACTACACACAATTCTGTACATTTGGCACAACCTTCATCACTAAACTATCTCTTATCTCTCATGGACAGCACTGCCATTCAAGTTACCAATTGGCCACATTGACCACTCAGGCGACACGTCCCCCACAAGAGATTCTAGTTTTGAAGGTTGTGTCAAATGTGCAGAATTGTGTGTAGTGTTTTGTAAAAAGTGTGATTCAGATTGCAATCTATCTGATGTTCTGTATCTATCTGTATCTGATGTTCCAGTGTCAGCAGTGTGGAATGGCCACAAAAAGATACAAAGACATGTTTACTTCATACTTTGTAAGCTTTATATTGTTGTAGCTTTTCTGTGAAAGAGAAAGCTTTAAGACCTTCACAGTCCTTACTATCCCTAATAGGAAAACTGGATTGCAGTGCGCCATACCCAATACATAGTAAGAATAAATAAGGAGATGAATGCAGAAACATACAAGCAAATTAAAATAATGGAGTAGTTTAGCAGGTTGATTGAACCGGAAAAATGTGGAGGCGTATGCGGTGGTGCCTGCTTTGCATGAGGAACGAAACCAAATGGTAAGATTTGTGATTTGACTGAGGGGTCCTCCGATGGCAAAAAGTCAAGTTGAAACACTTAGGAGACCGTTATGATGTGGTTGGTGCCTAGGAGCTATAACTTGGGCTGTGCCCATTTCCTCTGCCATGCTGCAATAACAGGAAGGAAAAAAAAACAGCTTGTGGTTGAGAAAACTACAATTTAACTCTTCTGCACATTAGAATAACCTAGAGCTTTTTGAACCTCTCTTCTTGCAAACAACAGATCAGATAATAGATAACAAACAGCACATTAAGAGATGGCACAAATTCATATGGGGTTGAAATAGTTGAAATAGTGTAGTACAGCGGTAGTCTCAGTGGCAGAGACCACAGAGGATCTGTAACACAGTCCCTGCAACAGCACACATGCATTTGTGATAATGCTATCACAGAAATAAACGTCAAGAGAAGTAGTACAGTGGTTAGAAACTCAATTTACCCACCTTTTTAGGCTGAGCTTAATCTTAATAATGCCAATTCATAGTATACTTCATAGTAAGTCGTAAGGCTATACAGTCAGTGTCCTTTAAGCAAAAGAAAAAAACACAAATTAATGCTTTACTGAAAAAATAATTGATTTTTGCTTATACTGGTTTGCCTTTTGATGATCACTGACTGGATCATAGATTATCCCCATTACCCAATTTTATGTTGATTAGCCAATTAAAAGTGTCTAGGGTAAAATTAGGCTGTAGGTTACACAGGGTTTAACACCTATATGAAAATTACAGTATTATCCTGTACGTATGGACTTCTTTGGTGCCTGTTTTTGATAGTTACAGCTGTTTATGCATTGTTTCAATATGTTCAATATATAATAATGCATTCAACTGCTTGGTATACAACTGGGCAACACACAGCCAAAAGGATCATGGGCGTCTAACGCTCAGTGGGTACACTCCCTTTCACTTACCGTTACATGGTTATATTTCTAACCACTTATTGTACCAACACCACAGATAGTGGTAAGTATGCCATGTACAGTCACACCTACAGGGCAAGAGTTAGGGTGTGTGTGTGTGTGTGTGTGTGTGTGAACTGACAAGCAAGCAATGAGTGTGATGGAGGGTGTTGTGGGGGCAGGGTTTCCTATACCCACCAGGATGTGAAGAAAACCCTCTGCTGATATATTAGAGGACCTTCACAGGGCAGCAGACAGCCTGAAGCCACACTGCCCAGGTAAGTGCCAACCAAACCAAACTCACTTCACCCACTTTTCATTTGAGCTGACCTACCTTTATTTTAACGTTGATATCAAATTCCATGATTTAATACTATACTATATAGAATAGTATGTAGCATCAGTGATGCATGATCCATGAAAATAAGCTATTTTCAAGGGACAAAATACTTGAAATAATATTCTGAAAATAATCTATATTTTATATAGAGAGATGGTGTTTCCACTTGATAACTGGACTTATAGTTAACCCAGCTTTCAGCATGTTCATCGTTCACTAAAAATGAAAACGGACGGAAGGAGGAAGGGCAAAAAAGAAAATTATTATCATCAACTGACATGATGAGGTTATTAGATATCACTTAAATATGACTTTTGGTGTTTAGTTAACTGTTTATAGGTTTTATGAGTCAATGCATTTTCTTATTTCATCCCTTTACATTTCATTTGCTTTTGCTGTTGAACAGTAACTGAGTGTTACTGTGATTAGTACAATACTGATGATGAAATCCTGACCTTAAAAGAAGCAAAAACATCAAGTAGAACGACATTTTTACCACAGTGAAAGGGACATATCGGCAGGTATAGCTTTCATGAATGTGTGTACAGTTAAAATACAGCTGGATTTCAGCACTGCAGAAAATCTCCATTTTAACAAGCGACTTAATCCCATACTTAGTCTCAGGGATCTATTTTCTCTATTTCCTCTATTGTCATGATAGCCATCATGATGGCTTTGTGCTGGCATGGTACTTTCGTCAGGTGCACACAGATTTTTTTTTCTCTACTGCTGCTGTTTGGTATGTTGGTGACTCACCCTGAACGTGACTACGCCTGAGTGGGAGGTGTGTCAGTTAAAATCAAGCAGCGCAGCGCAATTGAAGTGTCAAGGATTACGGGAATTCCACATCAAAGTGCACGGTGCAAAGCGCAAGCGAGTTCTGTGGTGATGCTGTGGTGATTTATCAAGTGATGCATGCAGGAACAAATCCTATTCAAAAGCTAACCAACACGTTTTGTGGATCACGTGTGAATTTCACTTTGACATAAATCCCTCAAGCACGAAAAAAATAAGATACAAATTTCATTCTAACTATAAATCCATGTGGCTGTGGTTTCAATGATTGCTGTCCAACATGAGCTGTCAGTATACACCTTGACACATGGAGAACAACACTGTGGTTGTCCCTTTCACTCCCTTTGAAAGGGAAGCAAAAGAGGTGGTTTGATGGGTCACAGGCTCACTCCAGTAGGGTGAGATGATTTTAGTAGTTTTTACAATTCAGCTTGTTTCAAGAATTTGATCACTCGACTTGTTTCAAGACATTGCAACTTGCTTCTGCTAATAGAGGTAATGGAATTACCTAACACAACCTAAAAAACATAACCACAAAAGTAAATTACTTGTTAAGATGGAGATATTTTGTTGGGAACTGCTTGCCTTCTGCAATTTTTGCAGTGATAAGAAAGCATAACTGATACCTCTGAATTTAACTTCCTCTCCAGGAGATTCATACAAGAGATCTGAGTGCTTCTGGCCTGCAATACCCCTCAGCACCAATGAGAACCTCTGGATTTAGACTTTTCATCATCATCTCCCTCCTCAGCCTGTCCTCGTACCTGCTCTTCCAAAACTTGTTGGACCACAAGTCTGTTTTGATGAAGCGTAATCCAGATTCCCCTCAAAAGAACATCACCATCCTCCTGTGGCACTGGCCGTTTGGTCGCTCCTACAAGCTTGATGGAGACAAGTGCCTTGACATGTACAACATCAGCCATTGTTTCCTCAGTGACAACACCAGCACCCTCTCCACAGCTGACGTCGTGGTCTTCCACCACCAAGAACTGACAATGGGCAAATCTTCGCTACCCCTGCACCTCCCTCGCCCAGCCTCCCAACACTGGGTGTGGTTGTCCATGGAACCTCCTGTCAACAACGCAAACCTCACCTTTTACAACAGCCTCTTCAACTGGACTATGAGTTACAGACAGGATGCAGACATATTCATCCCTTATGGAAAGACCATGCTTGGAAGTGACAATCCCAGCTACGTGGTCCCTCAAAATCGTTCTTGTCTTGTCAGCTGGGTAATCAGCAGATACCTGCCCAAGCAGGCTAGGTCTGGTGTTTACCAGAGCCTAAGGAATCATCTCCCCATAGAGGTGTACGGTCACTGGACCAAGAGACCCCTATCAGACAAGAAGCTGTTGCCCACCATTGGGCGCTGTCTTTTTTACCTGGCGTTTGAGAACTCCGAGACCACGGACTACATTAGCGAGAAGCTATGGAGAAACTCTCTCCAAGCAGGGGCGGTGCCAGTGGTTCTTGGGCCCAGCAGGGCTACCTACGAGGCACTGGCTCCCCCTGGTTCCTTCATCCATGTAAAGGATTTCAACAGCACGGCAGAACTGGCGGTCTATCTCAAGAGTCTGGCCTCAGATAGGCAGGCATATGAGGCATACTTCCAATGGCACAGAACTCACAGGATCAAGACCTATACTGACTGGAGAGAAAGGCTGTGCCAAATCTGTGTAAACTACACCAGATTACCAGCTAACAAGGTATACCACGATCTTGAGAGCTGGGTTAAGAAAGAAAGATAGATAGATAGATAGATAGATAGATGATAGATAGATCATTTATTGATCCCCGGGGGGAAATTCTGGAGTTGCAGCAGCATAACAGTGTCACACGAATGTACAAAATACAAAAAACAAAGCACAAATTGTGGTCTGCCAGTCAGGTAGTTACCCAGGAAACCACGGGTGCCTCCACCTGCATCCTCCAGCTGTGTATCTCTTCATACACTGGGACCACTAAAATGTACTGGCTAGGACTATTGGCAATGCTGAATTTCCACATGCAAAAAACACCATCAATAATAATTTGGTAACAGCTCAATGAGGAACTGTACACGGATGTATTATGAAAAAGCAGAAGTGGGAACATGCTGTGTAACCAGCATTTTTCCGTTGTTCTTACCACAGTGTCAGATTTCCTTCAGCGCTACTGGAGAGACATGGTTGTAAAACATGTTAGATATTTCATTATTCTGCAAAAGAAATGTCCACTCTTCAAAAAAAGACAGTTAATGTAAGGAATTATCATACAAAAATACTGGATAGGCTGCTGGATTACATGTCAGTATACTCTTTCAATAAGAATCAGGCAGGGTGACCTTAGTGAGAGTCTGTCCTGTAATGAAAGGCCACAGGTTTGATTCCAATAACATCTAATGTACAGCTTTGTCTTGTTGAAGTGGCCCTGAGCAACACAAGTGTATTCATGCATTTTTCAACCATTATTTTATCTAGAGAAAGGTTTTGCTCTTTCTCAGCGCTGCCATGTTAGTTACACATATTCAAACCTGGGAGCTTCCTGTGTTGGCCACTGAGCAATTGGGGTTAAGTGCCTTGCTCAAGGGCACCACAACAGTAGAGGTAGAAGCAGGGGAAAGTGTTATTAATTCAGTTTCTCATTTCCCCAGCTGGTCCAAGGATTTGAACTGGCCATGTTAGACTACCGGTGACCCATTTCACCTGACTCTCTGGGTCACTGACGTGATACTCCAATGTTGGCATGGTAAGGCGTAAAAAATAGTGTTCAAAATATCTATTACAGTTGCACTAGGCAACTTTGCACGTTGGCGGCTCCAAATGGCTGCAAGAGGTAACTGCTTGAAATATTTGAACTTCAATACCCAGAAATCCTGTAATGTGATGTCAATAAACTGTATGCCATCTGGTCTGTGATGCTGTGATGCCAGAGGATATCAAAGGGACGAGAGAGACAAAATATATTTTTAAAAAAAGTTTTTTTCACCTCATGCAAGTGACCATACTCCAAACCAGAATTTCATTTGGGCCAATAGGGTGAATCTACAATTCACTACAAAAAGTGTCTCAATTAGGGGTGATGGGATGCTCTTCTCTGTTGCAGTCCCACTTAGGCTGATCAGACGGGTGTATTTTGACATAAAAATGCTGCCCAGTGCAACTTTAACCTAAAAATGAATACTCTGGGCTCTATTTTGGTAACAACGGATATTGTGTATTTTGGTGAAATCAGTCGCCAAGCTTGTGCCATGCACTTTTAACTGCATTTACTTCATGTGCACGTTACCTATTGCACCTTTACGACCTTGTCTTCACTACTCCAGTGACTCCCAGCTTGACCTTGATTTGTGATATGATTTGAAAAGACATGAATGTATATGAATGTATTTGATAGTGTTTTTGTTGTGCTCTCATGGATAATGTTGCAGGGGAAGAGTAAAAAACATTAGAATTAAACTTCTTGTAGTAGGACTTCAGATTTTAACTTATTTACTTGTCCCCTGATTGAGACTGGAACCCTATGACTCAGCCAGGTACTACTAACTCCTGCCACAGGAGGTCCCTCTTCAGTACAGAATAAAAATAATGTGTTTTCTTTCATATTGAGATTCAAGGCACATTTGATCAAAAAACTGGAAGTCCATTAAATCACCATTTGCAGCAGTGTTGTGTTTTTTGAGATATTTGAAGCTCTAAATAATTACATACAGTAATCATTTGGGAAAGAATAGAAAACAGGCAATTCTATCCTCAAAAACATTAACTATTTCGTAAGCAAATGTCTGAAGTTCCCATCGTGATTCACTAACAATCTTACAATGATAGTTAATGGATGGACTGAAATGACTGAAATGGACTGAAATGACTCTTAAAATCAGATCAATTTTTGTGGTTATTTTCAGAAAGAAAACAGACACAGCAGACCATGTTTCACTTCAGATTATATAAATATTTATTTCTTTCATCTCCATCTCTGGTATATCCACATGCATGTTTAACAATCTTAGTGGTGGTAAAGAACTATCGCTCATCCCTAATGAATATAACCTACAATGTTCGTCTGAAAACAGTCTGTATCAAAGATAGCTAGCCTGGGTGGTAACTTGTTCTCCAGATCCTTCACAAGACATTAGAGAAAGAACAACCAAAAATGAGGGAGACAACCAGTTTAATCGGTAGGTTTTTGTTAAGCTCTCAGCATTGGAGAACGGAAAGTACAGCAGTATAAGATTAAAAATAAAAAAGGCAAACGAGATGAGAATTTTATGTTTTCTGATAATTTCTCATCCCCTCAATCAATAAATCCAAAGAGCTCACTACGATGGACGTTGTTCTGTTTCATTTTGTTCGAAAAAAAACAGTCTTTACACCACAGTTGTATATCTCCACCAATGATTACTCCCTGGTATCTGCTGTAGATATATATATACTTTTTAAATAATTACACTCATGTACGTATATCTGTGCAGGTCTAGTACGGTATAACGTCCTCCTTCAGTGTTGGGACAGCTGAGAGGCTGAAACAGTGGGAAAAGGTTTAATAGAGGAGCTACAAAAAGCAGCTTTCCTGAGAGACAACAGCAATAAGCCACTTTTAAATACAGGGTTCCTACACATTTTCCATGCCAGAAATCGATATTTCGATATTCGAGACTGGGTGTTTCGATGTGATGTACGATCATAGCGGCGGAGCTAAATCACCCTATAGTTGATTATTATACACAACATAACAGCATGTGAAATGACAAAACCCGGAAATCTATTTCCACCTTTCCAGTCGTGTGTAGGAACCCTGCAAATACAGTCAACACAAGGAAACAAACAACTGTTTAATATTTGACACGGCATTCAGAAATCTAGAGGAACATGTGTACAAACACACTGTGACAGGTAACATTTCTTTCCTGTACACGTTAGCAGCTATATACAGAAGATCACAAACCATGGGGACAAGCCATGTTAGTCAGATATCGTATATATACAGGATGGGGTCGCTCTGGTTCAGAGTTCAAGGTAAAGAAGTTTCAAATTCCTTTGAAATCATTCAAGTTATTTCTATATATAGTGAGCAAGTTTGCACAAGAAACTTGTAAGAACTGTAAATGCATATTGACTTCCAGTTTTCATAACACAGCGTCATCAATTCATGCATAGAGGAACTAGACTGAGAACACAATGGCTACATAAACTGTTACGGATCACGGTGCTGCATGTAGATGTGCCCATGAAATGTTAAAATCACATCTGTTTTTAAAAATACCAAAATAGAACCTAAGCTGGTAGTGAGAGCGCAATGTTTTAGGAGATTAACTCTGGTCGGTGAATTGGATCGCTAGATAGCTAGAGATATATATACTATATATGACTTGATAGAAACCATTCTAGCTTCATTGGCATCCAAAAGAAAATTGCACTATTCCCCGCTATGAACCGTCCCATGTATCAGAGTCTGTTCTATCCGTCAACGCAGGACAATATATAGGCTATTGAATCACACTAAGGACGTGTCTGCTACTTTAACCTGACATTAGGCTAGTACCACTGGATATTGGCTGAATGTTGTTTAGTGAAAGCAGTCAACAAAAGTAGGAAAAAAAGAGTGAACACATAAAAAAAGGAACACAAAGTGGCTGCAGAATGGGAGACGTTGGTCCAAGGTTTTTCCCGTCTGCAAGGAGAAACAAGTCCTGTGCTGCTTCCAGTCAACTATGTCCTTTAATGTCCATGAACGCCTCATTCCTCCTCCTCCTCCTCTCTTAAATCCTCAATCACATCCATTAAAAGGGCTGGACAAACCTGAAGTGTGTGTATGTGGAGCGTGTGTGTGTGTGTGTGTGTGTGTGTGTGTGTGTGTGTGTGTGTGTGTGTGTGTGTGTAAATTCAGTCTCTTTGTACACACAAGTGCTGCAGCCGGTGTGTAAATATCAAAGTCCAGGTTACTTGTGGAACCTCTGAAGATAGAGGGTGGAGTCGTCAAACAACGGGTTCTTCACTTCCATTTCCCCTGTCTGACAGAGGGACAGAGAGAGGGGAGAGGATTCTGGGTAACGTAGTTCATTATCAGAATCAGACAAAAAAAAATCACTTTTATTGGCAAAGTAAGTCAGTGAGTTGTGCTTGTTTTGAACATAAGGGAAAAAACTACACGTGAGTTAGACTAAGTATACATAGGTTTTAATATATAACTACACAGCCAATATGGAAGTGAGTATATATACGAATTGGCTACATGATAGTAGCTGCAGGTGCAGGTGGATATAGTGTGTACTCAATCCTGTTATTGACTAGTTTAGCGAAGCTCAACATGAAGGGGCTCATTCCAAAAATACACAGATGATTCTCTATAATGTCACTATCTTGTAGGTCAAGTGGTATAGAGAGCTACTAACTTATAGTATTCAATAGTGTGCTTTTGATTCCATATCATCCAACAAACTGCATCATATCCATCACATCACATGGATGACACCATCCGGTCCATATCAGATTTTTCACAAAAAGCCAATATTGGCCCCAAATCCTGTCCAACCCTTTAGTGAAATGCAGCAGTTACTCACAGGCGCCAACCCAGGACACTCGTACACGGTGAAATCTCCGTCTTCGTTCTCCTCATCCGACGTGGCCCCTGAGTCAGGGACCTTTGGCTCGTCTCTGTGTCTGGAGAGTGAACACAGACAGAGTCATGAAATATTCAACAAGGGTAACACTAATTCAACAAGACAGAGAGAGTGGGGTGGGGTGGTGGTGGTGGTGGTGGGTGGGGGAGGGCAGAGATAAGGGGCGGGCAGACAAACCCAAGACATGCCAAGGAACGCATGTCTGGGCTTGGAAGGTGACTCACTTCTCCAGGGACAACATCTGCTGCTTCTGGTGTTGATAGTGGTACATCTGGGCACTGTGGGCCAGCTTTTTGTCCCCTGGCTGGAACACACAGTACAGGGGGGGGTGGGGTGGGGTGGAGGGGTGGGGGGGGGGCGTGAGAAAGCGACTGGTTTTCACCCACATCCAGTCACGCAGTTCGCAGCTGGCTCGCGAGTTAACAGTTTAATGGACGGCGACGTGCAGGAGGTGGTCAAATTCAACGCCAACCCAAACGAGCGCAACATTTTCACAGTATACTATAAAAAAACATTATGTTAAAACAGCTCTAGAAACTGTTTTGAACCGATACCAGAACGGTATTCAGGTCTCTATACAATGCAGCTAGCAGCCATGTTGGGTAGTAACGCTTTACTGAGTCTTCATTCAGTGAGTTGAACTATCAAAAAAAACAAAAAAAAACTACATTTCCCACCACGATCCACATATTGGTTTTCTTCATAATTAGTGGTCGTCCTCTCACACGGAGCTAGCTAGATGAGAAACAATGAGAAAAGTTGACTTTCTCTGGGTGGGTGTATATTTGTAGTGTTTTTCCCCCAGTATGACCAGTTTCTACTCACCACATTATTGTCAAAGGAGTGGGCTCTCATCAGTCCATATGCAGGGTAGTCCACCTTCTGAGTTAGACGAACGCCCTTCTGCAATCTGTAACACCAAAAATAAGCTCTGTATTTGAGCACAAGTCTTTCAGGGTCCCCGTTGGTGCTCATGTTGGAGCAACAGTGGCTGTGAACAGACGATTGCCTTTCCAAACATACAAGTTGTCTCAACAGAATTCAATAGAATAGAAAAATAGACACGGTTCATTGACGGATGAGTCATGAATCACATCATCCCGTAACACTACTCTACTTCCTCCTGCCCAACGTCCCCAGAGTTAAAAAGAGTTGCAAAAGATCTCTCTCTGCTTTCAAGGACTCGATCACGGACATTTACAGGCACAACATGCAACTGTTTCTCAACAAAAAGGACCACACTAACTTCTCTACCAGTGATGTCATGTGTTTTAATTGCTTTGGTGGTTGGGGTCTGGTATCGTTTGCTGCATTATGGTTTTTTAGTGTGTTATCTGTTGCTTTCTGCAGTCGACTACCCGTTTATCTTGCCTCCCTGTTGTTTTTTTTACCCTCTTATAATAATAGTAGTAGTGGTCGTATCTTAAAATGAACATTGGTTGCTTTGCTAAATTTGCCTGCGGGCTAGTTAGCTAACTAACTATGCTAAAGCCAAACACCAGCACCATACAATACCCCTGGGGTGTGATATGAGACAGGGGGAGGGTCTTGGTGTATAGCCCGAATAAGCAGCCCAGGGCTTCTCTCTCTTCAAGGTATTGGATACTGTAAACGGGATATGGCCTTTAAAAGCATCAACTCATAAACGGAATATCCCGAATATGAACAGAATATGAACGTGCACGTAAACACACTGATCTGCTGTAAGAATAAGATAAGAAACATTAACCACACACCAGAGGGGCCCAATCACAAGGGACAGCTAGTCCTGTTTCACACGGCTCAAGTAGATTAGGACCAGAGAAACTAGGGCTAAAGAAAAGGTTTCCCATGTCACATAAAATACATTTGGAAGCTTACCGTGTCAGAGTATTCATTTTTACATGATGGAATTGACCTACAACCACGCTACAACGATCTTTTCAGCTATCTCTCTTTTTCTAGCCTGGCTGGTTTATATTTAGGCCTCCATGATGGTGCCGGATGTGGTTGATAGGAGATTTGTGACGCAACTACAAAGCCTCTACCGTCCCAACGAAGCCAAGATACGAGATACGATACAAGATACGATGTCTAAGTGTGTCGGTGTGGATAAAGATATGTTCCAATTTAATTCAGCAAAGTGTTTAACAGAGATAAGAGGATTGCCAGGCAAGCTCAGGATGCACGCAATGAAAAATATCTGCCGCTATGACCGATTTCGACAGATACGGGTTTTTGAAGGCTGATAGATACCAATATTTTTTTGGATTGAAGCAAATAGACGATATTTTGTGTGAATACCTTCACATTTTAATGCCACAAATTCAGGAACATTAAAGGATTCAGTCTTTGCCACAGAAGTGTATTCTTGTCAGGGTGGAAAAGCCTCAGGATTTAGACCATGGGACACTAAAACCCTCCACTAAAACCCAGGGGAAAATAGATAATAAATACATAATAAAATATATGTAATCAAACAAACTGCATCATATTCATCACATCAGAGGTGGATGACACTGACCTGAGCAAAATGGGCTCATAGGTCTAACATCTACAGGGAAGTATGACGATGCTCACTGCAATGGCACCTCGAGTCCGAATCTCAACAAATGGCAACGGTGCTGTAGAGAAATGAGATGTCTTACCTGACCCAACAGACGCCGGCTACGACCAGAGCCAACGAACCCGCCATGACGAAGACGCTGCTCATGACTGAGAAGAGATGCATACAGACAGTCAGGGGAAGAGACCGACGTGCAAATCTAAAAGACATGATCCCCGACCGAGCAGTCGGAGGCATTGCTCTGAAGTGAAGACGGCACAGTGAGAGTGGGGAGCACGAGGACGAGCTTCTGGTGACCGCACGAAATAATGTGCTTCCACTGTGTCGGCAACAGTACGAAACAAAAGTCCTGCAGTTTTTAAAGCGTCAAAAGAGCATTGATGAGAGTAATGGAGTGTAGCAGAACTAACTGACAGCAGCACACAAGGTCTGTTCTTCACAAACTCACAGTGAATTAAGAGTCGACCCCGAGACCATGCCAGACTAAAATGAATCTGTTCAGACAGAGGAGGCCGTTTTACGGGACTGATCAGTTCCAATGAGATCCAAGCAGCGTCAAGTACTTGGATGCTTGCTTTGCACATGAAATGATGCAGAGTCTTAGACCTGTATAAGACACTGATGAGCAACCTTTCATTGCATTACACTGAGCTATGGACTCATATCTGGTCTTATCAACTGATGTTTATTGTCCCACCAAAACTTTCCGACATTGACACATTGAGTGCGATGACCTACACCGACATTGAAACGCTGTGTAAATGTAGTGGCAAAATTGAGACGGTGTCTGTAGTCGTCCATAGGGGACCTAAATATCTTTCTGATATCAGTTCAAATGTGTTTCCAAAGATGTTTTAACATGAATCTTTAACATACCATAATATCATATTATGAGTATATTGTGCTTATTTGGGGTTGATGATGAACTCGACCACCTGGGGTCCTTTTGTGTCATGTGTTTTTATAATTTCTATTGCGTTTTTAATGTGTGTGTTTTACTGCAAACCCTAAATCCCCTTATGGGACAGTTAACGTAGAAGTGTATTGAATTCTTTGTGATGAAAAAAAACGACTCCAGATAAGAGCCGCATCTACAGCTGAAGTGCCGAAGTGACTTACCAATGAAAACGTGATTGTTAGAAGGGTACGGGAGGATGATGGGGTCGTTGAACAGGGCAGAGGTGTGGTTGGTGGTGGTGGTGGCGGGTGGAGCTGTGCCGGTAGACGAGGCGCTCTGACTGGTGGACTGCTCTGTGGTAGGGGTGGGGCCAGTCACATTGAGCTCTGTTGTTTTGGGTTGAGGAGCTTCCTGTGCAAGAGCTAAGATGGGAAACCAAAGAAAGTCAGATTGTATCAGTGCCTGCCAGTGCAAAGCTGTATGCAGTGATGTAGTGGTAAATAACAATGTGGGTAAACTATAACCTCATGTCCCCCATACCATGGTGCGTTATTAAAAGTAACTTGATGCAAGAAAAATATGGCGTTATTTTTGTGCCACTTTCCTGAGCGCGCAGTGGGACTTTCGCAAGCACATCAATTATATTTTGAAGAGAAAATATTCATCTGAGCAAACATAAATCTGTTCTGTGCGCGCTCAACTCTGTTTGTACGCTCGCTCAATCTCTGCTCTACGCGTTGGCAAGCACCTGCGCACTCGCTCACAGTGTCCTCTCCTCTCCCAACATCTCCGCTGTGTGCGCTCTCAACTCTGCTTGCGCGCTCGCTCAACTTGGCACAGCGTTACAATGTGCCACAAAACCAGCCAATCACAGACTTGAAGAAAGTAATTCTGATTGGCTGTTTTGTATCCAATCAGGTGGCTCATAGACCTCAACAGTGAGGTTCCGGAAGTGAAAATCCCATTCATATTCTGAATCGGGAGTTTGATTATTAGCCATATGTCGTAACCATCCAATGTAGACTCACCACAAGCTAGTAGATTGTGAAATGATGGTGTATGCTCCTGTAGAAGCCACAAGTCCGTATGATATCGACCTTGTTTTGAGAAAAACATGTTTTATTCGCAATGTCATGGAGAAGTACAACACTACTCACAATCCTAAAGTGTAACAGCGACGTCTCTGATTGGTGGAGCTCGCTGTTACCATGGAAATGCACCAGCGAACGTCTTGTCAGCTAACGTTAACGTTAGCTACTAACACCCCGTACCCACCAGACGCACACGCGCACGCACACGCACACGCACACGCACACGCACACGCACACAGGCGCTGCTGCGCTTCACTTCCACTTGCTGAAGTATGTTGACCTCGAATTAAGCTACATCAGGTGGCTTCTTCTTGTTATTTACTATGTTAAGATGTTGCCATTGCATTTCTTTCAGCATCAATGTAAATGGTCACTCGACTCAATGCCCTTAATGACGATTGCCATAAATGCACCAACGACATGGTTGCAGTCCTTGAAAAGGAGCAATACCTTTAAGCCGGAGTGATTGCTGAGCAGGACTCTGCTGCGTTATCTGGTTCTGCTGTTGGTCTAGGCTCCAAATCTACTTGTGGATTTGCGAACCGCCATGTATGGGACCCGATAGCCAGCAGAGCTCCATTAGCATGCAATGGAGACAATACTCCCACAAGTGAAGACCCTTGTCTCATGACCAAGGATACAGCTTCAGGAAATGCTGGAGGATCCATCCATCCAGCCCAGGGTGTTGAGGCTCCATCCAACCTCCTTGGTGTTGTTGAGGCTCCATCCGGTGTGGCTCAAATGACCGATGACATAGAAATCATTGCGAGACTGAGACTGCTCCAGCAATCCGACACCGGTTTTGATGATGACTACCACATGGAGGTAGCCGAAAAGAGGTACCTCTATGCTCCCTCCTGTGACATGTCTGGATTTATGGCTGACTGCTTCCCGCCACATGGCCGTATTCTGGGCTGCCTTGATGAGTGGGAGCCAGTAGTCAAAGCCAATTCTGACATGATGCACTTTGACTTGGAGAAGGAGGAAGAACAACGTCCTTGTATCATCGAGGAAGAAATGTTCAACTCTTGTGGATGGATTGAGCCCATTGCTGAAAGCACCGCCAGTGTCCTTCACGAGTATGAATGTGGACCTGACAATGATTCCACCACTGAGGAGGCTCTCCCTGTCTCCTTTGAGGAGTCAGAGGCTCCAGTCATCCAGGTTAAGGTTAAGGCTCCACCAAGCCCGATCCAGGAGGTTGAAACTGTGAAGGCAGCAGACAACAAGGCACAAGCCATCCTGAACCTGGAGGATATGACTCCATCAAACCTGGCCCCTGAGGCCAAGGATTACGAAGAAGAAGAACTGTGGCTGCTTTTCCTGGCTATCCCCCATATTCAGGAGGAAGAACAGGATATCTCCTAAAGTAAGACTCAATTTCACTCTTCATTCTTGTTTTCAGTCAAATCAATACAGTTAAACTAAGATGATATTCTATCAAGTGTTCAAAAGCTTATTTCTTCTCAGGCTGACAACACGGCTACAAAGCAGATGCACCACTCCAACGGACATGCCAAAACCAGCCAGCTCAGTAAAAGCCCTCCTCGGATGCCCTCTTATCTGCAGCCCACTTCTGACAAGTCACATTCCTATGTTGTCCTAATAACAAAATATAATACATAAATATAATATTTGAATAAATTTACTCGCATGCTACTTTTACAGTGTCGCATAGAGCAGAGATTGAGTGAACGTACAAACAGAGTTGAGCGCGCACAGAACAGATTTATGTTTGCTCAGATTAATATTTTCTCTTCAAAATATAATTGATGTGCTTGCGAAAGTCCCACTGCGCGCTCAGGAAAGTCCCACTGTGCGCTAGGCAATGTGGCACAAAAATAACGCCATAGAAAAAGACTTTAAATCTCAATATGAGACTCCATGCTACTCAATACGGTACCTGGCAGTCTGGCCTCGGTCTCCCGCTGTTCACTGATGATGGTGGAGAGGAAGTCTATCTCCTCATCCAGCTCTGGGTAAGTGGTCATCTTACCTGGAGGAACACAAAGCCATAACCAGCCACTTCCTTTAACACAAGGTGTATACGAGTATATTCACTATATAATAGCATATAGCGAATATATATGTGTGTACTTAGGAAAAGAAAAGGCATCGCATGAAGATCATCACTCAATTAAAGGGGAAAGAGAATTCTCAAATGTGAAACGGCACTGGGGGAAAAACAATATATGGAAGATCCAGTCTGTAAAAGTGTCTGCATGCCAACGACTATCAGTAGTAGAAGTACGTTTATTTTTGTATTGTATTGTTTAGTATACATTTGATCAATCTCCCACACAAAGACGCCAGATTTGTAGCTGCATACTGTATTATTTAAGATGATACACCATTTAGCTTCAGATCTGCTAATGCTAGAGACTAACACTCAACATAGAAAGTGGAGCACCACAGTGCGTGTATTCCTTTAACATTTAAAATATCAGTGTCCCTCAAAATGGAAAAAAAACCAAATCATCACTGTGAGTCACAGAGGCAAACCGATACCAGCACTGTGGCAGTGCTGCTGACTGGGGGAAATGAGAGTCACTTGTCCTTCCCCCCTTCCCCCCCCCCCCCCCCACCCATACACCCATTTGGGAATACTGCTGACGGTCAACATGGTCGAAGAAAATGCCAAAGACAGTGCTGCCCTCAAGTGGCATAAATAAAATGCACCCGTTATGGCCCTTGTGAGCTTGGTGCTAACTAGCGGCGACGTCTCCAGCGTGGTGCAGTGCAGCGCGTCGTTCTGCCTGGGAGTTTCGAGCGCTGGTGAGTGGGAGGATGTCACACAGGCACGAAACTGAGTGAGCGTGACGCAGAGTGCATGTGGGTATGTGTGTGTGTGTGTGTGGATATGCATAGCATGTCTTGATAAACAAGGGTGCAGGGAGCATAGAGTGTGTGTGTGTGTGTGTGTGTGTGTGTGTGTGTGTGTGTGTATGTAGAACACATTACAGTGGGTGGCTGTGTGCGTATGTGTGTGTTTGGTAAATGAGGGTGCAGGGAGCATGGCACAGTATGTGCATATGTGCATGTAAAGCACGTTCATAAGAGTTGGTGGTGCAGAATAAGTGTGTGTGTGTGTGTGTGTGAGAAGCGGGGGTTGAATGCATGTGGTGCAATGCGTGCATCTGTGTGTCATAGTATTAGTTAGAGTGAGTGAGTGGATGGATGTGGCGCAGTGTGTGTGTGTGTGTGTGTGTGTGTGTGTGTGTGTGTGTGTGTGTGTGTGTGTGTGTGTGGTGCAGTGTGTGGGTGGATGGGTCAGCGCTTTGCTGTAATACTGGGGGGCTGCTCTGAGTGTGGGTGGAGGATGGGGGGGGGCGGTATGTCCTCAAAATCATGAATAGAATGCTTCACCACGGCAACAGAGAGGAGAGAGGGAATAAGAGAGGGGTAACCAGATTACATTCCTATTACTGGTGGACAGATTCTTGGATCGTGTTGGAAATCACATATATGTAATAAAGGTATCAAATTCTGTTGATAGGTAGAGTCTGACTGATATGGGGTTTCAATATCTTTGGATTGAAAGTGCCAATTGCTGATATTTTATATTTTATTGATATATTGCTGATAGCTTTAAATTTGACAATTTTCACACCAAAAAAATAAAGTATTCAGTGTTTCCCCCAGAATTCTCAGGATGTCATGATAAAAATGACATCATATTGGTGGATGACACTGACTGGCATTAACCTTTTTTTTAACTAAAAGGCAAACCAGCATATTGGTGTAACCATATTAGTCTATAGTTTAGTTTATATTTAGTTGGGGTGATGGTGTTCATGCAGTTACTTTCACTTCTTCTGATACAAATCAGCTTGTTCCAAGAATTTTCTATGTGATATCCGCTGATAGCAGCTGGGCAACTAGTCAACTAGACAAAACCAAACTACAACTCTATAAAACACGTAGTCATGTCTATTGGGACAGGGTTTTATTCCATACTTTTCCCATACTTTTTGTCCGATGCCAAAACTTTTCAATGCCTGGAAATGATCAAGTTTCTTTTCTATACTTTTCCAGACACGAGTAGAAACCCTGGGAGGGAGAAAAGAGGAGATGGGGGAGGAAGAAAGGTGAGAGAGAGGCGGTGAAGTGGAGGAGGAACAAAGGGAAAGGGTGCCTAATGAGCAAACAGATACAAACACAAGTTTCTCTTCTGCACTGGGCTGTTACTAGTCAGTCAGTCAGCTGGACAGACAGACGGGTAAGCCCTGGTTGGCAGAAACTCCAGTCTTTAAATGTAGGTGTGGGTGCCTGAAAGTGAGCTACTGTACTAGCAGACTTGTTCAGACTTTTTAAGACCAGTGAGAATGATACACAAGACCGGTTTTTGCAATTGAAATAAAGCCTGAAAATGAAAACAACCTGTAGACCCGTACATAGGCGTGCATAACTGGGCTGATCTCTCACTGGAAAACCAGCACACCAAGAAAAGAATGTTTAAGACCTCTAAAACTGAAGACTTGCAACACTACTTAATCATAATCAAGACCTTTTAAGGTTTCAACTTAAGATACAATTATTTCAGACGGTTTTTTTTTTAGGACCTGTAGACTAGTGTTCGACCAATATGGGTTTTTGATGATTTTTTTTGAGGGTAAGGGTTTCCCATAGACAACCAGTATAGAATTAATGCCAATATCTAATGTTTACTAAAACACCAATATCAGCCCGATACAGCAACAAACTGATCCTATATCAATTTATATCTATAAATGTTCTTATCTATCACCCTTCGCCCCGGGGTCCTGTGGCGAACAGGGCGTCTCTCTCCCTTGATGACATGGCTCATTAACACTTATTAAGATGAGGACAGGAAGGCAGAGGCTCACAAGACCATTAGTGTCAAGTGTTATTTTTCTCACACACCACAGACCGAGCTAATGTAACATGCCTATGTGGAAGTGGCATCCTGGCCACAGGGAATCTCGGGAGCAGTGGTTTTTGTAAAGCGTGTGACTCATATGATGTAACAATACATTCAGCGCACGGTTCGGTTTGATACACAACACTGGGTTCACAGTTTGATATAATCAAGATACTTTGAGCAAAGTCTGAATAAACACACTTATAACTGAAGAGAAATCCCTTTATATTTCTGAGTGGAAACAAAACAAGTGTAAACAAGTGTAAACCATAAGTAAGGTGACTACATGTTTCTGAAATTTAAAACTTAAAAAAAAAAATTATGCCCAATGTCATCCCCAAATAAGTCTAAAGAGTAGAAAAAAAAAAAGAAAAAAAAAAGTAAAGGAGATGCACTTTTTTGGGAGACTAGTAGTTCTCTTGCCTACCTATGTTGAATGTCACATCTGCTAAATGATTGAATGTAATGTAATGGATACATCTGCGCCACTGCATTCTCTAGTGTTCCGACGTCGCAAACATTTCCGCATCTCCATGATGGTCAACTTTGTCTATCGCAAAATTCTGTGTCGCAAACATTCGTTCCATCCCTAATACATACACATGCAGGGAAGCAGTAATGCTGATCAAATATAGTCTATGATTTTGTAGAGCTAGCAAGCTGCAATCACACCCACAACATTGTATACGGTCTATGCATACCCTTGACTCTTGGAGTAACAGGAATATTTATTGCACCTACTTCCAGGGTGCTGTGGCTGAGCATGATGGACTTGTCTGCACTCTAATTGTGAATGACCTTCTGTGGTTTTCATACCAGTTAAGAACACATGAAGAAGTAGCTGAACATGAGCACCAGTCCAGACAGTCCAGGGGGTCATTCAGGCGCCAGGCGCTTATTTGGTGCCACCTGAGTTCGAATGGCATTGTTGTCACCTGGCCAAATGGACCAGTCTAAAGGAGGAAACGCTCCAAAGTTTGATTAAACGCTTTTTATTTCTACATTTGAATTCATATTTGTGTGGGATTTGATCAAAATGTCCCATTAGAATCAATCCAGGTTGAGGGCTTCCCTGTATTAGTATTGGTCAATTCTATAATAAATATGAAATCAAACTGCATCATATCCATCATATCAGAGGTGGACGACAAAGGCCAAGGACTCTGTTACCCCACACACACATTGACTCACCATGATGAGGAGCATGTCTCCTCTTGACCACACAGCGGCCGTATGAGTTCTCCACCAGGGGGCGCAGACAAGGCCCACAGTGGGAGCTGCCTGGCTGGCAGAAGTGGCGTCTTGCCCGGGCACAGTCCAAACTTCGCGGGCATGAATGAGATCCTGAGGAGAAAGACAGAAAGCAGAGTTCATTTTCACACCATTTTTAAATTTAGTCATACACCGCAAACACATCCATCTTAACAAGTCATCTAGTCCTTTTAATCCTAAAATCTGTCAAATATCTTTCTTTAAGCATGTGAAAAATTATGGCAACATGGTGAGAGAATTCTACTTGTTTGCAATGCAGTTTTGCTTATTTCAAGTTTCTTGAAATCAATGTCAATATGTTGAAACAAGGCAGAGCACTGCACTAGTAATTCTTGAAACAAGTTGGTTTGCATTGGAAAAAAGTGGAATTATCTCACCTTTATCTTGTTTTTTACAGTGTAGTCTTAGAACTTATTTATGAAAATGTCCTTTATATTTAGTCAGATTTTAGTCATTTCAGATTCATTCAAATGGCATATAAATTTAGTCAACAAAAATGATCACCAATACAATTTATTTGGGAGACGATACCGTAAGAAAGCATTTTCATTTATATTTTGCTTTATTATTACCTTTATTAAATCATTGGTTTATGTTGTGCACTGTGTCTCAAGTGTATGCTGCAGTGAATTTCCCTCTGGGATAATAAAGTAATTATCTATCTATTTCTAATCTAATCTAATTAGTGCCAGCCGACTTTACATGTGAAGAACAACCTTCAGCCATCTTCCTCCATACGCAAACATTCCTGAATGGCGCAGAAGTAGTAACAGCACGCTCAAAACTGAAAAAGTTGTAGGGTGTTTTTTTTGTTTTCCAAGGTCAGATGATGGCAACAGTCAGTGATCGTCATAAAGCAAACAACCCCCAATAGAAACAAAATCAATTATATGTTAAAAAAAACATGATAAAATAATCTGATAAGATTCCATCTTTATATATAACAGTTTGATACGACTTACTATGATGTATATAATGAATATAGGTCCTCAAAATGTATGTCAGCCGAAACATTGTGTGCATGTTATTGTGCTGAGAGCTTTGAAATACAATGAAGTCATTTGAAGATTATTGTAGAATTACTGCAGCATAATCTTCTGCAGTACTTTGCAATAGATACTTTCCCACTGGGAGTTTCTATTGCAACTGTTAGGCTTTAGGAATGCACTGCGACCACACACTTTGATGATTTTTTTTGGACTGGGATGATTTAGTAAATATCTGAGCTTAAAGTGTGTGTTGCTTCATTTTGTGAGGTGCTTAAGAGAGTGGACATTTGAAACGCTATACTTCTACTCCTGCCAAGCCTCTGCATGCGACCCAAATGCTGAAGGGAAAATAATTACTCTAAGCTATCGATATTAACTCCTTTTGCTTCCTCGTCAGAATCACTCTCGTCTCCGCTACTGAAACCTAGACACCGGTTGCCATGACGACTGCCATGGCAACTGAGATGATGTGACATCACCAGGGGTGAGTCACCGCACGAATACATAAGTCAGGGATGAAAGGGGTCTCTCAGACTGCTGTATCAAAAGGAAAAAGCCAGGGACAGGGAAAGGCAGGGAATGTCAGAATTATAAAGGACGGTTAGTAATTATGAGTCCTTTTCCCCCGGAGACTAGTTGTCTTATGAGTTCAGATGCTAAACACTCAGAAGACCTACAGCCTTAGACTGCTATGGAGTTATAGAGGACAATCATTCTTCTATGCAGCCTGTGTTGGTGCAAACTCCATATCTGGTGACCATTTTGGCTTTTGACTTCCTCCGTGACTCAACATGACAGGAGATGCTCTTCATGAGCAGAGATCAGCTGAATTGCAAACAGCGTCTCATTTGCACAGTGCTCTGCTGCCATCATTCAGTCACTTCCAAACCTCTTGTGTTAGAATGGTTCATTAGTCTAGTTTTATCTGGCAATGTCAAAAGTTCATTTTTGATATGCAATTTATTATACCGTGCTAGATCCAAAGGATATAGATGTTGGAAGCAACTTTGATGTGTTGCATCTGTTAAAGTACGGTACCTTGCTGCACTATGATGGCAGAAACGTTTTCATTTCATTTCATTCACATGCACAATGGCCTGGCCTTGGAGGCTGCCAGGTCCGTCTACAACAGCAGCAGCAAATCTATGCAAAGCTTTACAACCTATGATAGAGAGGTGAACGCACTCGTACAATACGCCACACTGTTTCTCCAAACCACAGTGGACCAGACAGCATCTTGTGTGTCTGAGATGAAGCACCATGTGAGCTCCTTGTCAGAACCAAAATCAAACGCTACAAACGAAGCTGCAACATAAAAATTCCAATCGGTTTCTGCAAGTTTGCAGATGACACCACCTTTAGGCCTAGTCAAAGACAACCATGAATCAATCTACAGACTGGTGTCTTGGTGTACCAACAACAATCTTGAGTTTAACACAGGGTTGATTGAAGAAACCCTTAGGCCCGAGTGGTTCAAATTCCTAGGCACCACCATGTGTAACACCCTCAAATTGGATGAGGACATCTCCAATCTAATGGCGAAGGCCCAAAGGATGCTTTTCCTGTATCAACGTCAGCAGCTCAACCCATCCCGGTCCAATTCTACAGATCCATTACTGAAAGCATCCCCAGATCATCCATCACAGTCTGCTATGGCTGCCGGCTCTCCTCCAAATACCCGCATGACGTCAGAGCAGGGAAATGAGATTGCTGCTGACCCCGCCCACCCAGACAACGACCTCTTTATCCCTCTGGAAGACGCTTCTGGTTCATCCCTGCCCAAAACCATTGTTACGCTTTGTCCTATAGTGTGTCAGTCTTGCATTGTGTAACTGTCTTGTAATGTGAAGTGAAAGTAAAGTGAAATTGTGCACCTGTCGGCTAATAAAAGCGATTCAGATGCTGAAAACCCCCCGATGAATTCATAAACCACTGGATGCAATTACAACGTTTCAATTTTGACATTTAAATGGACCTGGCTGCATGGTGGTGGTATCAAAGGACTATTGAAAACGTCTGGAAACTGTATGAGGAGCATGTGTTATTTGTAGTTCTGTCAGCAGCACTCCTGTTCAGTATGTCTCGAACAACCACCGACATTCCCGCAGAGATAAACTCACTTTCCTCTAATTCACAGTTTCCTAGCAACCCCTTGATCCGTGTTTGATAAGAAAAAAGAAAACTTAATGTCTTCATTCCCTCCTTTATCTTTCACTCCATCTCAAGGCTGTACTGAGTGACTTGTTTCTCTTAGGGTTTTGGAAAGCGTTTGACGATACCGATACCAATATTTTTAAGCAGCCAATATTTTGTGCCCATGTTCAGACCATTCTCATGGTTGAATGTTGTTCTTGGCAGGGTGGAACAGCCTCTGAAACAGCATTTAGACCATCCTGGGACACCAAAACTCTCCACTGGAGGCCAGACGACTGAAATTCAGTGGTCAGTAAGGAGCCTCCATCGCATCGGCCGATATCCAATATTTAATGAAAGGCCAAACAACATATATGAAATGACAGTGGGTCCAGAAACTGACCTTTTTTGAAAACCCATCAGATTTATTTTCTATACATTTCCAGACCATAGAGCCATGCTCGTCTCATCCTTTACTAGCACATCTCTGTGCACTACTACTGACGGTGGCTTATTTGTCTCTGATGCCTTTCATCGTGGTGACAAAGCCCTGGCCGATGACATAACGACTGCTGGTGCTGTGGAAAAAGCAGCTGGAGTCAGTATGAGAACAAACACTTCTAATGAAAGAGCCTCAGATGCTGTTCTAGTAAAGAAGGAAATATTCTCAACCTTCCATTTGTATTCTTAGATGAATTCGATTTCGATCAGATTGGCTGTCAGTATGTCTTAAAATAGACCGCTCCGAGTAAATTCAGACTTGGAAATAGAATCCTCATTGGAGCATCTGTCAGAAAACGCTGATTTATGGAAATCATTACCAGTCTATTTTATCTGAGTCACTCTCTTAATAACTTTCTAATAGCAGGCCACTGGATGACAGTGAACGGTTGTGATGAAGTATGGCTTAATGAGTCATCAGGGCTACAGTACGCTGCCGTGGCACATTAATCTATTAAAAAGAACTTAAGTAGATGAGTCTCACAATGTCTAATTTCAAACGGTCATTGTTTTGTCACCGCTCATAATGTTACTGGGAAATAGATTGGTGTGGCGTCTCAATCAGTTCAACGCAAAAAGGTATTAGCCAATTCTCCTTCCATTTCTTTGCTCTGCTGAGGTGAGGTGACATTCAGCGGCACCATCTGAGGACAGGAAATCATAGCGAATACCTGATTTTCGCTGATTAGTTTAAAATGTCAGGCAGCAGGGTAGCTTTGATGTCCCATGTCTTCTTAGAACCGCGAAACACTCGCGGCTGAAGCTCATACGGGGCCGACAGACCCCCTCGGGTGCAGAGAAATACACCAACCTAGGAACTGAATTCTCAAGACATCTTCACTCAAATAATAATAATTAAAAAAGCGACGCATTTGAAAGCGACATTGATGTTCAAGGTTCAGAAGGTGCCGTGAGTCATACGTTGACTTGAAGCATGAAAAACCTGGGGAGAAGGCAGACGGCCAGAGTCCCCGCAGGCCTTTTGGCTTCCAGTACGTTAGATATAGTCACGTCATGATCCACATTTTTTAATTAGGGGAGCTGATGAGGATGAATCACCATACCAGTCTATCAACACATACAGCTTCAGTCACAATGGATCATATTTACAATTGCCATAGTTGAGTGGCAGGAGCCTTGTGGTCCATTAGACCGATATATCTGTTGGCTGATATACTGACCCGATATCGGCCTTTAATTTAACTCTGATATTGCCCACATCCAATGTGGAGGAGGTGGGAGTGGATGCTGTTTTTCGGAGGGAATACTGGGGTGACACTGTAAACACTGTACATCAGCTATCGGCAGCTTCAATGCAAAGATATTGGCATCAGCCTTCAAAAACCCGTATCAGTCTGACCCTAGTTTCAAAAACGGATCCTAGTAAGAGATTCAATCACCACAACAGGTAATATGGCCCTCGCCAAACTCCGGCCTCCAACCTACTCTACTCAGTGGAAGTGAGACCGTCAGCTAAATCCTTCATCTGTAACGTGTTGACAACAGTGGACTGGCATTTGGTGCGGCCACAATATTCTTGAATGAGCTGGGGCATCGTCTCCGCCAGACGGACATACGGGCGGACAGATGAACAGCTTGACACTCACAGTCTCATGTTTTCTCTGTGCAGAGCCGCGTGGGGATTAAGAGTCTCAGCGTCGGCCAGAGGCTTATGGCTGACCTCACAGGGGGCGAGAGAGGATCACTGCTAATAGGTGTGGCATGTGCAGAGAGAGAGAGAGAGAGAGAGAGAGAGAGAGAGAGAGAGAGCGACACACAGGAGCAGCGGTAGTATCTGAAGTATCGGGATCAGCTCCCAAGTACAAATAAAGCCGTCTTCATATCGATACTTTTACTTTGGCTCATTTTTCCTTGGCTCCTGAAATGTATATGCAGACAAAGATATAGACTGAATAAACCGGTTTGATCTAACCTATCTTGAATATGGTGTTTTTATCTCTTTAACTATTGTGAATCTATTCTAACTAACTTTTTAATCTGTTAAACTATTCAGCCTAAATTGTCCAATAAGCTTTGAAAAGTAAAAGTAAAAACAGAGAAGCCATATCCTCTTGCCTCATCTTCTATTTTATTATCATTTCTCCTTATTATTTTGCATTTGATTGAAAAATGGTCCTTGCTAAATTTGATCAAATAAATAAACAATTGATACACTTGTTCCAATTGTATTATCATAGTCCAATACTAGGCAGCATTGGAGTAGTTGCCCCATCTACTGAATAAATTGCTTGGTATTGAAGAAAATGCACCTCTACTCCTAATCCAACGCAACTAATGCAGCCGAAGCAGTAAGAAGCAGCAGGGAAGGGAGGGTGAGAGCAAGAGGGTGGAGAGATCGGTCAGAGAGACATAAATCAGTTGTCCTTCACTGCACTTTGGTTTAAAACCCTTGATCAGCAAAGAGCTTAAATATCAAACCGACACGTTTTAAGGGATTTATAATAATCCTCTCTGCGGTGCATCAGGCCCAGCAAACGGGTACAGCGCACATCACGACTTCACTGCAACAAAAAGTCCACAGTCACAAGTAATTCAAGCTTGAATTTTTCTTGAAATGACGCACCACTGGGATGACACATCAGTTTGTTTCAAGAATTGTCTAGAAACAAGAGGCAACATGTTAAAATTGGCAGATATTTCCAATTGTTTCTAAAAAAAAAAGTTGTAACAACATTGGAATTACTTGTTGAGATGACGTGATCATGATGATTTATTGGAGGGTGATCAATCTGTGGAGGTAGTGAGAAGCTGTGCACTTGTTTTCCTCCTCCCCAGCTCCACGATCAAGATCACGCACGGGCCACATTTGCCGTTAGCCACTTCCATCCGTACACTTTCCACTCATGTCTGCATAAACAAAGCCAAGCAAGCCAACCATGTCGGCGCTGCCTGGAAAACCTCATTAGCACGTTCTTGTGTAAAACTGCTGCAAGCGTAAACCAACTAGAGCTGCACAATATGTACCAATACATCCGATAAATGAAGGATGTAGCATGCAATTTGATTTTTGTAGGGATGTTGGCTGTTCAAAACTATCCAATAGTATTAAAGGAACTCTGATGGACTGCCATAGTGTTGATTTTTACCCTCTCAGAAACTAGCGTAACTACACTCTCCTTGCATTAGGGCTATTTCAATATATTTTATTAGATTTCATGCATTTTGTTGTTCTTCTACCATTCTCCTCCGCGGTGAGTTTTTGATTCATTTGGTTTCTGTTGCTAGATTCACCCGTCATGCTACAATTTTGACTGCTGCAATTTACAAATTGCGAGAGACTGTTATTTTATCTCAAAGGGAGAGGTGTTTCAGTTTCCCAAAGAGGGGATTCTGGTGTTGTGCAAAATCTCTCATTTTACCCAAATTGAGCTACACCTCAGCATCAGCATCTGATCTCTCCAACACCGCCCATTTTATATGGTGAAACAGAACTTAGGAAGGATGCTGTGGTCATGTGTATCGCAATTCATATCGCAATATTTAGGGAAAAAAAGCAATATTAAAGTAAACAAAATTAGAAATTGAAATCAAAGTTGCAAATTATATAGATATAAAAACAAATTGCAAATACAAAATGACAAACTCTAGATACTGAACAATGAGAGCTCTATATTAGTCTACCTGAAGAGGGATGGGATTGATTTTCTCCTCTGGAGTGCAAAGACTGCATGAGCCCTTAAGTGTACTGCCCTTGAAGACGTGTTAAGCTGAGCGCTCGGGGGAGTGAAAGCAGAGAACGACGAGAGCAACAAATCTGCTGGCAAAATATCGACAGCGCAATCCAGGTGGACGTTGTTTCTGCAAAGAAGAATGGAGGAAAATTCCAGGATCTAGACGTGCTAAGTAGAGACTTACACACTCCATTTACTGCCGGTATCAAAGCGAAACCTTGATTTTGCTGGATACTGTATATCCAAATGATTGATGATTGATGCAATTGGTTTAATTGGTTTTCATTTCAGGCCTCAAGGCAATAAAAACACACACACTTTATATGAATTCAGTTGTTGTGCAAACGTGGAATTTGATAAAAAAACACGAGTCAACAACCCTGCTGTGATTTCTCTGCATTGCTGGACCGACGGAGAGTTGCAGCACAGGATCGTTCTCTAACTCTATAGCAGCCCTGGCCTCCTTCACACAACACAGGCCCTAATCAGGTTATATGAGCTTTTATAGCCTTAGCGGAGGCCTGCTTTCAGCTCATCGGGGACCGGAGCCAAGCCAGGGGCCCGAACCTCCGTCTTGTTCGAGCCTTGTTCAACAGAAAGGCCCATCGTTCCGATCGCTACTCAAGACGCAAAAAGGGATACACCGAGTTGTTAGGAGGTTGTCCTGCTGGTCAACTTAACCTTTAAGTGATGAGAACAACACCAACATCAGCCATGTGTCCCCGGTAGATCAGGGGGCTCTACTGCTCCATGCTCACACTTCAGTATGTATAGTCGGTGAGCAACCAGGTGATATTTAGCGGTACACAGTCTTACACTACCAGACTCAGCTGCATATAATTTAGCTTCTCTTACTTTTGAGATAATGCTAGAGGTCTACTATCACTCAAGAATAGTTTATCCATCTTTTGAGGCATGCAGCAATCTTTACTCAGTAAAGTGATCGTATACATCATAGTAAGTGGTATCAAACTGATGTCAGTTATGAAGATAGGGTCTTTTAAGTGGCAGAAAACAAGCATAACTTAATGCTTTTCTGAAAATATAATAGATTCTTATTTATTTTGGTGAATGTTTTTATTTACCACTGCAAGAACAATTAAAAAAAAAAAAAAAAAAAAAAAATACAATCAAAATCACATAAGTGGTGAATACAAAGTCCAAATTGGCGATGGAAGTGCTCAAAGGGCAGTAGTCCAAGTATAATTAAGATCACTGTGACAGTGATCTAGAGCCACAGTAGTGCGGGTGGAGACACACACACACACACACACACACACACACACACACACACACACACACACACACACATAAAAAACAGGAACACAGGCTCATACAGTCATACACAAACTCAGAATCGCACGCACACGCACACGAATAGGTCTCATTTCATAATCACGTCTTTTCATATCCCAAATGGTACTAGTGTTTTTGTGCCACGGTTGAAGGGCACGGAGATGAAAAGAATTAATCGGGGTGAGTGTGAAGCATCATGATAAGAGCAGCACTCCAATAATACAGCAGATAGGACAGAGACAAGAGGGCTGGGCATGAGAGAGATGGGTCACGATAACACAGCCTGTTTTTCCACGTGCTGAAGGTTGAGCTGCGTCGAGGCTCAGAGCCGCTAGACTAACCGGGGTTGGACTGATACACGGGGCCCATATTTGACTTTTATTACTTACGGCTATGAAATTAGATTTTCCTGCACATTTCATTTTAATCATAAATTGTTAATTGTATCCAACAGTTTCCCTCCCACTGAATGTGTTTCACATAAAAAAAAATCATTAGTTTCAGTGGTGAGTTTTAGTGCCACGATGGTCTAAAGGCTGTTTCAGGGGGTTTTCAGACAGACAAGATTCTGGGGGGAAATACTGGAAATACTTTTCTGGAATGAATAAAAATAAATAAAAACTGAGAGATATTGAATATCTGCACAAAATATATTCAGTACAAAACCATCAGTGTCAGCCTCAAAAGCACTTATCAGCCCTATAGTGAAAACTACAGTGTGGCTACTGAAACTAAATGAATATTACAGCAATTTGTCGTTGATCTGGCTCAGGTTGGATTCACTTGACGGTGTCTGAGACGCCGAAACAAACAAGCAAACACCATGAAAATTGTGCATGATGGCATGAAGACGTAACGCGCGGCGATTTCCTATCAAGTTGCTGCTGTTTTCACGGCGGTTGCTGAACGGGGATGTTTGAGTGGTTCGTCTGCATCCCAGAATAACGTGTGACACAGGCAGCCATCCAGCGCCGTGATGGAGTGTCCCTTCAGTTCTGACAGCAGGAATGTGTCTGACTGCCCTGAGGTGACAACCAGTCCACATTCAACGCCCCCGTTACGATAACTGAGGGCCTGACGCCAGCGCGCCCCGTCGGCGGGAGCTAAAAACATCCACCTGAGAGATTACTGCATCAATTTCCCCGTGGTTTAAACTCTGTCCATCACAGTCTGTAGTTTCTAATGCTGTGTCTGTGTCGTCTGCGTCTCCCAGCCAGACAGTGTGTGTCCTGTACAGATGTGACCAGGAATCTCCCACCATAATCCGAATCTCCCACCATAGCACTAAAACAGAGGCTTTAGAGTTCCTGCTTTTTTTTAAAGGGTGCTTCATGTCCAAATCCCCGTCACCTTTAATCTCACTAGTGTTGATTTAATATCAAGGCAGGTAGGTAACATAACATAATCTCCCAAATGAAGAAAAAAGGCATCCCTGCTTGTAAATGCACCGTTTCAATGGACACCGTGCACATGCAACGCTGGCATCAGCACGGAGCTCATAATTCCTACCTCACCACCTCCAGTCAAAACCAAGTAACAACCATGCCCGGATTACAAGCATGTAAGGCAAATGGCCAGGGACCAGGACCCCCAAGAGGCCCCCCCAAATCCCCCGAGGTTGACATATATGGAGATGATTTTGTTTGTTTACATACATATCTGATAGATATTTTCTCATCTGTGAGTACCAGAGACACACTACAAGATCCTATAGGACTATTATAACGTTACCTTAGGAGATATAACCATAAAGTAAGGTCATTATTGAGTACCTCGGTGAGTATTATGGGAATATTATGTACCATAGCAGATAAACAGACACTTTCGAGTACTATAAGATTATTATGAACTCACCATTGAGTGCCACATACTGTAAGTCTCTACAGGAATATTATAGTGGTTGTATCTGATGAGGTGGGTACTAGCACCATGTAAACCAAACGTGGGGATGACGTAGAAAATACATGCTTGCCCTGGGGGGGGCCACTTGCAGGATAACAACAACCATGATTAATGAGAGCAGGTAACAACCCCTCCTTACCTGTCCAGCAGGTGCTCGCCGCAACGAGGGCCGCAAACACCGCAACCTGGCTGAGCAGCGGGGCCCGCATCCTGGGCAGCGCTGCTACTGCTGACGGGGCGACGGAGAGGGACTGAAGGGAGGAGGAGGAGGAGGAGGTGCTGCTGGTGGCGGCGGTGGTGGTGCTGCTGCTGGAGGTGGTGGTGGTGGTGGTGGGGAGTAGGTGCTGATCATTCCCCCATCCCCTGGTTCTCAGGGAGGAGGAAATGAGTCAGAGAGCTCGGGAGCAGAGAGGCGATGCCGTCAGTTGCGGGATTCGTCAGGAGTCATGGCGGATCTGCGTGGACGCGGACGCGCCTTCTGAGTTTTTACCGCAGGATGCCTGGTTCTTCGGTGCGGCGCTCGGATGAGACTGACTGGCTGTGTGTGGTTTCTAACGCTGAGCTCGAGCAGGAGGAGACAGAGAGATGCGACGTGAGGCCGTGACGTCGCCACGCTGCTCTGTTGTCGTGCTGCCTTCAGTTGTTGCTCGTAAACTCCTAGGAAGCCGCCACTCCCACGTTTGGAAGATAATTCACCCACGGGTGCATTTCTTTACACACTCGTCACAGCTTATTTGTTTTGCCATCTTTTTCCAGATTTTAGGTTGTACTTTCATTAAAATTAAAACTATTTTACAATATTGTATTTTATCAATACAAATTTTGTTGCATGTTAGGGCATCATCACATGATCTTCTATCTCTAGTGCAGTGACCTCACAGTCTAGCTACGTTTTAAATGTAGCTAAATTTTCAATCAGCCATAACGTTGACGTTATTACTGTCACTTATTATTTATTACTAAGTGACCTAATGGACTTTAAACGTTTTAAAAGTAGTATTGAGATCATCAAACTATTGTGCGGCTACATCAGAAACATCTAGCTAGCTTTTGTAAGTGAGCGGCAAGATATTTCATTGAGCTACACGTCGCCGCATTGCTCCATAGGATGTGTAGTTTTCTGGCTGGTGACACCAAGCAGGTACACACCTTGTACCGTTCATTTTCAGTTCATAGTTTTTTAATTATAATTCATTTGTTTATGAAGAAAAGAGTGCCATCTACAGAAACTCAAACTTCATAGACAGAAAAACATCACAGTGCTGGACACACTGAAACACCACAGCAATGAGAGTTTAGGACCAAAGATGAAGACTAGAAAGGGAAATAGGGGCAGATTGAGAGCTCTTTACCTTTCCTTCCTCTCAGTTCCTACTTCTGAGTTCGGAAGTTGTAAATAAAGACTCAGACTTTTTGGTCTGAAATCATAACAAAATGGACCCTGTAACAAAAGACAGTAAAAAGACAGACACAATACAACAGTACTAATTATTTACACATAATGCCAAACATAAATAACCAATACATCATTTTCACC
Organism: Hoplostethus mediterraneus; assembly: GCA_034670385.1. Classification (NCBI taxonomy): domain Eukaryota; kingdom Metazoa; phylum Chordata; class Actinopteri; order Trachichthyiformes; family Trachichthyidae; genus Hoplostethus; species Hoplostethus mediterraneus. The sequence continues at coordinate 1,740,568 of JAXDDW010000002.1, forward strand.
ATCACTTGTTGACACAGCTTCCTTATTGTCCTTAATATCAAATCTCAGCAACTCAGGTATGTGGCATGGTTCACGTGCGCTCCCTTCTCAGTTGCAATGTGTCCGGCAGCACCTGAAGGCAGCATGTGTCATCCACGCAGTCAAAACCGCAAAAGCTCAAAGGTGCGTGTGTGCCTTGACAGGTAACCGTCGGCACTCATTTCGTGTTTTAGAAATACAGCACACACAGCTAACAAATGAAAATCACTAATATCCAATAATCACAATAATATAGTGTGACAGTAAGGTCAATAGAGATCTTGACCTAATTCTTTATCATTTATCTCCTGTGTTATTACTATAGGACTTTGTAGGTTATAGTAGCGGCATCATATTTTAAAGTTTTGCAGTGATGTTTGTAGATCATCCTTATAAAATTTAATATAGGATTAGTTATTTTTCCATAAGAGAGACTACAGATAATCCCTTTATATCCAATGACAAAAAAACATTAGGTTGTAAAAAAGTTAATACAAGTAGTTTACATAGTACCAAGTTTTTTTTGCAGTGTACAACTAAGATGACAGGGCAGCATTTACAACAAGAAATGTTAATTCTCAATTTGACATGACTTAACAGTTCCCTTTCATACTTTTCAGACTTTTTTGTTCAATTCCAAATTCCAATGTTTCAAGACCAATAAATGTTCCATACATTTCCAGACCGTTGATGAACCCTGATGACGATCTAAGACAACAAAGCAGCCCACACCAAGACAAAGACCACGCAGACAAATTGGTATATTTAATCGATAATGATTTATTATCATCAGGAACCTTTACAACACACGGAGTAAAATAAATCTAAAAGTACACTCGTGAAAAAGGGAAGGGGGCGGGGACAAATTGAGTGCAAAGTAACAATAAATAAAATTTGAGGGGAACGAGATCAACTAAGGCACTGATCAAACTATGTAAAATGACTGGTAGTGAAAGGGGCCACAAGTTCACGGGCCCATAGTAGCATTTATACATAATATACATAAGCTTTCTTTGTTAAGGGATAAACTAACGTAAAATAGTGTTATTCCCACCAACACACAAGAAATTGTCAAATTGAGACATGGTTTGTGCATCAACATATTTGACGGATTGTCATTGGAGTTTGAGATACAAAATAAAGACCAAAAAAAACCAAAAAAAAAAACATTCTCCACTTCTCAACACCACCACCTAAACCTGCCTGGAGAACACAGTTTGGTGTAATTTTGAGTAAAAATGACTTTTAGCCTCCATTAGGCAATACTAGTAAAATAAGAACGAGTAATGTTTTGTTGTCCCACTTGGCTGAAGCTACTGAGCACCCTGCTGAGGTTACATATTTACACTGGGCACCAACACATTTCATGGCCACCCAAATTGAAGGTGTAACAGGCGATGCAAGTCAGACATGTCCACTCAGAGCTAATCAATTTGGTTACATTTATTTCCAATATTTACAATTCACCATTAAGGACATTAGGTCTTCCGCTGTGCTCATTTCTCACCAAGTGAATACAAAATAAAAGTGTGGGATTCATAACTTTGTGGATTGGATGTGTAGCTGAAGCTTTCCTATCAGAGTGCACAGCTAAAGCTCTGTCAGATGGAATGTGGATGTGGCCAAAGTCAAAGTCAAGAATACACACAAAAAAAGGAATATTTCAACAAAATGACAATAGCACCTGAGCCCTGCTCAGTAAAAATATCAGTCAAATAGGACAGAGAATGTGTTGAGTGCTCAAAACGGGTATGGAAACTGATGATGACTGATGATAAAAAGATATGAAGAAATTAGCGTGAATAGTCTTTCCATCTTTGTCAAAAAACAAACTACAGTTTAGGTCACAGAACAGTAGCTCATTTCCTCACTGGTCTCCGATCTCAGAGTCATTGGGTTTAGTTGCCGTCTCCGGTACTGCAGCAACCGTCGTCCCCACCTCGGGGTGCCCCTCGTCGGGCTGTGGGGCCTCTGTGCTGGTGGGCGTAACCTCCTCTTCCTCCTCCTGCTCCTCCTCCTCCCTCTCACCGGTGGGGGACTGGAAGCCGCTGTCGTCATGCGGAGGCAAGTCCACCGTGGTGTCCGGAGGGCCCTCCAGCGCCGATGCGGGACCCTGCTCCGTTTCTTTGGCTGCCGTTGAAGTTTCTTCGATGCGCTCGGGCAGCGGCGGCAGCACCTCCTCTGAAGTAGCCGTCACCTCCTGGTTTGCGGGTGGGACTTGCTCCTTTGGGGTTTCCTCCGTCACCGCCTGGCCGTCCTCTCCCTGCGCGGCGTTATCCACCTCCTCCGCGGTGCTTTCTACGACCGTAGGAGATTCTTTGCTCTGCTCCTCTGGCCCGGCTTCTTCTCCCTTCAGGACCGAACCGTTCGTCAAGGCGGGGGGTTTCTCCGTGGCCGCGGGACTGCCGGTTCCGCTCGGGCTCTGGGTCGGCTTTTCCGGTCGGCCGTCGGGGGACGCCGCGGCATCGGAGTCCTCCCCTTCCTCCTCCTCCGGGATGCCGTCGACGCCGGGCGCCTCCGCGAACGAGTCGTCGGGCAGCACCGGGGAGCCTTCCACCTGGATCATGGACACCACCTGCTTCATCCTCCTCCTCTTCTGGGCCTCCCCGCCCTCGCCCTCCGGGTCCTCCTGGGCTCCGTCCGCCTCCTGCTGGGCTCCGTCCTGCCTCCTCCTCCTGGGCTCCGTACTCCCCGGCCCAGTCGATGGAGGGGTTTTCCCCCAGGAGGTGCAGGTTGGGGTCGCTGTTGGTGAGGACGATGCTGTCCCTGTACAGGTTGTGTCTCCTCTGGACCGCTGCCTCCTTCACAGCTGGAGGTCGGCAGAAGAGGAGAGAAGAGTTTTGTTTTTTTGTTTGCCTCTTACAGTGCAATATTCTCTAGATCTACATACATTTTAGGGCTTTTCTTATTTTATTTTTTTTACCTACTATAGCTTCAATCAGGTGCATAATGTTTTGAATAGATAGATTTCCTGAATTTCTCTGTTTTTATGTACTACTTACTTATACTTTCATACACTGCTTACACTAAATGGTTCAATTCCTTGTATGTGCAATTTTACTTGACCAGTAAAACAAACTCTGGTTCTGAAAAAGTACTTTGACAGGGATGTGATGAAGGAAAAACACGGGTGTAGTAGAGGGCAAACCCACCCAAACTCAGGTTGCCCACCTTTTGGTTTGCAGGAACAGAGTTTACCCACTTTTTGTAGGACTGACAAATGTTTTTACATCATCTAACTGTAATATTATCTACTAAAAAAAAAAGGTACCCAGCAACATCTTCCATTCCACATGTACATGTAACAGACTGTTATTATACTGACCCATCATGATGTCCTTCATGACGGAGTGCAGAACCACCTCCTCGAAGATGTTCTCCACCAGGATGAAACGGGAGAAGTCCTCAAAGATCAGCTCCCGGAAGCGCGGCAGCTCCTGGCATTCACAGAGTTAACATGGGAGTTAGAAAGGCAACAGTCCAGAGGGTGTCAGCGGGCACGTCACCCCCGTCTGCCTCTCCCTTCTTTCCCGTCTGTCTCCACACAATCTGATTAGAACGCCTTGAAAAATTATCTTTGAAGTACTAACGGAATACACGGTTTCAGCCTGTCTGCTGAGCGGTGGAGAGTGAGGGAAGGAGGGGGTGTGTGTCTGCTCAAAAAAAAAAAAAGAAAAAAAGAAGTGATTTAATGTTGACTATGTCTTTAGGGCAATAGCGTGGAGACAGACTGAGGAGGATTTAGATGGACTTTGACAGGCTCCCACTGGACCCACCCTTGCTAAACATGCACTCATAGTACAGTTGTAAGGAGCTTCGCATGTAAGCCTCAACCGAATGGCACAGATGTTGCTGCAGGGCGTCTGCAACTTTCATCAAGTTAAATTGAGACTTTTTTTAAAAAGACCTTTTTTAATGCCAGTTATGAGTCAACGATGAGACCGATGTCACAATTTATTTGGAAATAAGCGTGAAGAAAAAGTCTGAATGATTCATCCAGCTGTATTTGAGATCTTTTAAAAGGCCTAATCAGAACCAGTTTGCCCTGCTGAAAAAAACACACACGCACACGCACACGCACACGCACACGCACACGCACACGCACGCACACGCACACGCACACGGACTTACTGAGGAGCAGGAGGGGCTGAGCTGCTTCAGCATGTATGGGATGAAGATCTGGAGGAGAGCCTCGCGGAAGAAACGCTTCCTCACTGTGCTGCTGTCATAGTCAAATTTCTGGAAAAAAAAAAATACAAAACATCGGCAAGAAATCATAAGAACCACAAGATAGGCAATTTTTTCTTCATCAACATTATTAACAACAACAATAATAATAGATATCTGACCAGAGAAATCACTCCAGTGGGGTATGGGAGGATTTTACTCAATGGCCTCAATGGGTCAGTCTGTAAAACCTGAAGCCTGAAGGAGCAGCTAACCCAGCTAAAACTAGTTCTTTCATAAGTCTGATTTTCAGTGGAGAGTTTTAGTATCACATGAGGGTCTAAATGCGGTTTCAGAGGCTTTTCCCACCCTGACAAGAAAATAATTCTGGGGCAAAAAACAGGGTACATGTATTTTTTGGGGCATTTAAATATATTGAATATTGGCAGCTTCAATCCAAAGGTTTAAAAAAAAATTAAAAAACCCTGATCGGTCAACCTCTAGTGTGGCTGTTTCACCTTGATGACTCGGTCCTGGCAGCGCTGGATGGTCTTACAGAGCCCCTCTGTGCCCTGGGACTCCAAACTCTGGTGAAGGATCTGCTCAAAGGTGTACACTGCATCATCCATTTGCTGTGGACACACACAGAGACAGGCATGCTCAGGAAGAGCTAGGTATACGCTGCATCTTGCATTTGCTGAACACACATGGGCATAACTTTGACATTTCAGGCCTTTAGCTGACACTTTTATCCAGGATGAGTTATAGTGAGTGCACGGTAGAATAAGGTTCAATTCCTAGGTGACAGAGATTACAAGCGACCTGAAAATAAAGCAGGTCGACGGTCGGGAACTTGCAATATTCCTGCAACCTTAGAACAGTCGTGTCGGGGGGAAGAGCTAGGAAAAGAGTTCTTCTATGTATATAGTTTTATTATTTATGTTTATTGTTGTTTATGTCTTTGCACCAATATCACCAAGACAAATTCCTCTAACATCCATTGCACTTGGCAAATAAAACTGCCACCATTAGAGGGCGCTCTTCTTCCTGCAATCCCATTAAAAGTGTAGCATTACAGTGTCAAACCTCCCTGATCTTGTGCAACTCCTCCTTTTACACCAACCAAAACAAACTACACTGAATACATGTTTAAACTTGTTCAGATGGAGATTTTTGTTTTTGCAGTCTTTTTTAATAAAAAAAAACAAGTGAAAATATCACATGGTGGGGGTGAGATACTTGTACTTGTTTTCCACTCAAATTTCAAATACTATATACACTGAGCAAAACGTATAAACAACAGGGAACTATGGCAAAGATTTTACTGACTACAGAACATAAGGAAATCAGAATTGTGTACAGATCCTTGTGACGTGGTGCCGTGCACCCCAACGCTGAAACATGAGGTGATGGAGGCAGATGAATGGCGTGACAACGGTCACAGTATCTCTGTGCATTTAAATTGGCATTGATAAGAAAACACTTGTGTTCACTGTCTGTTGCTGTTGTGCCTGCCTATACCACAACCCCACCACCACCAACACTCCTGCCAGGTACAGCTGAAACTGGGATTCATCTGCCAAGAGGAACCCGTCTCCAGTATGCCAGTGGCCATCGAAGGGGAGTGTCTGCCCACTGAAGTCCCCTGAGACGGTTTCTGACGGCTTGTGCAGAACTTCTTCTATTGTAAGTGCAAACCAACAGTTTCATCAGCTGTCTGGGTGGTTGGGTGGTGTAGCAGCTGGATGTGAAGGTCCTGGTGCTGGTTGCACAAGGTCTGACCGTGAGGCTGGTTGGACGTACTGCCAGGCGACTTATGGTAGAGAAATGAACATTCAATTCTCTTGCAACAGCTCTGGTTGACATTCCTGCAGTCAGCATGCCGATTGCACGCACCCTCACATTGTGCTGTGCGACAAAAGTGCAGATTTTAAAGTGGCCTTTTATTGTCCCCGGCACAAGGCACACCTGGTAACGATCATACCATTTAAACAGCGTCTTGATGCCACCTGTCAGGTGGATGGATCATCTTGGCAAAGGAGAGCTGCTCACTAACAGGGAGGTAAACTCATTTGTGCAGAGAATTTGAGCAAAGTTTTGGGATCCATTATTGCAGCCCATGAAACATGGGACCAAAACGTTCCATGTTGCATTTATGTTTTTGTTCTACTATCATTTGTTTCTTGAAACCAGTGAAGCTGCATTGGAAACAAATGGAATCGTCTCACCCCGTTGGCACATTTATTTCTTTCCATCTGTTTTAAGATAAATAAGCTTGAAGACTGAAAACCAAATCAGATTGTTAAGATGGACATCTTTTGAACATTACAAGCTTTGTATTCATCCTGTTTGACAAAAAATAAGACTAAGACTCAATACTAGATGGAATTGTAGGGGACCTTTTACAGAGTAGGGCTCCTGATGGGAGGGTTCAACTCTTTTGTATATGCAGTTTCTAAACAGTCTTTGGTTCATGTTAGTGTTTGAACTCTAAATGACCTTGAGGAAAACTGTTGCCCACCCCCCCCGCCACAGGCCCCAGGCTCTATTGAGGAGGCCATGCTAAGTGATTTCTCCACGGGGGGGTTGTGACTGCTTGAATGCCTGACTCTTGGATCTCTTCCCTGAGACGGGGTTCCTACGCCGGTCCTACGCACGTCTGGAGACGTGCGTAAAATGTATTTGACCATTTCCAGGTTTTGACAAGTTTTGGAATCACACAAAACATCTGGAAAAGAATACATTTTATGTAGTTGCACTGCCTGCCAAGTCAGCTACATTGTAAAAAGTGTCCATCTTTATCAAGTCGCTAAGCCTCGTATTCAGTTTCTGATTCTGCCGGTGGAGTGAGAGGATCCCACTTGTTTTAGGACTTTTCTAAATGTGTCATTAGCCTGAACAAGACAGAATAAGGCAGATCAATGCCTTATTACAGAGGCTCTGTGTGTGTGTGTGTGTGTACTTCCAGCCACAACACACAGCAACTCCCAATCTTTCAAAGATGGGGAGAGTTTGCTGAGCGTGCATGCCCTTTTCCAACAACCTGCTTCACATTAACTTAGTTTAGGCTACTAATGTGCAGAGAAGTGAAGTAGTAAGAGTGATAAAACATTGACAACAAAAGAACTGTGTAGTTCGCTGCAGCGTTGGAGCCTCACCTCTCTCATGAGGATCTGGGCCCTCTGGACGAACACCGAGGGGCTGGAGACGTCAAAGCGCTGCTGCAGACCCTCCAGGCTCAGCTGCTCCACCTTCTCGTAGCAGCTCTGCATCTTCACCGGGTGGAAGGCCAGCATGGAGATCTTCTCCATGTGCTGGGGAGGAGGAAATGTTGTTTCATTTAATGTGGTTTCATTTAGGAAAGGCAGCTGCCAAAAAGCACATTTTCATTATTTGAAAGCGAATATCTACATGCCATCCGGTTTTTCGAAATAGAATCATACCACACACACACACACACACACAATTGATTTCTGCAAGAAAATACATCAACTATAGGGTGTCCAAAAGGTCTGCTATCATACACACTAGTTGTCATGACTAGTGTGATGAAGTGCCTGGGTTTCTGATTTCTGAATGGAGCTGTCTGACGAGCAGTTTTGATACTCGCTAGTTGGCAGTTTCCAATAGTTAGTTAGTTTAGTTTACAATTTCAGACTTTTTGAACACCTTGTAGAAGAAAATGTGACTCTCGTTGTAAGAATCCAACATATTCTAGGTTCAATATGAAAGACTTTCATGTAAAAATACACCCGTCTTATCAGCCCAAATCATAAAGCGTGGCTGCAACAGAGAAGAGCATCCCGTCCCCTCTAGTTGCAAATTCTGTAGATTAATTTGCCCCAAATGAAATTGTGGTGTCGGTATCACCCACCGAGTGTGACGAATCAAAACTGAACAATGCATTTTTATGAGTACGCGAAGAGCGTGGGTACCATCCCCTCACCTCCGCCACGGTCTCCTTGGTGCCTTCGTTCAGGGTGTTCTTGCTCATGTCCACCAGCTCCCTGAAGAAAACGTCACGGACCTCGGAGAAGCCGCGGCTGGTCGGCTCCATCAGGGCGTCCAGGATGGAGCCGATGTAGGGCTGGATGCTCACCTTCAGCAGCTTCTCTGCCTTGGGGAGGACCACGGCTGTGGGGGTGGGGGGGGGGGGGGTTACATGAGAGAAGAGATGGAGGTTAGCATGTCGGATACTAATCCAATATTTTCCACACTTTCACGTGTCGACTGGATTTGACGATTTAGGTCAGTATTCCATTTGATAGATGCCAGTTGTCGTAATAATATTGGGTTTGAAGCTACTTCCACACATGCTGTAATTCATATTTCACACTTTCAGTCTAATTATTACACTTCATCGTATGTGTTGGTCGTTTGATGTGTCATTTCCTGAAGGCGCCTGAGCGTGTCAGCTGTTGGGTTTTACATATGGGTGGAGGGAGCGAAAGTGAGTTTTTCCTGTTAACAAAAAGGAGAGTCGCGCCCCTTCCTCAAAACGCAACCTCGTCTTGTGGCTGCATTGCATTGTGGTCTACGGAGGCTGCTGTCGGTGGAGAAATTGGCGTCTCTTCCTCTTCAACTGACAACAAACAGTGACGTTTACCACTGATACCCTTGTTTAGGATCGCTCAAAATCAACTGTCATATAATATAGACCTTTATTTGATAGTCAACTATCAGGTGACAAAAAAAAAAAAAAAAGTTCAACAAAGTGTCACTTGACTATTGCTGCATCTCTATAGACTATGTAACCCAAACCCTGACCTTAGCCACTACACACACTAGCTGACCCCATTTCTAACCTAAGTTTGAACATGCTTTTCACATTATTGTATCACCCAAACCTCAGCGGACTTCACAGTGACACGTGATCGTCTTTTGATAGATAAGTGGAGTATCAGCACTGGACCATCCGAATAAAGAGTTTTGTCCTCACATCTCGTGGGGATTCCTTCCACACCACCAAGGCTCCTGTTTTGTTAACCTTTATTTATCGAGGGAGGAATTCTCCGGCAACAAACCGCTTCAGTTCCACACATTCACACTGGGAGCTGCCCAGTACAGCCACAGTCCTCTACTGTCGGCCACTGGGAGCTGTGTGTGTGTGTGGTGTGTGTGTGTGTGTGTGTGTGTGTGTGTGTGTGTGTGTGTGTGTGTGTGTGTGTGTGTGTGTGTGTGCTGATGCCATCTGACGGACCAACTGTGACGGCCACGCCAGGTTTTATTTCAGTTTTAGTTTCAATTCCCCTTTCTAATTCAGGTTAGTTTGAGTTATTTTTAGTGCGAGTTTCTCCAAATGGTTCTAGTTCAGTTTCATCTCTCTTGAGGGCTCATGACTAAAAGGTGAACTGGAGTTGAGAGAATAATTTGCCATCATGACAGAAATGACTGCTGAAATCCAGTAGTAATCTTTTTTTTTGTTTGTTTTTTTCATTGCGTCTCCATCTTTGTCTCTCAGCCTCATTCCTGCGGTGTTTCTGCACTGCTCTTCCCAGAGATCACCTGTCAATCAAACAGTGTGTCCAGCACTGTGACGTCTTTCTCCTTGGATTTTCTGTTGATGGAGTTTGAGTTTCTATAGGTGGCGCTCTTTTCTTTGTCTGTTCACTGACACCGGGATGTTTAGAGCAAATGTAAAAGCTTTGAACGGACTAGAGGTTGAATAATTATTGTGTTCTGTGTCATATCATCTAGAGAAGAGCAAAATGGAAGTTTATGTGTAGTTTTAGAACCAGGCAATGGTTTTCTTTATTTTGGGATTTTTATTTCAGTTCATGAAAATGTTTTTACCCCCACAACTGACCTCGGATCTTGTTGGTGACGTGCTCCTTGGAGGTGATGATCTGGTCCATGTCTGTTCGTATGGAGGCCTCCAACAGGGGTCGCCCCGCCTCACACCGCTGCACCACGGCCTCGTACTGGGCTTGACACTGGCGCTGCACCAGGCTGTACACCGCATCACTGATCTGGACACACACGGATGCACACGGACACACCGGACACACACACACAAGATTTGATCCTTGCAACAGACAACGTGTCCATTAAACAGCCATGTGTCCTGTCAAAGTGCCCTTGAGCAGGACACTGATGATTATTAATGTTATCCTGGGTTTCAATGTCTTAGTGTCCCATGATTCCACCTTGATTGAAGAATAAAATTTGGGTCGAAACACTTAATATTTGTCATTTTTTCAAATTCTTTGGCATGAAAGTGGTCACTTTTAAAGACTGAATATCAGCAAATATCAGCCATCGATGGCTTGAATCCAAAAATATCTGTACTGGTCTTCAAAAACCCGCATCACTTGTCTACTTTGAGGAAACTCACCAGCATCCAGTTCCTCTGCCTCTCGTGCATCTTGCCTTTGAGTCGAGGGGAGATGAGCTCCCTCAGCTCGGGGAGGAGGCCCTCCATCACCAGGTTGGACAGAATCTACAAGGAAAGCAGAATCAGAATCCCTTCACTCCCCAAATACAACACAGTGACATAACATAGCAGAAACATATTGACAGACGGGCTAATCTCTGAGTGTTGTACCGTAAAACCACATTGTAACTTCCAAAAAGAGGCTCTACAATGGCTACAACTGTACGTCTGCCCAATTTCCTGATAAAAACAGGAAGGAGTGGGCTAGCTCTGACAGATAACTGACAATGCCCCCCCACATAGTTAGTTACCAGTTAGTTATGACAGGCCCTGAGGCTATTAATCATGCCGGTGAATCATCACAGGCTGACCCCGTATCACATTTAGGTCCAGATAAATAGTCTAGCACAGACCACTCTACCACAGTTAAAATCCTTTTGAAAAGAAAAAAGGTTTTGTCCAAAAGCCATTTCTGTTAGCACGCCATACTAGAGGGTTACTGGATGGGAATGCAGCATCACCCACCAGACAAATAGTTACTACATCTTTGGCTGTGGCTGGTAATTCAGTCTACCGGTAACCAACCATGATTTGGAGCCCTGTTCTATTCTAAACATCTAGTCGGCGAGTCTACCTCAAGGCTTCTGGCATAAAGGGCATAATAGATGTGAATTGTGATGATATTGTGATGATTTGAGGCCTGGAGCGTCCAGAAAAACCTGTTCAGCTGGCAGCTTTCTAAAACCCGGGCCACACCTGAAAGCTGTTTACACAGCCCTCTGTACTTGCCCTTTAGGGCACACAAAGCCAGACTAGGGCTAAGTGGAACCACATAGCAGGTAAATACTTGGACTCTAGGGGCCTCATTTCCTCCAAGTTTCTGGTGCATAAATGTTTGACCCAATACCAAAGCCAAGCCAAAGGTCATAATTTATATTAAAGCGTTTTGATGTGAACATCAATGACTTAAGGTATTAATGGAAGACACTTTTTATTCTTTGATAAAGTCAGAATGTTTTCATGAATGAGTGAACAAAAAATAACTATATTCTATCTATAATATATATAATCTATAATAAACATTAGGATACTATAAACAATATGACAGCCAAACCTTAAAATATCATGCAGATATCATCTCAAAACATACCACAAAAAAGTGACACAGGAGATTGAAAAAAAATACCATAAAGATAAGGTCACTTAAGGTCACTCACCATTGAGTACCACAAAAATCACTGTATTATTACTACAGAGACTGAGGGGGAAAGAGAGAGACAGATAGACATTAGTAGTGCTAGGTGTACCTGCGGTGGGATGCCACACATCATCTCCCAGGTGCCGTAGTGCCCGTGAGCCTGGCAGTAGAGTCGCACTGCGTCGGTGAAAGGCTGGAGTCTGGACCTTATTCTCCTCCGACAAACCTGGCCAGGGGACGGGAACAGTTTAGCATTCAAGTACACCATCATTTTAGACAAACTTCCGAGTAGGGTAGAAGACTTCCTCACTGCTGTGTTAGCTGCAGGCAAACTGAAGGGCAACCACCTCCATGTGCTGTGTGTATTTTCATTAAGTCCTTGTTGGTCTGCTGTGTCTGAAATGTCTGTGGTAGGAACCTTTATAGACCAGCTAATGGACCGTTAGTTACCGTTATTGCGGACTCTAGTTTTCACTGCTGCTGTATTGGAAGATTGAGTTTTTTTTCCATTTCACATTTCTCTACAATTCAAGCTGCTGATAGGAGATTCATTAAGATTAAAGTTCCCTGGTTTCCTGATCAGGTAAGTCCTTCTAAAAGAGACACTAGACAAATATTAAAACTAGAAAAACATACGCTATAGCCTCCATAGAGGCTCATCCCTATGGCCAAGCATGTATTTGAGTATTTTTGTATGTTTTCATGTTTTACATGATTCCATTCATTCTCTGTCTCAGTGTGTTCACATCCTGCCCCCCCGGCCCCTTTCTTCTATTCTTATTTACATTGTATTTTTCTTTGCTGTGTCCTATTACTTAACAACCCAAATTTTCCCACAGGCATCATTCAAGTTCAACTAGTCACAGTCTGAATCCTCGTTTCTATGGAAACGGACATACATCAGCATGAGTCGTCACCCTCATCCCATGTCGATGACTGTTTTGCAATGATGCAAACCTGGGAGACACCGCTGGAAGGAGGTTTTAGGGAAGTGAATGTTCTCATCTTCCCTAAAATCTTCACAGAATTTCTAAAATTTCAAGACTGCAATGTGTCCATTATAAATAGCTTAAAGCAACAAATGAAGTTTGAGTGTGTGTTTGTGTGTGTGTGTGTGTGTGCGTGCGCGCTGTTGTAGTTTGACTGGCAGTTGGCAACACTAGAGTCAAATGGTTCGTGAGAAAGACGAGCGCTCCAAGATTAACGCTCCAAAGAGCATCAGAGTTGAACATTTTTACATTCCTGTTTTGCTTCCAAGGCAAATTCTGCTCCGAGCAGAAAAACATGTAAAACTATTCAGCACTGTGATAAAACAAGGTAATTCAGAAACACTGTTAAGCCGTATTGGACTGTGTGTGTGTAAGTGCATGTGTGTGTGAACTCCAACTATGACAAAGCCAGGAAGTGTGTGTGAGTGTATGTGTGTGTGTGTGTGGTGTGTGTGTGTGTGTGGCGTGCAGTGATGAGGCCAGAGTTCCAAGCTGAGCCAGAGGCAGGAAGTCAAGCCCCTCTCAAAGCTCAGTGTGTATGGGGTGGGGGGGGGGGGGACTCATTTATTTTGAGTCAACCGCTGATAGTATGAGGGGATTTTTACCAGATACAAAAAATAGGGCCCATTCTAAGTCTCCACTAGTGCTAATATCGCCATTAACACACAACCAGTGGAGATCATCCACATTTAAGGGATTTGGCTGATGCTCCTATCCAGAGTGACTTCAGCTTAGCTCAGACTACAAGACTCTTCAAATCTTCGGACTTAACGACTGGTGTCGAGTAAAATCCAGCCGTCGGATGAACTGTGTCCACTGGGCAACGAGGCACAGAAGGGGCATCACACACATGGAGGAGCAATCCCGTGCTACCCGAGTCGCTCAGCATCTTGGCTCAAAATTTGCCATTCTCGCAAAAACTCCACCGCTCACATAGACAGGAAAAAGGACGCCTGGGACCCCCCCTGACCAATGAGAGGCAGAGACAAACATGGAGTAGAGAGTCACTTGCAAAGTCGCCTGGCAACAAATGCTTTGGAGCGTTGCTTGTCCAGTAATCTGCCTACAATTTTTTTTTAAAGGTGTTAAAAAGAGACTTCTCTTCCGGTTGGTTCTCTTTTTCTTTCCCCTTGAGCTAAACTCTGATTGGCTACTGCCACGATTGCTCTCAGAGTCTTGGACACCGTGTCACACTACACGAGCCCAGTCAAACTAGACCTGACGAAATCAGGTCCAACACAGTGGGGAAAAGATCTTGTCTGGTCCAACTGGTTGTCGGAAGTCTTGAACCCGTTCACACGACGGAATAATCTGCCCGACCGTCGGTCCCGACACACCGCAGACTCAGCCTGGACTTGCCTGGACTCAGCCCGCCGGTCAGAACGAACTAGCGTGACCTAGCCTGTGTGAGTGAGTAAGGGACACTTCAACAAGACACATGGCTGCTGATTGAAGCAGCGGCTATTTCAGGGATCAGATCGGTGACCCTCCAGATACAGGTCTGTCTAACCACTGGGCCACCCTGCCACCTCATTACGTACTGAAAGGATCCTCTGTGTGGAAGAGGATGACTTGTTGACCCAGAGAGCGGCCCATGTGTTTAACAGAGCGGTTAAAACGCCGACGCAAATCAAACGCTCCTCTGTGCGGCACCCAAGGAACATATGGAGTCATTCACCCGGTCATATGCGATGGGGCAGGTCTGCGTCACGGCTCAGGCACGTTAACTGTTGGTGTCGTTTCCTCTTTCGGTTTCCTCGCAGAGCCCCGGCCCTCGCCGCTCACACAGGATTCAAATAAACAGTGTGCGTTGTTGTCCGCGTACGCACACGGTAAGGCGCTTTGGATAAAAGTCTTCGCGAGGAGAAATGCACTGACATAAAGAGCCAGAGAAACAGAGAGAGATAGAAAGACAGAAGGGAATTGATCACCGCGACATACCGGATTTGACTGAGCAGCAACGCAGTCTAAACACACACTGCCATGACCACTCACTACTCATGGTAAAAATCCCCTAATTACTAAAGGAAGCTGTGCACTTTATCTTTCTTGTATAACACAGAGCGGTGCGGTACAATAAGTGCAGGGCTGACTCTTTGCCACGGCCGCATTACGCTTTGTGTAAACCGTACAACTGATTGACGACATGAGAAGGACCAAGTGTCGCTTCAAGTTGTCAACACACAAAGCTGGTTGGAAGAGGGACTGTGATGACGGTGGAGGGGTGGGTCACAGAAACCAGGTTTTGACAGAGTGGGGGGGGGGAAATGTTGCAGTAGTGGCCAGACATCTCTCTCTCTCACACACACACACACACACACACACACACACACACACACACACACACACACACACACACACACACACACACACACACACACACACACACACACACACACACACACACACACACACACACACACACACACACACACACACACACACACACACACACACACACACACACACACACACACACACACACACACACACACACACACACACACACACACACACACACACCAAAAAAAACAACTCATAAATTCATTCTCTAACAACATCATGAGTATTTTTAATACAGTATCCAGTACTTGACTGTATAGGCTGATAATTTAACTGTGTGTGCTGTTAGCTAGCGTTGTGTTGTCCATATGTTCATGTATAGTTTTCTTGGGAGAGGCATTGTATTGTATGCAAACATCTTGGAGAGATGAAAATTACAATGGACTATACAAATGCAGGCAGCCGTTATTCCAAGTCCAAAGAGGAAACTGAGAACACTTCTACTGGCTTTGTCCTTATTTACTTCAAATGAAACTGTAAAGCTGCACACCCGGCAATCTTTGGCTAGCAGCAAGTTATTAATAAAAACACATAGCACACAATCACAGACCAACACCTATCCAGCCATCTCCATTTTAGCCCTGTGATAACTACAAACTGTGTCTGAGAATGTAAGTATAGGCCTGGTGGACAGACACTGTAGCACCTGCACCAGTTAATAAACCCTCTGCTGAATCAAACCGAGGTGAACAACACATCTGAAGCTACAACAAAAGCTACCAATTATGAGTGACAGCTTCCTCTTGGGTCCCACCTCTTGCGCAATTTTCGTCTGAGCCGTGTATTGTGGCAACCGCGTAAATACATCGTGACATCATGTTTTGAGTGGATTCCACCTTCAGTCTTGTGGCAGTCTACGGTTCACCTGAGATTGAACCAGCTCGTGAGACAGTTGAGAACACAAAGCCCCGATGAAGCGTGACGAAAATCACAGAGATCCACCTGACTCATAGTGAGGAGCATTAGCAGACATACCGGATGTCTGAGTCCTGACTGCGTTCACAAAGAAAACAACTCCAGAAGGACCAGCGAAACACTGGCTGCCGCTTTTTCTTCCTTTGTCGGTGTGGATAATCCTTGTAACACCAGTGGCGCTACAGCTAGCCCAAACAGTGTGTGTGTGTGTGTGTGTGTGTGTGATGTGACCGCTAGCAGTAAAATAGGAGTGGGTCAAGGCTGTCCCCTACTGCCACAACTATTATCAAGGTGATCTTGAGCAAGGCAGCTGCACAGTGGTCAAAACTAATATTGTACTCGGCTGCTTCCACATGAAGCTAGTTCCCTCCCTAGCCTGGGTGACTTGTGGGTACTCTTGGAAAGCAGATATGACCACTGTTCGACTCGACTCGACTGGGGTTCCCCTTCTGCACAGCACACGGCCCGAGATGGTCGGAGAGGTTTTTTAGGGTCTTCTTGCTCTCGAACCATCTTTGGTCAAGGCTCGTCTGCTCTGGCACGAGATGCGGAGATAGAGAGAAGCGCATCCAAACCGACCGCTTTGATGCACGTTTCCCAAAATACATGACTTCATGTTCCTTTTTGACTGTGAGGAACAGTTGGACGGAGGGAGAGGAGGGGGTTGGAGAAGGAGAACTGGGATTGAGCTGATACACAATGTGGAAAAACACAAGCAACCAAAACAAGAGGGGAAGTTGAGCAGGGAATAAAAAAAAAGGGGAAGAATATTGGAGCCAAATATGACAGAAGGAGGGAGAGTTACTGACACAAAGGGACTGTGACTGGTACAAAACAGGTTTTTGTTTTCATGGTAAATGTTACAGACCTCTGAAGGCAGGGATTCTGGGCAAGTGGGCTCTTGTCTTCGGTCGGTTGCTCAATCCTTACTTTTTCAAAACCCCTCTCTGCTGCACTAAAGCCAGCGAAAAGTGAGCATCAAATTGCCCAATATGTTTCAACCACAGATATTCTGGAGGTTCAGTTTCGCAAACTACATAGACTGTCCTAGACGCCGGCTTGTGGGGAGACTTCGAGCCACTCCCTTCAAGCTGGATGTTCAGGCAGCCACAGCCAAAATATTGAAGTTCTCGTTCATCCCACACGGCATAAACCTGCTCAACTGTAGCAGACGTGCACCCCCACGTTGCTAGTCTACTGCTCTTTACTTTATTGCATTTTAATGTGTTGGATGTTTTCTTTTTGTCTAGTATTGCATGCCTCGCTACAAGCCAAATTTCCCAATACTTTTTTTTTTTTGAGACATTAGTATTATTACAGTAACACACGAGACCATTGCTGAGATGATTGGCGGCCTCTACAGACCTCCACACTGCATTTTACATTGGGTAGAAGAGTTTGTCACAGTGGCAGATGGTGGAAGGAGTGAAAGGCAGATGGAAAACGCACTTCCAACATGTTCATCCTCTTCAGTAAAGCCAAAAAGAAAACCTTTTGTGACAGGAAAGGGGGTTTATGGGAAATGTGGTCTTAATTTTGAGAAACACAAGCACTCACCATACCACTGGTGTGAGATAAAGGCTCCACCGTGGTCTTTATTTACAGCAATTATACCCCAGTATCACACTTAATTTAAAAATGACATACTGATGTTGAAGAATGACACACGTAACACCTTTGAGGACAACGTCTTTAACTACTTGTCTTTCAATGCACTTGTGAATTATGTGACCTGAAACTGACAAGCCACACAATAGCATAAGCATGCACGTCTGCGGGAGCGTCTGTCTGCTGGCAGGACTCACCGTCGTTGGTATGTCTGACACAGTCCTGGAAGACGGCATGCCACTTCTGCTGCTCTTTCTCCGTCACCACACAGAAGTAATAGTGGCGGCTGTATGGGTGCCAGAGGATCAGCGGGAACTGGGTGGCACACTTCAGGAAGGGTGAACTTCCCACCTTGGCTTTTATGCCTAGGGAATACACACAAACGCAACACTGAGTTGTTATACTGCATGTTTTCTGAATCATGCGCCGATTTTGCACGACTCATAATGCATGCGCAAGTCTTTGTACACACAGTCACTTTAACCTAAGGAATTAAGTTGATGTTCAAAACCCTAGATGTACTGCTGCATTGCAACACCCACCATCTCTCCTCTGCAGCTGCAACCATTGCACAAGTGTGGGTTTTTTTTTGTTTTTTTAAGGAGGTATGCATTAGTGGAGTGGAATAGAGCAACAGTTAATACACAGGCTTGCACGTCCCATCTAGCGTCTCACTGGTAATCTCGCTAATGCTGTGGTACATCCTCACAGATGCAACCACAGAGCCCAGCTCTTATTGAGGTGCCCCATGTTGAGCACCTAAAGTTACTCCATATATGCATGTTATGACTGAATGCTGAATGCTTCTGACAGGTCTTTGCCAGGTCTTTGCCTTCTTAGGACTTAAGGAGGTGGGTTAAAGTATGCAAGACCGTTGATAAAATATTGTTTTTGCTATATGTAACAAAAGACATAATCCACACCAAATGCACAGAGACAATAGACGAGTGAAACGAAAACACAGAATGTACACAACGTGGGAAAAAAAAAAGTACATTTAATCCACTTGTTTCAAGATATTATTATTAATAGTAAATTCCTGAAGCCAATGAAGCCACATTGGAAACAAGGCAGAATGAGGCTGATCACTCGGTTAGGACAAGAAAATACACGTGATTCAGGACAACTCTTGAAACAAGTGGCTTTGCATTGGAAACAAGAGAAATTACAGCATCCAGAAATACATTCACTGTTTTAAAGAAAATAAGATGGAGACTCATTAGGAGTGTATGCACCATCAAATGTACTGTATATCATGCCCTATCCCTTTGCACTGAATGAGGTCCTGTCCTATGTATTCCACTATGTACTCATGTTACTACATGTCCCTGCACCACTGCCAAGACAAAGGCCTGTATATTTACAGTATATTACTTAGAGAAACGGAGTGATTCTAATTCACAGAGGGAAAACAAAGCACTTGAACCCAGGATGGTTCAAACAGCCTCCAGCAGTTTGAAGCAAAACCAGTCTGCTCTCATGTTTTAAAGATTCAACATGACATTTAGGTGAGTTGCAGCCTTACTGTGGGCCCCTCACCCCCCACACACACACACTCACACTCCATTCCCCTTTCAAACGCATACTCTCCCACTCCTTTCCTAGCTTTAACTCACTCTTCTCCCCCAAACTTCTTCACCTTCTTTCCTTTATACGGCCCCAATCTCGATCCTCCTTTCCCCATCACGTCCCTCTCCTAATAGGGTTAGACTGATCAGCCAGTCAGTTTTGACCACCTCTGACATGATGCCGTTTGTTCCATTAAATATTTATTGTAGAATTCATCAATACTACACTGATCGTCTATGGCAGTGGTTCTCAATCCAGTCCTCAAGGACCCCCCTGTCCTGCAGGTTTTAGCTCCAGCTTTACTCAGACACACCTGAACCAATTAGAGGCTTCAGGTTTTCATGATACTGTAATTGGTTCAGGTGTGCCTGAGTAGAGCTGGAGCTAAAACCTGCAGGGGGGTCCTTGAGGACTGGGATTGAGAACCACTGGTCTATGGGAGCATCTTACCGGAGGTATTTTGACTGTATGTATGTTCATGGTTTCAGTGGAGGGTTTTAGTGTCCCATCAGAGGCTTTTCCACCCTGACAAGAATAAAGGTTTTGTGGAAACTGATTTTTTTTTTGGCATGAAAATTGTAAAGATATTACATATCAGCACAAAATATCGGCTATTGGTAGCTTTAATCCAAAAAGATATCTGTATCTGCCTTCAAAAACACACACTGATCCAAACTGTAATTCCTATGCCTTTTCCCCCCTCCGTGCTACCCTTTTCTCTCTTTCTCCGTTTTCCTTCATCCTCCTCTCCCCTCCCACCCAGTCCTTCTCCTCACCTGGCAGGCTGTTGCTGATCAGATCCAGGTACTGCTCCATAGAGGTCAGCACTTTGTAGCCGGCGCAGTTGATGGTTCCCTTGGGACGCAGCCCTCTGTCGTGGGACTGGTAGCCAAGAGAGCGAACACACAGTAGATGTAAGGCAGTGGACCGTACCGGCATAATCGGACACAGACCGAGTTGTCCACTGAAATGACGGTGCCTGCACGCCATTGCATGTGTTACTATGAGAAAGGATGACCTTAAGGTCACAGCTCGAGGCATGGCCATCATTCTGAAAGCAACTGCACTTGCAGAAAACAAGGCAGTTTTGTCTCCCCTCAATGCAATCACAATAACAAAAATGATGCTTTCTTAGTTACCTCTGCCTCTCGAAAAAACAAGGAAATGGAGGAAATTAGATTAATGATTCGCTTTAAATAGATATTGATGACATACTGACTTTCACTGTGCATTTTTCCACTGATGCCAGCAGAATAAAACAAAAAACTGCTGGAGATGCAGGAGCTGTGCTGTAGTACAGATGTTCTCAAAGTTTGGATACATGATATTTGTGGCGTGATTAGTGGGTTAGCTAAGCTGAGCTAAACTAACTTTGGGCTTAACCCTGGCTTTTCGGTCTCATGACGGTGGCACACTTAAACAGGGTAGATCACCATGGGGAGAGCAGGTTATGTTCAGGATATCGGATCCAAACATATAAAACACCCGCCTCCTCACCCATCAACTCTCTGGAAAAATGGCATCATCATTCCTGGAGGATCTCGTGGACATTTAAAAAAAAAAAAAACTAAAAAAAAAACTTCATTGCCAAGATTCCATTTACAAAACCAAATATGAACAAAAACAAGCAATAAAAACAACTGTGCAGTGAGGACTCTTCCCCTGTTGATCACAGAGATGTAATAAATTGTTTGTAGCAGCCCTTTGTTCTCTCCTGCTATAAAAGAGGCTTCTATCAAATATTTACTTCATCTGTAATTTTCCTCCAGCAATCCTCTCTCGCCTTGGCAGCAGCCACTCGCTCATATTTAATCATTATAATAGTTTGTTCTTCTGAGAGAAAAACATCATTAAAGACACACTATATTTCACATTGATACAATATTGCATCATCACATTGGGCCTGGGAAAAGATTTTGCACCAATCACCCTCAGGAATCCTAATAGATTTCAGCTCACTTTCTATGCAACAGTAATTCCATTCATTACTGATAGCCAGCTATTGTAAGCTGCCCGCTATTTGATAGACGCCCTTGTTTACAGTCAGAGTGGGACAATTGCCAGAAAACATTACAAACATGTATTATATCTCTAGTATAATAAACCCTTAAGGAAAACAAAAGGCGTTCTGTGTCTAAGCACCACCACCCTGTGAACACCCAGCAGCCAATTCAGTATAATATTTAATATCCCTCTGTACACTCTGGTTTTGTTAATGGCATTCTTGCAGTACAGGTTATTTAAAAAAAAGCCCCTGGTATCTCCTAGGAGTGATGATGCCTTTTTTTTGCAGAGAGCTGATTGGTGACGAGGCTTTTTATCCGCGTCGATCCGATATCCTGAACACAACCTGCTCTGGAGCACAAAATGTAGACTCGTACTTTTTCCCTTCAATGCCCAAACTGTTCAAGACCAGGAAATGATCCAAGTAATTTTCCATACCAGTGTTCTCCAACCATGTGCCAGCGGGGTTTTCATTCCAACCAAACAGTACAGCAGCTCATTTCGCTGACTAGCTCTGACTAGTGATTTCAGTGGAATCGGCTGCTGTGGGTGTTCGGTTGGAATGAAGAGCTCACCGTGACACAGAAGCTGGTCTTTCCCCCTCACCGATTTGTTGTCGTAGTAGTTGATGTTGTACGAGTCTGGGACGAAGAGGAAGTGGTTCCTCCATTTCTTGTTCTCCTCCAGGTACTGAAACAGCGACCCAGAGAAGATGGACTTGTTCTCCAGAGGAATCTGAGGGAGGGAAAAGAAGTTACAGTACACCGTGCTGAGAGGTCAGAGGAATACAGAGCTTTTTAGTTGTGAGAAGAACGGAATCCATTACAGGTTGTTTACTTAATCCCACCCAACCACCCAGTTAGCATTGTTGTCCTCAGGAAAGGCCGACGGCATTCCTCAACACACTCTCTAAAACCAGGCCAGTGTGAGGCCAGACCCTATCACATTGCTTCATGTAGGTAGCGTGTGTTCAAGAGAGGAGTGTCAATAAAAAGCAAAAGGAGACTCTTTACAAGAGAGACCCACTATAAAAAGACCTTTGACCGAAATGAAGAACTAAGAAAAAGGCGGAGGTCCTCCAGCGTCACCATAGTAACAGACATCATGCTCCATTTATGTGCAGGCAAAAAGATCAAGATTAAAGAAACAAGAAGTGTCCTGCGAAAGCATGTGGAAAGTTGCAACTCATGCAACATGAGGTTAAGTTAGGTTAAGGTTAGGTTCATATATAAATAAATATGATTGCTTCTACTAATGATACCTGATACCGCTTCTTTAATGATCATTTTTATTGATAAAGCACTTTTACCAAGTACTTTACAAAAGGAGTAAATAACGTTTTGACTTTTCTGAACAAATAATGAATGAAAAATTGTCTCCACATTGTAACGCAGCCTGCTTTCAGAGTAGGTTACCTTGTTGTCAGGGATCGGATCTGCTGGTGCCAGTGGGGAACTGATGGTAGTCTCGAGGATGAGGCTACAACTAAGGAATTCATCTTGGGAAATGGCTTTCCAAAAAAATAATGAAGGACTTTACTTTAAAACACCTGACCAGCCCTGCACGCCTCATTCCATTTTAGATCAGCTCGTGCTTTTAATTCTTTACCCTATAACTATTTATGAAAACAATATAGCACTATAGAACAAAACAAACAATCAGCCATACTAAATACTTGCATTGCATTGCTGCACTGCTAATGCCCAAAGTCAGTGAGGGAGAGAGGGAGAGGGCGTTCTACCTTGCGGTGTAGTAGCTGGGCCTGCGGGCCGCCTCCTCCCTCGATGTCAAAGCGAACCTTGTTGAAGAGAGCCACAGCATACTGCTGCTCATACAGGCGGCCAAACTCTCCCATCACCTCCCCGGTCCGAGCTGGAACAGAGACAAACAAAACGGTCCATGAACAAAGTGGCATTTAGTCCGGAGGAGTTTGTATATTACGGTGGATAATGTAGGTATGTATACAGTCTAACATGCGAGTACATCACTATGGTTGCATAGGTTTATATACACCTCTATTCTTGTTTATGTTGTATTTTGTTTGGATACATGGTTTTCATGAGACCACAGTGGAAGTGTCGGTGTTGTCCCAATACGCACATTCTTCCACAGGTTGGTGATCATTCATGATGTTTAGAATTGATTCGCCAAGGGTCATATAAATGCGTTTTATAACAAAAACAGATTCAACAAATCATGAGAAAACTATTCCATGGCCCATTTAGACATTTCCTTGATATACCATACAACCATTTAAACAGCAGACCCTATAGGTTTGCAGGGCTAGTTAAGGCCTTAACCAGCATCTTTGTCCATCTTTGACTTGTCATTAGGTTGTGAAGGTTAAAGTGCTGAACGTGACCTTACAACCAAGACTTATTTATGTAGAAAATGTGTCCACGCTGAAAGTCAGACACAACCTTGCCAGACGGTGCGGCATCTCACGCCGTTCTTTTGGTCCTTTATCAGCGAGTCCACATCACCGCTGCTGGCTAGCGTCCCGGTTGGCCTTCACATTTCCAGAAATAATCTGGTTGAGATAAACCTCAGTGGGTGGAGCCAAAGAAACATAGTGGCTAAATCAACGCCCAGTGAAAAGGAAAGGTGGTAAGCCATACTACTTATCTATGTTAGCTAGTTAGCCTAGCTGACCTTCCAGGTTCAAACTAGCCATGCTAGCCTATAGCACTCACTGAGGTTTGGCTCAACAAGTGGATTTATTTGACTGCATGTGCAACTCCATACATTACTATAGCCCAATTGTAAAACAAATCCATTCCCCAGATTTGCATAGAAACACTGGAAATAGTCTGGTTGTGGCGGGAGGTGGATCCAGACCAGACCAGACCAGAGGTGCTGGTGCCAAACTGCTTGGCGTGAGATGGACGGATTGGACAAGAGGACTGCAGAGTCTTCCCAACCTGTTCTCTGTGGGCCGATCCACTACGACCACCTAAAACCCATCCAACACTCTTACCCCAGCGCATACAGCAAAACTCTTCCAAATTTACTTCGCTTTAGGCGTTCTTTTGAATGGTCCTAAATCAGTTTCGGGGCCATGTAGATGTCAAAACACCCCAATAGTAATTAGTAAAACGGTTAAAATATGTCTTTCTCCATCTGGGAGAAGGGAAATATGTTCAACACTTGTAATTGCAGTGGTGAGGGAGGACAGATGACCCGTTTGATCCCATCTGCTTTGCATTGTGGTTATAAAATGTTTCTCTTGCATGGGAAGGGGGGGGGCGGGGGTAATACGATGGGATCAGAATTTCTTCCAAAGAAGCCAGAGTATATAATTAGGCTTTCTGGTGAAGCCATCAGCACAGCAGCCAGGCATAGTGACGGGTGGGGGCCCCGAGTCTAGATATGATGGGGGGGGGAAAACTACAGTACAGTGAGTCACCGCGGGACATTTGGGACAACGCAAGACTAGCGCAGGTGAAATGGGCCTGACATCACTGTTGACTCAAGATAGCTTGTGTTAGTCAGCACTGAGTAAACATCCCGATGACCTGAAACAGAGACAATTCCTGTACTGTGCACTGCCCCCTCTCCCACGTCCCAACCCTACCAATCAGTCACCGCAGCAGCCTCTTGCTCAGCACTCTCCCACGAGCACCAGGGAACGTCACCGGAATAAAACCTAACAACCAGGGGTCCGATTGTTTTTAGGGGTTTTTTCCTCCAAAATTAGCGGGGTTTTTTTGGATAAGCCAAACCTATTGTTGCCACATCTGTTTCCCTGCTCTGCTTGCGTTCCTGGTGGCATCCTTGCATAGAATCGCCAGACCTGGAGGCCATATTCTAGGCTTTTATTCCCTGTGGAGGAATGTGGCTGGTGGTAGGTTAGCTCCTGGATAGGCATATGGTAGGGAAAAAAAAGCAGAGGGGAAGCGTTTTCTAACCAACTGGCTTGCTTGGACAGGAAGTCTCAGTGGAATGTGACCATTAGTTAAGGAAAGGAGAGGTGGGGGGGGGGGGGGGGGGGTGCACGGTTATAGCCACGGTTTCAGTTCCCAATACACAGGATCTGATGCAAGTGTGCCTTGTGCCATGTAAGGTGAGAATCTATGTGAAAACCTTGGATGTTAGAATAAACATAACCCAGCAAGCTTTTAGTGGATGGCGACCAGTAGAAAGTCATGCTGCAACAGCTTTGGAAACGTTTTTTAAACTGATATCAGAAAGATATTTATCCTGATATTTTGTTTATTAATTATTTTATTTTTTAAACATGCAGTTAGCAGCTATGGGTCTCAACTTTCATTTTGGCATCTATTCAAATTATTTTCTGGGAAGACTCACTGGCATCAACTCTGGCATCCCAGCACCATTCCTACACACACTCAACACTGATCAGACCAGAACACTTGTGGAAGAGATGTTACCATACATATCAAACTGTATACCTCTAACAAATTTCTGTTCTATTCAAATTGCAATGCATTTCTACCTGGAAGGTATGTGTGTTTGGAGAGGCTGGTGCCCTGCAGGAGGAATGCATTATGGGGGGGGGAACCTGTTCTTTGAGGGTCAGGAGTGACTCATTTATAACCACAATGATGATCTGTGTGCGCTCGACACTCCGCTGAGTCACGCAGCAGCAAGTTGCATATGACCATGACTAAGGATGAAACAGCTTTTGTCCATCAGGGTGCAAACGGCATCAAACACCAATATGCATGACTGGTGAAAATCAGCATGTACACCCTAGCTAACCGTTGTGTTTCACAGTGAAAAGCTCAGCGGCACTGCTCATCCGTCAGGACTGACAGGAGCGGCATAAAAGTGAGTTGCTTTCAAAACACGACACGGTTGACGTGCTCCTTTTGAAAGACGGCGCGTCAAAATCAAAGGCCTCATTCATGCCGGACGAACAAGGAAGACAGCGGGAGACACGCTCAGAGATAACGCTGTCCGACATCTTTTCAGCTTTTCCACTGACCGCCAACTTCCCAACTGAGAACAGCCCTGACTAGGCAGGTTTTCACAGGTCAGTCGAAGGCCTTGTGACAACACCGTTTCCCAAACCTTTCCCCATCCCGAGAGATGCGCGACATCTCCGGAGGCCCGAGACACGAGCGTGTGAAAGTCCATGTTGAGATGTGTGTGTGAAGTTCTCTTCATAGTGTGAGGGTGAGGAGGTCTTCGTCTACTATTGGTCAAGGACTGGTGACAGACTCCCGCTGCCTCTGTCTCGAGTCCTATCGGCACAGGGACTAGTATTTCCTGGGGACGTGAAGTGATTTGTAATAATTGCGGAGAGCGTTGGCGGTTTTAATCCTGTGCAAATCTGCCATGTCTGTATTTTGTAAAAGTAAAAATACCAGAGTGAATTACCTAAATGTATTTAATCATACTCAATTATTTCAGCCGTTAACTGTCTTCCTCCTGTCATGAAAACTGGAGGCAGTAGTGGTATCTATTTTGGATACTGTATGAATGGGTTTCATGAAACGCAGAGGATGAGGTCCCCATGTAATATTAGTCCTGTGCAAATAGGGCTTCCTCTGTTGTCATGTGAAAACCTTGTAACTGCGACTCTGCTAAAATACCTCTACAGTTTGACTGATATAGGTTTTTGAAGGCCAATACCAATATTTTTGGTACAGTATTCAGTGTTTGCTCCAGAATATTACTCGTCACAGTGGTCAACGCCACTGAGACAGCATTTAGACCACGAGACACAAAAACTCTCCATTGAGACCTAAGTTAATAATAAATCATATTCATGTAGACTTGTGTGGAATGAAATCAGGCTAAAGGGCTTCCCATAGGCAACCAGGGCCGTCTTAATCAATTATAGTATGAATATGTAATCAAACAAAACTGCCAATATCAGCAAATCGATATATTGGTGCAACTCTACTCACAAAACACGTTGAGAAAACCTGCTCTAGAAAGAAAAGCAACGAAGAACAAGCAGACTGATGTTTCACCAGAACGTCAAGCAAAGCCAACTATCTAATCCACCGTGCAACGTGTCAAGATCAGTGATCACGTGTCATGTCATTACTCACGTCCTTAAGTAAATACTAGAGCAAAATAATTTAGACTTCTTGTAATCTACTGCGACAAAGTACAGCGCACAGCGTTCCTAAGTGTGATTCTGAACTCAACTAGGCCAGGCATAAACAACTATTATCTGCCGTGTACGGGTACACATCTGACACCGCTAATAATTTGTGTCTCAGTTTGTAATTTCTTTTGGGAGTGAGATGTTTTATAAACCCCCTTAAGGATTTCTTTGTCCCGCCATAGTGTGCGATTCTTTTTCTTCTTTCCAGGTTTCCCACTGGTCATGGAATTCCTGAGAATATCGTGGAATTTACAGGAGGTGTATATACCAGTCAGGGAAATCTCTGGATGCGTCTCCAAACAGGGATACGTTCTCAGGGGAATTCGGGGGAATATCAGGGAATTTTACAAATGGGTCACTTACAGGAATGTAGCAGAACATATTTTCCAATGTATTTTTTACTTGGAGTGGAAATGAGACTGAAAAACAACACTAACAGACCCGGGAATGATAAACATTTTAGGTCAAGTAAACGCTCTGACTTAGTTGTGGAAAATCATGGAAAAATCACATCAGGGCCACAGTGGGAAGTCTGCCTTTATGCATTTTATCATTTGTATGTGAGATTTTACAGATGTAGCGTAATACATCTGGGGTGGCCTAGCTAAACCCGATCAGTACAAGAGCACGTTAGAACTGGGATATGAAATCCATTAGGACAGGAGAGCCTTTCTGTTGCATCGTGTACATGTGCAACAAAATGAGGAACTGGGCTGGGGGGGGGGGGGGGGGGGGGGTCACATTCCTCCATGTGTTGAATGCAACAGACCTACATTGTGTTTACTATATAGCGTCCCCACCCTGGCAGAACCTTCACCTCCACACAAACACTAATGAGGTAATCAGATTTGATCGTTGACTCTTTTACACAGAAACTCCCCACAGAGAAAGAAAACCTTTAACTTTCCCCATTTTCCATTTTCCTTGGTATTTGGCGAGAGGTCACGGGAAGGGGAATAAACGGAGTAACAGAAACTGCAAGAAAGAAAGGGAGACGCGCAAGCTGCTGTTGCAAGTCTCGCTGATGGTTTGTTGTGCTGCTGCTGCCTACACCAGACTAATTGTCCAGGGGGACCTCGGCAGTGCTGAGACCAGCAATCGGCACTAATGATACCGCGATGTCGTCCTGCATCGCCGTGGTAATCTAATCCAACAGACAGTTCGTTTACATGGCAACCCTCCTTATCGTCGACATTAAGTTAAACAACTTCGGCGCGTCGTGACCAGAAAGACCCGAGCCCGAGCTGAGAAAGGAACCCGAACTCCTATTTAACAGGCCCACGTGAGAACGACATCACCCCCCCCCCCCCCCTCCATATCCTTTCACCACAGTGCCTTAACAAAAACATTCCACTGAGATAGACCCATAGGCTGACTCATAAATTTAGACTGTGTTCCCATCAGAGCCGAGGTAGGAGTGGGCTTCGGCGCTCTTGTGAAGAGCTGCTAGGAAATATAGTTAGATCTAAACACGTTTGTCAAGTAAACGAGAGACAGATTGGAGCTTTGAATCTACAAACGTTTCTCAGAGGCAGAAATAATCTCAAAACTCAATGGACGGAGACAAAGAACCACAGTTATTTGGAGCACACGTTAGCCAACTGGCTAACCTGAACGGCAATCTGGTCAAAACATGAACACTTTTTTTTTCGTTCATTCATGACCAATGACCATGGCATTCATGATCTTGGAAGGTCAGCAGGCTAAGCTAACTAGCTTACCGAGATAGCTATAGGTTAGTTTGAACTTGGAAGGCCAGCTAGGCTAACAAGCTAACCTAGATAACTCAGTATTGGTTAGTAGTAGAGCACTAGGCTTCATAGTACTAGCTACCTCCTCTATCACCCCTTGCCTTTTTCACTGGGCTGCAGTCTAATGTTACTTAGCCAGGAAAACTGTGGTTCTTTGACCCCGCCCATTGAGGCTTAACTCAACCAATGAGATTATTGCAGCTCTCCTTCAAGAAATAATTGTAAAACTCAAGCTCCAACCTGCAACTGAGAGGTGTGTGCTTGTGTGTGTGTGTGTGTGTGCGCTGTGGTCCCACCAGCAGACTCCTGGATATTTCCGCTACCTGAACCTTTTTTTTAAAAAGACGAGCCTTTCTGCTGTGAGCAGGGTGTGTTGAAGGGTGAGAGCAGCACACCTTGCCAGGCCACACAGAGCCGGCCTGTTGCCCACCAAACACTCCTTCAAGAGCCAGCAGCTGCACCAGAGCCAGGGAAAACACTCCACGCTAGGATTTCCCGTTTCCTGGCCCCTCGCCCACTGACCAGGCAAGCGCCGGTCCATACGACTGCATAAGGGACCCCTGTGTGAAAGTGTGTGATTATATGCGTTTGTGTTTTTCCATGAGTTTGTGTACACGTGTGTGTGTGTGTGTGTGTGTTTATTAGGTGTAGGCCAATTTGGATTTTTGAAGGCTTATAGCGATATTTTTGGACTGAAGCTTCCAATGTTTGTGACAATATCCAGTATCTTTACATTCAACCATTTCTATGCCAAAAAACAAAACGTATTCAGTGTTTTCCCCCCCACATTGTTGTACTTGTCAGGGTGGAAAAGCCTCTGAAACAGCATTTAGACCATGGGACACTAAAACTCCCTACTGAATGAGAAGAAGAATACAGCATATTCCTGCATCATTTTCAATAAAAAGGACAAGATCAAACCGATTTATCAGTCTAACCCCGAGCACACATGCACTCTCGCCGGTTTCCAAACAGGAAATGAGAGGTAAGCCATGTGATCCTGGCCATTTCCACCCTAGGTAACCCCCCCCAACCCCCCTGACCTCATGCTGGAGGTTATACGCTTGTCGGTAGCTGTTGAAACAGCAGCTCAGGGATTCCCACACCGACCCAGTTGCTCTTATCTGCAATCTAGGCAAGGCTCTTCTAACTGGGAGATGACAGCATGGGTGTGGCCCTTTCATCGCCGCCTCATAAATCACAGACTGAATACAATGGCATTGAGTGATGGCACCATCTATGAACATTATTAGCTAATCGCTGATAAGGAGACATATCCCGAAAAATTTATTTCACCAATTCAATCTCTGGCACGGCGGTTTATCACCCTCTCAACACATCAGGAATGCACAAAGCAAGTGTGTGTGTGTGTGTGTGTGTGTGTGTGTGTGTGTGTGTGTGTGTGTGTGTGTGGGTGTCTCTAATGGTAAATCCAGGCACTTCTTGAAGCACTGTGCTTGTGTTGGTTGCAGAGACTGTGTGGCGCTGGCTGTGCAGCCCAAGGTCTGGAGGAGGTTTCCATCCAGGCACACATGCTTTTTTTCATGCATTCCTCAGATTCCACATCTGATGTGTGTGCATGTGCATGTGTATGTGTCACTCTGACATGGCTGGTCAAGGCATTAAAAAAGATGATCTAAATCAAAGACCCTGGCCTCTTACATAGCTCTCTCAGTCCATTTCTTCTCTATGAGAGTTACTCAGAGAGTTACTTAGTGTTCTCACTAAAACCTAACATGGAAATTGGGGGTGTAAAGTCAAATGTTGGGTTCAACACGAACAGAAAAGGCCAATGGATTTTGATCCTTGCATCATTTTGCTGGTTTGTACAGAAAGTGGATCTGAGACACGTCATTGAGAGACATATGGAAGGCTGCAATATTTCAGTTCTATTCTATTCAATTCAAACAGCAGTCAGCTGACCGCGGCTTGGCCTTTCTAGTGTTACATTGTCACCAAGCCCCCCTACTCCAATGAGACTGAATATCAATGAAGAACCAGAAGTGCAACGAGGAGGCTCAGCAGCTTTGACAGTATCAGAGGGAGGTCCGCTGACCTTGATTCTCAGTGGAGGATTAGCAGTTCATGTTCTTTCCTGTGGCCACCATATCCTCATCTGCCTCAGCTGAGGCTTTCCTCTGCTCAGATATTACTGGACAAGTTTTCACAGGCCTGTGGCCAGAGTGGGAAATTAACACCAGCCACCAGTCAAATGCTATTTGCAGCCACTATCATTTCAGGGTCGTTTTCTAATCTAAAAGGGAAGAAGAAAAGCAAGGACTGAAGGAGTGAAAGTGGCTGGTAAACTTTGGAATCTACCAATGACCAGGTATAGGGGGCAAATAAACTCACTCCTACCCTGGCTAGACAGTGAGATTACAGCATGTCAGTCATAGGAATACTTTTAGCGGTGAAAGCATTATTAAGAGTTCAAAGTCCAAATGATAATAACACTGAAGTTAACCTAAATTTAATGTGAGCTCTTGGGGGGCTCCACCCATGCTCCATAGAAAGTAGGTTCCCTGTCAGCAATATATAAGTTAAACCGCTCCTTGGCAGTGAAACATTACCATTACTACCCTTCCCAAAGAACTATTGCAATCCTATAATATTTTAGGAGGATAGTATAAAACATTCACTACAAAACTATAATCTATACATCTTAATTTCTTAGAGATATATTACAGTAACACTATAGTATAGATGGTACCATAAGATCACTATAAACTCACTATTAAGTACCACTGACACACTATAAATCCCTATGGGGATGTGAGTTCACTTTCCTTACAGTATGGAGAATGTTCCAAAGATCAAATGGAGGAAACCACAAGATCATTAGGAGTAAACCTGACCTCTGCGTAAAAACGCACACGTGCCAAAACGCGCAGCAAAGCCCAACAACCCCTACTCACCTGTGATAATCTCCCGCTTGGCCTCATCCAGGTGACTGGAAATCACATCCCCCATGGTGAATACAACTGAATACCCCAAATGTATTCCACTGGTAGATCTGCAACTGGTCGTAGAGACAACGCTGCGAAAAAAAATCTCCCAAAAGAAAATAAGACTCCTGGGTCCCTCTCAACCGCCACCTAACCCTCCAACATAACCTGGGATGACTGACTGAGCTTGGAAAGGAGACGGGCGGTGGCGAAGTAAGAATCCAAGGAGGTGGAGAAAGGAAAAAAGTTGGGCAAGTAGCAAACTGACGTCTATTTCTCGTTGAGAGAGAGAGAGAGAGAGAGGGAGAGACACACCCTCCTTTAATCAAAAAGAGAGAAACACCCTCCTTTCGGTAGTGTTGCATTCATTTCGTACAGGAGAGATGGTAGATAGGAGCTTTCAGATGGTAAATACTACTAGGACACATCGCTCACTGCAGCTCCAGGTCATAAATACTACTTGGGAATTCATGGTTTTTGGAGAAACTGGGGTTTCTCCAACTTACTCAATTCTGACATCACCAAAAAGGAACCACGTGTAGTCAAGTAAAGGGGTTGAGAAGTTCATTTCAAATAAAATGAACAAAATGAACAATTTCCATCACGTTGTTTTGTGATCCCAACTCTCAAATACCATGGCAAGACACAGCTGTGTATATAAGTACTTGCTGGATTTTCTGTTTGTGTTTGACATTGCAGTGTTGGTTTTGTTGTTGCTGTTAAACATTTGAACTATAATGCATCAAACACTAAGTGCATGTTTGTATGAAAAAGCCGAGAATGCATATCAGAAGCAACCAAAACCCACAGAAAACTTCAATCACGGTGTTTGATTTCTTCAAATGAGTTCATCCCTTTTAAATCGGCCCTCTGATCAGTTCATCCGATTATTCCCACAGATCGTGAATGCAGCCTGAGCCACTGTGGAGAAGGTGGGGTTCTGTTAGGACTGACTGACACATGCCGCCAATTATACCTTTTTGTACCACATTGTACCATTGTACCACAGCTTGGAAGAGGCAGCTACAGAAAATGTTTAGTGTAGTGAGCAACTGTGTAAATGTGTCTATTTTGATGCAACGTGTGTTGTATTGGCAAAGCAAGGCAACGTGGCTCAAGTCGCGGGTAAAGAAATCAGAGCACGTAGATATGAAGTTAAACAAACGACGTAAAACACCAAAGGTAGTCGTCTCACCTTCCGGTCTGTAAATGTGAACAGCTGTTACCATAGCGACTGATCTGACCGAAACCAAAACTATTCATCGTAAAAATGTTGTAAATGTTGGATGTAAACAATACTTTTGATTTGTGTGTAGTTTTGTCCCAGTAGAGCTGGAATATCAACTAGTAATCCTGACGTTTAGATTCAGGCCATGCGTTTGTAGCGAAGATATTTCTGAATAGCTGCTTTTACGTGTTCCCTGTACTTACTACAGTCAGCCCAAGAATGTACGAGGCAAGACGAACAGCGAAACTAAATGCATTCTCACTTTGACAGTTAAGTAATGGTAATAAGCTGTTCATTTAGACTGTGCTGCCCTCCCGCGGACATTCATTGCCATGGTAGACAATGTACTTTTTTTTAGAAGAATTAGCCAAAACAATACAAAGAGAAGTGAAGTATTTAAACTAGTGCGTTGTTCAATAATGCAGCATCTGTACGGTCACTGAGAATGAACGGTGTATTGATATGTGGTCTTATGTGTGTATAATACAGCCCTACTTTATTTATTAATTATTTTTTGTTATTGAGGTTAAGTTTAAAAATGAATCTATATAAACATATATTAATAGCACTATAACTACTATATATATATAATAACTATTGTCATGGAGGATCAGTTATTCATCCCTCCTGCATTATTATAATGCCAGAGCATGATGACGTAACACTACTGATGAATAACATGTTGATGTCTATAATTATATTTGTTCATCACTACTTGAAGTTGATCATAAAATCGAAGATAGAGGATCGATCATTCATGTTGTAAGAGTAGGTGTCTGCTGGATGTATTGTTAGTGTTCTACTGCCACCTGCTGCTCTGAAGTGTGAACTACAGAATCTGTGTTCTGACACCTTTCTATCATAGCCAGCATGAACTTTTTCAGAAATTTGTGCTACAGTAGTTCTTCTGTGGGATCGGACCAGACGGGCTAGCCTTCGCTCCCCACGCACAACAATGAGCCTTGGGCGTCCATGACCCTGTCGCCGGTTCACCAGTTGTCCTTCCTTGGACCACTTTTGGTAGGTACTACCCGCTGCATACCGGGAACACCCCACAAGACCTGTCGGTTTGGAGATGCTCTGACCCAGTCGTCTAGCCATCACTGGCCCTTGTCAAAGTCGCTCAGATCCTTACGCTTGCCCATTTTTCCTGCTTCCAACACGTCAACTTCAAGAACTGTTCACTCGCTTCCCAATATATCCCACCCCTTGACAGGTGCCATTGTAACAAGATAATCAATGTTATTCACTTCACCTGTCAGTGGTTTTAATGTTGTGGCTGATCGGTGTATATCAATAAACAGAAGGTGTCTCAAGTCTCTCAAGCTGCTATTCCTGCAGACACATGTTCTCACTACTAGAGCTGTTTCATGGAAAGCACACCCACTTGCAGCACTCTTTTTAATTGTGTTTTTATCCCCCTTTTCTTTTGGGGAAGCATCTGGTAGTCCAGTTGTCACGGCTTTGTTTGCTAGTTTAGTTAATTTTGCCTGTTTTGGTAGTTTATGGGTAATGCTGGGTCCGGAGGGGAAAAAAGTGACTATAATGTGAACTCCAGGCGGCCAGACGCAGACAAGGGTGATCCAAGCAGCACCAAAGTGCTTTTTCTATGTGTTGATGATCCACCTGGACCGGTTCCTGCACAACATGCCTCTCCAGCGGCAGCTCCAAGAGACAGTAAGGTGCCTCTTCAACTCAGCAAACCTGTATTTAATCTGCCTCCTAGCCAGATACGTGATCCTGCGCAGGATCGCTTACTCAACATCCCACCAAAGCTGCCAGCCTAGGATCAGAGGTGCCAGCCTCACTTGAAACACTGTTGCTCCAGTGCCTGCTCACCCTGAAAACATAGCGCCTGCTGCCCCCCTGAAATGTCGCCCCCAGAGCCTCTGGCTGTCAGCGGCACCGAAAAGGTTCATCTCTGGAGCCCGCCCTCCTGCTCCTCTCCTTTAAACCTTTCTTTAAATGTTGAAGATAATGGGAGCCACCCTCTGCCCAGACCATTTAGAGTGCACCACTCTTGTTTTCCAAGAGGAGAGCAAGGTAGAGCGGTGAGAGGCCTCCCTCCGACATGCTGATTCCTCCTCTGATGGAACTGCATCTTGTTGACCACTTGAACATGCCACGTTCCCCCGACAAGGCAGAGCCCCAGTGACAAAACATTCTCTTGCTTGGGAGACTTTGAAGATCTCTTAAATGCTTTTCACACTACACTTAACCCCGGGCTAATGTCTTTCTTAACCCTGGGTTAAGGACTCATTTAACCCCGGCTTAAGCAGTGGTTCACACTTGCATTTTTGAAAGAGGGTTAACACCGCTTCTAACCGCTTTTAACCCTGGGTTTACCAGCACCGATTTTGCGGTGCTATCCCCGCAACGTGGTGCTAAGAACAACAAAGTGTGAAACGTTGTGGGGTTAGAATGTAACAGCGAGTGGGATATCAACGACCCGGGGTCTACAAGCTTACAGTGTGAAATCCTGAACACTGAATACCCGGGGCCAATTGTTAGCCCAGGGTTAAAGACAACTAGTGTGAAACGTGAGATAAATTAACCTTACCTAACCTTAACATATTCCAGTGTGAAAAGCCTATTAGAATCAAGGCCCTTCCTGCCCATTGTTCACCAGCCCAGCCTCTCTCCAGTGCTGGAGCTGTGGGGATACACGCCGGACAGACACTGCCCACAGCGCATGGAACATGGAAAGGCCGCATTCCCGTGTAGCGCCCCCCCCCGCCCGACGAAGCACCAGAAACGAGACGTCGTGAGAGACGTGGAGAGAAAACAACCACCAGGTTACCCTGGCAGGGGGGCATGGTCAGTCATCAGAGAGAGCCTCAAGGGCCCACTTAATGGCAGGGGCCTCTCTCTCTACCGCGGCGTACCTTATTTCAGGTGTTTCAGTTTCCGGCTGGCTAAGATGACCGGGGGCTCCTCTCCATCAAAGTCCTGGGAGAGGACCGCCCCTATCCCAGTCTCTGAGGCATCGGTCTGGACGAGGAAGGGTCAGCTGATGTTGGGGTTGCGCAATATGAGCTCCAAGGTCAGGGCTGCTTTCAGCCAGCTCCGCCTCTTCGGTCCACTATACCCTCTTCGGTCCACTATACCCTCTTCGGCCCTCCTTTCCTGGTCATGTTGAAGAGGGGGGGGCCGCCACTGAGGACAACAGAGGACAGGAATGAATTGTTGGAAATACCCCTCCAACCCCAACAAGGCACACGTGTCTTGAGGGTCAAGGAAGTTTGTTATGCCAGCATTAGTAGCATAATAATTTATCTGTATTGTTTTAATGTGATTGTGATGTATTGTAAATCATGTCTTTGTTCATGTTTATTTGTCGTCAGTCATAAAGCAATAGAGGAAATTTGAATTCAGATACAGAAAGAGCAGTTCCTTTGTTCACTTGGAGGTTGTCTGTAGTGACGAGGCTAAAACTGTCAGGTGGCGCTTACATGGGACCCATGTTATAAATTCTCACTTCTGACCACTAGATGGGAGAGAATGAACACAGTAAATACTAGACTACAACAGGGCCAAACTGAAAACCTGTCTAATGTTTAGTTAAATTCCTCAATGTTTAGAGTAAGAAATTGACAACACTTACATCCTAAATTTTATTTCCAAGTTATTTCCTTATGTTTGATGCATAGATTAGAATTCATTCATCAAAATAGATTTCAGTGTGACATGAAAACAAATTATTGTTTGGAATGGAGAATGGTGCATTGATTTTTTTTAAAACGTTGTCAGCTATATATCAGAGCTGTCTGTCTGTCACACAGAACTTGTCCAGGCGTCAAAGAGCCCTGCGCAAAGTTAAACTCAGGTCCATAACTATTAGTAGAAACAGGAAGGTTCACCGCTACACCAGAAGAGGACAGCATCCGTCTGTTAGATGATTTGGGGGAAACTGAAAATGAGATTCACTCTGTATAATGAACCGCAAAGTATGCATGGCGGGATTATTTCCTTTGGTTAGACAATCATGAAAGAGAGGTGTGTTTCAGAAAAGGTGGATTCTATGTGGCAACCCTTGTCTGTAAAGACTGGGGAAAACGGTAATGTAAGTTGTCTGATCCCTTAGTTTGTTTAGCTCCCGGGTATGGCAAAGCCCCTGCATCTAATATAATTTGCCACCAAAACTTAATTTATCACACCGACCAAATATTTAATATATTATTAGACATATCCCGCCAAACTATAGGCATTATGGAAGATTGCTCCTGAATGCGCCCGATGGGACATGTTTTAGGATGTGGCTTGCAAATATAGTTCTGTCCATTTACTATTACTAGTACTGGTCGTTACTATTGGTGGGCCATTCTAATAATTAAAAAAAAAAAATCGCAACCAAATTTGGACTGTCTTGGGCTGAGGTGCGGCGCGTGCCAACTGATACCCGCGAGTACGTATCACCAGAAACCTGTAAACGGTTATCTTCAAGTATGACTCTCGTTTCACCCGTTTTTCCCACGGGACGCGAACGCAGCACGATATTCGCGAGCTTTTGTGTGGCTGTGGCAGCTGCCTGTTCCTGTGTACGGGGAGGGGAGGGAGGAAGGGAGGGAGGAGGACAGGGCAGAACAGAGCTGGAGCCTTCAGCCATGTTAGTTTTCTCTACTGTGGACAAACGATGAGAGAGAAGAGCCATGGCCTTGTCACTGAGCGGAGACGACGAGGACTATGATTCAGAGTCTGAGCAGGTCAGAGCACACCGCCGTCTTTTACGTGTCCCCACTGCATGCTGTTACGCGTTCGTCAAAGTGTGCTGCGTAACACTGAGTCCTTTTTTTTCTGAGAAGAATGCTGGGGTTTTTCTCAGCCGCGTCTAGGTTAGGTCTTTTCCCTCTTCTGCCCTACATCTACCCCGGTTGAAAAGCGAAGGGTGTCTGTGGAAACCCTCTGGTACGGTATCCCGTTTATTTCAGCGAACAATATGACCTGTAATTGCTGCGCGTGTAGAATTGCTCATCGTGTGTGTGACTTTTATACACGCGCTGTCCTTTCCTTCACGGATATCAGGATCGTATAATCTATCACGTTAGCCAGCATTGACCCATTTTCAATGAGCACTTTTATAGCCGTCAGTGCAGTTTGACTCAGCAATGTTACAGATACGAATGCCTCTGGCCATAAACCCAAGTGCCCCAAGTATAAGGTTACACTCTTTCAGGTGGCTGTAAAGCACAAACCCCATATCTTGTTAGAAGGGTTGCTTTTCCTGTTTTTCATTTTCGCACACTTCTCAAACTTGCCCTACTCTGCGCCTTTAAGAGGGCTTTAGGCAATGTTGTTGAAGCAGGAACTGAGGAGGGGGATGGGGAGAGGGAACAATGAGGCGGCCCTACTTTGCTTGTTGGACCAGGGGTTCCAAAAACTGGGGTTCAGGGTCTGTGAGGGGGTCCCCCGGCTAAATGGGCACAAGTTTAACCTGAGTGTTGTTGCATTCACGTGGAAGTTTGCGCTAGGACAGAATGTACAAGGATGGCTGTGTTGATCTGAGGTCTCGCTCTGCCCACCTACAGCACTGACAGACACCAAAATCTTCCCAGCTGGGGGTCCCCCATCACAGACCCACATCTCTGGGTGTCTGGGATCTAAAGTGCATCTATATTGTGGGGGGGGGGCATAAAAAACTTTGGGCCCCCCTGTTAGACTGGTTTTATAAGCCGCTCTGCAAGTCTCCAACCCACTTGACCTGTATGCATAAAGAAATGAGTTTTGTTGATATGAGTCAGATTATAGCCTACGGTTGTGGAGTCTGCTCCTTGTGTTGAAACGGGGAGTGCACCCACAGCAACACCCAGTGATAGTCAATGTTCATCAATCGGGTTATTTATTTATTTATTTATTTATTTTGACACATTGATGGAGATGTCACATTTCCCCCCCGTTTTTGTGTGGTGTGGTGCGATGAGGGCCACTGTAGTTCAGCAGCAGATGACAAGCCCCGTGACTTCCTCCCCATTAAAATTCACACTGAAACTGAGTCAGAGGTCTGCCCTCAGTTATAGGCCATGTTTTGTTCATGGGCCTCAGCAAACCAATCCCAAATTCCTGACATATTACTCCACCAAGTTACAGTAAAAGCTAGTCAGCTGATCTTTGCTTGGTGGACCACCTGCATCAAGGCAGCATATTAAATGAACAACAACAGCAACAAACCCATGCTCTTCAGGGAATGAGAGATGTGAGAAATTAGAAACATTTATAGGAGTGTATTATAAGCCTCGACCCAAATTGAACTGATACTTAATTCAATCAGAGACTCTGCAAAACCTGATGACTAATATTAGAATAGTAGCAGTGTCAGACAATGTCAGGAAAAATATGACATAATCATACTAGGACATTGTGTGATGTTGACAGTGAAAGCCTCCTCAGCCCTTCCTCTCATGTTTCCCTCCCAGATTCCATGGCAGCCAGTCGGATTTCATGGAAAACTGTCAGGTTGATTTTGCCCTATCTCTGCTGAATGTTGCATCAGCAGCAGCAGGCGAAGCACAACCTATTATGGTAGAAGGGTGCAGAATTAGACGGGCTTGAAGATGATTGATGGTGAGACATCGGTAAAGATGATCAAAACTGCTCTCTCTCCAAATGCTTCATAATGAGAAACATAGGAAGACGCTAGGAAGACGGTATTCTGGTAAACATGAAGGAACATGTTGTGGTTTCAAGCTTTGTGCAAAAATTCCATTGCATTTATAGCATTAAGAGGTGTTTTGCTCTCATTAGAAATAAAAGTTCTCCATGTTTTTTTAAAAATTGAAGTCCATAATGAGATATACAAACATGCAGTAACAGTCCTACTGTGGCACAGCAGACTCAATGTCATCTTGGCAGCAAAACAGTGTTTTGTCTTGTATTTCTATGCGCTGTAAGGATTGGCTTTTGCACCTGCAGCCAGTTCTCTGAAATGTAACGCC
The DNA here is from genome assembly GCA_034670385.1 of Hoplostethus mediterraneus. Lineage (NCBI taxonomy): Eukaryota > Metazoa > Chordata > Actinopteri > Trachichthyiformes > Trachichthyidae > Hoplostethus > Hoplostethus mediterraneus. Next base: position 1,780,687 of record JAXDDW010000002.1, read on the forward strand.
TTTAAGCGTATTGTAGACAAAATAAATTCTGCTTCTTAATGTAATTTCTCATTGAGCTTATTAATTACCTCGAACTTCCAGTATTGGAGTGGGATGTATAAAGTCGTAGACGTCACAGCTGAGGAGCAAAATCTGGACAACAATTTGTTAAATGTGTAATTTAACAGACTCAGGAGTTTGTCTCGTCTGTTCAGGTCCTGTATCTGTATTTTCATTTGGCCTGGAAGGTCCTGTAGTATTTCCATGTTGTTTTCTTAAACAGGACCTGTCTACAGTGGTTTTGCATAGCCATTCACTTGGAATGCCATTTAACAAATTGTTAATAGAGCTTTATAGTTATGAAATATGTGAACATTTTTGGTTGCTCATGAGTTATATTATTTATTACAGTGGACTGTCTGCATGGTCTGTCTGTTCTCTGAGATAGAATCAAAGTAAATAAAATAATGAAAATGTTCACAGCTTCACGTTCGGTAGGCTTATTCTTTCCCATCTTTTCCATTCCCCTTCTTCAAACAGTCACCACAAGCAAGGCAAATGTGTTGCCAAGGTAACCTTCCTTTCTGCAGCAGGAATCACAGTAATGGCTTATGATATGTCTTAATTTCCATGGCTTTGTTTGTCAGTCCTTGCATGGCAGCAGTGAAGGGACTTGAAATAAATTTGAAAAATACATTTAGGTGGCGTCTGTGATTATATTACCATTGATCCAAAGTTGATTGGTGTGCGGGTGAGGAAGACGTCCCGGTGGCAGTGAAGGTTTACTTTCAGGAGCAATATGTCTAAGGAGCTGTGATTTTTGCCTTGGTATGAATGGTTTTAGATTACTTTAATCACCGTGTTACAAACTAGGCAGTTTGGATTAAGTTTCTTTCCTTATCCCTCCGAGGCACACATACAGGACATGGATGCATTTCACCACAGAGGTACAACACCCTTGTGGCAGGTAGGGGGGGGGGGGGGGGACCGTTTGATAGTGATGGCTCCATTTGTTATAGCAGACCTGTTCCCTTCCAGTGACAGGATGGTCTCTACCTACCCTTCCAAATCACCTTCCTGTTCTGCATTGCTTTACCAAAGCCCACTCATTTTCTCCTCTGCAGCAGCGGGCAGCCAACCGGCCAAAGCCCAAGATGGGGATGACGGCGGCTGTCAAGCTGCCGTCCAACCGCAGCTCATCCGGCGCCAGGCGTAGGAGGACGCGCTGCAGAAAGTGCGAGGCGTGCCTTCGGACGGAGTGCGGCGAGTGTCACTTCTGCAAGGACATGAAGAAGTTTGGAGGGCCGGGGCGCATGAAGCAGTCTTGCATCATGAGGCAGTGCATCGCGGTGAGTCAGCTAGGGGAGAGTTTTAGAGATTACTAATGTTCATGAGGTTTAACAGAGTTCAGTTATTGTCCTGAACCAAAAACATTTGTCATCCAAACAGGATTAAAGTATTAAGTTGTAGACAACTCAAAAGAACAGGAGCTTCCAGCATACTCGGTGTACTGCTGAGTATCCTGGTGCTCTGTTACAATTTCTCTTAGGAAAAGAGAAACCTGACTCACTTATGACTCACTCATTTATGTGATGTGTCAATTTACATTGTTATGTCCTGCTTACATATGTGTATTTGATCCTTGTAGCCAGTTCTGCCTCACACAGCGGTGTGTGTGGTGTGTAAGGAGGCAGGGAAGGAGGACACACTCGAGGAAGAGGAGGACAAGTTCAACTTCATGCTAATGGAGTGCTCCATTTGCAATGAAATCGTCCATCCCCACTGCCTTAAGGTAAGGAGGGTCCGAGCTACAAGCCCTTCGCTTGGTGACTCGTGTGTTGCAGCGTTGTGCCAGGAATGCCAGGTCTTTTTAACTTCTACTCAATGTGGATGAGTCAGAGCGTTGGACTGTCTTCAAGAAAGGCAATTTGATGAGGCACTGGTGTTGACTTCCTGTTTATATAACACTGAACCGACTCCTCACTCTCCCGTCATTCAGAATTTGTTCTGTGTAACTCCATGGGTTGAGCACCAACACTACACGGATCGACTCCCACCGGGACCACACACGCTTAAGAATATATGCACTCGGGACACATCCATTAAAAAAGCAAATGTTGAATGACTCGTGTTGCCTAGGAAGCATGTGCACCTGTGAAATGATAGGATGCTAGGTGGGCCTTAGTCGTGCTAAAGGAATTTCACGAGCTAAATGCAAAGCAAAATGTAAAGCAGCACATGTCCTCTTAGCAACCACTCTGCCAAATACACAGCAAGTCACTGCTAGCACAGGGTTGGTCAAACCAGTTTCTTAGACATGCACTGTCTCGACGGCTTAGCTATATTACATTCTCTGGGTTTTTCTTTTCTTTTATAGCAGCAGTATTAGAAGTGCATACTGAAGGACTTGGATGCAATTCCGAGTGGGTCTTTAATTCAACTTCCCTTTTCTACTTGCATGAAGCAAGAGTCTGCACGTTAAGAGTAGTTGAGGTTTAACTGTGTTAAACTGCCGAACAGACGCGCGTCACAACAGTCACTTTCATTTCCCTTTTCATGGTCGCCTGTGGTAAAGATACTGTACATACGACTCCTTTTTATTCCATTTTTTTCTGAACTCGGTCTCATTTTCTTGCTGATTTGTCAGGTGAACGATGCCTCGGGGGTGGTGAATGATGAGCTCCCCAACTGTTGGGAATGTCCTAAGTGCAACCATGCTGGGAAAACAGGAAAAGTGAGTACCAATAGAAGTGTGTGAGTCGTATGATTTAGATTATGTAACTTAATAAATATGTGTTGCGTCATATGCATATCTCGGTGTAACGTTTACTCTGAAAATGCACCGGGAGGTTTGTTGGTCTCATATTGGATTTGCTAAGATTGAGGAAACATTTTGGAAGGACAAATGCATATCTGCCATTTTTCCCAGGGTATTTTCAGCGCATTTCATCAAACGATTTGTCAGCCTGCCACTTCCTGTTTACTTTCTAGTTTGTGAATCACATGATGCTGTACTCCGGTGCCTGTTAGAAAGGCAGGAAACTATTTACTACACCGCAGTGTGTCGGGCACACAGGCACTGCGTTCGTGTTTAGTTTAGCTTAGGTGCCCCTGTAGCCAAGTTGGCTTACCCAGTGGTCATAGGCTAAAGGTATAAAGATGTCTTGCGCTATTTTTGTCCCTTTTGGTATGTAAGCAAAAGAGAGGTCCAGGGTTCAAGTATGCCTCCAACCTCCCTGGCTCCCTGCTGAGGGAACAGAAGCCAGTGAAGGAGGAGGGCGACTTTCCGTCTACGGCCAAGAGGAGACCCGACCGGGAGGAGACGCCCAGGTACAGACCCGAGGACTCCCTCCACCGACAGCCGCCGCTGCTCTCCCCCAGCAGCCTGCCCAGGCCGAGGCCCGAGGACAAACTGAGGAAGAAGAGGAAGCTCTTTGACGATGACGAGGAAGAGGATTTCGCCGTGAGGAAGAAGGTACGTGTTACTCCTGCTGCTATCTTTTTTACACTTTGGCACAACACCATGCTGTAGGTAATATAGCTGGGGAATCGTCACGCTCTCATACCATCTTGTCCCACAGGAAAAGTCGGACGATCCTTTCTTTCCCAAACTCCTGCACCAAATCAAGACGGAAGAGGAGGACGAAGAGGAGGAGGACGAGTATGAAGAGGAACGGGAGTCTCACTTCCGGAGTATTGTAGAGAGGAGAGCGCGCTTGGGAGAGGCCGAGGAAGAGGCCGACGACAAGGACCCCAGGAACGAACTTTTAAGTCCCGCCATCAAGACGCCCGTTGCGGACAGCGACCAGTCTCACTGCAGCTCTCCGCAGGCTGGTCCCAGCAGCGAGGGCGGGAGCGAGACCCAGGAGAAAGGGCTGCGTCCCAAAGCTCGCCGCAAGCGCCGCTTACCCAACCGGGAGCTGAGCAGGGAGCTGAGCAAAGCACTGAACCAGGAGATCCAGAAGACGGAGGACTGCCTGGCCAACGAGAACCGCCAACCCCTCAAGGTGGAGCCGGAGAGCGAGAACGAGGAGCCCAAGAGGTCGTTCCGCAACGGCGGCGAACTGGGGGATCCGAGGCCCCACCTCAGGACCAAAGAAATGAACGGGACCCCCTGGGAACTGCGCCACTTCTACCCGAGTCAGATCACCCCGCTGGGCTTCAACAGGAGCACCCCGACCACCCGGACGGTGCCCCCGCGCTCCCCGCCGAAGTGCGTCCAAATGGAGCGCCACGTCATCCGGCCCCCTCCGATAAGCCCTCCGCCCGACAGACTGCCTCTCAGAGACGGGAAAACCCACACGATGCAGCGCGAGGTCTGGATGAAGATCTTTGGCTACCTCACGCACAAGGAGCTGTGCGTCTGCATGAGAGTGTGCAAGACTTGGAACAGATGGTAAACGCACAGTACACAAGTACAGTAGTTTGTTGTAGCGTTTTGTGAACATCAGACAAAAAACCCACATCAATGTAAAGCGGTAGTAATACACAATACAGCGTAGAAGAATAAGGCTGACACTAACACACTAATAACACACATGACAAACTCTGGCAAGTGTCGGTGTGCAGCTGACCTTGTCTGTCTGTTTGGTGGCCAGGTGCTGTGATAAGAGACTTTGGACAAAGATTGACCTGAACCGCTGCACTTCCATCACCCCTCTCATGCTCAGTGGCATTATCCGCCGACAGCCGCTCTCTCTGGACCTCAGCTGGACCAACATCTCCAAGAAACAACTCAGCTGGCTCATTAACAGACTGCCAGGTATGTGTCCAGGCGCCCGACTAGGAGGTTTTTCTGTAGGCGCTGTGGCAGCAATGAAACCTTTTTTTTTTGTTTTTTTTTTCCTACTGAGCTATTCAGCAGAAATGTCTCTCTATGTATACCAGAGTCTTCAGAGTGCTGTTTTGGATTTCAGGTCTGCGAGTGTTGAAGCTGTCGGGGTGTTCCTGGGTGGCTGTATCTGCCCTGTGCACCTCTAGCTGTCCTCTGCTACGGAGTCTGGATGTCCAATGGGTGGAGGGACTCAAAGACACCCAGATGAGGGACCTCCTCTCGCCCCCTACAGACAACAGACCAGGTACAATGGGTGGAGCACGGGACTGACACTGCCAGGCTTCAGGGTTTGATTCCCACCAATGCTAGAAATGTATAAACGCATTGTACTGCAAGTCAGTTTGGCTGGTGACCACAGAACATTGGGATTAGACTTTTATAGTAAAACGTTCTTGTATAAACCTTCTTGAATCGACTCACTTGAAAGGTGCAGTCTCCACCTCTGTCTTGGCAACTCCTGAGTTAGGGGACCTCTCAAGCTCTCTTAAATAATTTAGGGGATGAGAGAATTCTGACGTAACACATTTATGCATCAGTTTGAGTCTTACTGCTAAAAGTAGGATTCAATTTGCATCAGCCCCAACCGGTATAATAAATATTCCAGATGGGGTTAATAGACGGTTAAGCAAGCGGATCGATTTAAGCGTTCATCACTGATGTGGTTGCAGAGGTTTTGAAATTGTTCTCCATCTGACCAACCTCAGGTCAGTTGGACAACCGCTGTAAGCTGCGGAACGTCATGGACCTGCGGCTGGCGGGGCTGGACATCACCGACACGTCGCTCCGCCTGATCAGTCGGCAGATGCCGTCGCTGTCCCGGCTGGACCTGAGCTACTGCAACCACATCAACGACCAGTCGGTCAACCTGCTGACAGCAGCAGGGACCACCACCAGGGACTCCCTCACAGAGATCAACCTGTCAGGTGAGACGCCTCAGCCCAGTTGGAAGGGGGGCGGGGGTTCTGTCAGACAGGTGAGGTGACACTAAGTGTGATGTGTCCAGTAGGGTAGTAGTGCCACTGCCTGGGACTAGTTCATGTATTGAGTGATTTTTTTTTTTAATGGACCAGGTAGTGGGTGTTACAACCTCAGTGAACCATGGCTCAAACATGAGGTCAGTGGCATATAAGTTTTGAGACCAAGTCATTATTTTTTCAGAAAGGTAGGGGAAAAACGGTCCAATGGAACAAAAGGACGGGGAAGCACCTGGACCAACCAGGCAGAGGGCTGTCAGACCCAGAGCTACCCAATATGTGAGGGTCAAATGAACCTCACCAAACAAAGCCATGAAAACAGGACAGCGGTGCAAAGGAACGACACAAAATAACCATAAAACACACAAAAAAATAACTCACTACTGAATATGAGAGACCTGGAGAGGGAAGAAGACAAAGTACAGGAGGAAAGGGAGGAGTGTGTAACGGGCAAATGTTGCATAGTCTTACTTCCTTCTGTACTCATTGTGTGATACACGTAAGACACATTTTTTATGTTATGTCACTGTGAAAGTAGTTCACTGTTACTAAGAACTTTACATTTGATCAAATTTGGTCGCCCGGAAAATCAAATGAAATGACAGTCAATATCCCACATCAACCGTTTCAATAATGGATTCTTGCTTCTCTGTTTCCCTTTAGTTTGTAACCGGGTCACAGACCATTCCCTTACTTTTTTCAAGCGCTGTGGAAGCATCTGTCAGATTGACCTGCGCTACTGCAAGCAGGTGAGCCGGATGGCCTGCGAAAGGTTCATTGCGGAGATGTCGGTCAGCGTGCAGTTCGGGTTGAAAGAAGACAAATTTCTCCAGAAGATCAGCTAGTTCCCAAAAGGACAAAATATCACAAACTACCTTTGCACTAAATGGAACAACACACATAATTTTTTTTAACCGCTCCTGCGCTGAAGTCCCTGAATCAATGTCACATCACACAAATTGAAACGAGAGATTTCTGGACTCTTCTAGTAAAAAGGGGATGACGGACATTCACCGGACAGGAAGAGGACAAACGCATGCATGCATTTGTGTTAAGACTGTATGCTTTACAGAAACATATGTGCTTGTAATTGATTTTGTTGGGTTGTTAATTTTTATTCTTTAAATATTTTGAAAAAAAATATTTTTCTACCAGCATTTACAGTGTCTTTCACACCTGCAAATTTGTTGAGCTTTTCCCAAGATAAACGATGCAGCATGTGTTGGAGCTGAATATTGTCCTCCTTTTTTTTTTTCAGTTTGCCTTGATACAACTTTTGTCTGTCATGTGCCAAAATCTGTATTGGACATTAATGTAACTTCAGTTACAGCCAAAAAAAAACAAGTTATGTACAGTCATGGATATAAATGATCCTAAATACGTATTGAATATCTAGAATGTATTTCAAGAATGATAAAAGAAAACAGAGTAAAATAAATATCCTCACTTACACCCTCTTCATTTGTCTTCAGTTAGCGTACACCTTTGTGTGCCATGGCGAGTGGTGGTGTGTGTTTGAGAAATCTATCAACTCCAACATTAATTTATTCATTTTTGTATTTATTCATTTTAGTAACTCCTATTTGACACAGGTGTCTCACAGAGCTGGGTCAAATAATGTTTGCAAATATTTTTTATCTGGTTTGTTTTGGACTGCATGGGTACCAGGCGGGTGGGGTTTGCCACACAGAACAAGTCAGAAAGTCCATCAGTCAAGTATCTTAAAGTCGATTAAGTAGATGTCTGTGACCGACACTGAATTTTCCTGATGCAGTGAACCCCACCTGTCCGGTTCTCCATGCAGGTTTAAACTTGTGCTAAGAACTTTGCAAATAACCTGTTTGCTTCCGTTTCAATATTGCCATAATAGGTGTCACTTGTGTGTATTTTAGCCCTTTTGGGATGTGCTGTGCTGTAATAGATCTGCTATCACCTCAGGTGAATGTGATAATGTTTATATTTGTAAATCTAAAGACCAAGTTCTGATATCCTGTCATTAAAAGTATTTCATTTGTACCATCGAGTATTTTATGAGGATTTTGATCATTTGAGCATCATTGTGATGGACTTTGTTTTACGGTTTGTCTTACCAGCAGGGAAAATGTATCAATGTCTTGTGGAAACTAGGTTTCTGTGGTATAAGTACTACTCTTACCCCTAGATAATACTGACGATGCTTATGAACAAGTATGCAAAAACGTATATGACTGATTAAAATCTTTAATTACCAAAATAAAAAGTTCAACATTCCCAAATACAAAGACCAGACCTCGCACACAATTACATCCTTTCTGAAGGAAAAGTGCAACCTGCTCAGCTACCGTTGTTGATTGCATGGGACATCTTTTCTCTAATAGCAGCAATGTTGAGTTTGTGTGAGTACAGTACAAAGCTGGGTATTTTTAAATGAGCAAGACAGGGGAAAGAAAACCAGGAAATTGGATCAGGTTGGTAGGGAGGGTGAGGGTGGGGGATAACGTTTCAAATCCTGCGCCACAGGCATATGTTGTCATGCTCTGGTTCTCCCAAGAGGGACACACACTTCAAGCAAATCTATGCAGATATAACACATTTCAAACCACTTGACAGTAAAACATAACTTCAGTAATAAACTAACCCAATCCCAGGGACATTTCAATAATCTGATATTACATAATTCAAATAAAATGGAAAAAAATATAGATATGTACATCTCAGTGATATGGATCAATATATGCAACTGTACAGCAAGTCACTTTTTCTATATACTTTATATACCACAGGTGTCAGTAAACTTGTAGCTATATCTTTGAATAGTTAGTTTGATACTTTACAACTACATAAAATAAATCAACTGAAAGCGTTAAGACACTTCATCCCACTCCTGACAATACACAACAACCAAAAGGAACACGTTCAGAAAGAAAAACAAAATCACATCCACAGTTAAGTTGGAAAACAGGGAAGATGATCGAATGAGTTAGCACCGGTTTTCTTTTCTTTTTTTTGTCTCAACAATCGAACGCCGAGACGGGACAGAGGTGACAGAAGAGATATTGCTATAATGAGACATTTCATGACCACCTACCATTCATCTGTGTAATGTAGTACCTGATCAGCATGGGCTAGAGGTGGACTGATAAACTAGGGTTGACTAGAGCGGTTCTAAACAATCGTCATCAGTGGATATGAGCTCCGATGACACGGCACCTACTTCATCGTAGATCATCCTTGTCTTCGATGAAAACGGCAGAGCACCTGCTCATTCGTGGGCTAAATAACACAATATAATGTAAGCCTATGACTGGGAAAAGAAAAGGACAATTATTTTCAATTGGCTTTTTTTTCCTCTCCCCTAAGTAATGACTGTGGCCTTCAGAGATCCATCGTCGCTCGGACAGGTCTTCATGAATTAGGAGGCATGCTACTTCAGACACTATTACTGCTCATAGTTTGCAGTGGTGCATTAACACACAGTGTGTACAATTTCAAAGTGCTTTCTGGTATGACATGCTAAACAATCAACAGCCACAAACTGGCCCACGCAGGGGTTAAAAGGGTGAGAAGCACGTGGGCGTAACCCATTATTTGGCACCTAGTTCACACACACCAACTCTTCCGCGGTTTCCGTCCACTGCTTTACTAAGATATGTAGTCAGTTGCAGCAAGTGTAAAGAGAAGTGCTCTGCTGAGTATTCGCAGTCGAATGCTAGCTACAATTTATAGGCAGATCCGAGGGTGAGACGGCGTGTTAGACGGGGATTGCACGTGGCCGAATACCACACATTCTTCTTTACACCGAACATTTGTAAGAAAAGCATAACAGACATTTAGGAATGAACACAGATTACAGATATGTTTAGTTGAGGAATGACTCAGGAGGGTAGGGGGCCTACACTCCATTGGTCACACTGGAGAGTCAAATTCATAGCAAAACAAAAAACACATTTATCGTAATATTTGAATGTGCAAATCATGTGTTAGTTTGGGGAATACAAACATAGACCACCCACAGAAAAAGTATTTTGGGGACTCTAAGGTTATGAGCTGCATGGTTGACTTAAGACAGTCTTGAGTCTGGTCATTAGGTGCATTAGGACTTGAAGACGTGCACGGCCCTCACGACGTACTGCCTGCAGATCGGGCACTCGCTCATCCTCTTGCCGCACTTGGTGCAGGTGACCATGTGACCGCACTCCAGAAGGACGCAGTCGATCACGGCGTCCATGCAGATCCTGCAGAGGTTGTCGTCGTGGTTCGTCAGCGGACCCCTCTCGCTGTCTGCGCGGGAGCGGGAAGACACAGAGGGATCTGACCGGGACGCTTAGGAACACCGCACAAGGCACGGCGCGAAGCAAAACAAAAGCCGCGAGGTCGTGAGGTCAGGGAACGGGAGGAGGAGCAAGGGGGGTTTGCGCAACATTCAGCTACATCACTAAAACATCTCATCTTATCCGGAGTGCTACCAACTCCTGAGAAATGTCAACGTCTGATTATAGTTTTGTGACAAGGCGTTTCCATGACAACCAGGCAATTTTTTTTATCACTGGCAGGCGTGAAATGAAATGGCCAACATATGAAATAACAAATGGGAAGTGGAAATGGATCATGAACGAATCAACTCTGATCTTCAATAAAAACAGCCAGAATCTCTCCTGGTTTCCTGATATGAATGCCAATCCAACAGCAGTGCAGTACTGCACATACCAGGAGACAGTCTGCTCACTTATTACGTGTATATTAAAAGATGAAATCACCGACACAGAATAAACAAAACAACAGGAAGAGGGCGGGATCACAGATGGGAGCATTCAGGACTGGATCACAGTGGGTACGGAGGCTGCGGCAGGCAGAGGGGATGGGGTGACACCTTGACAATGGGAGGGGCAAGTCACAGATGGTACGCACAACTAGGGCAACTGGTGGCAAGGAATTCATTCAAGCCTTACCTCCAATGGCACCGTTGCAGATAGGAGGGGGAAAGGCCACCACTTTTGTGGGGGGGGGGAGTAAAGCAAGAGACATTTAATCATGAACTCTGAATAGAAGGAGAGAATTCATTTGAAAGGACCCCGTTCATGATCAGATGGGGTCAGTGCAGGTATTGCATATCCTGTTACGTACATAATAATGTCAGGAGACGCAGCGGTCTAAGGTTATAAAACTGGATGTGCTACCCAATCCTGATTCCTAGACACACTGCGCGCGCGCACACACACACACACACACACACACACACACACACACACACACACACAGAAGGGGCGATCTCTTACCTGCAGTTATAGCAGTGCTCACGTTTTCCACTGAAACAAACCAGAAATATTTGATTATTGAAAGCACTTAAAATGCCTGCAGATTTAGTGGCTTTTAGTTAAAGGGTGTGTTGCTTTTTCTCTAGAAGATCTAAGACTTTTTATGACTAACCGCTTGGTAGCAGTTTCACCTCTGAGCATTAAGTATTTAGTGTGTACATTGCTGTTGAGGGGGACGCAGGGCTACGAGATGAAAAGCCTTTAAACATTTCCGCAGCATTAATACCCACATGATTTCCTGTTCTCCTCTGATTCTCTGTACAGTCTGTTAACACGCTCCACCAGCTCCCACTTCTCACAGCACCCTGAATAGTTGACAAAGTTCCTGGCCAGGATCTCCTTCAGCTGCCTCACAGACAGGCCCTCGATGTCCCTCAGGCTGGAGATGTCCGAGAGGGAGGCTCTGGCCCGCCGTCGCGTCTGAGGGCTCACCTGAGGGAGCAGGAATCAAGGAATAGCGTTGGGCAATTGGATGGTTTAAAAGTGTAGTGCAAGACACAAAAATGGGGAGGCACACGCAAGGACAAAATTATGCTCAAGTTGATTTAAAATTTATGTAGAGCCGGCACAGACGGTAGCGTAAACACAGCCGACATTTCAGAAAGCCTTCCTCGGGCTGTGCTGGTTTTCCTCTGCTTCTGCTTCCTATTGGACTGGATACTTGTTCAGGGTTTTATTTGACTATCATTTAAAATGTTGAAATGCTCCTTTCTTGCGCATTTAAAAGCTATGTTTCAATTCAAGTCATCATGGCTGCAGCATGCACGTTGTGTTTGTCTGTCTGTCTTGTCTATAACCACCCTCGCCCCCCCATTTATTGCATATCATAGTGTCTTTTATTTCTTTTGTCTAGCTGTGTGTAAAGCACTTTATAACTAATTTGAAAGTTTCAAAGTTTCTTTAAGTTTGTTAGACTATTGAGTGGTGCGATTTCCATATTGCAAGAGGCTGCAATCTTTCCAACAGGGAGAAAGGTGTTTCAGACGGCTGCTTAATGACGATTTCTGGCCAACAAATTACACTGCACAGAGAAATTTTCATCAGATTCAAACCCGGCAAACCTAATCATTAGCATTTCATTTTCAACCCCCATATTGCTTTTTTTTTTTTTTTCTCCCAAGTGCTGGAACACAAAATAGTATGTACAAAAAGCTGTGTCAACAAGTATTGCCATTCATAATGCCATAGCAATAAACAGCAAAACAATTACAATATGATATTTCTCAGTATTGCGTAATCCCACATACTACGGATATTATTTTAATAAAGATCAGATCAAGACACAAATATCAATACTATCCCATCCACACTGGGAGAAAGACATTCAGACTAAGGTAGAAATGAATGAGAATTTTTGAAGAGTGATGAAGAGATTTTGTGAAGACACTGTTTAGCAGGTAATCTAAGACATAGATCACCTCAGGAGTGTGTTCACTGGGGTCCAAGTTGAGGAGGGACACCGACGTGGCGTCACCTATATCCTGCAAAAGCAAAAACAAACATTACGGTGCAACAACGTGAAAAGAACACCGCTCCCTTGGCCAAGACAAGCCAGTTAACTGAGGATTAGGATTAGTCACCCTTCAGCTAGGCCATTGATACCTTGGGAACAACAATGCTTCTTACCTTCCCATCATAGAAAAGCTTACTGCTCCCTAAGTGGGACAAGTACAAGTATTTATAGTGGATCTTGGCTGCTTAGAGTTGCGCTACCTTTTCAGTGCCACTTCCAGTGCTTCTTACACTCCGTCTCTTTCCCTCTTTTTCCCACGAGTTGCCTCACTGCTTTCTAGACTGCCAACCACTTACTTTTCAGCTTGTTGACAATTTGTATTAAAGTTGGACAGTCAACCTCACTTACTACATGGTAAATCATCCATCTCTGGTGATATATTATGTGCAGTGTTTCACACAGATGTATTTGTGGCAGCCCGCGACAATATCAGACTTATGAGGAAATAGATTCCCTTAACTGATGAAATGACATATGGGTGTCTGGTGTTTAGTACCCACTGTACCTGGTTGGTATCAGAGCTATCACTTCTGCTGAGCGGTTCCTCCTGAGAGGCAGCAAGAGCGGACAGCTCTGAGGCAGACTGGGTGGCAGAAGGGGGCGGCATGTAGAGGGAGCGGGAGTTGATGCTGGCCGTGTCGGGGTCCTCTTCTTCCTCGGTGCCTTGGTGACAGAGCACCAGGTCCACCAGGTCTTCCTTCTCCCTGCAGGTATCGGTGGGGATGTTGCGCAGCAGCAGGTACTGGCGCAGGTCCTTGACCCGTAGACGCATGAGCTGTGGCCGCTGGAAGGCCGTTGCCTTCAGCAAGTGACATGTGGCACAAATGCGAAGATTCTCTTGTAGCACGGAGCACAGCGAACAGAAGCTCTTCTTACAGTCACAGCAAATATGCTATGGGAGAAATAGAGTGTGAAAGAGAAAGAAAAACACACGATGATGGGAACTGAGGCAATATGTGATTTAATAAAATTTCCACCATGTGTTATTGCCAAAAAATGCCATTAAAATTGGTCAAATTCTTCTATGTAGTCCTTTTGTAGTCTAAGGAGAAAATTGTGATGACAGAAAGCGGAGAAATGGCACCCAAACAAATCCTGGGGAGGCACATCAATGGCCTTAGACCGTTACTGCATTTTCAATCATCCACATCTGCTCTACCTCTCCAGACACAGAGGCAGGAGGCAGCTCATTTTTTTTAAGTGACAAACATCAAACGGTAATAAATGCAAGATATGGGATTAGATTCTCCATCGGCACAGTGAGCGCGTGAAGGTTCAGACAGCTGTAATGGAATGAGACCCTGTGACATATAAACATGAGCACTCCTTCCACCAGGATAATATTACAGAAATCAGTATGCTGTCCATCTGCCTCTGCAATCATCTAGAACAGCACCTTTTTCACCAGAAATAGTAGCCTCAGGGCGGAGGCTAAATTAATCTTCTTTTAGCCCATTTTCTTGCACAATCTGACATTGTTTTAACTCCTTGAAAACCAGTGGTCAATACTGCTCCAAAGTAGCCAGTACAAGCTGTAGCACCCTCGTGATGTAACTCGCCATATTTAGTGTCTCAATGGACACATCAGATTACACACAATGGCGTAACACAACAAGTGACTCTGAATAGCACAGTTATAATCTGAACATCCACCTTGGAATAATGAGTCACGTTCAGGATTGGTCAATAGCTTCGTCATCAAAGGCACAACGACCTTTGAAATGTGTTTTCGGCTTATCCATTAGGAATGTAAATTTTGACTTTGAATGTTAAAATGAAGTAACTGACAAAACGACTATCTTAAAAATGTGCTAAAAACATGTACATCCCAAGTAACAGATGACTCAATATTTTCCTCAGCAAAAACAGTGAATGTCAAATTTATATTGATGAGTTATGGAAATGAGTTTTGTTCTAGAAACTCCACATGCATATTACATTTAGTTATCCAATTAGTATTTGTTTTCAACAGTATCAGATAGCTATTAATTAACTAGCCATTTAACTATGTAACACATGCACTTTTTTCTTCTCATTCAGTCAGCAGACATGGTTGCCACAAAGCATGCAGGAACCAACCTTCCTTCTGAAGACTGAGAAGGCCTGGCCACAGGCCTTGCATACGAGGCTGGGACTCCCTGAGGTTGTGGGCGGGTATGTGGAGTATCCCGCACTGGGGGCAAATCGGAAGGGTCCAGCACCAGCTCCAAACCCTGGCTGCTGGCCTCTAACTGCCCCGGTGCCCATGACTTCATTCAGCAGACCACAGCATGAAGCCCACATGGAGGAGGCCCCTGCCTGACATTCACCAAACGTACACAGGATAATTTGTTGTCACAGTTATTATGTAATGAGCACTTATCTCAGAGTCAGCGACAACAACAATAATGTCTGCAGTGTCCAATCAGTGCAAGCTAAAATAACAACAGTCTTTAAGATATGGATAGGTGCTTTGATGCTGTGCAGACAGGTTATTTCACATCTAAGTTAATAGCGTCATCTAAAAATAGGGTGACCATGGTAACAGATAATCGTGTTCTTTCTATGGGAGACACATGACCTCATGTGGAAGCTGATTATGGCTGATGAAATTGAAAGCGTTTGCCCGTACATCAGGGTAGCACAATAAACCATGCAGACAGGCAGAGTAAGCATCCCAAAACCTCAAAACATTGGCACAACGGACGCAGACAGTGACATTTTCGTCCTGTGCTAACTACAGCTACGTTGTTAACCAGCTGACGTTATCGGGAAGAAAAATAACTTAACAAATCCCCAATGACAAGAGAAATGTACCCAATTCAGTACTGTCCCACACCTAAGGTTACTGCATATAACAGCAGTCAGAATTGCTACCTATACAACCGTTTATCTAACTAGCTTAGCTAGCTAATGTTGTCAAGGCTAACCAGAACGTCAGCTGCCCAATACAACAAAATGAAGCTTGGTCAGCTACGCTATCTAACGCTAGCTAGCTGGCGGAAGCAATAGGCTAAGCAGTGCTAAATTTGGAACAAAATTATAAAGAGACAACTGCACCTTCATTGCAACTCCGGCGTGTGTAATGTGAAAGAATAGATTGATAGTGTAATCATTGCAACGAGGAGGCTCGCTACTTTAGTTGAACTGCCTGGCTGTGTCTTCTTCCCTTCCTAACGAACGGGTGAGAGAAATGAGCGAGAGCTGCCGCTGGGTGAGTGTACAGTAGTGCTGCATTCAAGGCATATGGGAATAACCTTTATAACGACTGAGTTAATATATCATTTTCTACACTTGACTACAGTTATTTCCTTGTCATAGAAAAGTCATAATTGAGAAAGTTGGAGAAGATGGGATCCGTTACCAAACCACGAGTTCCAAAGTAATATGTACGACATGGAAGCTAAGGTGAATGGTATTTCCATATCCGATATCCGTATCTACCGTATTTTCCATATGACGTGAATGCAGCATGGCAGTGACCTGCGGTGATAAGTCAACCTATCATAACACAGAAACCGGTGCAGAGGATGCACAAACACATATCTGTCATCTTGACTTTAACTTGTCTCCACACCTAGCCCTATGTATTTGAGATTCATAACACCTTTTCAGTATATACTGTGTACATTTATGGAACATGACTGGCAGTTTTTTGTGACACAGAGAGTCATATTTTATTAAAGTGTGGTGAAAGTACACTACCAAATGAAAAGAAACCCCAGACATTTTTAATTTTCAACTACATTCTGCTTAGTCTATGGCACATCCCTTGCCCTTGGTAAACCCACCTAAACTCAGTTTATTCACCTTTTTAGGTTAATGTAAATCTTTATGAGCTTAATTCACAATATACATCATAGTACATAAGTTATGTGAGGATTGGGTGTTTTAACTACATGGGGCCTTTGCCAGTGTTTAGCTACAGTCTCTGTAACAGTATCCACAACCAGAGCTCTATCAATAATTTCTATCAACATGGCCTAGTTTCCAATACACTCAGTTTCCCCACATTTTCATTTGTGTGAATACCTTTTCAAGCTAATATAAATCTAATTTTGTTTCTAAACAGACATTATATAATCTTTTGTGCAATTCACAATGACAGAGTTGCTGCTCAGTAGTATACACAGCCAAAGTGTATATACTAATTTCCCTCAGGCAACCAGGTAGCAGGTCTACATTTGACTGTATTAATTAGAGGCACTTGCATATATTGTCATGCATATTGTCAATATTGTCATATTATAATGCATCAGGTAGCCTACTCAACACAATCTCACATATCAATTTCTATAGGCTGCTGTCGTTTCTTTAGATAAATACTCACATCAATGCCACTGGTTAGCTATGTTATATCTGTAGATAGTTCCCTGATTCCAGTCAGGTTGTTTATCATAGGGATAAATGTCCTGGGTGACAGGCTAGGAAAAGAGCATGAACAGTGAATATAGCTATCTATTTTGACAGACGGGACCAGTGAGATACTCAGATGGCACTCAGGGATATAATATGGCCTGCTTTAAACTGGGGATAATATGATTAACAATCTCTTATTGTATTTTGAAAATGGTCCAGCCTCTCAAATGTCTTCTAGTTTCGATTGTTTATACTGAACGCGTCACGGTGACGTATTTTTAAGGGGACAGAAGGAGGGCGGTTTGAAGCAAAGAGGCACATTTAGTTTAGTATTTTTAGTAAATATGCTTCAAATTATCCACGAATGACACGACCAAAGTGACCGATTGCTCTCAACAAGATATTTGTTTTGTAACTTGGCCAGTATCAGCTGTTGCATGCATAGCTAGCTTCCACACGGGACTTGATAAGTTACTGGTAGCTAGCTAGCTAGTCACCGCTGGTTGCCAGGTAGCAGCTAAGTATTTGACTGGTGACTGACTGCAAGGTTTCCTTTGGCTACATGGTCACTCGGTTTTGCACACAATTCTTTTTTTCTTCGCTACAACCTACCTACTATCTATAAACAATGGCGAGTGTGCACGAAAGTTTATATTTCAACCCGATGATGACGAACGGCGTAGTTCATGCTAACGTCTTCGGCATCAAAGACTGGGTGACGCCGTATAAAATCTCCGTCCTGGCCTTACTGTACGAGATGACCACGTCCAAGATCGCTCTGCCAGAAAGAAGGCGACTTAACAAGCTCATTCTGCCCTTACAGCAGGTCGGTTGCTTGCCCTGGTTATTTGCACTTAACGGTGTTCAAGTGGGTTATTCATCTTTTCATCTTTGTTTGTTTGATCTGGGGGTCGTCATTAGGGTCCAGACTTGACTCTTGGCCAGTTCCTTAAGACTGTGGAGGATTGTTGCCCTCAGACTGCGTATGCTGTCAAACTCAGGTATAAGTTTGAAACACGTTACTTTGGTTCATCGCTCAGTTCCACATTTGTACCCAGTCTGAATATAAAGTCAGTGAATTTCTGTCAACAGTGACTCCTGTAATTGTTGTTGAACATTTATATTATAGGAATTTATCTGACACTCTCCTTAAAATGGGTGTATCCTCCATTTGTAGCTGCAGAGGCTCATGTTTTTCTTTCTCTTCAAAGGCTGCGTGAAATGGCTGATAGAGAGCTGAAAGACATGGAGTACTTTTTTTCCACCCTTCCCACTCCTTTCACTGCTTTTGACTCTGAGGCTTATAAAACCAGTGTTGTTGGTGAGTACGCATCATCTGACAAGCCCTAACAGTCTTGGTTGAAAGAAAGTCCTCAGACATCACAGTGATTCTCATCGCTGTGTCCCACCCATGTGTTTAGGTCTTTTTATGAGACACATGCTCCTGGCCTACAACAAGCTGTCCTTCAGTCAGGTGTACAAACTGTACAAGTCCCTTCAACACTACTACCACAGTCACTTTGCCAAGCCTACTGACGGGCAGACGGGTTTGCCGGCGTTGGTTGCAGACGACTCGGACATGGACCTCACCAGCACCGAGGACACTGTAGGGGACAGAATGGACAAGGAGGAGCAGGACACCCCACTGCATGAGTCAGAGCTTCGGTTGGTGATGCTATTCTTGTATCATATCATTAATTATATATAGTGCATTTTATTGTCAAGGGACTTAAGCTCTTGGTTTTGAAACTCTGCTTTTTTTAGAAGTGACGACAGTCCAAGCAGAGGTCCCCTGTCACAAAAACAAGCAGAGTACTTTCTTGCAAGACAGGTGAGTGTGAACATCAAGGGTGAAACGAGTCTCATTATTGTGAGGGTAGCCTTGACTACACTGTCATTAAAAACATGTCCTTTTCCCAGGCATACCTTCTGAAGAACGACGAGAACAAAGCTCTGAAGCCCGCTGCTCTGCAGGATGAGCTCAACAACATGCTGAAGTTTAACCCAGATTTTGCTGAGGCGGTGAGGCTCCACTTACTAACTTACTTCACAATCATTTTTTTATGACTGTGCCCTTGATAGTGCAATTTCAGCTCTTTTGTGTTTTGCCTCCCCTCAGCATTACCTAAACTACCTGAACAGCATGCGGGTCCAGGACATCTTCATCTCCACCCACAGTCTGTTACATTATTTTGACCGCCTCATCCTGTCTGGCAGTGAGGGAAAGAGCAATGGTGATGAGGGCTATGGGCGGAGTCTCCGCTACGCTGCCCTCAACCTGGCAAGCCTGCACTGCCGCTTTGGCCACTAGTGAGTAATGGGGGTGGTGGAGTACTAGGTTTGTGGATAGGTGCTTACATCTGTATAAAACACGGCATATGTCAGCTATTTTTTATCTTCTTGCCCCTCAGTCAACAGGCTGACCTGGCACTACAAGAGGCTATCCGCATCGCCCAGGAGTCCAACGATCACGTGTGCTTGCAGCACTGCCTGGTATACGTTCTTTGTATTTGTGTTGATTGACTTAAGTGTTGGTACCATGATGGCTTGTTCATTATGTTTGAATGTAACTTGAGTCTGTCTCACTTTCTCTTTCGCTCTTCCTGTCTTGTCTGTGCCTCAGAGTTGGCTTTACACACTGGAACAGATGAAAGGGTCTGACAGCTCCATGTTAACTGAGGATTCAGTGAAAATGGCTGCCCATTTCTGCTTACCGGTGAGTGAAGCACAAACCTTTATGAGAGTGGCTGTGGCAGTTAATACAGCAATAATACCCGAGAGGGTTTCCTTTGCCGTCATTATGGTTACAATGGTGATGCATCAGGTGCAAGATGCAGCCGAGGACAGACAGCAGCACTTTAATACCCATAATCACAGTGAAGAACATCCTTAAATGTAATATGGCTTTTATATAACGGACACCGCCAAATGGTTTCTGACTGCAAAGTTGTCTTCAAACTAGTATTCATACATAACAGTATGAACCAGGAGCTATCAAGAAAGACTGCTAATTAGCTCCCTGGGTTACCACAGGAGTTGGCATGGCAACCCACAAAACTTGGCCACCACACCATGGTAGTAAACAGCGTAGTTGGAAGCTTCTCTGACCAATCAGATTGCTTGGCTGAAACCTTTGTAACATTTATCATAGGCGTCTGTAATCCGCCACACTTCTGTCTTCTCCAGTACTTGGCATCTCTGGGCATTCAGTCCTTGGTCCAGCAGGGGGCGATACAGGGTAAGACAGCCCATGAACTGATGGATGCACTGAAGGACACGGACATCCTGCACTGGAAGCACAGTCTGTCAGAGCTGATAGAGATCAGCCTGGCCCAGACTACGTCCATATGGAGGATGTACGGCAAGAGGTCAGGCTCCTCACCTTGCCACTCCGATACACACTTGTCACTGCGGTTCACTGTTGCAGACAGTAGAGCGCATGCCAACACAGCCTCTCTCACATTAGGTTAACGCCCGTAACATCAGTATGGATCTGTTGGAGTACTGACATGTATTGTCTGATGATGAGACAGCTTCACCCGAATTGCATATTTACTTTGAAGCCCTTAAATGTGTGTTCACATTTGTATCGTTTCTGAGAAAAATCAATATACCCAAAATTTAGATGGTAAAATAAATGACTCCTTTAAGAAGTGTTTGGATGACCATTATTGATCTTGTATGTATTGTTCTGTGTGTCACGCCACGTCTTGTGCAGCACCATGGCTCTGCAGCAGGCCCAGTTGCTCCTCAACATGAGCAGTCTGGAGCCAGTCAACTTCGGGGTCCAGCAGAATAACACGGAGGGCTTTGCCGTGGCTCTCTGCCACCTGGCCGAGCTGCACGCTGAGCAGGTAAGCGCGTTTGATTTGATCTCGTCTCGCTCTGGTTTCTGCCCCGCTGCTACATATCCATTCCGTCGGTCGGCCCGGCATTGCGGCAAAGTAATCCAAATTGATCACGTCTACTTTCCAGCTCCTGGGACCTTTTTTCCCCCATGTTGACCTGTGCTTCTGTTGCAGGGTCTGTACAGTGCTGTGGCAAAGATTCTCCAGCATCTGAAGGAACAGTTTCCTCCTCACACACAGCATGCCAAGGTGAGTTTCCTCAACCAAGATTATTTATTAGGGCGCAATATTGCTTTATTGGCTAAGAGAGAGAAGGGGGATGACGTGCAAGATATGATGCAGCACAGCTTGGATTCACAGCAGTGCTTAAAGTCTTAATGGTTTAGAATAAAAGGGAATTGGGAGGGATTGTTAAAACATCTGATGGTATTATTTGTTGGAATTTTTCTGTACATATTTCAGGTATGACACAAGGTAACTACTAAAGATACTTTCCCCCCCATTTTCCCACAAGAAAATAATTTTTGGGGCATTTATTAACGAGGTGAAAAAAAGAACATTTTCATTTCATCGTGACTTTAAATATGGCCGACGCCATAGTGCTCAGACCCAGGGGCTGAATATCAGATCCAAGAAGTAAATACTTGCGTCCTTCGGGGAGAAAGGTCTTCCCAAGTTGTCTTGTAGAGAACAAACTTATGAAAGCGAACACAGAGAAGCGTCCTGACAGTTTTGTGCTTGACCGTGTGCTTGACGTGGCGCACGCACGCACGCAAGCAAGTAACGCGCACAGCTGTTCGCTCCCCCATCTGTTTCAGCTCTGCGCTACAGGCTGTTTTGGCCGCGAGGCGTCGTTCTCGCAATGAATCTTGGGGCTTCCAGTTCTTTCTCATCAGCAAGTCGGCATCTGATGCATCCTCGGTTTGGCAAGCGAACTTGCAGGATATTTATCTGTCCTCGCGTTGTTTTGTTTCGGAACCGTACTTCAACCATCAGATGTTATGTCAGAGGCATCATGGATGACACAAGGACTCACAAGAACACATATTGATATTGTACATTCTTTTTTTGTATTTATTATTTTTCTTTTTTTATTAATTAATTTATTTTTTTATTTTTTTTAAATCTCTGAATCAGCTCTGGATGCTTTGTGACCTGGAAATCCAGTTTGAGAGGCACATGAATGATGGGAAATATCATTTGGCGGAGCCCCACGTCACCGCTATCTCTGCCTTAAACAAATCCGAGGGTCTCTACAGGTAAAGCCGCGGCAAAAATCGTCATCTCTCATTCCTGTCTCCTGTTTCCTCCGCAATGTGCTGTAGCTGTAACCGTGTGTTTGCTGACAGGGAAGCTCAGGTTCTGAAAGCGCTGAACCGGACGACGGAGGCGTACAGCATCTTGCAGAGGCTGCAGGTACACTGCGAGAGGACCAAATGCACAGAGATGATCATTAGGTAGGACAGCAGGCCACTGCTTGATAACCTTATTTACCCTGATTGCCTGTTTGCAGGGATGTAGTGGAGGGTGAACACATCTAAACTCAGTCCACCGTGTTTCCACCTGGCTTAGGCTGACATCAATCTCAATGATGTGAAATTCAGAGTCAATATCATATGAAAAATATTATTTTGCATCACTACCCATTTGTATATCTCTCATACAGGGTCATGCTTTCTACCGCTGAGCTCCACTGGGAGTCATCCGGCTTCTCCACCGCCCTTCCTCTCCTGCTGCAGGCCTTGGCTCTGGCTAGACAGCACCACTTACAGGCCCTCGCCTCAGAAGCCATCCTTCACCTGGCCTTCACTCAGGTCAGCCACTACAGGGGCCATTGACTAAAACAAGCACCGCCGCAGCTCCCTTGCACAGCACAGCACAGCACAGCGCAGTGATGTTTTCGCTCTTTTTTTTTTTCTGCAGCTGATGTTGGGGGTTCCTGAGCAGGCGCTGAGTGTCCTCCACGAAGCCATGGAGCCTATTCTGGCCCACGGGGCGGTCATGGACAAAGGCCGTGCCCTGCTGCTCACGGCCCGCTGTCAGATGGCTATGGCTGGGTCCAGGCCAAACGGACAAGGGCAAGCAGGTAACAGCCCCTGGCCCCTCGCCAAATCCCTATCTCGGTGTTCGTGGGTTGTGAATTTACTGTTTAAACACCGTGGCTTGTCGTCTCTCTCTTCAGCTTCGGCTTCGGCTTTGGCGATCCAGACGCTAGACGAGGCCGCCGCCTATTTCTCCATGTTGAACTGTAAGAAGCGGCTGCGCGACGTCCACTACCTGCAGGCTCAGCTCCATCGCTCACTGGGACAAACGGCCCAGTGCAACAAATGCGCCATGCTCTTTCGCCTGCTGGACCAGGAGCTGCAGTCCCCGGCGGCACCGGTCTCCATGCGGGTCTAACTGCTTCCCCGTCTTGCCTACAAACCAGAATCAGCCACTCGAAAGGACACAATTACTGCCTTGGACATAAAGACTGAAACCCGTATTACCTTATGATGAAAATCTACAATAAGGGATTTCCTTTGTTAAAAGTGAATCTGTAGAATAAATTGCCTTCTGATCTTTTTCATTGCAGTGCCTTTTCTGTCCTGGAACAGTTCCTCTTAATTAGAGTCGATTCCCTGCCTGATCACCACTAGATGGTGATGAAGATCTGGCCTCTTCTGTCAGCCCTACAGTATACTAATACTTAGAACCAGGAACCATTATTGAACTCTTGGCCTGCAATGCCAGGATACGTAAGATACATGTCAGTAATCACAAAAGATGTTGAATAGATCCTTTTGTCTCTGGTCTCTCGGGCAGGTACAGGATTTGAACGATGGTCTCTGTTGATAAGTGCAACAACAGGCTTGACGGCGTCAGCGTAGGTCCGAGGCTGTCGGACACGAATGTCAGCAGAACGGTGCGGTAGAACACGCTGAAAGTTTATCAGGAGCCCGATTTACCCCGCCGCGTCTTGACGAATGAGGGTAATATCACCGTTAGCCACAAGATGAATGTGTTTCAGTGAGTTGGATGATTTTTGTTCTGCCAGAAGAATACTGATGAAGGAGGAATCCATTTTGGCAGAGGAGGAACGTTCCCTGGAGTCATGATCACATTTATAATGTAATAGACCTGAGATGACACAACACCGCGTATCTGGATTCCGCTTGAGTGTGACAAGTCGTGCAAACTAGTTTGGGTGATAACGTTACAATTTGGTGGTCTGATGGGCCTCTAATAAATTACTTTCTAGAATAAATGACTTTTCTTTCCTAATGTCTTTGGTAGGATATTTTATTATTGGTTAATCTGATATGAGTATATGAATTATCAGTAAGCAGGATATCTAAATGAGTCATATGAACTTATGCAGGATAAACTAAAGCGGTCTTTCTCATGGCTTTTGTTGCTCATTGTGTGTTATCTTTATTACAGCAGGTACATCCATGCAGTTGCAGTTTTAGCTAACTAACTCTTAACAAGTCATTTACTCCAGTTGAGTCTCTGGATCTTAAAAAAAGTGAGGAAATATGCCAATGGATGAGTTCATTCAACTTGTTTCCCGTGCATTTCCTTTGAATCAAGTGTTTTGTGGACACTAGTGGAGTGCTCAGTCTTATTCTGCCCTACATCATGATATAGACACGTGGAATGAGTTTTTTTCTCTTGTTTTAAGAAAAATAATATTTTAACACAGACTAGGACGTTAAATGACAATGAAGCAGTTATAACTTGGTCAAAATGGATTTGTCTTTGTTCCTTGTCTAAGGTGCGTGGGGTGTCTGATGGGAACCTTCAGCGCCAGCTGACATGAACTTCCTTCATTCAGCCCTCTCAAAATTCCTGTCTGCCGAGTGTTTGGCTTCTTGTCGCTTTAGTGTATAAACAGATAGATCATACATAGCTCTGGGAAGCTTCCAATGTAAATAAGACACATTCACACGTAAGGGGGTAGGGGATGGGGCCAACTAGTAAGTATTTGCCGTGAGGAGAGTGGGTAGACTAAGTCTTTTCACGAGACACTAGATGGAGCATGCGCTTGTTAACAGACCAATGAGGTTGAACATATCCAAACAGCTTGGCAGTGACATAAGTAGTTTGTTTTTTTTTTTCTTATAATCAATGTCATTTTCCTTCTCAGTGGGATAGTCTCAGTTGACTTGTAGATGTGTATGAGATGAGATGTGAAATAAGTCGGTACAGAAATACCCAGAGGTTCCACGTGTAAAAAAATAACATCTTTGTTCAAAATGTTTAATAACAAGCATGGCAACAAGCATGGCGTAAGAACAATGCATGTTTAGAAAAATATATCTGCAAATGTATTTTCGGGAATACACTATACATTCACTTAACCTCTACTCGGTATTAAACACTTACAATTCAAAAGTGTCTTTCACAACACTCTGCATCACAAAAAAAAATAGAAGCCACGTCACCAGATCCAAAATGGACCCGAGCGACTGAGCACCTTATCAACAGAATCTGAGACATGGTCAGAGTTTCCATTAAATCTTTAAAAGGTTCATTTCGGGGATCAACTTTCATCGGGAGAGATATGTAGGCAGACATCTTGGTAGAGCAGGTAGACGACCTGAGGCAATCCTACTTTTGAATTCGTTCTTCGTTTTCTATGACCAGCTGGGGCGTTTGACATGTTTAAGGCATGAAACAAACCCCTTCAGACAAAATATCCAATCATTCATGTGGTTGACTAGATTTCTTTTCCCTCCTTTGGACAAAAACAAACTACACAGACAACCTACTACCACTCACATTCTTCCCTAAGACGTACTGATGAAACCTAAGAACAAGTATTTCCCATGAATTCGCCTATTTGATGGGGTAGTCTATCCATACAGCCTTGCTTAGTTGTTTATTTATCGGATGCTATGTCATAAACAAACTATGTTTAGTACATCGCAGAGGATTTGTCCCTACCAATTCAGTTTTGAGCCACTGCTTTATATATCCAAATGGTAACGGCTGATTCTCTTTCAAACATCATCTTCACCACTAATAACCAATAATGATGATCTCTCGTGCAATCTCCTTTCTTTTTTTCTTTTTTTTCAAAACACAAAAAATAAATAATGCCAAAGAAAAGCAGAAATGCTGAATATTGGTTTTGACTGAAAGAGGTATTGAAACGGAGTGAGTCATTTTCCCGTGTTTGAGTCAAACAAATGAAACTCAAAGAAAGAGAGGTGGCTGTGTCTCCATAGCTTAAACAGTGCTGGTGTCTCTCCTTGGCGGCGTCCGTTGCCAGACACGCCCTGCAGCTCTGTCCCGGTGTCTTTGAAGGAGACCGTCCAGGCGAAAGAGGAGCAGAAGGGCTGAAGGCGTCCTCAGTAGCCGGCTGGGTAGCCTCCTTTCCTGGGGTCCGACTCTGCACAGAGGCGCTCTCCCCGTCGCACCACCGCCTGGACCACTGAATCTGGAATCTGCAGCAGCTCTGTTATGTGGTTCTTCTGGGCCAGGCCGTCTAGGACACTCTGCCATGCCATCGTCATCATTATTATTGTCACCATTATCATCATCAACATCATACTCATCATCATCACACACACACACACACACACACACATATATATATATATATATATTAAGTCAGATTTTTACTGCCCTGTAGGAGAAAATGACCACAATATAGAGTATCAGCGTGGGTTGATAGGGTTGTTGATCAATACCAGTGACTCAACGATTACTCCAACAGGTGCTGAAATTTCTGACATTCAAAACTCACTTTCCGGCCCATACTGCGTTTTAGAACAAAAAATCCCTGCCCACTGGAATTCCAACACTCCCAATCCCAATTGTGTAGGAGGTCACCGATAGGGGTCGATAAAATTGATAAATTACTTACTGCCCCTTTAATTAATCATTGATTCGTCCAATATTCTGCATGAACACTGATCCAGATGCAGTTTTTCCAGCAGTATAAATCTCCGTGAGCATGCGTGACAAACCTTTTCAAAGCCCTGCTCCACTACCGTCATATTTGGGTTGAGTTGGTTGTGAACTCGAGGTTCTGTCACAGCTTTCTTGAGGTCGTAGTTGAAGAACAAGGAGTTCAGGATGACCTGTGTGCAGCAGAAACATACGAGACGTCCGGTATCAAAGAAGTGTGCCTGTGTGTCCGTAGCGTCAAGGTGCACGTGGCTGGATCGGACTTACTAAGGCAGTGGCTGTGGTGATCTTTGTTCCTCCAGACGCTCCCACCACCATTTTCACTCTGTTGTCTTTGTCGAAGATGATAGTAGGGCACATGGAAGAGAGTGGCCTCTTGCCTAAAACAGATTAACAGAATGCACCTATGGCTGTTTTATGAATGAATGAGTTATTTTTATAGTTATATATTATTTATTTTTTTTGTAGCATTTTAGCAATAATATTAAATCATTACTACATCAGTTTTGAGACCATGGCTGAAGACTGGCAGCCTCTCCCAGCCTATACACTGCACGGTACAAAACAGGAAGGGAGTGCTGTTCTTCCCAATGGCAGATGATCTTTGTGACAACAGGGTTTATGGGAAATGTGGTCTTAATTTTGAGAAACACTAGCAGCAGCAATACCACTGGCGTGACATAGAGGCAACCAGTCTTGACCATGGTCCCATTTGTTTACGGTAATTATAGCAAGGTATTACACTTAATATGCTACACGTAGCACCTTTAAAGTCGGGGTCATTTTGGTTGTTATGTCAGTATTGTGCTGCTCATGGTATTATGAACTTCCCTGTTGGGGATGTATGTATCAATGCACCCATCAGCCCACCCATCCATCCATCAACACAGACACGTGTCAAGATGTTCCCAACTGAGTATTTGATTAAGACATGAATCAATACAGCATGACAGTCCAATCCAGTCACACCTGGTTGGATGAAGTTGTTGGGCGAGGGAGGGATTCCAAACCCATTGGTCATGTGTGGGGAACTGAAGTCATCCATCTCGTCATTGAAGATGATACCGGTCTTTCGGGACATCACTTTGGAACCGAAGCTGAGAAATGGGAGTAGGTATCAGAGATGATTCATCTGGATTGGATGTAAAACGATTACCAGCAACATTGTGTTCGCTGGATAGTTAGGTAGTGTTTCACCACTGTCAGGTGACAACCTCCCATCTCCAGTTTTGGTCACTTTTGGTTTTGAAATTAAGGGTTACAAGATAATTCATGGCTGGAGCAAGTTTTTTTTTTTTTTCAGATTTTCTGAAAACGTGACTTTTTGGACATTAAAGTTGACAGTGGTTTGATGTATTACAGCTATTATGTTGGACATGCTCTGACAAAGGAATCTTACTACAGATTGATGGTGCTGGTGGCCGCCACAGCGCTTCCATCCTCGGCAATGACGGACAGGTGAGCCGTCCCGTGGTTGTCTGGGACAAAGTACTCAGGCTCATAATAGCTGTCTGGGTGGGTGGTGTCATCCGTAATCTTACTCCTGATGCCGTCAGCAAAGTAGTCTGAGGTCATGTTGTGGATGAGCTGGGGAGAACAAAACAATCAGTCACGGAAGAGGACAGTTTGCCTTGAAGATCTTCATGAGCAGCAAAGAACAGCAGAGCACGACGCTCCTCGGAGCCTGCCGTCGAGTCTGCTGTTCCACCCCCAAACCGCCCCTGTGGAGCTGCTCAGCTGCCAGCAGCACAACACTGTGGTTGTACTGTTCAGCACCCAGGTGTTCATGTGTGCAACTGAAGCAGAGTGATGCTGAGAATAAGCACAAACGCTCGTAGGTAAAGCTTTGAATTGATGAATTGAATTGAGGCTCTTAGTCTTACATCGGTAATATTGAGGTAGCGTGGGTCCCCGAGTCTGCTCCTCTTGGCATAAGCAAAGCGAAATGCCTCTACGATGCGATGGTATGTCAGGGTCTTTTTCTCTGCTGTAGAGACACTCGTGTCCGTGAAGTTGTACCCTGCAAAATACCCACATGAGATACGTCTGAACTCTATGAAGAATCACATTTTCTTGCACTCATCAGGTAATTACTACATTTCTCCATTACTGCGGTGGTCTATTCCAGAGTCTTCCAGTACAGTGGCAGGTTATTAAACTATTACAGGTACATTATCTCTCAAGTGAAATAACACAAAAGCCTGTTGTTCAATTTAGGTTTATCCTTGATTTGAAATAAACGATGCCACTTTGATTAAAAGCATGCCTAAAGATTCTCTGCCTGAACAGACGGTCTGTGGATGGAGGATTAACTTTGGCAAGCTTAGCAGAGTCGGGGGTTCTGTTTTGTGGTTCCAAAATAGGCGGCGGAGGAGCATCCCAGGAAGGACCTGGGGAAACCTGACATCCTTTCTTCTGCATGGCTGCACAAAAACTTGGCCGGGCTGCTCACCATCCACTATGTTGAGTATGAGTGCCAGCACTGGGCCGCTGGAGGGGGCGTCCGGGATATGCATGGTGTATTCCCCAACGTTCATTTTAAGGGGATTCTCATTCAGCACAGGCTGGTACTCTAATAAATCATCCAAGGTTATAATCCCACCTGGAAGGAACACAGAGGTGTAAGAATGAACCTAATAAGGTAAATAATGCTCACATTATCGATTGCCATGTGTTGTTTGTATAATGCCTTGCTTTGTGTTATGTGGTTCATAACTAACCATACAAATATACAGACAACAATGAACCGAAAAAAAAGAGACCTGCTGCCTGGATGTCTTCGACCATGATCTGTGCCATTGTCCCGTTATAAAAAACATCAGGCCCCTCTTCTGCTATTCTTTGGTATGTGTCGGCTAGTTTGGGAAATCTAACAATATCATTTTCCTTCAGGATGTTTTTTTGAGAATCACAAAACACTTCACTGGAACACAAGAACAAGAGAAGAAGAAAATGATTAATTCCACCAGTGTTTTCAGCCTGTGGAATATGAGGAGCAGGGGTAACTGAGGGTAATGCATTTGATGTAGGAATCACAAGGGGAATACGTGTGCGAGACATATAATTAGGGAACGCAGCAGTTAATTAGAAGTTATTTTTCACTGTGGCACTGAATGATGATCAGCAGTATATCCCCACATGAGCCTTATTCAATCATGATGCAATTTCACAATGCAGAAATAAAATGAAGTCTTTTTAACATTCAATTTGACACAATTACATAATATACATTCAATGATGCGTTTTCTTTCTGCAACGTTTTCTTCTCACCACATGTTGGTATCTCCTTGAATGGACTCCTTGCTCTTGAAGATGGCATGAGCCAAGGCTTTTCCTATAGGGAAGCCGTCGCGAGCCAAGGCGATGCTTGGCTCAAACAGTTCCTTCCATGGCAGCCGGCCATGTCTCTTGTGCGCCATCTCGTAGCCGCGGATCTCCCCGGGAATGGCTATGGACAATCCACCTGCCGAGCAGAAACACTGGTACCAATATTTGAATTTCACGAGCGCTTTCTGTTCCTTGTCAGACTCAAGCACTAGCATACTAAGAGGCACCACAAGAGAAGTGATCCATTTTTTATTGTACTCTGTATATCCAGCAGAGGGTATATGGAAAGAATATGTAAGGATGATGGAATATCCAAGAGGAGGCTGCTGGATGATTGCAAAGCCAGAATATACTATCCTCTCTAAATCCTTCTATAGCACTGATATCACAGCAGCTGCACAGTTATGTCAGATCTTTGGTGACTTTATCTCCCCTATGCCTGGGAAATGCCCCCATCACAGCGCAACCGGTCGGTACCTTTACGAGACAGTTGGGTGTTGTTGCCAAACATGTCTTCAGTGGCATTCATGGGCGCCGTCTCCCTCGCATCGATGGTTTCAACCTTCCCTGTTGAGCAGAAAATGAGGCCGGATCGGTGAGGGCTTTCGCTCGGTTCATTACGATGGCAAGTTCTAACAAGGGCACGCGCTCACCTGTGGAGGCGTTATAGATGACGAAGAAGAGCCCCCCGCCAATGCCCATGCTGTGAGCGTTCAGAAGACCAACACATAGGAGGGCGGCGATAGACGCATCCACAGCTGAACCATTCTTCTTCAGGATGTCCCTGAGAGCACAAACACACACTTAGAAACCGTTACAGAATGCGCACACACACAAGCATACACACAAACACACACAGCATGAACAATAGTATGTCACACCTAGAAGAGAACACAGTAAGGAGGTAGTGTTTGCATATCCAGAGTCCTGCTTAGGTTCTTGATACACACACACAAACAGCAAGTAGACATCTTTACACAGGAAAATGACTCAAAATGTGCAACCTACCTCCCCACTTCTGAACACTTTCCAGCATCAGCAGCCACAGCGGCCTTTGAGTAGGAATGGTCTACGGGGGCAGTCGTGCTCTTCTTCCCCAACCCCATAAACACCCCCAGAAACAGGCCCACTGCAGCCGCCAGTAGGACCACCAGCCCAGCAACCAGGGACTTCCTGACCATTTTCCTGCCCGAGAAATTGAACACAACTTATAGTCAGACAGTTGGCCTTATACTCACCACCTTCAGAAACAACTAGTTGTAGCTGAGTATTCTGCCTCCTCCCCTTTGAGACTATGATGACTCATCATCATTATCATCGTGGTCATCATCATCATTGTCATGTGAAGCATTACACAAATCAATATGCACACTAAGCAGGTCACTCTTTTTTCTCAAGAAAGAGTGTCAGCAGTAATAACATGGTGGTGGTTATGGCCAGCGTTGTGCGTCATCTATGGCTTTCAGCTGGATGTTAGTTCAGGTCTATGATGTGCTGCCTTGCTCATGTTCATGAGCAAAAGCTAAATGGAAGTTAAGCATATGCTTAATTTGTTTTATGTTTAATCACTCTAGAAATAACTGGAAATACCAAAAATCATCATGACAATTGGAATCTTTCTGATTACCATTATGAAGATTTCATTTCCAATACGCTGTACAATTCATGACTTGAACTTTATCATTTAATATCTCTAACATTTTTTTTTCTTTTCATTTATTAAACTTTATTTGACAAAGTAAGTCCCATTGTACGGAAGCGTATTGCATTCATTTGAAGAAAAAAAAAAATCCGGTTTTTCTGAGTAATTTATTTTTTGGTCTGTTTTTCTGAGTAATTATTTCTGGTTTTCTGAGTAATTTATTTTTTGGTCTGTTTTTCTGAGTAATTATTTCTGTTTTTCTGAGTAATTTATTTTTTGGTCTGTTTTTCGGAGTAATTATTTCTGTTTTTCTGAGTAATTTATTTTTTGGTTTGTTTTTCTGAGTAATTTTTTTTTCTGTTTTTCAGAGTAATTCTTTTTTATGGTTGGTCACAAGGGGTTGGTTTTATTCCGGTGCCTCATCTGCACACCGTGCGGATCCAATATTTTCAGCAGTCTCTTGATCGTCTCTTGAGTCACCACGTAGCCAGCCTGAATGCATTTCAAATGCATCATCTTATATCCATGGAGCATGCCATATCTGTCCAACTGATCCTGGATAAACATTGCTATGTCTAGCAGATCTGAATGGGCTTTCCTTCTGAACAGCCGCAAAGTCCTCAGGTGCCTGCGTAGAGTCGACAAACTAATGATAAACTCTGAAAAACAAACCAAAAAATAATTTTTCAAGTGAATGCAATACGCTTCCTACCATTGAGAGTCCCATTGAAAATCTCCTTTTTATAAAGGGAGACCTGGCCAAGATGGCAGCAGAAAGTAGACACACAGGACAGCACATAATAAAAACTAAAGATACAATATGACAAACATAACAAAGTATACAATACAACACAGTATAAAGTAGTTCACAGAAAAGAGATAAAAAGAAAGAGATATATATATATATAGGATGGCGATCAAGACTTTCTTTCCAATCTGTTTGAACTTTGAGGACAGTCAGAAAAACACATCCTGGAACCTCTGACTATACTGAGCTCCGCATTTGTGACTAACAAAGACACATATGAAGGAGACTTCTGCTTTCCCAGAATGTACTTATAAATACAGCATCCACCCTGCAGATGCATTTGTCAACCAATGACTCGATACTGTTACAAACAGGGATCAGCATAGACTGATAAACAGACAGGGCTTCAATATTTCATATTCATATTACTTCTTTCTCAAGCAATAAACAAAACCAAAAGACTACTGCCAAACAGGGCAGGCAAACTAAAACACTGAACTAGAACTAAGGGGAAAACACTAGAACAGAAAACACTAGGAGTCAATCCTACAACCAGTCAGAACCGAAACATGCACAAAGGTGTTGACCTGAAGTCCAGAATACCCTCTTGAGAGGGAGCGGCAAGGAATGGCGTGGTCTCTTGAGCATGGCAAGAAGAAGCATCAGCATAGACTGACAAACAGACAGGGCTTAAATAGGGCATGGGGACAATCAGTCAATGTATGTCAGCTATGCCAATGAACTCTACCTTCTCCTCAAGTCGGTTGTCACAGACACGTTACCTTCAATTCTTTAAATACAGTAATTGTCATATTTGTCAAACATTTTGAAAAAGTAGATTTCACTTTTCAAATGGTGAATATCTCATTTTGTAATAAAACTCTTGAGTTTGTCTTTCTAATCCTCTATAACCTTCCATTTCGTTCAGATATGCCTCTGGCAGGCTTGCCAAAGTGAAGGTGAGGGTGATCTGTTTACAGATGCAGGCAGCGTTCAGGCCTGACTCGGGGCTCTGTGATTGGCTCAGCCGGCAGCAGAGCCGTGCACAGTAGCGGTGTCACAGTCTATTTGGCTTATTCTGCAGGCATCCTCAGCCCGATTGAGATGCCTGAGCCTTCACCCAGCAGCAGAGCTCCAAGCTGGCAGCATTAGTGACAGGAGCTTCTCAGCAGCAAATACCCTTCTGTGTTACCTTAGCTAATCCACCATGCACTCCTGTTGCTGGGCCACACTGATAAAGCACTGTCGAAGGAGCCGGTGGGCTGCTGCTGCTCTGATTGTGTCTAAATCTAATCACTACTATCCTGTTCTGGATCTCCCAGGTTCAGAGCTCCCCCAAGGAGGGGAGTTAATTTAATGGACGGCGCTGATTTATAATAGCGGAAGAGGACAATTATGGATGTGTTTGTTGCACATCGCAACAGCCTCGCTTTGGCTTTTGTGCGTGTTTCACTGTCACTGGATGATGGTTATTTCATCGACTAACAGCTGGGAATTCATTCAACTTTTTATCCCTCACCTAGGGGCTTAGGTTTCACTTTGCTGGTGAGGAGATATACTTCTACCCTCCAATTGCTGTCACACAGGTCACCCACATCCCAATATCGAGGGAGACCTGTCTATGCCTATACCAGCAAATCAAATCATAGGCTGATCCTGTTCCTCGGTGAGAGGTGAACGCAGACTGCAGGACTGGTTATAGTAGAGAGATGGCCGCTATGAAAGAAGAGGTGATGTCATGTTTTGACCGGGTGACTGCAGTCCTTTAATGATTGGGCGCCATAAACATACTCTGTGTTTGACTTGTGTATGCTACAATTATGAGCTGGAAATTCAACCTCTCACTTGTCTGCTATATGGATGACACCCAGTTTTATTTTGTCTGCATGTTCCACCATACTCTGACCTCTAACCCTAACCCACCTGGTCCCGCTTACCTCATCCCTCATTTATCTTGGGGTGACATTCTGTGACCTCACTATTTCAAGCATTTCTGCCAAAACTAAATTGTACAGAAAGTAGGCCATCCAAGGAGCAATGCACATATGACACATTGTATTTGCAGGCAGACACAGTGTGACTCACCAGAGTTCACTGTCTCTGCAGATAAATGGGCTTCATGTTGAGATTTAATTTGAAAGGATAATCTGCACAATAAAGGTGGAAATTGTCAAATGATATCCAGTATTTCTTTACACACCCAGAATTGCATTGTTGGATGGATGGATGGATGGATGGATTGATTAATGGATGGACTAGAAACAGCACTATCAGACGCGTTGGATAAAATATCATATTTCAAAATACCGACTGTTTGTGCTAATGACAGATTTTCCATTTATGCAGAGCCTAATGAAAAGATAAAAGCAGAAAAAAGAAAAGAGCAATTCAGTTTGAAAGTCAATTTAGCGCATGTTGTGAAATTGACTTATCTGATCGACCATGCTCAGAATCAAACAGTTATAAGCGGTTATATCACAAATCGGTGACTTGAAGATGATATATGAATTTAAGGAGACCAGTCAATTACTTCATGGAAAAGCAGAGTAGGCCGGCCCAATTATTAGAAAGTAAGATCAACCAAAATATGAATCATTTTGTTTCCTACCGCCCTGCTCCACTGACCAGATAAACTGGAGTAATCTAGCCCGAACATAAGGACAATCATTAACCTACATCCTACAATGTCTTTAACCCCACAATGACAGGGACTCCCAGACTTTTTCCAGTCAAAGAAAAACAGATACACATTACCCATCACATATCCCCATTTGATACAAGTTCATCCCAAGGAACCCCTGAGAAGTTTATTGATGTGAGATATATCTTACTTTCTCACCATGCTAACCTCTAGTGAATTAAATAACAGTGAAATTAAACTGTTTATTTTAGGGAACCCAGGAACCCCAGTCAAGGACCCCTGAGGGTCCCCGGACCTTTGGGAACCACTGTAACCTGTACTGGCCAAAAAGCTGCCAAAAGAAAAATATTTATTTATATAAGGCCAATGACAAAGCACATGCTTATTTATTGGAGAGCAAGATCCATCAAACTGAGAATCATGTTCTTCGCTACTGCCCTGCTCTACTGACCAGGGGTCAGTTTGACCAGTAGCTAAGATAACTAGCCCACATGAAAGTGCTTAAATACACTGGAATTGTTATTACATCTATTTAGAGGACTTCAGCATTGGCTGTGCTGGCTGCGTGGTTGCCTAAAGAAAATGGATTAAACACAACAGTGGCATTCTTGATTCTGTTATTGTCTCTTGTAGCTGCACAGAGGGGAGTTTCAAGCCGAGGAGGAGAGACGCGCAGCGGGCACAGGATTGGTCGGACGCTCCACGTTGCACGAACCTAAACAGCAGCGTAAACCAGGGACGGTCGGGGGATGAGGCAACCAGAGCATCCTCATCATCCGAGGCAGGCGCACGTAGCCCGCGGTGGGGAATCAAAATAGCAATATGTGACGGAGTGCATTGGCGAATGATGAGAAATTAGAGTAGCCTATCGAGGGATATTCCGTGGCTCTGCACCGGATCGCCCATGTGATGACAGCAACGCGGCGGGGTTTGCAGCCAGACAGCACAGCGTTGTTTTCAACTGAGTAGCATCCGCTGCCAGAATTGTGTCTGATCATGTTTTTGTCCTTTTACTGACATTTTGGAAGCCGCAACAACAAGAACAACTACAAAATCTGTCCGCATTTCTAGGTAATACCATGGGTTCCAGACTGAGCAGACAGAGTAGTCTGGACAATGAGAATTTTTCCAAAAAGCGACGCAAGCATCTAGATAGCACAGGGGAGAGCGACAGGGGCAGTCGGGGCGGCGGGGACTTTCTGTTTGCACTGATGCTGAAATCAGACAAACTGCCTGGGATGCTGCGGAGGACCAACCACAGCCCGTACATGAGGCGAGTCGCGTGGATCAAAGAGATACAGAAGCTCCTCCGTGACCGCAGGATAGAGCAGGCTACCGACGTGCTCAAATTGTTGAGGAAGGTAAGGGTTGAACTACTACACTAGGTCGCATGCTTGGCCCGAGTGCGCACTGTTAAGTCACAACTGTTTTAGCTTACTGGGACCATTGTGTGGTCGCTTTGATCACATGATGCAGATGCACATCCTGTATACATCCCATAGCAACAAATTGGGAGGGAAAAAAACCCCCCACAAATCAAGCAGTGGCTGTCAAAGTATGGATGGAGGCCCAGTTTTATTTTGTATCCATGACCCACTTGCCCCATACTCTGACCTCTAACCCTAACTCACCTGGCCCCGCTTACCTCATCCCTTATTTACCTCGGGGTGACACTCTGTGACCTCACTACTTCAACTGTTTCTACCAAAACTAAATTGTACAGAAAGTAGGCCATCCAAGGAGCAATGCACATATGACACATTGTATTTGCAGGCAGACTCAGTGTGACTCACCAGAGTTCACTGTCTCTGCAGATAAATGGGCTTCATATTGAGATTTCATTTGAAAGGATAATCTGCACAATAAAGGTGGAAATTGTCAAATGATATCCAGTATTTCATTACACACCCAGAATTGCATTGTTTCTGGACTGGACCTGTATATTTCCTCTGGCTCTCCCTCCACCATCCTCCATACATCCCTCCTTTTATCCTCCACTATGGCCGGAGTCTCACCTCTCCCTAGGCTGGCTAGCATTCCTATTAGAGCAGTCTGCCCACCACCTCTCCCTACTCCTAATGTCTCTTTTTCAGTAATGGACCTGTGATCCAGTAGCATCACTGTGAGCCCCGGGGTCTTGTATTTCACAATGAAAAAAATATTCTGTAACATGAGGATTTATTAGGTCTCACTTTCATGGTTAGGAAGTCCACAGAATTGAAAATCTAGAAAGCTGTAATGCTTGTGTTATTGTATTATTATTGCAATCTTTACCTAGAGCAAGGATGAAATTATATACTGTGTAAATTATGTTTTCATCAACGTTGGATTTCACTCACAATGTTTTGAAAGCATTTTATGAGCTGCACCGGAGTTTGTATGTGTGATATGTAATAGAATATGTCGGTGTATTAAAACTGTGACAGCAGCTGTGACGGTCTCATTTCTTCATTGGCTCGTAGGCTCCCTTCTCTCTTTGAGCTGTCAGCCAATCCATGGGTTAATTACTGTGAACACTAGACTGGGGAGAGAGTGGAACCTCCTTAATCAAGCCAAGGAGATAAACTGGGTAGCCTAGGCTGCATGGCAGCCACATCACAGGGGACCTGGCCTCGCTTCGTTAAATAACCCTCACTTTGTCATTACTCTGAGCATTGCAAGTAGGCAGATGTCTCCGAAATTCTATTCCGGTATCCATCTCAATTTAAAAGGAGTTCAACACAGAGTTCAATTACTTGGTGTGTACCTGTACGGCAGCATCGTCAACTGAGCTCTGCTACAGCTATGACAAGAACCGAGCTTTGCTGCAGACACGAAAAGGATCCAGGGCTTGGTGTCGTGCTTGCACATGACAATTGATCATGTCTAAACTCAGAAGTGAGTTATTTTTATGCATCACTTTCTCAGATGGAGAGAGGCAGCTTCCACCCTCCCCCCTCTCCGCCTTGGGCTTAGTCTGTGTTTACTGTTGCCCTTGTTAAAAGGGTAGCCAGTAATGTGGAGCTGCCAGCCTCCCACTCAAACTGTCTATTACAATCAATGCCGATTGTGTTCTGAGTAAATGTGTGTGTAGGTGTGTGTCTATACGCGTGCTCGTGTCTCACAGACTTATCTCATTACACGTGTATGGACTGTCTGGGTGGTTGACTGTGCATCACACAGTTTGCCTCATTAGGACCTCCGGGGTGAAAGGTCCACATCCATGCAGCGAAGGCAGACAGGGGAGTGACTGTACTGTGCTTCTCAGTTCAGTGCACACAGCTGCATAGCTGACTGTTCTTTTTCCCCCCATTATACTCAAAATGTCATTTGCAATGCTTTTCTGGTTGGTTTGCTTCATGCTTATCGGCAACCACATTTGACACACCGTCTCCTAATACAACCTGCCATGACAGCTGTCAATTCCCACGCATTTATAGCTGTATTCATGTGGTTAAGAGGTTCGGATCGCATTTACTGGAAATAGAACCTTTATCTTTTTTATGAGGGGAAAATAATTGTCCACCGTGATAGAAGGTCTGATTGTGGTTATAGAGATTGTTTTTTTTTCTCCAAAATAACATACAGCATAGGGGAATATGTGAGGAGTTGTCTCGCCTCTGCATATGCACCGTGGCATGTTGGGAGATTCTCTGCGCTCAATGTCATAGAGGTGTTATGTAAAAGAGAGTGCTCCTACGGGGAGTCCCCCTAGATTTCACTTTTCAAGATAAAAGCTCCTGTCTCCATTAATGAATAATTAAAACTAAACACTTCTTTTATCTTTTCATTTTGTCGCTGCAGGGACACTTTGATCGGTACTGCATTGTTTTTCTTTAGGTCCACGGTCATGTTGCTGGATATTTCAAGCTTTACTGTAAAAATGTTACTGAATGTTCTAGTAATTTCATCTGTTCTCGTATTCTCATCTCGTCTGGTTTGGTAGGATCTGGGGTTGGAGGGCACCTCGCTCAATGACATCTTATACAAGAACGCTGCCTTCCTCAACCTGGTGGACCCCATCTCCCATGAGCTGCTGCTTAGCTTGGCCCGCGAGATGCAGTGCCCTAAGAAGGTGAGCTTTCCACCTAACACAAGCGTACACGGGGAATCCACAAGCTTTATGTTGGTATTCTGCAAAAGTAGGCATTTTTCCTAAAAAAAATTAAAAAAAATCCCCCAGAAGCTTTTCTGTTGTTTTTCATTAATGAGTTCTCAAGATCAATGAGAATGCAATCTGGGGATATCATCGACTTGCATTGCTTCACATCAAGAAATTTTGCAGACAGACCTTTTTCCTTTTGAGCATCTAGAATTCCGAAATAAAGTTTATCTGCTTAAGATGGATCCTGGAAAATGACTGTTCATGCAATTTGTTGATTTTGTGACTTTTTCCTTGATCTTGATCTTGAGAACTTTCTGATCTATAAACTGAACTCATGAAACAAGACAAAATAAATCTTCAAAGACTATTGGGAAATCGTCTACTCCTGCAAAATAACAATCTAATCGATTTTAAAGGTATTCCCCTTCAATATTAAGCCTCGGGGGAATCAAGTGAACAAGCACCATAATTAGAGTGTGTGTGGTTTATGTGCACAGAGAGGAATTTAGAAATCATTACATATCTTAAACTCCAACAGTGAATGATTTTCTTTTATGTAGGCACTGGCCATCAAAAGCAATAACAAACAGGACTAATGAACAGAAATGAGTGTTTACCAGTGCCTGTGTTGAGTCTCACCTCACCTCTGTGTCTTTCCCACTGATGCACACTGCATGTGATTAGATTTTCTTGCCCCAGCAAGGCGCCTAAATTGTGTTTTGTTCAGGAACAGCTTAAGGCAGCTTAAGGATAATAACAAACCCTTTTTTTTTCTGTTTGAGTGAAGGATCTCACGGTTACAGGTTGATAACCACTGAAGTTTCAGGGAAACTAGAGGAGACTAAATCCTAGATAATGCCACTCCGGTGTTAAACAATGAATTGCAGAGATTTTACTTTTGTGCACACGATGTTCCCGCGAGCATCTTCAAAGAGAAATAGCACACGGAAATTCACATATTGAAAGATGCCGCTCCGTTATTGTTGACCTCCAAAAATGTACTTTCTGGACTTTTCTACAGGATACGGACACCATAAAGTCCTCCGATAAGATTTGCCGACAGCTGATCTACCACCTGACCCCTCACTCAAAGTGGCTGAGGCAGAGCATGTCCAGACGGAAATCCCAAGCCTGGTAAGCCCTTCTGCCCAGACATCCCGTCTGTAATAAATCTGCTGCACCGCACAACAGAAAACAGGCTTAGATTTCCATCTTTGGAGCTGACATTGAACTAGGACAGAGGATGGCCACGGGCTGACCTGATGGGAACGTCATGGTAACCACAGCTGTCAATCATCGTTTTGTTTGGTGCCCAGGTCGGTGCAGTGGCTGTGCCTTGCCACTGGCCTGATTCTCCTCAAAAGTGGCACAGCAACAAATTTGTCCATCTGGTTATTACTGAGAAAAAGGAGGAGGGCGGAGGAGGAGAGGGTGGGGGTTATGTTAAAATGTAATTCCACTTGTGTTGATGAAAGCGCTGTCTTAGAATGAATTGCTTTTGATGTGCAAATGAAGAATGCAGAATTAGCTTGCGTACAAACAAACAGATTTTTTTATGTCCCACTAGTGTTGTGTGGTAACCCCCTTCATGAAAAGAAGCAGGATATCATGAGGCTTGTTAATGTAATTGCTTATTCTACAGATAGGACAGACGGGGGCAAATAACGCATCCCTTTTCTGAGGATGAAAATAATGGAATAAGGGAAACAGGGAAACAATGTGAACACAGTGAGATGAGACGGATCCATTACGACTTAGGCTCAGGTATCGACGCGGCGAATCAGAGAAAAAAGGGGGAATATTCACAAGGATCTGCGAGAATCAGAGGCGTCCCGTGTCCTCAACGCACGAGGCAAGGCTTTGTTGTGCCCGTGGACATCAAATCCAGCCCAAAAGAGGAGCGACGCTGGAGTAAAGGAACACTGACAGCATCTCCGAATACGTGCAGCTATATATCTTCGCTAAGTTCCTAGCTGAAGGGCTTCTTTTTACTTAGTCATGTTGTTGGCTGCATAAAGCCTTGCAGAGAGAGAGAGAGACAGTCTGACACTGGCTGAGACAGCAGGAGCAACATTAATCATTAAGGCAAAAAAAAAAAAAAAAAAAATCCACCCTAGAACAGCATGCTAATACAGTATGTCGCTGCTCTGACAGCTGAGCCTGGGTTTGTGTACATGAACAACTCTCTCTCAAAGCTAGAAACATGAGGGAGGAAAAAAAAAGGCCAGACTTCTCTGAGGCCTTCAGGTGACACTTCCTATTGACCAGGAATAGGAGATTGAAACTGCGATAGTGCCTGTGGTGATTTCCTGGAGATAGCTAGATACATTTTTTTTTCTGCTTTAGTGCTGTTAAACACGACTATGAAATGATGTGAACGCTCAGACAGAAACTCTCTCGCTCCTGTGTGGGGTTTCAGGTTGAACCGTCCAAGATAATAGGAGCAGGATATCATAAATGATGCTTTCAGGATGGATTTTCTACCCCCGTTTAACGTCCGTCCTCGTTCAGCTGCAGGCGAGCCACGCTCATCGCACTCATGCCATAATCTCAAGTCTCTGAGGCTCCTCTGTATTCAGAGGAAACAGAAACGGCTCTGTCCTCCTAAAGCCACCGGATCGTTCATCCCTTCATTATCCAGCATTAGCACGGCACACTGGTTGCTCTAATACTGTATACATATTTTGGACCGCCGCACCGAATTAATGTCTGAATCTCACTAATCTCGCTAATCTAATTAGTTTTTTTTGTAGTTTTAGCTAGAAATGGTTATTTTCTTCCCCCCCCCTGCACTTCGAATAAAATCAGCAGAGCTTGAGAACGGGCTGATGGGAGCGGTGACCCAGAATGCCGTTGAGCCGCTCTCACCTTAAGGCTGATTTCATGTGAGCCAACATTACCATTTTGTGACCTTTTTTTCCCCCCTCTCTTTCACTTTAGTTTTCACACCGCTTTCCTCTCGTATATCTAACCTTCACAGAGCTGTCAATAACTTCTCTGTCTCGTCACGTCTGTTAACGCTCAAATCCACTAATAAATACCGGCGTGTGTGTGTGTGTGTGTGTGTGATTCCTATCCAATAGCACATATCAATTCATCCAGACCTTCCACGCTCTCTCCTCGTCGCGCACTCCAAGTCCACAGTCGTAGAAATGGAATATTTTACGCCACTGAGCCGAAATGCCTCAAACATATTTTGAGAAACAATAACGGACACCTGAGCGGGTAATCTGATTCGCCTTTATATCCGTCTCCTATCTCCCTCCCTTGTGCGGTTCTGCTTCACCCATGGGAGGACTGAAATGAATAATACAGCGAAGCTTAAACATTAATGACTCTGCAAAAACAAAATGGTGTGAGCGGTGCAGTAAGAGCCCGCGGGGGAGTTGAGGAGAAAATGGACTCCTGGAAGACACTTGCTTAAAAGTTGGACTGACATGGGACAGTTGTTCTTGTCCACCTACTGACTAACACGTGCACGATGTTCAATCAGTGACACATGCAGACAGGTAGCGACATGAGAGAGAGGTGACTTCATGATGTAACGTTTATTTCATAGATGACTTTGTACATTTTCCCTGTTCTGATTTAAATTCGACTTTTAGTGTGGTGCGTTCAGGGACTTTTTCTTATCCTCTACATATGATACAGCACAGCGTATTTGTGCTCACAATATTTTGGTATTTTTGCATGTGGCCGAGTATGCCACACCTCTGAACCGTCAAAGAAATCACATTAACCGATTGGGTCTGATTTGTAAACTCTGATCTATCAACTGATTTACCCTGACTAGCAATGTCCTTCTGGATGTAGTAGCCACAAAAACAGGTCCATCAAAAGTTACTGTCAGTGACAACCTTGTTTCCTTGCCTCAGATTAGCCTGGAGTAAGGAGGGAAGAGGTTGTTTTTAGAGCATGCCTCAGACATCTGTTTTTCTTCAAAAGGAACGGGTCTGTGTTCAGAAAAGGGAATTGGCTGATCAAAACCCATTCAGACCTGCAGGGGAGCCTTGCCAAGCTGTGGCCATTAGGACTTTTGTGCCGCAGGTGAAGATGATGTGTCTGTGAAATAAAAGGCAGCCGAGGGAGGGGTGGATGAAGGGGAACAATAGGGAAGGGGAGGACATCGCCTCGCGGGAGGCCTGGGATACAACGGTCTTGACGCCGTCTTTATCCCGTGGATCCGACGCTCTTACAGCTTCCCATCAGGCCTGCCTCCATAAGGGCTGCGTTACGTGCTTCTTTCATTGTGTTTTGCAAGTGTGGATTGTGTTGTATAAATGCGGGTTACATGCGTTTATGGTTATGGTGCTTTAGACAGCGCGACCGGGCACATCACAAAAGCCAAAATGATCCCGCGGGCCTCCGTTTTTTTTCAAAGTGACCAAAAGCGATCACAAGTGACAGGTACTGCAATGGGTGTCACAGAAAAGACACCCGGTGCCGGGGGGATGTTGTGATAATTCACACTGACACTGAATCAGCGTCGCGGGCCACTTCCGTAACAGCTCAAGTTAAACACACGTCCTTAGGGGGAGAGCGGGCACGACCTCTAACAAAAGTCCAAGACCGCGTGTAAATAACGCACAAATGTTTGACGCGACATCAAAACACCCAACAACAAGTATCGCATTTATACGAATCCTGCCTCAGGGGGGGAATCGTACAAATCCTCAAAGGGGCTTTCGGTGTTTCAAAAGGCTTGCGGGCTGAGACAGAATACGCACCCGACCATCACCCTTATCTCGCGTGTTTCTCCTGCCGTCTTGTTGCATTGTTGCATTTCTACGAGGTTTGATTCATTTCTCTCCTTTTCTTCCTTATCTACTCCACTGTCCCATTTTCCTAGACGAGATCACGGTCGAGTGCTTCACGATTGTCAAACTTTTTTTATTTATTTGTCGCATTTTACCAACAGTAAAGGATTCCCTGGCTCTGTGCTGTTAAGGAGCTCGGTGCTTCCCTGGCCCTCGCTGCTTTTTAAGCTCAGGTCGCCGGCTCGTGTCGGATGTTTTGGCTCTTCTGTTTACACTAGCAAATCCCCACGCTGTGTCAGCCTTCCCCCCCCCCCCGCGCCGGTAGGTACCAAGCCCCTCCTTTTATACAAGCATGACGTTCCCAGGTGGCAGATAGAGGACACACTTTCGGGGCTAACGCTCAGACCTCAAATAGCTTTCACCGCCGTCCCTCTTGAGCGAAATCCTCACCTACACTGTCATCGTATAAGTAACTGTGCTCTCTCTTCCCCTCGTTTCCCCCCACCCCGACAGTCTCAAGACCACCCTGCAGAAAAAGCTGTCCAGCGAGACGGTCGACTTGTCCAGCATCCCCTTGTCCAGTCGAGACGTCCGTCAAGTGGCCTTCTACCTCCAGAGCAACAGGGACACCATCGTGGCGGTGGACATCAGTTTCACCGAACTCCACGACGAGAACCTGAGGCTTCTCCTGCCCCTCCTCGGCTCGCTGCCTAAACTCAGCACCCTGGCTCTCAACGGCAACCGCCTCACGCTGGCCATCGTCAAGGACCTCACGGAGATGCTGAAAGACCCCAAGAAATTCTCCAGCCTGGCGTGGATCGACCTCGGCAACAACGTGGATATCTTCACCATGCCTCAGCCGCTGCTCGTCGCCCTCCGCCGACGCTGCAGCCTGAAG
This sequence comes from Hoplostethus mediterraneus, assembly GCA_034670385.1. Taxonomy (NCBI): domain Eukaryota; kingdom Metazoa; phylum Chordata; class Actinopteri; order Trachichthyiformes; family Trachichthyidae; genus Hoplostethus; species Hoplostethus mediterraneus. Next base: position 1,825,462 of record JAXDDW010000002.1, read on the forward strand.
AGCAGCCTGCCCACCATCTACGAGTACACCGAGGGCCAGCCCTACTGCTACCACCTGGAGACGTCTATCGAGGAGCCCAGCCACTACGACGAGGAGGACGAGGAGGAGGAGGACGGGGAGGACGACGAGGACGACGTGGGGAACAAGCTGGAGCCGTGGGGCTTGGGGGGGAAGAGGCTCTCCAAAGACTTCACCCTTCACTACTGTGAGAGGTGATGAGGTTGAAAACGCCGTCCCGTCAGCGCTCTTGTTACTTCCTTTTTGCCCTCTTGCCCTCCACACACCACGAGCCCAGTCACCCTTCGAGGCACAGGGGGGGGGAGTCCAGCGCCCACATTGTGAAATCCTTGCCCCGACACGGCAACCAAGCTAAATCTTTAACCATCTATGAGTTAACCCACACAAGATGACGGTAAAGTGACAATCAGGATGGTGGACTTACTGTGTTGGCGGATGGTGCTCTTGGGAACAAGCTGCGGTTTCATTGGAGGGGGGCTGGAAGAGTTAATGAACCGGTGCTCTCTCTCTCTCTCTCTCTCTCTCTCTTTCTCTCCCTCTCTCTCTCTCTCTCTCTCTCCCCCTCTCTCCCTTTCTGATAGTGGCAGCTGAGGAGCCAATCCCGAGGAGATTAGATCAATTGGTTGGATGGAGGAGCAGCATGCCGGTGGTAGATGAAGTGGAACTAGAGTTAGTTTGGAAACAGTAGATCCCTCTGGGTTCTCTACCAGGACTGGGACTATCTCTGGCAGGCAGGGCCTAGCTCCACATTGTGTGTTCTCTGTTAATCTCTCAACAAAAGCTATGACACAAGTTCAACAGACTATACAGCCGACGACCTGTCACGTGACGCCGGCAAAACTGCTCAGTCAAGACTTTTTGCGTTTTCCCCCCCTTTCCAAATGTCCACTTGTGAATACCCACGCATCACTTGTGTCGATGTAAATGAGGACACAAAACACGGCTCTGTTGTATTTCCATAGGCTATTTTTGTGCACTTTCGGTGAACAAAGCAATCTTAGAAGACAACAGGTAGGACTCAACAATGGTTAGCTGTCATTGATTGTTTTTGTGGCTTGGCTAAATGCTGATATTCATCTCTTTGTAATTATTGAACTATTCTAGTCTTTATCATGTCAATTACAGCGTTACAATGCATACATGACACTACAGCCAACCTTTAATTTGGGCCACTGAGCGGTAAGGGTTACTAATAAGCAACCCTTTAGTAAACACTCCCCACATGGAGTGGCAGATGAGCCCTTCCTACTGCCGACCTTCTCTAATGTTGTCATTTGTATTTATTCCTACTTATCTGGTTGTGTGTGTTGTGAGGCACAGCCACGACTGTTACGTATTGGTTTTTACTCAGCGCAGACTGACAAAACCTTGACTGCTGGGTGGTCACATTCTTTGCCGTAGCACATAACGATTCTTTTTTTTAGACTGATCGATACACAGCAATGCACTTTAAGGAGCATTTCTTTCTTCTTTTTTTTTTTTTTCCCCCACCATGGTCTCAGATGTGTTTTAGTTTCTCAATAGGCATATACACTGTTTGTGATTATGAACTCCATAAGAGGATATTTACGAAGTCTTAAATTGGAAGCGTAGCGCTTTTAGGTAAAAAAAACGATGACCAAAAGGCTCACGATTGTTAGCTCTCATAGAAACATCATAAGTTCATCACTGGATATATAATAAATGTTTAAATGTGTATTATGTGTGTTTGTATCTGTGAAATGTCTGATTACTGCTGTAATTATTTGTGTTATTGTTTTGGTGCTTTTGTCCAACCCGATAATGATAATAATTACTCTACTGACTATGAAACCGAGCACAGTAACCTCCTAAGCTGAAACAATTGGGACGCAAACAAAGGGGACCTGCCTGATATGATGCACCACAGCAATTTGTTCACTTAATGAAAATTCAGCCGATAATACTTCGCTGTTGCGATTAGTGCAGACACGTCTATGTATAATGTTTCATCTCAGTGAGCGAGAGCACTGTACACTTGGTTCACAGTTCATGTTTTGTGTGTCAACGTCAAACTCTTGGTTGTTGTAGCCTGTGTGTACCTGTCTCATACCAAACTTTGATTATTGACTGCCAATAAAAGAAAAGAAAAAAATCGAATGATGTATGGATTTTGATTTGGTTTGAGCGCCAGAATGTGAAGGAGTACAGAAACGGGCTGCACGTCTGGGTCACCAGCGTAACCTGCAGCTGCTCATTGACACAAACCGAGGATTTATTTGTGCAGATTAGTCTGTAAATAGGACAATAACAGAAAAAAGCTTTTGGATGGGTCGCTTGAGTGCACTAAGTGTTTCTGTGCCAGCAGATCATCTGCGTTGTTGCGCGCTGTCAGGAAAACGCCTGAGCTGCCATCTTGCGCCAAGGCAAGGCAGGGTGGTCATCACACCAAGCCCTGCCCTGGTCCTCTCCAGGCAACCTTTTGTTCTTGCTGCCAGAGATGGTAATGTGGCATTTGCAACAGTTGGCTCCTATAAGGTCAGGGCACAGTGTGACTGTCACACCCCCCAAGGTCCAAATACCATGCTGCAGGGCAATAGAGACAAGCTACAAAACCATCAGGGTCTTATGATCAATTAATGTCTATTCATTCTGGAAGTATCTAACTAATTGTGTGGCTTCAAAATATTTCACCGGTAGGCCTTGGAGCAGGGAGAAATGCATTGTATTCCTCAGAAACGTTCACTCAGGAAGGAGCTTTCTGTTGGTCTGAGTCATTATTTGATCTGATTATCTTGCTTCAGCTGCTGCACGCTCCGGCGCAAAAAAAGAACAATTATTTATGAAAAATAGCACAGACAAGTCACGTCCGTTTCTCAAAATACAATGTGTCATGCAGGGACAGGTTTGCAGAGCAGATTTCAATAGAAATGACCTTGGCTTAAAGGGATTGGTTTAGGTCTAACAAGCCTATCTGATTCATCATCTACTGAGGGTTATTTCATGGCTCCAGGCAGGATTTTCTTTCATTTGTTTGTTAGCAATGAGCAATGGGGCTAAAAAAAAACATTCCAATGAAAATCAATACATTCCAATGTGTTTCCTAGCAGTTTGTTCATTGTGTAAAAGGAATTTAATTTAATTTAAGAAGCCACAAAGGTTGTTAGCCTTGATATAGCCTGATAGGTGGGCAAAAGGGACTCAAAGTTTATGTAAAAAAATGGATATTCTTCTTTAAAATCTGAAATTAATTTCCTGAATATCAACGTTATGGTGAGAATATTTTCATTTATTCATCTTCAAATCACCTTCAATAAAGTATTCATTCTAATATAAATATTTAATATTTGAAGTAATAAAAAGCCATATACATATATTGGTTGACCCGTGTTATAGAGTTGCTAAAACAGCTCATACAAAACAGTGAGAGAATAACTCCACACACACATGCACAACTTTAACTGAATGAAGAGGAATAAAACAAAATGACATTTCAAAAGTCAATTCTATGATGTGAAAGATGGAATACACAAACGTTTGTACATTATCATCATCAGACTGTTTAAAAGGGAAAAGGATGCAGGAGTGAGAGATGGAAATGTGCACAAAGTAGTCGAAGAAAAGGGCAGGAAGAAGTAGGCCACAAACACACACAGCCACCGTGTCCCTGCCTGTTCAGAGGCTATGCGTGTGAGTATTGCATTTTTAGGCACTTAGCTGACACTTTTTTAAATCAATTTAGCAGTGAGTTGTTATTTGTGTCTCGTTCAAGGACATCACGGCAGGGCACCCACGTTTTCGGTTACAGGGGTTGAACCCGCCTCCTTCTGGTCACAGGATGGCCCCGCTAATCCTCTTTTTCTCAGTAACCAGCTGCTTTTCCCCGCTTCCTGGCATCCGATATGGCATAGATGCAACCGCCCTCTTTCTCCACAGCATTGACCACGTTGAAGAAGTACGACGCGTTTTGTTGTGTGTGTCCCAGAGCATCCAAAGCCTCCACCACCGCCTTGGGGACAGAAAAACATCCCGGTCACATGCTATGCATTGAACATTTCATTTAAAGTGATAATCTGTGATATTGTCATATGAATAAATGTCTGTTTTGCTACTCTCTGTTCTATGACTGATATAACACCATAGTGATTCAACCTATACTCGGTTCATGAAAGCCTTTAGATTTGATGTTCTAAACACAGCGATAGCCACCATGGCTGAACAAAGAAAAGAGCGCCACCTACAGAAACTCAAATTTCATCGACAGAAAATCCAAGGAAAAAAGACATCACAGTACTGGACACACTGTTTGATTGATAGATAAGATGTGTTACCTTACAGAATAAATGAGCGTGGTGTATTACCTTATCGAACTTGGGCTCAAACATCACATTATTTCGAGCGTTTACAAAGACAACTGGAGCAGCAATGGCATCCTCAAGAGTCTTTCCAAACCAAAGGTGGTTCATGAGTGTCTAGAAAAGAGGCAGAGAAATAAACCTGAAGAGGAGGAATGTTATTGCCAGGAACATTACATTACAATCTATCAGGGGGTAAGTGTAACAGGTTGGCTTCAGAGCACACAGTGGACAGGTGGGAGGATTACACCTGCTGTTACTCTTGTGAGGGGTATACGTCTATGGAGATTTGTCCTGACAGCACTGTGTGTGTGTGTGTGTGTGTGTGTGTGCGCGCGTGTGATTGCCATGGACACGTACCAAGGCCATCCCAGCCTTAATCATAGCCCCACCAGACCCTCCAATCACGAGCGTCTTAGACTTCGACGTCAACACAGCAGGGGCCATGGAGGAGGGAGGCTGCTCTCCTGTGAACACAACAGAGTCAAGACTGACAAGACAAAACCACCACAGTACAGAAGCACCAATATAAAAACAAAACAACAACCAAAAAAAACATTTTTGCAATCAACTCTCTCGACTGCAAAAATGATTAATCCTTGATTAATCCTCCCTCCCCTTGCAACTACTCCCCCCAGGCCATCGCCGTAAATAGGACTGTACACTGGGTCGACTTGCTCGGTTAAATACGGGTAAAGAAGCATATACCTTAACTATATTTCACAATTGTTAAATGATACTGGGGAAAAAAGTAACTTTATGTTCATCAAATTACCCGTATTGATTTGATCCATCCTCCCGCAGAAATCCGCCAGCTGATTGTTGAGGATGACTCCGGTGCTGGGAGAAAATACCCTCGAGCCAAAACTGTGCAGAAGAAAAAACGCATTTGACAGTATGATGCTCATGATGCTGATGTAGCGGGGGGGGAAATCACATTGTGTTTCATACTTGGGTGGTGTGGAAGAAAACTCTAATACACTGTAAAACATGAAGTAGTAGTAGAGATAGTACACATATGTATTAGTAGTAGTAGTAGCAGCAGATATATGCCACCTGGGGCCTGACACTGAGCGTCTCCAAGTTATCTGTTTCCAACACTGTTTCCAACACTCTCTTCTAGTGACCTTGTTATTGTGACCTGAGGTAAACCTAAAGGGGCTTGTGTAACGTGACGGGATAACAGCCTGCTCTCTCTTCAGAGGGGCAGAGAAATGCCTGAATGCTGTTTGAGCTGCATGCTGATTTCTCTCCATGCTACATGATTAAATGATCACTCTGCTTAAAAAAAACCTTGAGAAGCAATGACAAAAGCATCTTGGCTGCGGTTTCAAAAATGGAGTTTATTAAGATGAAATGGTTATATGTGCTAATAGTGCTACAATAGAGGCTTTTTTGGGACAGTGATGATTGGAGTCAGTGGTAAATGAAATGAGAAGTTTAACACCATAAAGGAAACCACTTGTCCCTTAACCACGAGATGATTACTTCCTCTAGTTTTGCTTTTGATCGCTTACAAACTGCAGAATAGTTCATAGTGAATTTCACTTACAACAACAACAATAACAACAATCATTTTGTAAGGGTAGGTATATTTTTTGGGGATATCTCATTGTCAAACTCTTCAAATACTCACATGTGATTGATGGTGCTGGTGGCAGAGACGGCGGTTCCATCCTCGGCCAGCACAGACACATGTGTGGTGCCCATGCTGTCCAGGTAGGACGGGGCGTTGTTATAATACTCGGGGTCGTGGCTCTTGTCGCTGCTGATTAAGCTCCTGATGTGATCGGCAAAGCTCTGCTCAGTGAACTTCTTTGCCATCTGAGAAAAAGGACAAAGAAAGTATTCTGATAAAAGCGTAGGAACTAAATGTCACACTAACCCAAATTTATTCTGTGTAAGCGTTGGTTTGAGTGCAGCCTCCAGTTCTTTCCAGCAGTTTGTCTTCCAGAGAAAACGATAAAACAATAGTTGGTGATTGTGTGGAAGGAGCGTCTGAATTCAGACCTGAGTTCTAGGGAGATTACTTTTGGATTAAATAAGATCTAACGCTCAATGGCTCTGGGACCCACAGAATATAATAATATATAAATATATCATATATAAAGTGTTCAGTATGTTGTTACCTCTGAGATTCAATATGACGGATGAGATGGACGGGTGGACAGGCTTGCAGGTAGGAAGGTAGGAAGGTAGGAAGGTAGGAAGGTAGGTAGGAAGACAGGTAGATAGATAGACTTACTCCTCCTGAGGTGAATTTTGGATCACGGACGTAGTGCTTCAGTCCATTGGCAAATTTACAAGCTTCAATGTAACGGTGATAGGTGAGCGTCTTTGATTCACCCAGAGATGCTGAATCCAGGCCATATCCTGGAAAACAATACCAGTCAGAAGACATGAAGAGAACTCTCGCTGGACAGTACATATTCAACCTCCATGTTCCAGTAAACAATTTACAAGTTGTATATTGTATACTGTATATTGTATATCAATTTGCCATTTCGTGCTGGTTTACACGCTCTGCTGCAGAACATCAACACACATGGGAGTAGCTACATGGCCTATATAAGAACCTTTCATGATGTTCAGGATGAGGCTGAGGATGACGCCTCCTGCAGGGGGTGGAGGTATGTGCATCTGGTAGTCTCCCAAGGGAACAACCCACGCATCGCTCACTGTAACGTTGTACAACGCCAAGTCCTCCATCGTGAGCGTACCTCCTGGGAACAAATATTGAAACAAATTGCTCTGCTGAGCAAAACTGAATAAATGGATTTCAGCTCTGCATACTCAGAAGTCACAGTGGATCCCGGCAGGGCACACTGGAGTCCGTGACTGACCACTGCAGTGCTTTAGAGACTGAATTGATTTGTTCGTTTGTAATTAGATCATTCTGTCCGGCAGAGATATGAAACGGTTAGGAAGAGAGAACACAATACCTGCCTCCTGTATGTCACGGATTAAATCCTCTGCTATTTTTCCAGTGTAGAAGGCGTCTGCCCCTTCATTTGCAATAATCTCCAAAGTGTCCGCCAGTTTCTCAAACTTCACAATATCGCCAACCTCTAGCAGTTTCCCGTTCTCATCCGAAAACAACTTGCTAGAGGACAGATAACAACAAAACACGGGATCACATGACACGGGGTTGGCCTATACATTGCAAATGAAGAAAGGTTCCTGTTGTCGGTGTGGTTCTTACTGTATTTGCGCGGTGTCTTTGTCAAGCAATTTGATGAAGCGACCTTGGACTTCGGGAATAGGGAAACCGCCTCTGGCCAGTTGGATAGTCGGCTGGAAGAGGCTGGCCCACGGCAACTTCCCATAAAGTCTATGTGCCTGTTCATAACCTCGAATTTCCCCTGGGACCCCCATCCATTGGCTACCTGGGAAAAAATGGATGGATGGATGGATGGCTAGATGGATAGATAAATAATGGATGTACTGTCTTGGATGGACCAGGACAGCAGAAGACAGACACAACATAGTCAGAGAGCGAAGGAGTTGGAAGCCACACTAATCCTCTTCTAATCTTCTCTTTGTATCAGTTACGCGTCGTACTTTCTACATTCGGTTACAAGTACAACAAGTCGCAACAAGATTAATAGCCAGTTTAGGGCGGCCGTTCCTCTGTGTGTGGTCTTGGCTCAGAGCTCAGCACATGGCTAGTTCCTCTCTCTCGGGACTGCTGGGGCCCCACTGTGTCTACGGTCACACCGCACTGAACGGAGGCCGCTGGAAGGAAGAAACAAAGCCATTTGCAAGTCCAAGAAAGGACCGACAGCATCTGCAACCCCGAGCATTACTACACCTTTCACATTGTGCCTTAAATAAAGTTCTGTTGACTGTTGACGGGATTGAAGCCGAAGAACAGACCGTCAGAGAAGGTTACATAAAGGAGTGTGAAGGCAGGGCTCGACGCTAACTTTTAAAAATGGTTGCCAGGCTTGGCAACCAGGCATCAGCTTTTGGTTGCCAAAATGGACAATATGGTTGCCAATGGCCTATATTTGGTGCAATGAATATCTTATGTAACTATACCACACATTTTAATAATGAAACGACGAGATAAAGAATGTTTAAAACATTTATTACATAAACACTTTTGTCTTTGTTACTTTACAGCGATTGAAACTGTAAGAGTTTTAACTTAGGCAGGTGGCAGTTGATTGCCGGATGTATGGAGTCAGCCTGCAGAAACCGTGTAAAAATTAATCCTACACAATAAATTAGTTTAAAAGTAGGTGTGCATATCTCTTTTAGCTACAATACAAGGCTATTCATAGGCTATTAGTACAAAACACTTTAATTATAAATATCTCTCTCTCACACACGCACGCATGCACGCACGCACACACACACACACAGAGAGAGAGAAAGAGCAGGTAGACTTCTGCAAGCCTGATCAGATCAGAGATCAGAGCCGATCTTGATTTGGAGATCCAGCAGAGGAGCTAAAGGGGTCTTGGCTTTTGAGAACGTAGTAAACTGTGTTGAAAAGTTTAATCAGGATTGCCCGATTTGCGGCGTTCATCTTCCAACTGGCGGTATCCATCGCTCCCTGTATGGATGTGCCTGTTCGTGCGACTTTTTTACTCCACAGTCAAACAATTTCATTTGTCTCGGCATTGCAACATTGGAAAGTGGCCGCAGAACGGCTGAAATGTCGTGTTGCGCACGAACGTATAGTACAGTAGTAACTTTACGGAGTTTTAATGTTTAATGTTTTTAATGTTTAATGTAATGTTGACTTTTCTTGAAATTAGATTTTCCAGTTTTGTAGGTTTTTATTTATTGTAATGTATTAGAAAATAATGAACAGTTGTTTGCTAAAGGAAACGGTTACCAATTGCTGAGGGCAACCATTATTGTCGAGCCCTGTTGAAGTTTCATGCCAGGGTGGAAGTAACTAATTACATTTTCTCTAGTTACTGTAATCAAGTAGCTTTTTGTGTACTTTTTGAGTAGTCAGTAACTTTGTAAGTCGCTTTGGATAAAAGTGTCTGCTAAATGACTGTAATGTAATGTAAAATGTAATGTCTTCACTTTTACATTACATTTTCACATCACATCCAATACAGAGTACAAATGCTGCAGGGCAATGGTAAATTGCATCTGCGCCAAGACCCAGGAGTTACAGAACTTGATCCGTCTCTATTCACAAACAACTGCCTGATGAACAAGTTAACTCACCAGCACTGTTTTGTGCTTCCTCAAGTAAAGTCATGATTCAAAATCTGCTAAAACTTAAATTGGGGTAATCATGGATAATTGGATCCCGCTAATTACTTCATATATTAATGAAATATGTTAGATAACACCATTAATTAATGCCATCAACATTACCTAGAATTAGTCTGAAGGTCTTGGGACATCCAGTCAGCAGGTCAGGTTTGAAGGACTTGGGGGCAGTTTCTCTGGAGTTGATGATTTTCACTTTACCTTGGAGAAGAAAAAAAAGCAGAAGATCAACTTTGTCTTCACAACAGGACTAAGAAAACACCAGCGCTTCTGTTGTCCTTCTATGGTGGGCTGAATGAACGTGGCCGTTACCGGTGTTATCCATCACTGTGAATATGGATCCCCCTCCAATGCCCATACTCTGTGGGTTCATGACAGACGTGCACAGCAACGCAGCAATGGCGCCATCTACCGCTGAACCCCCTCTTTGAAGGGTGTCTCTGAAAGATAGTAAACAAACCATAACTGATACAAAACTCTAATCCACGACTGAATGATTCATTGGAAATCAATGTTTATTTTCTCTAAACGATTTGTCTCTGATGTATAGGTAGGCTATATGGCGCGTCGGCACTACTTTTAAGAGATTTTCTTTATCGCTTGTGTTGTTGTTGTTTTTTATGTAAAACGCATTGAGTTTCCTTGTTTATGAAAAACAAAGTTTGACTTGACTTGATCCAACGTTGAACAGTGTTAATGAAACCAGCAAATTAACCATAAACTTTACAATTTACCCTGTCACACACTGAGGTCTACATACAGATGGATATTACATAATTACTATTTTCTAAGTAGGGAAATAACAGCTCGAGCGCGCAATTCACAACCTTAAATTTCATTACATTAAGTTTCCTTTAAATTACCGCAGCCATCCGCCATCTTTCTCTAATTCTTGCAGCTGGCAGATGGGGCTTTGTGCAATCAAAGGGGAAAAGAGTGTGTAACAAATGGGTAATATGTGTGTACCACTTACCGTCCAATCTCTGAACATGTTTGTGTGTCTGCGGCCACCGCAGCGCTTGAGTAAACCTCATCTGGACACAGTCGCCGCCTCACAAATACAGCAAGACACACAATAATAACAACTACGCAGAGCTGCAGCAGCGGGCAACACGTGTATAACCTTACCTTTGACCTCGCCATGACTGAGATTACCCACTTTTTCTACGGGGATCACGAAAGCTTCATGTGATCACAAAGAATAGTGTGGGCTATCTCTTCTGAATTGCACACTATTAACTTCACTGACTAGCTGACTGACTGGTTGCCCAGTGACACCCGCCCCTCCGTATGAAGGGGCGGGGGCTGGACCGTCTAACCCGACCCCTTGCCTGCAGCGCAAGAGGAGGGGATGATAGGTGACATTTACACGAACAGTGGAGTAGTTGTTGAGTGATGCCCGAAGAGCTTTACCTCAAACCACCTCAAATCACTGGCCTGGGGTGGAGTACTAATGAATTAGATCTGAGTATATCCAGATTATATCTAGTGAGACAGTAACCTGCCATAGGAAGTATCACACAGCAGGGTTCTGGCACAGGCCTGACTCAAATGTCATAAAGACCACAGCAGTATCTGTTGGGTTATGATAGGTAAGGGGCTCTGGCAGCGGCCACAGTGTTTTCTAGAAAACCCTCTTTCAACATCAGCCTTGCAGTGGCAGCAGGAGGATAAACAAGTTAGGTAACCTTACCTGTGTCCCATGATTAATATCAATTGTTTATAATAGCAACCTGAAATGATAATAATATAGCCTGAAGTCTCTGAAGCTTGTGGAGCTTATGATAGGTAAGGCTATAACAACCAAACGCAAGCTTAAAGAAAGAAAAGGGTCCGTTTATCCTCTTGAGTATATACAATATATATATATATATATAACAATACAATAAATATATATATACGGTTTATATATGTATATTATAAGAATAGTCTTACCGTAGGAGATTTAAAAAATGCTATAAAGTATGATAATAATTTATAAACCCACTAGTGAGTACCACAGACACAATAGAAGTCCCTATAGGAATATTATGGTGATTCACAGTGTCATGGAAATTTTGCCACTGAAAGGTGTTTAAGCAGAGTGATCATTTAATCATGTTGCAGCATGGAGAGAAATCAGCATCCAGTTCAAACAGCATTCAAGCATTTCTCTCCCCCTCTAAGAGAGAGCAGGAACCTTATACCTACAAGTTACACAAGCCCCTTCAGGTTTACCCTCAGTTAACACAAGTATCAGTATCCTTGAAACAAGCATTGATTCATTTAGGAACTCTATATGAATCAAATACAGCATGGCACACATGTACTGCAGCTACCTCTACTATTAATACATATGTGTACTACCTCTACTACTATTTCATGTCATACAGTATATTACATATTAAGTTTTCTTCCACAACAGTAAAGGATGTTCTTATTATTGACACGGCTGTTCATCTGCAGACTTTACTTTCTTGAGAACAACAGAACTTGTTGAATAAGGGAATGTATCTTTCCAGGGAAAGTTGCAAAAGTTACTAGTCATTATTATCAGACCATTGTTTGACGGGTGCGGTGGTCGCAATTTGCAGTGCATCTTGGGAACTGTAGTCTGTAGGAGATCAAATAGTAGGTGATGGGCGAGCCATTGAGACAGACATACGGAAGCAGGAGGCTTCTAGCTGCGTCAAGTCAACCAAAGAAACACTACTTATCCCGGAAATAAGGCGATTTTGCCTTCAAAGTAAACGCGCATAACTTTACTTTTAAAACATATTGGGGTACATACCTCCCCATATGGCACGTTGCATAGGCCACTATGGCTTTGAATTCACACTGTAAGAATGATTATTGGGATAAAAAAAACAACATTTTACTCAACATTGCATCGCGTGCTCGCCTATATGCTTTTATTTTGAAATATACCACCGGAAGTTGTACTGTTTATTGCTCCGGAAGCTTGATGCTGGTGTGGTTCCTCTGGTGGAGCTACAGTATTTACAACAATATTGTTGGGAGCTGCCAGTCAAACGCTGCTCTTTAGCATTCACAGGAAGGGGTGTTAACCGTCGAGAGGGATATTTTACTCGTTTCCCGTGGAATAAGATGCTTGTTCGTTTAAGTTACGACCAATTTTGTGCTTTTTGTAAATATTTCCTATAATGTTGGCGAGCGATACCCGTCTGCCTATTGCACTGCAGTGGTGCGCAGCTTCGCCTGGAGAAACACCTGTGCGCCTCTGCCTCCCCTCCTGTGGCCACAGTCATGGATGTTGAGTAGGTATGGATGGAAACCTGTACACGAACCGACACTTATACAACAAAACAAAACACCAGCTCAGTTGTTGCCATCTGTTTATCCACTGTGGTTTATTTAACGTGATAGCCTATCCACACTGTGGCCATCTGTTTGTATGGGCTGACATGACACCTTGGCCTGATGACTGCAGCTCAGGCGGGGGCAGACGACATGGAAACAGTTGGCCAATGTGTTGGACTCGTGGAGGATTGATAGTGGAGGGTGCCCGGTTTAAATGGTTTCACCCAAAGGGCTGTTAGGTAACCACAGTCTGTCTAAAAGCAGCGAGCCGTGTGGACTACGGGGGCTGTGGGGGCGTCTTGTTGCTGCCAGAGAGGATATAGGGGAGGATCTGTTGGAGCACGATTACCCGACCATTTTTGGTGAGAGAGCGGAGCATTGTGGAGTTATGATCACTATTGACGCATTGCATAGACTCCTCGTGTTTTGGCTGCTGCTCCATTATCATTACATAATCATACCCCATGTAATCCATTTTTCTTTTTTTTACTTAGCATAGCCATTACACAGACTACAGCTCGCCAAACCTCCAGAGGGTCCGTCTATGCAGCCTACCGCTGAGCAACCTATGAATGCCTATTATAAATGTGGGTGGGTGTCAACACTGTTTATGTTTACATAATTCACTGTGTGCGTGAGTGTGTGTGTGGTGCACAAAAGAAAGAGAGCAAAAGATTTGTGTTAAATGCAGCAATGTGCCCATGACTCATGGTTTTGTACAGTGCAGTACAGGGGTGTGTGGAAAGCTGAATTCCAAATTGCCTTTTAAGTGTGTGTGTGTGTGTGTGTGTGTGTGTGTGCGTGTGCGCACGGTGCAGTCGTTTTTGAAGTCCAGAGTGTGTGGGTGAGTTTCAGCAGGTGTCTTTTTAGAGGTGGTGCATAGAGAACGGGTATTTTCTGTCGAATAAGACGGAAGACGTGTCATAGAGATGTTAAAACAACGTGGCTGTGTAATGGGATCTGGACATTATCACATGAACTGAACACAGTACAGTTACACAGATTCAGAATCAGTACTAGTACTATTATATAGCAGAGTTCATTCCATTAATCACAGTGTCCTGTTCTCTCCATCTCTCTCTCTCTCTCTCTCTCTCTCTCTCTCTCTCTCTCTCTCTCTCTCTCTCTCTCTCTCTCTCTCTCTCTGTTTTTCAGACCACAGATACCCTAAGGTGCGGTGTCTGTCTGCATTTGTCTAAATGAACAAGAGTGGGAGCGGCACAAATACCGCACAGCCAGACGTCATGCAAGGAAAAACCCTCGCTCGTCTCTGAGTGCTGAAATGTTGCGACTGGAGACCGAGTGTGTCATATCAAATCAGCAGACTGTTTACAGCAGGGGGGGCTGATAAGAGCCTGCTTGACACTAGGCTCACTAACCTGTGTGCGTTTTTAAGGCCCCAGTTCAATCAGACTCGAGAAAGACGTGTTAACTGATCTTTTATCAGCACTTTTTTCTCCCCCCCCCCCCACCAGACTCAGCGATCTAGAGAAGAGCCGAGATGGAGTGGTCACTAGAGAGTGTGAGGGAGAGGGTGGCTGGAGCGATGCAGTCTATGAGGGACTGTGAGTCCAGTGCATTTGGCACAGCCATGTGTCTGCTGCTGCTCTTCGTGTGGTATTGTTACAGGGTGGGCCGGGAGCACAGCTCCAGCCCCCTGCACGGGAGGTACAGCGCAGAGTCCAGCCATGTTGGAGGGCGTGGGGGGGCCATGATCAGTTCAGAGGGCGGCGGCAGGGCTAAAGGGAGGAAGGCGTCGGCGGTGGAAGAGCAGAACGGGTTTGCTTACTGCCAGTCCGCAGAGTGCTTCCGCTGTACCAATACCGGAGAGGGTCTAAACCAGAGGCTGTATCACAGCCTGCAGGATTACGCCAAGCGCTACACCTGGTCAGGTATGGGCAGGGTGCATAAAGGGGTCCGTGACCAAGGCCGATACCTCAATAGCCGACCGACCATCCAGCGGCCGGAGGTCTTCTTCCTCCCCGACCTCCCCTCGGCACCTTTCTTCTCCCGGGATGCCCAGAAACACGACGTGGAGCTGCTGGAACGGAGCTTCCCGGCCCTCCTGGCGGAGTTCGAGAACATCTACCACCACCCTCCAGCGCGGAGCGGTTCCTCCCTGCCTCCGGGGTGGAAATCCAACAGCACCCCTCACGGGCAGTGGTGGACCTTCTACCTGGTCAACCAAGGCACTCCTCTGGCGCTCAACGCCAGGAGGTGTCCGCGAGCCTGGAGGGTGCTGGGCCAGCTGCGCACCTTCATCGCCAACAACGTGTTTGGAAACGCCTGCTTCTCTGTGCTGACGCCCGGGGCTCTGATCACCGAGCATTACGGTCCGACCAATGTCAGGCTGCGCTGTCACCTGGGTAAGAGAATGAACTTTTCACGGTTGACGTTGCGGCCCAAGAGTCAGCAGGTTTTCATTCCGCGCTACCGCAGCAGATTTCACTGATTAACACCTTTCAACTAGAGAGGAGAAGTAATCTGATGCTGAAGCTGCTGCAGTGTTGGGTTGGAATGGAAACCGGCATATTCTTGGGTCGCGGTGACCACTGGCCTCGGTGCTTTTGTTTTCGTTTCACCCGAGCTTTGGTTCTGTTTCCAACTCATGTAGGTAGGATCTTTTGCAGGATGCTCTTACTATGATAATACATTTCCGTGGATGTACGTTCTTGTGTTTCTCCCGTAGGTCTCAGAGTGCCCCCTGCCTGTGAGCTTGTGGTTGGTGGAGAGCCGCAATGCTGGTCCGAGGGCAGCTGTCTGCTTTTCGATGACTCCTTCCTCCACAGGGCCTTCCACGAGGGTGAGAAGGGATTGAAGTCATTTGTTTTATTGCTTTCTGTCTCTTTAGTTTGACGGAGGATTGATTTAAAAAAAATCGGTGAGCCCAGAATGTTTCAGAAAGGGAAAGCTGCAAACGTTTTAGCCAAAGCCGATTTACTAAATGCGATTCGCTTCACGAGTTTCGCCCGTCTAATCTGAGTGGGAATGGGGGATGCTATTAGGAAGCGTGACAAGATGGGGGTTCTGTGTTTAAACCGCTGTGCCTCTGTGTGTGTGCAGGCAGTGCAGAGGACGGCCCCAGGGTGGTCTTCATGGTGGACCTCTGGCATCCCAACGTGGCCGCTGCTGAGCGGCAGGCCTTGGACTACATTTTTACCCCGGGTCGTTGAGAAGAGGAAGTGTTGGGGGGGGGGGTAAAAATTTGGCGTGAGTGAGAAACCACGTCCGAGCGAGAGAGACAGGTGACATTTAGCGAGGAGCCACGTCTGTAGGATCGGGGAGCGACTCTTTCTCGGGCCTCCAGACCGACGCTCGCATCCACCCGTGTACATATATTCTCCGTCTTCATATCCTCTCTCTCATCGTCTTCTTTCGCAGCTATCGACTGACCTCACACTGGGCCTCCTTTATCAACCCGTTAATCATCCGTTAGCTTTTATATTTTAGGCTACTGAAGCAAGAGTAGCGTTTCGTCAAGTCTCGTCGGTGTTGGAACGTCAGTAGGCGCACGCTCGTTCACGCAGCCCTTTTATTACACTTCCCCCCCAAATACCTTCAACCTTTTCATGACGCCGTACAGAAAAAGAAGCGAACTCCTGTTTAGAGGTGTGATGACGCAGTTCTGGCTCTGAACTCTCCCCCGGTATTATGAGATACATTTTTGCTAAAGTTAATGGTGTTATTATTTTATTACTAACACGTTTTATCTGATACTGAACACCTAACACTTACTATTACACATATACCTACAGCAAGGGCTATGAGATGTCGTTCGAGTTGAGCTACTCAACATATTACGATAATACGACATATCCAATCATCCTTTATCTGTAGTGGATGTTATAATTTGGATTTCAAGTGAGACAAACAAGATTTCTTTCCTCGCCACAGTACCAAAAACAGCCACTTACATATTTGGAACTCGTTGCACTCGGTTTAAAAAGCCACAAACAGTCTCCCGCTTCGAGAACGGGGGACATATTTGAGGTGAATGTTGCGCCAACGATGTCTGATGCAGAAGCACAGCAATGTAAAGCCAAAGTTTTCGAAGCAGGGATAATAAGCCAGATAACAACAACAATCACTCCATTGGTACGTAACGGTTATCTGATAGGACTGTGAGACATAATGAAATAAACCAACATTATTGTGTGATCTGAGAACCAAAACCGTTTTTCCGAACAAAGTGCACTCACGCCTCGCTTTTGATAACTGAGGTCCAATGTCAAACGTTACATGAATGTTTACAGACGCGGCCCACATCTCTGTCATCATCCCTGCCGGTGTGTGGTAGTTTATTGTGCTCCCCTTTGAAAAACGAACCCTGCTTTCACAAGACGTGGTTAGATAAGCACATTTTTAAATCAAATTGTGTGAGTCAGCCTGTGCTGTAACACCGGAGAAGTGTTTTTGGTAAATTTACTAAATTTGGTTGTATTTGATATCAGGTTTGTATTTCTGTAAATAGGGTTGGAGTAAAAACAAAAAATCTGAGATGTTTTGAAATGATGTTAGTATTGTGTTGTCTTGATTTACAGGTAAAGTGATTGCATTTCAGTCTCCTCTCTCTAAAAAAACAACCCACGAAGAAGTCATTTTGATAGATTCAATTTGTAGATTCTATAAAATGTGTATCACGTGATATCTCTGTTGTTCAGTGATGTTTTTCTTTTAGTCATTCTGTAATTTTGCAGCCCCACACGGTGATGCCATCCCTTATTAAAGCCACAATCCTTAATTCTTAACAGCATATCATGGATTCATGCACACACATGTCTTGAAGGGTATAGGATTGGATTTGCTGCAAATGGCAAGTAACCTTTTGCAGCTTTTCCAACCAATTACAATTAAAGACACCAATCTAGTCATTTCTAACGTTTACAAATAATATGAACATTTCTAAACTGTTTACAATCTCAACATACAGCGACACTCACATTGAGCTGTCCATAATTGGGTCTTGAATCGAGAGTGCTGTAAATCCACTTTTGAGTATGAAAAATCATCATTCCTCATGCATTCGCTTTATATGTATGACGGGGCTACCATTTTGTTTACATTTGGATTAAGGATTGGGCCTTTAACTCATTGTTGTGCTGATTTTGAACAGTATTTCTGTACATTTAATAAATGGCGAAGTATCTTATTTAACCAGCTGTTGAAGTCTCACTATTGCCGGTGCCACAGAAATGAAACAAAGGTAGCCTTCCATGTTGGATGCACTTATTTTTAGTCGAAGACGCTGAATGAGTCAACCCTCTAAATAGCTCCATCTTAAATCAGTTTTTTCAAAAAATCTTTTCCAGAATGTTATCTGCAGAGATTTCACCAAATGACTCAAATCTTTAAGACAAAGAGAAACTGGTTTTATCCTGTAACAACATATATATATATATATTTGTAAACTGCTGTTTCATGCTGCTCTCTTCTCTTCTTTCCAAAGTGCACAATCTGAAAAACTGATGAAATACAGCAGGAAACAGCTCATAAGGAAACAACAAAGAACCTCATTGTCTAAATGCTCTTTGTAGAGATGTACCACTCTGGTATTGATAACAGCCTTTACCATGCAAAATGAGGAAAGGAAATGCGTGTTGCTTCTTTGCAACCAGATGCAGTTTTATATTAGTGGCACAGGGAGGCGTAGGCGTGCAATGAGATTTTCAAAGCTCTGTCCATGTAACAGCAGTTATTTCCAGTCAGGACTGTGCTGAGGCGAAAAAAGACTTGAATGCTGACTGAGGCCAAAATGCTTTCATGTTAAATAATAGCAGCAGTTTCAAGAGAGCCGTTACATGAGTCTGATGAATTAGGCACTATAGCTTCTCTGCAGTCAAGAAAATGGAATCACAACACAAAGTCAAGTCTACTAAGTGCTGCCATCACTTCAGCAGGAACGGCTTTGCTTGTTTTGGTCTTGTCAAGATCAAATTCAAGGCTCATGAGCTGCGTTTTCTCCAAGGCTGCTGTTAGCATTTCCCTATGTGTAGTTCTATTACCTATATTAATGGATGGAAGCACATGTTGCCCAGCAAACCTGAGAGGCTGATGCCAATAATCAAGTGTCCAACACAAAGGGTTACACAATTTCATTTAGATAGGCCTTAGTGCTTGTATGTGTACATGTGTAACAGACACAGAAACGTTTGGTTACACTGTCATTAATAAATACATTCATTCAAAAATAATCATAGACATCATTGTGTCACAGGGCATATAGTGTACAGGAATGAGGAATATTTTACTTTGATTTCTTTCACCTGCCAATGAGTGTGGTCAGAGGATGAATAAGGATGACTATAGGTTGTCCTCATTCTGGATCACCCCACCTACAGTATAGTTATGCAACTCAATTCCAAAATTACATCTGACAACAAAAGTCCTTGGGACAAAACCTTATCAAATGAGGTTGGTCTAATGCATCTATCCAGGAGGGTGTGCTTTATATGGAAAAGTTTGGGAAGCCCTGGTCTTGTCCACTACCCTGCACACCCACGTCACTGCAAGGATGTCAGGGACTGGCGTTAACATCAATGAAAAGGTGACGCGCTCTGCAGGGACGTGTGTGCCCCGTATTTCGCTGGGTGTGCGCGCTCCGGCCGCGCTGCCGCACAGCAATCAGGTGGTGAAATGTAACTTAACACGGGCAAGCTCCGCTGCTGATTATGGGTCGACAATGGATGAACAACGCCGCGGTGTGCTGTCAGTGATCAACCCACCGAGACGGAGAAGACCAGATCTGCAGCAATGAGCTCTTCCTTCCCAAAATCCGAATCCACGACCTCCTTGCTGAAATCGTCCGCGGCGAGGAGACCGACACACCTCCCCGAACGCACAGCGGAAAGCCGGAGAAGTCACCATCCGCATCAGCATCAGCACCAGCATCAGCATCAGCACCAGCACCAGCACCAGCATCACCACCGTCCCGCAGCTCTCCACAACAGCAACGCCGCCGAGGAGTCCTTCTGGTCGGCCGACTGCGACGTCAGTGCGCGGAGACCCCTGTGTCACCCCTCTCTCCTCGACAGCCGGGATGACAACAACGCGACCACCCGGGGCAAGAGTCGGTCCCACGCCCCTCATGGCCAAGTTTCCGACCCGTCTGAGCCGAACGGTGACGCGGACCGAGGTGCGCGCGAGCGCTGCAGGTCACCCAAACCCACACACCGACACCACCGCAGGAAGCCCAACCGGGAGCATCCGCCGCCGGCCGGACCGCCTGAACATCGCCGTCGCGGTCCCACGCACACCCGCACGGTCCCCAGGGTGCCCTCTCTGTCCGACAGCAACGACGACACGGCGCCTTTCTTCGAGCAGAGGGACCATAAGGGGGCCGGCTTGTCAAACAGCGGCCGTCAGGTCAGCAGCCCGTCCGCGTCCTCCTGCTCCCTGGTCCCGCTGTCCAGCAGGTCCTCCCGCCGCTCACGGAGGTCCAGTGCGGCGTCCTCTGCGTCTGATATCAATTTGCGCACTATCCTCAAATCGCTCTTCGGGCAGGTAAGGGCCTGCGGTGCAAGTTATTGAACATTAAGTCAATGCATATCGCAAAATTGCTAAGACACAAACACGTACTGGATTGTCTTGGATTAAAATGCCTCGTTGGGTCCCCTGTAGGCTCCATTTACACTTGGTTAATGTAAATCACCGCATTGAAAATGATTGCTATAATATTCACATAATATGAATATAGGGACTTTTAGTGTTTCTGGGGGTCCCTGACAAGATGTGACACAGCCCCCAACCCCCCACTCCAACTCATAACTTCACACAGAAGGGCCCCTACCAGCTTTATCTTTTTATATCAGCTTTTGGTTGTTTTTTTTATCTCCTATGGTATCATTACAATAATCCTATAGGTTCTTATGATAAATTCAATGGTGAATTTATCATGTCCTCGTTGTACGTTGTGGTATTTTTTTCTCCTCTGGTATCACAACCTGTAGGATTTTCTGTGATGTCATTTGTTTAACCTATAGTGGCTGCATGATAATTGATATCCGGTGTGATATTTACAGGCTATGTTATCCTTGTAAAACCTATTACAGGATTACTATAGTTCATTTTCGTAAGGGTGGTCTGTAAACCAGCCTACTTGACCTCACTCCAAAAACACTCACTTGCATTAATAATAGATGTCCTTGTAAAACATATAGAGCTAGAGAGACATTCGTCAGTCAGTGATGCCTCCAATCAATATAGGCTAGAATGCTCTGTGATACAGTCATCACTGGACAGACGTAAAGAGGGAAAAGTATCTTCTACACATTCATTTTTGTTATGTAATTTATGGATACAGTGCTACCTCCTACAGACTTCCTCAATCGAGCAGATCTGTCGCCAGGAACTGCTCACTGAAAGTGGAAGTGGTGGGTCTGATAAGTGTCGACACTGACAGAGATGTGGAGGCTCTGTAGTGCTAATTTGTACGTGGCTAAAGAGAATAGATCTGCATCAAGGTTTTTCTTTGTCTGCTTTCACTAAAGGTCTTGTGCCTTGTGATGATGAATAATTTATCATCTCTCACGAAGCTATCTATACAAATCAAACACATGCTACCGAAGAATAAAAAGCTAACTATGCTGTATATTAGACATGGAGTGGTATCAGTGACTTTTGCATCGTTCTACCCCCTAATATAATAATATGCTGTAAAGTAGGGTGTCTTGCCAGTCTCTTCCATAGCATTCAGAGCTGGTGTCTGTAGTCTAGTTGCTTTCATAACTAGGTTGTTCGGGTGGATTTTAATTCGAGAACGGTTTCTGAACCTCTTGGCCACCAACGTGGAAACATGGAGATCAGCCATTGGGGCTCCAAACAAGGAATCCTATAGTAGTTGTTCGATAAAAACCCATTTGTCAGATATCCTCTGAGTGAGTGCGTGAGCATGCCTGTGAAAACATTAGCGTGACCTGAACAAGGTCTTTGATGAGGCAGCCAGATGGAGAGCAGTGATGATTGGAGAGATGCATCTGGTCTTTTGTTTGAGTGATGCATACAAATCAAATAGAGAGGTTGCTTTGTCACACTGGCTCCAGGGAATTTATAGGGTTTTGGACTAGACAGACCACAGTACCTGGGGACAGGAATTGTTTGAAAACCCTCAGTAATAGGGAGCTTATCCTCAATACCTTTCTGTTTTTGGAAAAAAAAAAAAGGGTATTTTATTAACCAATTGACTCACTGTCAATGTAATTTTCAAATCCCTCTCACAGTAAATACCAACAATGGATGGATTATCACTGAATATGCTCTCTGTCCATGTGTGTCTATCTCTTACCCCTTGGCACCGTATGACTGCTGTGTCAGGGTCACCTTGTCTTTGCCTACAAAGGGCAGTGGATGATGGCTGTGCGGGGGAGAAAAAGGTCGTGGACGGCAAGAAAAAGCAAAGCTGCGGACCCCCTTGTACAGCTTAGCAGGTAAATAATTGTCGGCCTTGTTTGGCTTTGGAATGTCAATACAGGAATTCAAACACAATCTTTACACAGGGAATGGACAAATCCATGTTGGTTAAAGCACCGGAGAGGGAGAGTGCAGGTGAGGAGGGAAGCAAGTCTGGAAATAGGCCATTGCATAGAATATGTTCTGAGTCAACATGGTGCGTGGTACAGATTTCCACAGGCCAGGGAAAAGAACGCCGTGCAGTATTTGTGTGAAACTGAAGCAAAGGGCACTTCTCAGGTGCAGTGTTACTGAATAGCTTATTATATGTACATGATGATGTATGACTTTGCTCCCCTCAGCCCCTTTCTTGCTTATCGTGCCCCTCCCTTCTGTTCTATTATCTCTGTTGCTTATGGGAGAACTAGACCAGTCTGGTGAAAGTATAACTAGCAGATAGTGGGTCATTCTGTTTTCCTATAATAGGCATAGCTCTCCATGAACCCCCCCTTGCTCTACTTCCCTCCCTCATCTAGTTTCTCACCCTCCCTCCCCTCTATGTGAATATTGCCTCCTACCATTATTGGGTTCATTCACGCTGGATAGTGGTTGCCGTGCAGTTCACCATTGTTTCGATCAGCCACAGGTGAGCACCCCCCTGGTCTCCATGGGTCTTGCTGAAACCAGCTCTGCCTCTCAAACCCCAAACTGTAGTCTTCGAGGAAGAAAAGTCCTCATGGTCTTTTATCGCACCTCTTTTCTCCTCTGGTATGGGAAACTGCCTAGTGTCGCCTCTTAGAAAGGTAAGATTGATTGTTATAGGTCCTGTGTGTAATTGGTGTATTTTGTGGTGCCCATGAAAGGTTTCCAACTGGAGTGCACCTTATTCTCGTGGGTGATGAAACTGAACAGAACTGGGACTGTTATGCAAAACTTGTTGATAACGATGCTTAATTTAGCCGATCTCCAAAGCATCGTTGTGTGCACTGTTCTTTCTGTTCAAAAGCACACCTGGATGTTTTATGTGCATGTCAGCCATCATATTTCAGCACAGGAGTATGGATGTCTTTTTACACTTTGTTTTTCTTATGTTTCCCCATATATCCAAATATGGGCTTACTTGTGAGATATACCTTCAAAAAAAAATCAAAAATCAAAAATCAGTGTGTATCAATGGTCAGACTTGAGTCAGTTTAGGTTTAGTATATGGCATTACATGGCCCATGTTCCTTACTCGCTTTTAAAGGAACAGTTTACACTAAAATGAAAATCCTGTCGTCTGCTCACCCCCCATGCCAGTGGAAGCTCCGCTGAACTTTGCCACCGACCTGTTCACGCTTTCAAAAAGAGGAAAGAGGAGAAACAGGAAAACACTTACGCTGCAGGAGCTGTTTAGAGCAATCTAAAGGTCGTTTCAATTCCTTTCTGCAACAATAACCAACACCGTTCACTTGAATTGTGTGTTAGAAGGCTGAGATAGTAGGGAAGTGTGTTTGGTGACAGGGGGGGGGGGGGGGGGGGGGTGATGTTGGTGATCTAGGAACTTAATGTTATTCTACCACTGCACTCACTGTAAGTCCCTCTGGAACGTAACTGTCAAACTTTTAGACTAATGGCCTCTGGCACACCCTTGGTGTTCGCCGTGAAACATCTTCTATTAAGTACTGTACGACTCACGGGAGGAGATATCTCACAATGTCTTGGGAGCGTAATGTTTTCTCTCCGATGTTCAGTACGTGTACAGCCTGTTCCCCTGTGGACTTTCTCTCTGCCTCTATGCTTGTTTACTGTCCCCGTGACAGTGTGTAGATGTGACCTGCCAGTCCGCTCAATGTAGCAAGTAAATTGTTATGATGAATGAGCGGAAAGTTGGCAACATGCAATTTTATTGATGTGCATGGAACCCCCCCACCCCCACCCCTACCCCCCTCCACCCCCGCCATGTTTTTCTATTTTACACGTTCTTTCCCTCTCTGTCTGTCTCACACACACACACACACACACACACACACACACACACACACACACACACAGAATACCTTCACAGAATTCGGTGCACAACTTTTAGTCTGATGTCTACATTCAAGAATATATAAAGCATACATTCACCGACATGGATATCCTCCTTCATACACTCTCTCTCAACCTCTATTTCTATGTCCATTCTGCTCCGAAGCTGCTACGGGTCTCTAACACTGTCTCTGCCCCCCTACCTGCACCCCTCTGGAAAAGATGCTCCAGGATGCTGAAAGGAGATACAGAGGGGTGCTGTCCTGTGAGGAGAGGGGCCAGGCAGGGGTTCTTGGGCCCTATCAGGAGTCCCTTGTGTCCATGACACAAAGCTGCGCTCTCATGAGCAACATACTGGGACAAACCTGTATCTTCCTGCATAAAGGCATGGCCAAGAGCAGGCAGTCTGTACGTAAGTCTAGACACACACAAACACCTTTTTTTATCTACTGCTGTCTGAAAACCAGTATGAAAGCTAATCTGCATTGGGGTTATCTCTAAATATATCATTGTCATATGAACTGTGATAACAACTGTCAGCAGTAGCTTGTAAAGACCCTTTGAACTATTTTCTATTGCCGTGTTTTGTTATTTCCACCCTGCTGCTTTTGATTGGTACCTCACCAATTTCCTGGAAGGAACTGAGAGAGCTCAGATTTGGACTGAGCCGGAGGAAGCCCAGTTTGTTGCAAGAAGCGGATCATAGGGGTTCTGTATGTAACAGCATCCGTTGTGTTCGTTGCTAACATTAGGATGTCGCCGCAACTCATTTTGTAGTGATGTATTGATACTCGTACATAGAAAATACACGAAAGATCTTTAATATGTCCATGTGGCAGAGTTTGTGTGACGCTCCAACACGCCTATGCAAGGTGCATGTAAAGGACACTGTAGATCAGATCTGGGGCCTAACTGATGGCCTTAACCAGTAATGCCTTCACAAAAATGGCACAACAAAGGAGGTTTTAGCACAATCACACAACTTGACCTCAGTCCTTTCCAAAGATGTTTATCTTACCTGCAACGTTCCGAGGAAAATCGGTCATTTCCGTTTCCCATTCGCTATCAATTTGGGACTTACTCTGCAGAGATGGTTTATCAACTGACTGGTGGACTGACTAAGGAACTGCAGAAGATGCTCTCACGCAGGCCCGTCAGACCGGCTGGTGACGCTTCCCGGGGCCCACCTGTGAGCCTCCTGTGTTTTCTGTGTCAGTGGTTCCGGTCAGGCAGTTCTTACAGGGTCTGACGTCAAGTGAGTGCTGTGTTTACACTTCCCCCTGCTCTGGGCTGTTAACCCCTGGAGGCTCTGGGATACGTCTCTCTCTCTCTCTCTCTCTCTCTCTCTCTCTCTCTCTCTGCCCTTTAAAGGTTGCGTTCATTGTTAGCGGCGGAAAAAAATAGAAACGGTTACATTCTTCCGTGAACTCCTGAGGGGATGCGTCTTCCCAGTCATGCTCGATAATGATCAGTCTGTCCTGTACCTGGAGCTTGCGTTATGAGAGAGGTGCATGCCAGTAATGACATCCTTTAAGATGAAGTCCCCTTTTGCTTGAGCTTCACGTGTAGACAGAAGAACTGTTATGGAGAAGCTCGCCGATTTTGGTTTGGGAGTTTCTCAAGTCACGGCATTGTCACCGGTATGTTTGCTATACGTAGAAATGCATTGGATTGTTGCTTTCACGTGTTTCTGTGCTGATCACTAATTCAATGTTGTTTCCAAATAGGACCGAGAGCTGAGGCCAGAGGAAATGGATGGTGAGTTGTGTTTTCTCTTTCTTGGCGTCAAGTAAAATGGAAGAAAACAGGTTACAGTCACGGCGCTGTTCAGGAAATAGGGCAGAAATACAGATAACAAGGACAAGATTGGAGATTGCGTGCATGCACAGAATAAGAGGTAAAATCTCTGTCGTTTGTCATTTACTCAACAGAGCTGCGGGACGCCTTCAAAGAGTTCGACAAGGACAAAGATGGTTTCATCAGCTGTAAAGACCTCGGCAACTGCATGAGAACCATGGGATACATGCCCACCGAAATGGAGCTGATAGAACTGAGCCAGCAGATCAACATGAACTGTAAGGACCAAACTCTGTTGGGTATATCATGGAACTGATAATACTGTGTGCTTGAGTCATGCTTTGTAATTTTGTGGTATTTCTTTTTTTTTTTATTGGTATTTCCGAAGTGGGAGGACATGTTGATTTTGAGGATTTTGTAGAGCTGATGGGCCCGAAACTCCTCGCCGAAACTGCAGACATGATCGGCATAAAGGAATTAAAGGACGCCTTCAAAGAGGTGAGAGTCCGCGGGTTGAAACGCAGATAGAGCCGCTGTCTGTTCTGCTCTTCAGTTTTTACTTTGACTTTTCTCAAGCTTAGTTCTGTTTTTCTCTTCTTCCGCTTTCCTCTCTTTTCTGTCAGTTTGACACCAACGGGGACGGCGCAATCAGCACATCTGAGCTCAGAGAGGCAATGAGGAAGCTGTTGGGCCAGCAGGTGAGGTTTGGATTACACATAACTGACACATAACTGTTTCTAAAGCTTGTTGTCGTTTCGCTAGCAACTGCATCATTTGCATGTGTTGGAGCTCCTCTTGTTTTTAAAAAATACTTTCAAATTGCCAACTTCCTTGTCAGGTGGGTCACAAGGATGTAGAAGATATCCTGAGGGACGTCGACTTGAATGGGGACGGGCTTGTTGACTTTGAAGGTAAATCGGCTTTCACAAAAACATATATTTACCTTACTACACAGTAAACGGTACTACGATTGTTGCACCCCCTCTCTTTGCACTCACCATCGTCCATTTTGTCATTCTCACCCTCTCTTTTCAGAGTTTGTACGAATGATGTCTCGCTAAGACAGAATGACGGATCATACAACTATTAGTACTGAATGTGAAACTTTGCCCCTCTCTGTACTCGACCGGGTACAGCAGAGGACACGCCAAGAACGCTGAGCCATCCAAACCTGAATGATACTGGAATAAAAAAATTCCTTGAATTTTTACGGAGCGAGGAATCACCTCACACTTACTGTCAAAAAAAAGTGTTCTTCCTGAAAAAGCCCCCCAGTTCAACTGAGGCAGAATTTGCTGTAGCCTAGCTGATGATTGTCCAACTCCTGTTTTGTTTTTTTCGCACTTTAATTCTCACTATATAACTTACTGTATGAGAAGATCGCTGTTGTTTTGTCTCAACCTCTACATGGCATTAATGTGTGTCTCGTAGAAAGTCTCCACTTGGATGTACAGGAAGGTCTTGATGAGTGAGTGAATGTTTATCGATGAGACGTAAAAGGTGAGTGTGGTGTTGAGCATTTAGTTTAGTTTTCACTTATTATGGGCAGACCTTCACCAACCCACTCGCTTTGTTGCCGTTAGAAGCTAGTAGTATTATTGGACTGTCCTTTGTGTGACATTGGTGCTCCAGCAAGGAGCCCGTGTGGCAATATCACACCTGTATTGTGACTGTGTGACCATCTGTGATTCGTCACCGTGCTAATCCAGTCCCATAGGAGCATCACTGTCTGACGCCGAGGCTATGGAAGAGGCAGAGCTCTGGTCTTAACGGGGAAATGCACTCTAAAATACCTTTCACATATGTTATTCCCAGATTCCTAAGATCAAGGGAAGCTCCAACAATATTAACGCAGATGTACAACTTCCTTTCAAAGCTTGAGTCCAGAGAACCAAAGTGTTTGTTGACACTAGCCTGCCAGTACGGACGTAAATCCAGACAACCTCTTGTGCTTTCACATCAGCGTTATCTGGTTACCAACCCGACATTATAGTGTAACGCAGGGCACATGTTCACAATGCTATTGAACTGAACCAAGAACACCTTGTACCAGTAATTCCCTGGGATATCCTGTGCCTGTGTTTGTTTCTAATCTTGTGTTGTGCAACCGAATTGTTTCAAGGCGTGTACCAACCACCTCTTTGAAATACTGCACCCAGGCGGCCCACTACATGTCATACTCAAAAGGTGACGTGTAGTGGACCGATGTGAATGAGTTTCATGGCGTAAAAGCCCCTCATCTCTGTGATGCCATCACAAGATATTCTCTAGAGCGGCTCCATTGACAATGAATGGGAGACTGACTTATTGGACACTCATGATGTTTGAGGTTTTATGCCCAAATGGTTTATTTACAGGAAAATCACCTGCATGCTGTTGTAGTGTCCACAAATTGGTCTCCCATTCATAGTAAATGGTGCCGCTCCAGGCTGTCTTTTAATGTTTAATGTTGCAGATTTGAATTCTCAGACTCAGAATTCCAGCTTTGGGAAAGACTGATTTCTATTTTGATCCAGTAGTACAGTAGGAATGGCATATGTGAATTCTATTCAGAGTGGAAGTGGTTATGTTGTACCTGTACTGTATGTCGATGTCAATATGATTGTTGCTGTGGTATGGTTCCACAAATCTGTGTTGTCTAAGCGGTTTTTATGCATGCCAAAGAAAGAAATTGATGACAGTATGCACATTTGCATTTGTGTCTTATGACGTAAACAACAAATCTTGCCAAGTTAATTGTATAAAAAATAAATGATGTTTACATTGGAGCCCATTTTTCTGTTTGTTAAGAAATAGAAAATACATGCACAATATAATAGGAAATGGTTTTGTGTTTGCTATTTGGACATGAAATGGAAACACACATAAATAGACAAAGAGATGTTTTTGGTAATGTCCATAGATCTCAAACTCCTTCTCTTCATCTTTGCATTCATTATATGTCCAATTGTCTTCTTTAGTATGGTAGCATAATATTTTTCACATGTCTGCCTATATCTCCTTGCTCATTTGAGTCAAATCTTTCGGAATCTGGTGTAAACTTCAAATTGTCTGTTACAAAACTGGTGGATTCAACTTTTCCAAGGCAAATAGAAAGGGAGTTATTTTGTCTCAGCGACAGGAAGAAGAATGATCCATCCTTCCCCACCCTGGGTTAGTTGTAACATCCATGGGGAATGCATAAAGTGGATCAACCATGCTGCTTGAAATACAATTATTTACAGTTTACTTGTGTTAAATGAACAACTCTGTGCGTGTTTGTGTGTTTCACAACAAATGTTGAGAGTTAGTTAAATGTGAGTTTAATATTTACTACAAATAACACATAACATTTGTTGTGTGTATCCCACCTCTATTAATTACAATTATCCCCAACCCTAGCAGCCATTAAACAGCTTGTGGTGTAACATTTGCATAAGATAACCACATGGTATTTAGGCCTACCTACAAAGTCTGCTGAGTCTCTTCCTTTTCTACGTCAAAGCAGCATCTACACAGTGATGCTTGCTCCTGATTGGAGGAATTGAACGTGTTACAATTATCCTGTGTTAAAACCATCCCCTTTGTGTCAGGCCCAACAACACCCACAGCAAAACTGCACTATAATACACTGCCTCTTTTCTTTTTTTTATTAAAGAAACATTGCTGGAGATTTGCAGCAATATTGCTAAAAGCTGATAGCATCACATTTTTGCATGTAATCTTATGCAAATTTCTGGCAAACGAGTTTGTTTTGCATTTACTAGAAATACTGGCAAATCTTTAGCAACACCTGTGGCAGAGATATTAAATCGTTTCTGTCGAGCATGGAGAGCATTTTTACATATTACAGACAATTCATAGTGTTGATAAAAAAGGAAACAACGTGGCTAAACTCTTCCTACCAAGGGCTATACTGCCATCCATAGGAGTATTACATTGCTGTTGCCACGGAAACAGTCTTCATTCATTCCTTTCGTCAAACCCAGGGTGCACCGCGTGCGCGCTGCGTTGGACTCTCCTGATTGGACAAGACTCCGACCGTACCAAATCTGAAGCGGGGATGGGGGAAGACAAATCTTTTTCACAGGTCAAATGTTCACTACTACTGTAATCTCATATATTGCAAACCCCTGATTTGAATCATGATTTTTGATGCGCACAATAGTATTAAGAGTGTATTATCTTACGTTCTCAGTGATGGTCATTATATATGGTCATTATATGACAGATATCCTCTGTAATAGGTTTTTGTCTTTTGTAGACTGGATGACTCATGGGTAAGAGGATAACCGGTCTACCAATAAAAATACCCAAACTGTTAACATCTATGGTGCCTTTCTTCCGCATTTTTACAGTTGGGTGAACATTGCTATATCTCTCAACCGAACCCACCCTTGGGTCAGCCCCTTTTACATCCGCACTCCGCCTCCCCGGTCTAATGCGATCAGAAAAGTCGATTAGCACCCGGTGAGTGAAAGGGGACTTTTCGCTTGAGGTGGAAAGAAATTTCCGGCATAGCCAAACTCTAATGTTAGGGGAAGGTTCAACAAGACAGTTGTTCAGAAAAAATGCTGATATCGCGTTTCCACCCCTCAAATGTCAGATGTTATACATTAATTTGAACTAATTGTTTTCAAAGTCATGATTTGGTCATAGTCCTACATGAATGTAGAAGATCAGGGTGAAAGTATGATACTGTTCTCGCGGTTGTTGATTGGTTTATGATCAGAAATAATTAAAAATAAAAATGTATACTCATCACGCAAAAACCTGCAAGTATGACAATTTGTGTTTACTTCAATAAACATTGTCGTGTTTTTAACCACAGCAAGTTTAAGGCTGATGTAGCAGAACTAGTAAAATAAAAGCATATGATTGGGTAGATATTCCGTCAATCAGTAGCTATGGAAAATATTAAGTTAGGTAGCACTGCCCCGCCCCCTGCAAACTAGCAGCCACTGTAAGCTAGCAGAGCTAATGTTAGTTTGGATGCACATTGAATGAAAGTCAACGTCAGTCTACCAGGCAGAGGCTACCAGCAGCCAAGGAGATCTGCACAGTAAAGTTAGCTTTAGTATAGACAACTGGCGAGAGCATAATTGCAGAGATAAACGTATACATTGCAAAGAGATAGGTTCCATCAAGTCGTGAAAAGGGAAGGTAAGAAAATTGGAAATTTGGAATGCGTGTCTTAGCCGGACGCTTTCATAGACCAAGTATTTCTGGTTAGACAGGTAGCTATCTAACGTTAGCTAACTTATTCCTCGTTCCAGCGTTTGCCAAATTAATACAGAAAGCGTATAGTACAGATATGCTAATGTTGAGATAGTAGACGTGATTATCATTTCACCGGTGAGTTTATGGATTCGTGTGCTATCGTTACTACCGGTGAGCAGTAACGTCAACGTTAGCATGTCGGCTATTGATATCATGTTGCATATAACGTAAACTCACCATGAGACAAGCTTGCTAGCTCCTAACGCTAGCTAACCTCATCTGGGTAAACGTGGGAGGGCTCCTGCCATGCAATCATGTATTCTGCAAGCTACCTAGCTAGTCAGCTCTGCAACAACAGATGCTCTCTGTCTCTCCCAGTGTGCTAGGACCGAGCTGTGTATGGCAATGCAGCGGGTCACGGCACGGCTCGTCGCCTGGCTGGTCGCAGCGGTGTTGTCGCTGCTGGCTGAGCAGTGCTGGGCGGACGGCGGGGGGCCCAGTCTCGCAGAACGAGTTATCTGGGCTGTAAACGCTGGAGGGGAAGCACACACAGACACGCACGGTATTAATTTCAAAAAGGATCCATTGGAAGGAAAAGTCGGGAAAGGTGAGTTGATACTATATCAGCAGTTACATGGAAAGATGAGATTGCTCGTCTTGTCGGTGTCTTGCTGACGCGAAAATAATCATTTCAGTCATTTCCAAGTAAAACACATGCATGGAAGTAAACGCAAACCAAAGAGGGGTTATCATAGACTGATGCAGCTCCACCCCTCCATACCGTATGTGGAGGAAGCAGAAGGTGATATGCTAAAATTGACCACAGAGAAACTATGGGCCCCAGATATGGGGGCAGAAGTAATTGCAAGGTAGAATGAATATGGTGTTGTAACTTGCCATTTGAGACCGATTGGCACTGTATAGCATTCACTGAAGGAAAAGGTCAGAACTCAAACAAGTGCATTCTGTTACTGAGTTCAACCAGGGAGTGGGAACTAAATAGTGAAATCAAGTATATGGGTGTAATAGAAAACCTGCTTGCTCGCGGCCCTCAGCGGCACATGAGTGGTGACTTCTGCATTTCATTCAGTGCAGGAAAAGGTTAGAACCTAAGCAAGCGTATTCTGTTACTTCGAGACGCTAAAAGGCTTAAACACTATAAATCCACCATTGATAAACCATTAATGCGTTCTATTCTTATTGTGAGCCCTGACGCTGTCCTCCCCCCCCCTATAGCGTCTGACTACGGGGTGCGCCTGCCCATACTGCGCTCCAGTCCGGAAGACCAGATTCTCTACCAGACAGAACGCTACAACGAGGACACCTTTGGATATGAAGTCCCCATTCGTGAGGAAGGAGACTATATACTAGTCATGAAGTATGCAGAGGTCTACTTTGCCCAGTCTCAACAAAAGGTATGGCACTTTATGAATCCGAGGCATTCTCACCTGGCTAGTGTGGTAATGGTAATAGTCTGCAATTTGGTGAAGTGGTCATTTTCATCTGGACATATTGTCTTTTGAATGGGCAATACGTGTACAATGTGTGCATGGAGAAAAAAATGTATTGAGTTGTACCGTTTGTTCTGTCCAATATGTAAGATGTCTCTTTTTATTTACTCTTAATTTACTTGTTTAGTATTTGCCTACCATATAAACATTGTACTTTAGACACAACACTGAGAGTTGCTGAAATACCAAGTGAACCAGTTCACTTTAGTAATGACATCTGGCAGCTTGAAAATGTGAAGCTGTGTGTTGTGTAAGTTGTTAATTGTGGGTGATTCATTCCCAGGTGTTTGACGTTCGTCTGAACGGCCACATGGTGGTGAAAGACCTGGATATCTTTGAGCGCGTGGGACACAGTACAGCTCACGACGAGATAGTGCCCTTCTCCATTCGACGTGGCAAACTGAGCGTGCAGGGAGAGGTGTCCACCTTCAACGGCAAGCTCACTGTGGAGTTTGTCAAGGTGAGTTTGTTCTGAGGTGGATACTTGGTGTGTTTAAGTGCTGGTGGGAGGGTCCGACATCCGGGACCTCCAAGTTGGCTGCTTAACTGCGTTCACCTGCAATTTTATCATTTTAAATCAAAGCCAAATGACAAAAGATAAATAAACATGGACCTCAGATGTGGATTTGGCTGCTTCTTGCTTTAAAAAGTCACGTCACCCCAATGAAAGACAATTAAAAGGGTTATAAGATAAATACCAGTAAATTTCTGCTCTGCACCCAAATGCAACGGCCATTATGTACAACAACTAGTAGGCTTCGGGTGAGTAGCCTTCAGCAGAAAGAAGGTAATGGTAGTTAGCCTGGTAACTAACATTCATTATCGGGCAGCACATTATTATCAAACTGTCATTAATAAAACTTGTAACTCTTCTGCCTCACCTCACTGTAAACTCACCTCTCATTGGCTATTGGCCTCTCCACTCTTTGATTGAATCTGTTATCCTAACTCACGCCAGGACCCGTCCAGAAGTCGGGTGGTAAATTTCAAGCATCTTTTGATATGATCAGTCTGTGATCGAGTGGATCAGTGGGGTTGAGATTGAATCTGTAAACGACACACTACCAGATAATCTGTGCAGACCATCGGTCCCGACAAAGCCTCAGATCCAAGATTCCCGATTGTTGGAATGGCCGGATTTGGTGTTAATCAGCCCGATTATCCTCTAGTGTCTCCAGGGCCTACGGCAGTGAGTGGAGACTGTGCTTCAGTGGTCTAGTACTACTAAGAACAAGTTCCAACATTGTATGTGCTGATCGAGAGGTTTTTGTCCCACACCCTATTCCAGTGTCACATTGATGTGGAGAGTACCTGGTTTTCTGTTTTGTTTGTGCTTTGGTAGGGGTACATTCTGCAGTATAGAAATGTTTCACTTCTTCAAAAGGCTTATTTGGTGGTGAACGAGAAAGTCACGTACTTGGTAGTCCACAAAGCCAGCTTACTACACACTTTGAGCAGAGCAACAGAGTCGTTTTGATTCTATTTTAAAACGTTGGGAAATACTTGTTCTCAAATACTGATCGGGCTGCTCCAGGCCATAGGAGTAATATATGAGTTTGTAAAGCGATTAGCATTCGCCTCTAGGTCTCGGGACTAATAAATGTAAGATTCTGCTAATTAGTCTGCAAACCATCCGGCTGCATCTGTAGGGTGGCGTACTCCAAAAAACGTTCATATTATGGCTGTAGCTCTTTCTCTGCATTGACCCCCTTTTCTATATCTCCAACACTCTGCTTTTTCCGTCTCTCAAAAGACACACATGCACAAGTAGGGCACAGTGTCTGCTCTCCTTTTTTGACGAGAAGCAGCAACTGTTTCGCCAAGTGTTTCTTGTTGTGCGCACTCCTTGGGTTCTTTGGGATCCACCTGCACCGTAATGTGGCTTCCTTAATCCTTTGATCGTGCAGTACGATGGAGTTAGACTAAAAACAAAGTAGGAAGTCAAGGCTTTGTCGTCATGGTGGTTTTGTGTCAAATGATGACTGTCATCCTCTGTGGGAAGGATAATCTGCACTCTAACCGCTTAATAGGAGTCTCCTGAAAAAGCAAACATGATGGATGGTTGCAAGACAGAAACATTATTTTATTCTACTTTTCGAGTGTTCCGTCTCTCCACTTCAAGTTGCACCGGTGGACTTTAAAAGTCAACTATGAACGTGACTTATATTTTCTCTTGGCTCTTTCCTCTGCTTTTTAGCTTTTACTCAGTGGTTTGTCCAGAAATACTGTTTGAACTGTACAAACAACAAGATGAGAATCATTGTGATGGTGTTGTCTGCTGTGTTGTAACGACCTTGTCCTGTGTGTTTCAGGGTTATTACGACAACCCCAAAGTCTGCGCGCTCTATGTAATGAAGGGGACATTAGAGGGTGAGTCTTAAGCATAACAGAGTATTAACAATGTCTTGTCAATTAACTAGTATTGTAGTATCCTATTTGTTCTAAAAGTTATAAGAAGTAATGGCAATGACATTGAGTATACTTTACTCTTTACAAGTACAATATTTTGGCTCCCCCATCCTCCCTTAAGTGTTTTTTTTTTTCTTTTCTTATAGACGTACCAAAACTCCAGCCTCACCCTGGCTTGGAGAAGCGTGAAGAAGAGGAGGAGGAAGAGGAGGATACCGAGGGAGGCGAGGAAGGTGGGAAGAAGAGCGCCTCAGCGGCTCCCAAGAACAGGGTCCAGTCGGGCCCCCGAACACCAAACCCCTACGCGGCTGACAACAGCAGCCTAATGTTCCCCATCCTGGTGGCGTTCGGGGTGTTCATCCCCACACTCTTCTGCCTCTGTCGGCTGTGATGAGAACTTGAGATCGAGGAGACAACCTGGGGGGACGAGATGGATGAGAGACTGTGAAGAGAGATTGGGGGTGGGGCGGGGTGGCGGCGGGTTGGGGGGGGGGGGGGGGGGGGGGGGGGGGGTCAAAGTGACAACAGTGGCACAGGTAAAAGCATACAGACAGACAGGAGGGAGCTCAAGGCATGGAGAACACCGCGACAATAGAGGACAAACAGACAATGATTTTTGGAAAGCCGACCGCAAGAAGAGGCCAGACGCCTTTTTTGTCGTTTCAATTTGGAGGTTGAGGAAAGAACAGGGGATGTAGGAAGTGTTTGTTGCGCGCTTCTGTGTGAATGTGTTTTACATCCATCTCTGCTGACCCCATTTGAGCGACGTTACTCCGTTCCACTCAACAAAAAAAAAAGAAAAAAGACTCGGCTAAGATTTACAGACGCCACTCTCCGAGGTTTGAAACCACATTTCAGTAGCTGAGGGACGCTCGGGGGGTGGGGGTGGCGGGGGTGATCGGTCTGGGCCCGTTTAGCAGCTAAAAGCATCGTTTTGTACTGGGCGTAGCGAGGAAGCACATTCTGTTCAACACCCCTGCTCAACATTTGGTCAGAAACGTGTTCCCGTTTTGAATGAGTTTTATGGAAATGACGCTGCTTTGAAATCCGTTAAGTTAAGGCACGAAACGGTTAGTAGAAATACACAGTTGCCAAGTGATGGGTTTCGCATTTTTCTCCAACTCTACATTTTGTATCCCTCCACTCCGATGTAGTTAGTCCTAAGTTATGTGCAGCCAAGCACGTGCCGTGATTTTTGTTTTGAAGAAACGATTTCTTATTGCCCTGTAGCTGCTGGGCTCACACGCTTTCTGCTGTCTGAATTGTAGAGCTAGGTTCGCCCTTACGTACGTGCAGGTTCAGTTTCACGCGTCTGCTGAAACGCTAATAGACTTCAGCGGGAGTGTCCCAACAAGTACCGATTCAGGACCACAGAAAGTAGCATCAGCGGTGATCACAAATTGGAAGTCCGAAGTTCTTTTACAGGACATACTTTGAAGTTAGTAGAAATTGCACGGCAGCAGCGTTGAGACATTTTCTAGGGCTAACCCTGGTTAGTGTGTTTCGGTGACAGGCCATATTTGTGCTGTGAGGTTGAAAAAAAATGTTGCTCAAGTTCAAATGAGTCAGCACTACACATGATCTCTGCCTTTTTCCACTCATTTTATAATTACGCATGCCTTCCTTTTTTGTTTCACCAAAGAATGTTTTTATTTTATTGAGGGGAAAAAAAAAATCTCTTTGTTGTCTGTCTAATTTGACTAAGGCCTTGAAACGCCTGAGGTCCATGATGCCTCTGTGGCAGGTGTTTTGATGTGAGCGTATTTGCATGTATGCTCACTAAACACGGGAATGGATTCGAGAATCAATTTAGCAAAGCTGGTTGCTTTGCCAGTCTTAACATTATGCAGTCAGTGGCAAAGCAATCGGGGCAATGGTATTTTTTCTTTTTTTTTTGTCTTGCTGTTATGAAATTTGTATTCCTGATTTTTATTTTTTGTTTGTTTTTAAAACCAGTCTGTCATGATGATACTGATGGGTCATGAACCTTACACGGTTATTGTATGTAAGGGGTACATGACACAAGGGCCTTACTTGAATATGAACTGATTTGTCTCCATACGTCATCTGAAATTGGCCACAGGCCGCGGCAGCTGACACGTTTTAACACGCCAACAAATGGTGAGAACCAGTGTCAGCCTATGCATTTGCCTCCAACATCTAATTTCACCCCCACTGTTCCTCTACGTGCAACATGGACATGAGTTTTTTTTCCCTCCCTGAAAGCAGATATGAGAAAGCACAACATCAGTTCAAGCAGAAAAGCAAATGTTTACTGTATTTCCCTGCAGTCTTCACACAGGCCTTCTCCTTTTTCAGACGCTGTTGTCTTAAACCCCTTCAGTGAACTAGTTCAATGCCATTGAGTTGGTGGTAGTCATGGTCTCGAATGGGCTGTGGAAGAGCCTTACCCTGTGAGCCTTTTTATTCTGGTAGATCGCCGCCTTCTCAGTCTCCTCTGACCATGCCCATGTACTCTCGACTCTTCGACATTGATATCCTTTTGCTTTCCATACTGCCTACACAGCGGCTTTGTTCCTCATTTTTAGCGGAGTTGTTTTGCGAGCCCTCCTATTTATGTATCTAGTTACCTCCATTAAGTGCTTAGCTCTACTCCAAGAAGGACACTTTTGTAACTTTGCCTATTTTACTGGCCTGTCTTAGATGTCCCCCAACCCCTCTGCTAGTATTACTGTTGCTATATACAGAACTTGACAAATAGTTGATAATTTAGGTGTTGTGGATCCCTTCTCACTCCTAGATTCCCATGTTTATTGCTGGTGGGCAAGAAGTGACTGCTAGAAAAAAAGATATTTGCTGGGCAATTGCCAG
Source organism: Hoplostethus mediterraneus (assembly GCA_034670385.1). Classification (NCBI taxonomy): domain Eukaryota; kingdom Metazoa; phylum Chordata; class Actinopteri; order Trachichthyiformes; family Trachichthyidae; genus Hoplostethus; species Hoplostethus mediterraneus. The sequence continues at coordinate 1,863,476 of JAXDDW010000002.1, forward strand.
CTGTTTTTTTTTTGTTTTTTTTGATTTGTTAAATTGTAAAGATATGACTCATATTTAAAAGATATATAAGCACCTTTTGTTCTCTGAAAAGATGCAAAAAGTTCATTTAATTCAGCACCAAAGTCACCACGTTCTGTTCCTCTGCAAATCAAAAACGTCTACACGGTTGCGTGTGTATATAAGGTACAAAATCACACTTTTTACAGTGTGACGGCAATGTTTTCATCACTTTTCTTTTGTGTTCTAGATGAGGTGTTAGGGTTTTTAATTTGTTTTCTCGTGTGAAGAAGACTCTGTGGCCTTTCTGCTGGGGAGGAACGCTTGTTGGTACAGTGTAAGAAAGATATCCTAACGGGGCGGGCAGACGTACTGACTGCCAGAAAGTCAAAATAAGTGTGAAAATGTGGGATCTTCCATGCTATCATGTGTAATTTAAATCAGAGTGGGGTTAATCTGGAGATATTTTATAATACGCTTGGATTTGTATCTTTGAATTTTTTCCTCAGGATCTCTTTTGTTTGACTTTTTAAACGTGATATTTTATTGGTGTGACATTTTGCACTGCCTCATGTATTTTAAAATCTGTCATTTTTGTGTATTTTTGTCTGAGTCTTTGTTGCCTTGATTATTGAATACATTGTGCTTTACCATCATTCACTCTGAGGTCCCTCTTTTGTTGTGCTTGTATTACATGAGTCATCTTTTCCTCTTTGTTTTAAACAAGTTCTGCTAGATTTTCATTCCACTATCAGCAGCTCTTGGTAGGAGTAAGGGATGGGTCAGTTCAGAGTAACTTTTGCTGCAGCAATTCCTATCCATCTGTCAATGGAATCAGTACACCGTGAGTAATTTCTATGACACAATATTCTGTATCGACTGAACTTAAGTTAACCTCAACCTTTTTCTAGGAGCAAAGCCAGCCAAAACAGTTTCTAAGGAAACTGTAAGCTATATGTCCAGCACCAGTTTCAGACCGTCTTAACTGCTGTGTTTTTAGCTACACACCAACCTCTCTGGACACGAAGCCTGCTAGAGAATAGTGAGGTGAGACATATCACAACTTTATGAAATGCAGTGGAATGAAGATCGTGCTCAGTGTTACGGTTCCTGATGATTGTTGTTTGTTGTTGTTTTTTTTGCTCACCTAAGAACCAAAGAATTGCTGTCATTCCATCCCAACTCTTACAATGTTCAAACATGACGCTAGAGGCTCCTCCGTTTCTTTCCTCATTTCTTTCCTTGCCTTGGAAAACCGTGAATAAACCAGGGGAAACATTTGGTTTGTCATGTTCAGTTTTTGTTCTAAATCGTCGTCACCGCTAGTCATTTCCCTCCCCAGAAAACCCCAACCGTCTTAAGCATCTTTTCGTTGCCTAATCATCTTAAGAGTGATTTTTCTATTGCTCTTCAATTCGTGTAAAATTGCTTTTGAGATGACTATGACGTGCAGTGCAAAAGGTGACCTTCAGTTTTTGCAGCTCAATGTTGTTTTTTTTCATCCCTGTCTATACTTTATTTTCCAAGAAACTGAACATGTAATATGAATGAAGTCGAAACACCAGCCGCTCTCCCGTCATCCAGGCAGCAGACCATACAAATAGCTAGTAGGTCTACCACAAATCACAAGTCTGAGTATGTGTGGAAGTGTGTGTGCTAAATGTGAATAAAGCATCCTACTGTATAGATAAATGTCGGATAAACTGCATCCTCCTAGGGCTATAGACAGCAGCAGGTGGACTGACAAATGTATTTGAAATCCCCAGTCTTACTCAGTTGTGGCATATCTGCAAAATGGGAAATGCTGATAAATGCTGTCTCTTTTTAATAAATGTGCTATTTTATCTAAATCTGTTTCTGTTATTTCAAGAATTCCAACACAGTTCTGTTCATTAGTTAAAAAAAAAAAAAAGCTGTTAAAAGTTTATCATTTTTGCTGTTTGTCACCTTAAGTTGATTTATTTGCTATTTCTATTATTATTTTGTGGGAGAGACTTGTTTACCAGTATTTTGGATATTAAAACTTGAGTAGCCATTATAAATGTCACATATCTTGGCACTATGCCCTAAAATTGATCGAACATCCTCTTTCATGAGGAAGAGCGACTGAACGGCCCCACAGCTAAACTCAGCGGGGTCATTTCCACAGCATATGTGCAGGCCTGTGTTTGTCCAGGTGTTGTTTTCCCACCTTTTCCCACCAACTGTGCTCACTTCTTAAAACAGCGCCTCATAACCAAAAGGTGTTGATTAAATGTTGGGAATATCCATATCCAAAAAGAGGAAACCAGCTGAAACGAGGAGACACCAGATTCAACATGGAGGTAGTCACACACTACAGTTTGATGCTTTAATGAAAGACTCCTATACCTTTGACATAATTGCCATGAGGCATTTTAAGCTTGGGTTTCAATAACCCATAAACATATGTAATATACACCATTTACATATTAACAAAATATTTTTCTTACAACAAAACATTTATAAATTAATATTTGACATTGATGAAGTGCATTATTTCCCCGTATGCATTGAGATGGATGTTTATCTTTTGGTTTGCAAAGAGTTGAGAGGAAAAAAGTGAACAGATGAAATGTTCCCTCCAGTTCTCAGTGTCAGAGCCAAACCCGGTGGAGGGAGCAGAGGTAACGGCTGGCACCCACATGTCCAGTCTTAAGTTTGGTTTCATTTATCTGTAGGACAGAGCCACGAAAGGGCTGTGTGTTAGCTGAACACCGCCGGGTGCACAGGGCACCCCTAATCCGGCCCTGCTGCAGCTCAGGGCCAATCCCAGCTCCAGAGCGGGCGGCGTGGCGAGCCCCTCCCCCCACAGGTCACCGTCGGTGTCCTGCGGAGACCGCGGAAATGGCCTTTCTCGCGGCGGACCCCCCCGGGAAAAACCCCCTGACCCGCCGCATGTTCACCAGGCCGGGGCCCCCTCCGGCACCACCTGCTGCCTCCTGCAGACCCTGGAACAGGAACAGCAGGTCCACTCTCAGCTCCACCGTGTGGCCTCGTGACCACAAGCTGTACCTAAAAGGGGGGAAGAGACAAAAGGATTACAACCAAGTCTCCCAGGGGCATCTTGATTCCAACACTGTCTTTTGTTCAAGTCATTAGACTCGGTGCTTGGGGGGGTGGAGGAGGAGGGGGTTCCTGCCAAGACCCAAGTCTTCTTGGAATTTCCAACACCCTGTTTCCAAGCTTTCAGAGAGATGAACAGTGGATAAATGATAAGCAAATAAATAAGCATGGTGATTGGAATAGAGAATTGTTACCTTGTAGGAAGGTGGCGCTTCGCCATGGATGGGAGCACTGGCCGGATGTCCAGGCGTTGTGGGTTGATAAGTTGGAGATGAAGCTCAGCTCTCACTACTGCCACTGACGAAACATCCCGGGTGAGAAGAAACTCCACATCTGTATCTGGGGGGGGGGATAGTGGAGACGTACATCCTTCAGAACCAATATACCATGTTTATCAAACATTGTCATGTCACACTCAGCTTAGGCCTTCAGGGGCCCCCATTGGATACGAGTTTCTTCCAGGGATATGGGAAGATTTTTGTTGTTTGCTGATTCAGTACTGAATGTCTGAAATGTATATTAGTATGGAGATAAATGTGGTGCAATTAAACCTATGATCAGAATAGTCATTCTTATAGGGTTATTATTGAGTTAATTTAAATTTAAACTAGACTAGTACTTGTTTTGCTGGAGGGGGCCTGGAATCCTTCGATGACCCCAACCAGTGTTTCCCAAAGCACAACACCAAGCTGTTTCTTTAACTTGATATTTAATTGCAGTTCTAAAACTTTTAAGCAACAGACATTTCCCGGTTATGGTTTATTTACCTCCACTCATGCGACCTTGAATCCCTTTGACGCTCCTGCAGTGCAGTCCTTCTTGACAGCAATGATAAACCCGCCGGACAAAGCTGAAAAGGGCTTTTCCCGGGAAGACGTTGCCCTGCGAGGCTCCCGGGGAAAAGGGCCGGACGCGGAGCCGCAAAAACGTGGCGTTATCCCGGCGAGGCTGCGCGGTTTCCATCCACGGCGCCGCCAGTTGCGCGCACCGCTCCCGGTGAGTCTCCGTGATCCCTCGCCTCCACCGCCTCGACGTGTCCGTGCGTAAAGCTGGTCTGTGGAGCTCCCGTCCGGTAGATCCCCGCGTGTCCACCGCGCGACCAAAGACTCCAGTGTCACTTGTCACCACCGTGAGGACAATGAAAGCGATCCAAGGGCAGCAGCGCGAGGAGGCCATGGCGGGTCCGTCTGCGTCTCGCGGAGGGCTACGCTGGTGGATAAGGGGCAGCTTCTCTGTGGTGCCGACTCTCCCATCCGGCGAGGGGTTGAGCTGACCCCCTTGGTTAGCATATATACCTCGACTGACAATGGAGACATTTCACCACTTAGAATTTGAATTCTGGCCCTCCTCGCCGTCCCTGCCCCTCTTTTTGTTCCTGCTCTTAACCACCCATTTGCCCCCGCCCCCCCCCGCTGGCTTCTTTTAATGCCCTTGCACAATGAGGCGACCCGAGAGCGCCGACCCACTTCATTCAGATTCAGCTACTTAGCTAATGACTGTAGTGACTCCATAGCTGGGTCAGGATCTTCTCTGCAACACGGATAGCACAGACATACTCAGAACACAACACGGACCGTCACATTTCAGAAGCATGGACTACTTTTTATTCCAACTCCAAGTAGCGCACATTTTCCATTCATACAATTTAAACATTTTAAACAATGCAATTAAGCCGAGGGTGCAAAACAATGCGGGGTCACATGCAGGCTGCTGATGGCCCTAATAAGACTGCGTGCCCCCCCCGGGGTTTAAAACAAGCATTTAGAAAAGAACCTCACATGCGACTCAACACAAAGAGGATTACTTATTCATTTATTTTTCCAGCATTGATGCACAATAAAAGAGTGAACAGTGAACCTTTGTGTGGAAAATAACATTCATAAGGAAAATTAGAGTGCATCTAATAGTTTCACGTTTTAATAACATGATTTCCAAAAGGCTGATTTAAAATAAATAGACATTTTAATCAAAAAGCACTTTTAGGTTATTTCAGGGAGTACCTAATAAAGCAAGAGTTTTGCATTATGTGCATCCAAAGAAAGATTTTTTTTTTCTATACATACAAAAGGCACACAAAGCTAAAATGTGTAAAGTCTGAATTTTGCTTTGAATTTCCTTTTTCTTAAAATGAATAAACAGAAATAGGAGAAATAATTACATTCAGTGTGTTCATGGCTTAACTGAACTAAAAGCATTGGTGAAGTGTGCCGTCTTCATATCGCCTCTCTCTCTCTCTCTCTCTCTCTCTCTCTCTCTCTCTCTCTCTCTCTCTCTCTCTCTCTCTCTCTCTCTCTCTCTCTCTCTCTCTCTCTCTCTCTCTCTCTCTCTCTCTCTCTCTCTCTCTCTCTCTCTCTCTCTCTCTCTCTCTCTCTCTCTCTCTCTCTCTCTCTCTCTCTCTCTCTCTCTCTCTCTCTCTCTCTCTCTCTCTCTCTCACACAAAAGTTGTTTTGTGAAAAGTGTTTTGTCACCCAGTCTCCTTAGTGTTTGTGGGGGTTCTTAGAGCTGAAGCGTCGGGGTGCTGCCAGGTCGCCCCCCTCTGTCGTCAGAGCAGGTTAACCCCGTGTTTCAGCAGTCTGTGCCGAGCCTTGCTGGGCAGGGAGAAGGCGCTGTCCTGGTGGTTGGGGATGCCCGAGTTCCTCACCGCTCCCCCTTGCTGCAGGAAGAAAGTCTCCTGGGCCACGCTGCGGGTCCCGTACACGGCGGCGGCTGCGCTCCTGTGCTCAAAATGTCACACGCGTTCACATTTTAAAAGCATTCGGGCTGAGGCTCGTACCCCCCCAGAGTGGCGTACGACGAGAAGCCATCACAACACACAGTAATCTCAGTCAGGCGCAGTGAACTGACAGATACGGCACTGACGCCACCCTGCCCCCGACTTCTACTTGAGGGGCTATGAAAAGGCCCCCCCCTACCCACCCACCCCCTCCACCACCACCACGTCACTGCCATACTGACCTGATAATAGCCTCCTGCAGAGTTTCAGTGTTACAGAAATGCGAGTGAAGAAGCGATGCGGCTCTCACAAAGGAACGCTCCTGGGCTCCCCCTGCTTGGCCAGACAGGTTGGCTGCAGAGACACACAGGGTGACAAGACACTCAATACAGACGCCACCAGTTCGCCTGGACAAGCCTGCCCGCTGCACAAAGGAGCGGTGATCACAGGCCTAATTGCCCGCTATAGCTCGTGCACAGACAAATATAAAAACTGTCAGAAATAGTTTGGTCGCAGAATTAGTGAGAGCCTCTACTGACTCTAGCAGAAAAGTCACCATCGGGACAACAGAATCGTAGGAATCTCCGAAAACGAGAACGAGCTGCAGAGAGAGTCACGCCAAGACAAACGCAGGGAGAATCAAAGAGTGGGTGAAGAGAGATATCTGAGGGTGGTAGGGGGGGGGGGGGGGCCTCACTTGTCAGTGTGTTCTGCATACAGTCAAAATGGGCAAAGATGTAGGGTCCTTGATGGCCTGGGGCCCCTGGAGTGATGGTCTGCAGGTGGGCCTCCAGTCCATTCAGCGATGCCAGGCTGCTGTGATACTGGATACAAACCACAAAGGCAGAGCTGATTGGCTGACAAAACCAAACATTACCATTACAATGACAAATTACTGCACTTGTGTACTTTTAACTGACTTGAATCTATACCTCGGTGTTGAATGCTTGTGATGTTTTTCCTTACAGCCTTTGAGTCAAATTCAGCGAGACGTTCTATTGGTTGACATTAGTTGTACATGAGGCTTGTTTTGTCAGGAGAGATTTCCTGCCATCCAGAGCCCTCACTATCACCATGTAATCTACACTGCAACTGAATACCACTCAAAATTTCGGGTGTCATGCATATTAGTGCAAGCATTTTCAAGACCATCCGGCCATTTCCAAAAACGTTTAAGACCTTCGTTTATCTTAAATGTCCACACATGCAAACTTTCATGTGGCACCACGCCACAGACCAATGAAATCACTTCACTCACCACTTCCTCCATGGCAGCCGTGTCACTCTGGAAGTGAGGCTCCACCAGCAAGGCCAGTACCAAGCCTTTCACCCGGTGCTGGTACAGCGTCATAGGGACCAGGGGGCTCTCTGCTGAGGAGGAAGGAGGGAGATCTGCGGGAGCCCGTTGGCCTCCTATACTCCCGCTGCCGCCTCGGTCGCCTCCCACCGCCTCCTCACCGCCGCGTGAATCTTCAGATCCTGTTTTCTGAGGCACGTCCTCAAACGCCGAGCCGTCTCCTTCACTGTGTATCTGGCTGCTTTCACCTGCGTTGCTATGAAAACTGTGATAGTAGGACTCTTCCAGGGCTTCCTCCTCGACCTCATGGGGAATTTTCCCGTTTGGGAAAGGGGACTGTGGCGGGGGGTCGAGTGGACCCGCAGTACTCTGTGATGGACTCGGGCTGAACGCCGAGTTATCTGATACTGACAAGAGAGGGCTGAAGGACTGGGAGGAAGGATCTGGCTCAGGCAGGTCTGAGTCAGTGGAGGGTGTGTCAGACAACGTTCTGGACAGACGGGTCTTCTTTCGCTGACTGTCTTTGTTTGGAGTAGAATGGGACCTGGAGGGACAGGAAGTGAAAGTATAAGTTACTCAGACTTTTCTGCAAATGTTACATAAGTTTCCCGTTGACATTTCTGCAGAATCCCCGAAGGCAACATTCACATTCGGCCGTGACAACCTGCTGTGCCGGGACCCGGTTACATTTCAGTTCCATGTTGGCATATGTGAGAAAAAAAGCCCTTACATTAACACGATTTAAGCATTTAGTATGTTGTATGAGCTGGGAAAAATGTCTTCACGTGAGGCCGATGCCGAGATTAATAATCTCCGCTGTGAGGGATGGGTAAAAATGCAGTTATGACAAATAACTAATCTCATTAGCAACACAGGGACACACAGTGTTTGGGAGTAATGAACTACATGTAATTAAACTAGTAGTTTAACTACATTTTGCAGTAGCTTGCTGGTAGTTCAACTACATTCATATTTGTATAGTGATTCAAGTAGTTCAATTACTTTTATGCCATTCTTTGTGTAGTTAACTACTGAAACTACAAACTACAACATTTTGGGCCATAAAAGGAAAGGAATGATTTTCTATTTTTGTTCTACCATTGCTTCTCTACTGTAATTGAACACCCTTTGACCAGCCCCGCCCCCTTTTTCTTTCATCCTGACCGCTGTGAAGGCATGCCCAGGTAATGCATTCATCAGACAGCCCCCACCACACACTTGACCTTTGTGTAGTGCATGTGCAAAAGGGCGGGCGTTGCTCAGTGCTCACACAGCGACAGCGTCATCATGGATAAACCTCCCGAATCTCAGCCTGAGGAAGAATCACCAATTTATTGCTGTGTATTAACAAATGTTCAGAGAAGTTGTTACCTGACTAACTGAGTAATCCTGCTGGGTGCAATACCCCCACCTGGACTCTAGTTTCTGGAAGGCAGGTGTCTGACTGATGGACATACATCAGTGCACTTTCCCATGAATAGTGGGGTATTTTATTTTTTTGGTTTATGTATGACCTGTGAACAAGTAGGCACCTTTTGCAATAAACTCAATTGGCATGTGACTTTTTTGTATTATATTTTATTATAATTTCGTATCACATGTACATTGTCAATTTGATCATTTTTTACAAAGTAGTTTGAACTACTTTTTCTAAGTAGCTTTAGTTAACCAAACTAGATTTCTCCCTAGGGTACCTTTGCTGTAGTTCAACTTCTTCCAGTGTGAAGTAATTGGTAGCTTGCAAAGCTATGCTTTCAAAGCAGCATCCCCAACACTGGGGATACATACAAAAATCCCAAATAATCCCTGATACAAACTGAAAACCTTCACCGAGCAAGAGTTTTATGACTACTCCGACAAAACGTCACAAGCTGTCAGTCTGTGTAAGGGAGCAGACCCACTACCTTGACGTCAGCCATGAGAAATGTCTTACTCTTCACTCCTGTTCCTTAAAGAAGGTATTGAGTCTCTCCGTAAGGAAAGAGGGTACCTGGATTCTCTGTCGACAGGAGACGACTGCAGGTGCTGCAGCTCAGACGTGGTTAGGAAGACAGTGGTGGAGCTCACAGCGCTGGAGCTGGAGGAGCTCAGTCCATTGGGCCTCTTGCTCTGAATCCAAAGTGAAACACTAGATTAGCTTTAATAACTGCAGCAAGATTCACCTCAATGTGTTTGTACACGTTAAATGTCTTTGTAGTAACTTGAATTCATTATGTATGTCTCATTATGTTGTGGTTCCCAAAGTGAGGTCTGAGGCCCCCATAGGGGTCCTTGAAAGGGTCCTGGGCAATCCTCACCAAAATGAATGATAGTTACATTTTTTTTCTATTGCTGTTATTTCATGAACTAAAAGTTAGAGCAAGACGATGTATAAAATTGATGACTCCGATCAAAGGATTCACTCTGTCCACTGTTAATAATAATAATAATAGAAAACTCTACCAACAATCTATCTTCTCAGATGGGCCATCCCTGCAACAAACTCGTATCAAACGGGTGTCTGGGGCATAATGTGGCTCCCTTTTGGAGTGCTTGGTCTAAAATGACACGTCTCACCTTGTTGAATGTTTCACTCTCATGAACCATGACCTTCACTGTGAGATCTGGGGGCATCTGTGTGCTTACAACTCTGTGGAAGACAGAAGGGCCTGGATTGAGAACAGGTTGTTTACAAAAGCCATTCGTCTGAGGGGCGCGTTTGAGTGTCACAAATGCCGGCTCACCTTCCACGGAAGAGAATGCAGCCAGCTAACACTAGAGGGCAGCGCTGACAGGCCTGGAGAATGAGGGCCGCTTTAAGTAGGAGGAGCGGGTCGATCTGAGGAGGAGAACTTTGTCAGCAGAAGTAAACAGACCTTACGTGCTTACGTTTATCAGTGCTATTGCAGATAAACAAATGTGCTTAAAAAAAAAAAAAAGACAGTATTGTGTACATACGTGAGTTGAGTCAATGGTCCTCAAGCAGCTGAAGATACAATGAAGCTCCGTGGATCCTGCTATTAAGTGTGAGAGGTACTGGGCCCATCGCACAGCCAGGCCTTCCCGACTGTTAACCTACATTCATAAAAATACAGATTATCATGCTATCCCAAACGCTGTAATACCCAAACTGGTGGAAATTACTGTTTACAAATCTGAGGAATCATTTTTGTTGTGTCCCTAAGGTCAGAGGTGTCGTCATGCATCCCGCTCTATCTTCATGGAAATCAATGCAAAAGGATTTAAAGATGAAAGCTGCATTCTCTTGAGTTTAAACTGTGGATCTAGTGGCAGACTTGATGCTTTTTTTAAATAGAACATTTTACTTTGTTCTCTCTTTTATGTGACTTTGACTGTATTTTAACGTTGTGCATTGTTGCATGCGGTTGGTTGTGCAGCTTGTATGTTTGTCTTGATGCCGACTTCTTGGCCCGGCCTCCCTTGACAAAGACATTCTTAATCTCAAATGGGACTAACTTGGTTAAATGAAAGTTAACCCTCCTGTTGTCTTCACATTCTGTATACACCTCTTGTCCTCCGGGTCAAAATGACCTAAACCCCCCAAAATAAAGCAGCTTAATTGAATTTTAAACACCAAATCTATTTTGCCTGAAGAAACAATTGTCATTCACCACAAATTGTGTGAATACCTGAGTTTAACCTCTTCACATGGCAGAAAGACTGCATTGATTCAGGAGACACCACTCCTTTCATTTTGACTGTTGGGTCATTTTGACCCGAAGACAATGTTAGTAAATTTTTTTGTACAGCTTACATGGAAATATGAATAAAGGCAACATTTCACATTTTCTAATGTTGGGGTCAATCTAGGAAAAGTCATCAAATTTCAAGTTTAAAAAAATTATTTTAGGGGATTTTTCTCTGCTTTTAAACTCAGTGGCGGGTCATTTTGACCCGAAGACAACAGGAGGGTTAAATAAAAATAAGACTACTATCGGATTGCTCTGACAATTGAAGACTGTACCTGGTAGCTCTGGCGGACGGGGCCGTTGTAGAAGCAGAAAAGGTTTATGAGCTGGTCCAGGAGGTCGCAGACACTGACGGTGGGCACGTCCACCGAGCAGCCCAGAGCCTGGGAGAAAAACAAAACAAAAAACCAGAGGAATCTCATCAGCTGCTAAAGACTCACACTCAGGACGAAACTAGGTTGAAACATTGGTGCTGGTTCAACCGTGGGACCCACTCACCCAAAAGAAGTCGTCTTTCATGCGGATGGCGAACTTGCTGCGGCGTAGCTTGAGTACACGTATGGGCGAGGAGGAAAGCTCAGAGACACAGCGGCCCACTCCAGCAAGCTGACCACAAAGCAGCTCCTGCTCATCTATGGGCGTCTGCAAGAAATACATGGACTTGAAATGAAGGAATAACGGAACAACGATAAATAAAAGCCAGGAAGAGGAGTAGAGCCGAAGAGTAGAACAGTACCAATGGAAAAGCGTGATTTAATTAAAAAGTAACTTGATTGCAGCTTAAAATATGACACACAAACAAGCTTTATTTCATTATTATTTTGCTCCGAACACTTAAACTCACAACGCAACCAAACCTCACTAACGTTAGAACCATGGTAACTGTTTGTGGAAGTCAAACCTCTTCAGGGTAGAAGTAGCAGATGCCCTCCCTTGTAGGGTCGCCCTCACCCTTGACCTTGGATCCATCATAGAGGAAGAAATAATTACACCTGACAAACACACAAAACAAGATGGTCTAAATCACGCTTGTAAGGCTAACAGTCTATTCCTATCCTTGCCTGGGAAGGCCAAATGCCAAGTTGCTATCCAACAATATTCATAATATTGAACAGTTTATGGTTTTTGTGATATTCTCAAACTATTCTCAAATATAACATCCAGCATGGCCTCTCCAGAGATAGGTGTTAATACTAATTTTGTCTTGTAATCATGCAAAGTGGTTCTTTTAAGTTCTTTTAATAATGATGGGTGTCATCTCAAGTTGCGGTCTAGAGGATGTTGACACAGGATAAACAGAGAGCAGGATGGATGCAACGTTACAAGCAACGACAGAAACCAGTGAGGACGGCACAGAGTTGAGCCTGCTTCATGTGTCTATATGAAAGTTGTAGTTGTTTCCAGACTACAACTAGCAGACGGAGGACAAGATGAGCCTGATCTCACCTTCTGCATTCTGGCATCAGGATCTCAGCCATCGTTGACACAAGACAAATCCAGCTCTTCTACTGGACGAATGTGTTCCTCGGTCATTAGTTATCTCGTATCCATGTCTGACCAAATGGATCTGGATGAGCACTCGGTCTGTCAGGAGGAAGAAGAGGTTTCAACTGCCCATCCGAGTCAGATCTTTACCTCCCCCCCCATACAGCTAGCAAAACACCAGCCGCTGAGTAGCAGTCAGCGACCCGAATAATAGGTTATTATACTGTGACGGCAATGGGTAATATTATCAATGAATATCTATTCCCTTCGCCAATATATCCTCGATTATTTAGGCTTTTGATAAGGCGTACAAAGTTTCACTGGGCGACTTCTCGAGGAATGCGAGTCACAAGTAGGAGTCATGTGAAAGTATGGCGCGCAACTAGGGTCAAAATAGTGCGCTGGACTGAATGAGTTTTAACAGCCAATTGGCTCACAAGACAGTGAAAGACAGAGGTTTCACTCTTCGCCGTTACTGTGCCACTTCCCCATTATTTGCATTGGGACGATTACCGACTAGAGGTCAGTTTACCCACCTGTTATGTACCGCTACCTCCCCGATAAGTGCTTGTTTCTGACTTGAGTGACGTTTTGATCAATATATGTGGGGTAGACGTCAATTTCCCAAAGACACAATGGCCTCACCTTTGCTCTAACAGGACATAAATCACTTCGACCACAGACGTCCACCTTTTCCACTCAGCTGCCAACCCTGATAATACTCTATTATCGATCTCTGTCTAAATCAAATCACATTTATTTGTATAGCTCTTAACCGCCGTTACAGTCTCAAAGGGCTTTACAGTGTCCAAAGTGTGAAAACAATAAACGGTTAGTACAAAACATCCCCCAGCCTTGGACCCTCAGAGGACAAGGAAAAAAAAAACCACAAAACCGTGGGAAAGGATCCCCTACCAGGACCGTCAGCGTGCAATAGATGCAGAGTTTGGGCAAGCAGCATATACACATTATTGGCTAGACACTAAGGACAGATCATTCCCAGCAGTGCTCTACAAGCCACCCATCTCAGTATTGTCTTTTATTCCAGCACTCATCGCTGTACTTAAGTGGATATAGACATGCAAAAAAAAAAATTTTTTTTAAATTGCACAGTATGTCCCCAGTGACTGAAAGTGAAATTTAAGAAGTAGCAGTTTCAGGTCAATGTAGAAGTGTGAGTATCCTGAGGGAACCCAACAATGTGTCCTAGTAGATTAAATTCTTTTAATATTGATTGGACACAAAAGCGATATTTGGAACACCTTCACCCAAACCATCAAATACATCACCATTATTTCTACAATTGCACCCTAAAAATTCAAACTAAATAATTACCTTAACACACAAACAAAGCATACTCCAAATATCTAGATCAACACACAGAAATAAAACTCAAAATCAGGTAATAGTAGTTACTTTATTTATTTTACATGTGTTTAAGCAGACAATTTGTTTTATGGTCCAGAGAAATGTAACTATCAGTTTGGGTGCCCCGTGTGAAGAGCACAGAGGTAAACATAATGGAATTGAAGAGCGTAAACTGTGTAAGGGAGTGTGGTCCAGTGACAAACAACGAGAGAAGACTGGTCCCGGGCCCAGTTATGAGGTCTGGAAGGAGGGTTTACTCATGTCCTTCATAGCCATCAGGAAGGGCATTCACATGAGCGTTATGGAAAAGACTTCTGTTGCCATCACCCCAAGGGAAACGCTGTAGAAAACACAACAAGCAAACATGTAACTATTAAGTTCATATAAAAAGCTTTATTTTCCAACTCTAGGTCAAATTCCTCAAGAATAGATGTGGATATACATAAAACTTAGATGGTCAAATACATTTTAGGTTGTTTCTTTAAAACCAATACAACCCCCATTCAACAATGCTATATAAAAGATACATCTTGGCGTGTGAATTGTAAGAGCCTTGTCAGACCTTGGAGCGAATGCGAAGGTGGCTGTAAGGGGTGAACTCTGGCTGCTCGTGGCTATGCTGCTGCTCTTTCAGGAACATGTTCAGCATGCAAACCCCAACGCCAGGTAGGGCAACCACAAAAGTGAGAATCTTCCATGTCTTGGCTGAAAGAGAGAGACAGCAATGATTGGTTTATCGAACGCTAATACATCAATCAACACTAGGTCAATTTCACTAGGAGTGAAATTGTTCATTGGAGATCAGATGTAACAAAAAAGGGGAAACTCTTGGGACATGACAAACTAATAAACGATAACATTTCTTTGGGCAAATTCCAATCAGCACCCAGGAAGTTTACAAGATGGCAGCGAGCTATTGGTTATACACATTCATCTCCCACTGGTTACATCCAAAACAGGTGACTTGGTTGTTGTTGTTTTTTTCCTTGTCCTCTGTGAGGGTCTAAGGCTGGGGGATGTCGTGTACTAATCATTTATTATTTTCACATGTTGGGCATTGTGAAGCCCTTAGGGACTGTAACGGTGATTAAGGGCTATACAAATAAATGTGATTTGATTTGATTTGTTGGTGAACCAAAATTAAATATCCATTCTGTACTTCTCATGGCCCAGCCGGCTTTTTACCACCGTCAAGATATTGTAAAATTGCTCTATTATTGTTCATTTGGTGCTGACCACCTTGCGCCTACTGTTCAGTAGTTAACAGTGTGTAGTAGGGCTGGTTGAAGACAATTCTTTTGCCAATGCATCACAATTTGATTTTGTCAGATTATTGCTACATGAATGTTTATTACAGCAATAAAACAAGAGCACATTTAATTTCTAGCTTTTATCAGACTTCGCTCTTTTGGTGGTGCTATAGCACAGCTTTGATTAGTATGGTAGCCCCATTGACCAAACCCACTTTCACCACTGGCTCTACAGGGATGAACATTTGTAGACACTGTTCAATTAGCCAAAACAGTTCTCAAGGCAGATGGGTAGGGCCCTTTTGGATTTTAAAACAAAACAGAGAAATTCACTCAATAAAAACCCATGTTGTCTGTCAAATGGCTTTGTCATTTGGCTTTGAACTACTCCGGTAACACAACAAATGTAACAAAAACCTGGGTTTTTAAGAGTGGTGTTCCACTGTGCTTAGAATTGATATACCGAAGGTTTACATTATCATCATACGCAATATTTTTTTCCCCTCTGGATTGTATTCAACTGTCTACTGCAGCCAAGTGGGCAAATAATTAATAGAATTCAAAATGTACTTACATATGTATTTGAATTTACATATAAAATCTAATAGTGTAGATGATCACGACGAATTGAAAATAGAGTTAAAGTGGAAAGGTGACCCCAAGAATCTATATCGAATTGTGATACAAAGATTCCCACCCCTACTGTGTAGGGATGCCTCTTCCCCCATACTTTCTGCTGCATCCTACTAAACCGCCTCATTTCCCCAGCTAGGTAGTGTTTTGCTACTATGTATTTTTAAATGAGCAGGGCAGTTGAAAAGATCCCTAGACTTCCCCAGTGTGGGAAAAGGCCAAGTTTAGAGTACATGTCTGCCAGCTGATTTTATTTGGATGTGGTATTTGCAGAGTTGCAATGGAGCAAGAGGTATCATAACTGCCACCTTGAGATGGACAAGATGGATAATAGCAACACCTCCACAGAATAAGGGACAATTTTCTTGTTAGCAAGTGAGGATGCCGCTACTATATTCTAGCACATTTAGATGTGTTACTGTTGTTGGAGCAGGTCAAGGCAACCCGGATACATGCAGTTCTCTCGTATGGAGAGAATGTTACAGTCAAACCATTAAGAAAATCTAGTAATTTAATGCTGCCTTGTCTATGGATAGGTATGAGTTGCTGCAGTCACTCTTCAGCCTTCATCCAATACACCAACAGACGGTGCAGTAACATGCTACCTTTTAGAACTGGTTCGCCTGTAATTCCCACAATCTTACATCCCAGCGGTCAGTGTGACCCAGTTCTATATATTTAACTGAAATAGTATGCTGCTTGGTGTATCATCTATGCTATGTACCGAATTTACCCGAGCGCCCTGACGACCTCTGTAAGATCCAAAGTCATTTCTTCCAACTTGGTACGTTTTCCGAGACATTAAACTGCCAGATTTCTGAATAGAGGCTAAACATCATATAAGAGACTGCCTATACACATGACATCGTGTAACGTTATAGGTAGTTCTCTGCTACTGCTTTGGCTTTCAAGAAATGTTCATCTTATGCCACGTGAATAAGAAAATAGTCGATTTGAGGAAAAGGAAAAAAACATGAAAAACATTATGTGAATTCTTAATTCAACGGGTGATCTGCTTTAATGATTTTACAGGCTGAAATGTCCTTGCCAACAACCCAGAAAGCTAATGTTTAGTAGCAGGCTGCCCTGCTAGAACGTTAGCCAGCAAGCTAGTGCTAATGCTAGCTAGCTCAGCAAGGTCACTGTCATAGCAAAACATGTTGGTGTAAATGTACATTTTAACATTTAGAAATGCTGACTTCTAACGAAAGCCAAAATTACCTGACTGCTCGCCATGGGCGGCAGTAGCAGAGAGCTGGCGCCGCGTCTGGGTCAAAGAAGACCTCAGGACATGAGAGAGCCGTCCGAACGCCGCCATTTTCTTTGCCGCTGACCGATGGAACAGGAAAGAACTTTGTGTGGTAAGGTCACGTGCCCCCCCCCCCCCCCAGCTCCACCACGCCGCCTAGTGATAGGACAGTGAACTACAGTTCAATTCAATTCAATTCAATTCAATTCAATTCAATTCAGATATGTGTGTGCACCTAGTGTTCAATCATCCGAAAAACGGGTTTTGAGCTGCTCTGTTTTCTGTCTGAGCAATTCAATCAAACAGAAATCGCCGCTTTGAATTTTATCTTCATTCTATCTTACTTTAACCTTAGCTTTGTTGTATCCCTTTTGTGCTTTGGTAATAGCTAAATAATTTGTGGTTTCTTCCTAAAGGTAGCCTACAGCAAATTCTATAAACAGTTAATAGACCTCAACAGTTTACAGCAGACATATATACATACTGCCGACAGAGCTGTACAAACATTACACTCAGTGACGTTACTGAGGTTGTTTGTTGAGAGCACAATACTCCTGCCCAAGCGTGCTGTTTGCAGCTAAGGATCTGTTCTGGTCAGATGGGAAGAGGGTGAAACATGGCTTGAGGGGATGTTCAAGGTGGGCCAGTGGGCGGTCTTGGTTAACTTCTGGCTCCCTATTTACTTATACTCTCTACTGAATCTACAAAGGCACATACAAGATAACTATTACAGTAGTAGCTTTAATGTTGTAGCCCTAATAACAGTCTATGTACTTATCTATTGACAGTAACCACTGTAGCTTTACTGCACAGACTCAGCAGAGGCCACATTATGTTTGGCAAACAACTCTTTAGCAATTAGTAAAGCACAAACAGGATAAAACATGGCTAAGGTTACATTTTTTGAAATGTTTTAAGATGTCAACAACAGTACACAAGTTTAGCTAGTAAATGTTAGCTAGTTAGCTTTAGGCTAGCTATAAATAGCTAATCAAAATACAGAAGTTGGAAATCTTAGATAGCCACAGACATATATATTCATGGTTTAGGTCCTATCTAAATGTGTCCTAATGTGGACTTTGGTGTGCCACAACAACAAATTTTATTTTCATTGGTTAATTTTCATTGCTACGCTGATGATACTCAGCTCTATGTGTAGGGATTGAATACTTTTATAATTAATTCTATTTTTTTATTTTCTATATTCCAAATATCAGCATTACATTGGAGAAGAGTAATAGTTTGTACATTTGCACCGCTTGCATTAAAACGGACCAAAGTCCAGAAGAAAGTGATCTCTCTCTGTGGAAAATCCCCTGCACTCTAACCTTCCTCTACCAGCCTCTCTGCTTCGTGGATAGGCGCTGATGATACTCAGCTCTATGTGCCCATTAAACCAAATGACCACTCCCAATTCTGAGATGATCCAAAGGACCGGTACAATGCCTGTTTATTATATGACATAATAGAAGAGTGTTATATTTACTGAGGCGTTAATTACTGTTAACATGTTTGGCCTCAAAGCCGAACAAGGGACATTTAACTGACTTTTTTATTTGCCATTGCACTTTGAGTATCACAAGTAGGGACTGAATACATTTATGATGAATTATATTTTTTTAAACAGACCAAAGTCCAGAAGAAAGTGATCTCTCTCTAAAAATCCCCTCCCACTCTAACCTTCCTCTACATGCATCTCTGCTTCCTGGGGGGGCGGAGCCTAAGAATCAATATAGGCAGCCAGCTCACCTGTGGCAAAACCTTTGAGAACAAATAAGCTGGCTGGCCTCATGTGGATGCCGCATCCCTCCAATGGTTTGATCTGTTTATATGATATATAAGCCAGTTTAAACTGTTCCATAATAATAATAATAATAAAAGATTGGACTGGAACTCCTGCCTTTTCTCATCTGTCCTAACAGACAAGCCATTGAGTTGGTGATAATCCTGGAACCAAACTATCCTTAGGAGATATCAGTATTCCTTAAAGCTAAATAGTCTTCACTCTCGATAATGGAACCTACTCAGTATCACCACTTTGGATCCTCTGACGACAGCATGGTCCACGGAGAACAGAGAATCTCTCCACTGAGAGGTAAAACACGTAGAAAAATTGTTTGCATCACCCGTCACCTTACAGTATGTCATTTGCTCTGTCAATTTTCCTAGGTATGAAGAGGAAACTAGTTCATATCCTGTGTGGCGTCCTGGTGCTCCTGACGTTAACTCTCCTGCTGGTAACTGGGCTCAAATGTACGACTCTAAACTGGTCACTTTCCAGTGAAGCTGGCAGATTAATTACAATTCCCACACAACTGATACTCATTTCAATTTTCTTATCTCAAAGTTTTCCAGTTAAGCCAAGGGAATGCTGATGTCAAACTTAACCAAACTTCAATAAGTGTTAAGACGTCACCCAGTTCAGGTATGGAAGTTTCAGTTTCATTACTGGTTGAAAAAACGTAACTTTCTTTAAAGACAAAAGTGTGCAGGAGGAGATGGATGTCAATTATGAGGAAATTCTTCCAGTCAGAGGTAATCACTGATTACTTTTAGATCAATACAATCCAAATCCAGAGTATTTTTCCCAGCCAGCCTATCTGACGTGTCATTTTTTGACTTGGTGACTATATACATTGACTGAAAGCAGCCTCTACATCTGTGTCAAAAAGGGATTTCATGGGCAATAAAACAATAACACAGAATCCTGAATCATCAAGACAATCAGATTTGGCCTATTTCTATTGACTTGAAGTGCTGCCGCTTGGTTAATTTAATTTTCATTGCTATGCTGATGATACTCAGCTCTATGTGCCCATTAAACCAAATAACCACTCCCAATTCTGAGGTGTGCCTGTCCAAAGTCAATTGCTGGATGTCGCTAAACGTCCTGCTTCTCAATGCCAACAAAACAGGCATGTTGTTTATTGGACCAGCTAGACATATCTGCTTGAGAATGCTTGTTTTATCCCCACATAATGCATATCCTGTCCTTTTAAGTTGATTACATTCGCAGTTTAATTAATTGGCCTTTAGTGGCCCAACCTTTGCACAGCATCACTGTGCTGTCAGTCTTGCCTGCTCTCATTTCTTTATACCAGCAGGTGGCCCTAGTGTGCACTTGAAATCTCGAGAAATTAACCCATTTTCAACCCATTTGGCTGGAAAGCTTCAATGCTTCGAGAAGCTTAATCTCGCCATCACTAGCATTTAGCTTACATGTGCTGTTTTCCTGGTCTGCGTGCTCCAGACATGACCAGCATGCCACTCATGCTAGTCCTGTTTGTTTGTGTGAGTGAGAGTACATGAATGAGTCTGTCTGCAGGGTGTATGGAAGTGTCTCCTGTTTCCAGGTTGTGGCCGGGAGGTGTTGGCGTCCTCGTTTCCCCCCCATTCTTACGGCGATGTCGACAGAGCTGGAGGTGTCGTCATCTCTTGTTTCTATCATGTGGGCGTTGTGAAGCCTAAGGAGACTAACTGTGATCAAGGGCTGTACAAATAAACTTGACTTGTTGTGTAAGTTAACCAGAGAGACCGATCTTGTAGACAAACCAGTTCATTGCTTTCTCATTAATTTCATTGTTTTTCATTAAACGGACCAAAGTCCAGAAGAAAGTGATCTCTCTGGATAATGGAACCCCCTCAGTATCACCACTTTGGATCCTCTGACGACAGCATGGTCCACGGAGAAGAGATGATCTCTCCACAGAGAGGTAAAACACGTAGCAAAAAGATATTGTTTGCATCAGCTGTCACCATACAGTATGTCATTTGGTCTGTCAATTTTCCTAGGTATGAAGAGGAAACTAGTTTATGTCCTGTATGGCGTCCTGGTGCTCCTGACTGTTAACTCTCCTGCTGGTAACTGAGCTCAAATGTACGACTCTAAACTGGTCACTTTCTAGTGGCAATTAATTACAATTCCCACAGGACTGATACTCATTTCAATTTTCTTATCTCAAAGTTTCCCAGTTAAACCAAGAGATTGCTGATGTCAAACTTAACCTTGAGTCAATCCAAACTTCAATAGGCCTAAGTGATAGGACGCCACCCAGTTCAGGTATGGAAATGAGTTTCATACTCCAAAGAAAATAGCCGTTACGAAAAGTATCACTTTTCCACTGATCTGTATTATAAATGTCATTTCTGTATTATTAGGAAAAAAAGAAAGCACTGGCACTCACGGAATAGAAAAATAATCTCTTTAATTAGGGCAAATGAACGTTTCTATTCCGTGAGTGCCGGTGCTTTCCTTTTTTCCTAATTATCTCCTTCACCGGGCACCCGTTACTTGACTTTTTGCTTTGGAGTTGTGCGCACTTTATACGCTTTTTATTTCTGTATTATTCCAAACATTTTCATAGTTAAAATCGCCATATTTGCGAAGCTCCGCTGCAAATACAAGGAGAGACGAGAGGTGAGGCAACGACGAGCTCAGCCTCTCCTGATTGCCCAATCCCTCAGAAACTGGATGGAGCGCGGGCAATAAGCGCGTGCCTGTTAATGTCTCTCAGAGAGCATCTCCGCTGCAAATACAGGGAGAGGCGGGCCAGCGATGAGCTCAGCCTCTGATTGCGCAACCCATCAGAAACTGGATGGAGCGCGGGCAATACGCGCGTGTAACTCTCATAGGTGTTGCGGCTCGTGCTAAATCACTTTATTCCACTCGATAAAGGTTACGGTCACTGTTAATATGGGCTGGTTACGTCGAATGACAATAGCCCTACGTGTCATGGTGAGGTTTTTCGAATGCGGTTGAGTTGCGAGAGGATATCACTGAAGACCTAAGTGTAAAACACACGGCCCGCCACTGGTATAAAGATATTTAGGCTCGCTGGTCTCGTCATAAAACCACAATGAAAAAGCAACAGGGGAGGCAGCTATCACATCTGCCTCCCTGAGGGGGGCGTGTCTTGAGCCCACGTATTTGACGCTCTCATACTAGCCAATGCCTCCCCAGCCATTGACCTCACCGCACGTCACTGGTCTCAATCAGTTTCATTACTGGTTGAAGAACGTAACTGGAATGCATTAGTGAAACACACACTTTGTTATTTTCTGCAACCACAATGACTGCAGTCACAATATTGATGCTCTCTTTATAATTCTTCTCTTTTTTTCTTCAAAGACAAACGTGTGCAGGAGGAGATGGATGTCTATTATGAGAGAATTGTTCCAGTCAGAGGTAATCACTGATTACTTTTAGATCAATACAATCCAAATCCAGAGTATTTTTCCCCAGCCAGCCTATCTGACGTGTCGTCATGAAAACAGGATCCTGCGATGAAGGATGGGTGTTTTTCCAGAGCAGTTGCTACCTGCTATCCACAGAAACCGCTACCTGGAGCAGAGCAGAGGAGCAATGCATCACACATGCGGCACACTTGTTGGTTGTGAATAATGTGGAGGAACTGGTAAGGAGGTGTAGGACAACTGGTGCTGGTCCCATACTAAAACAGCTGTAGTGGAGCTGGCCAGGCGCTGTGGTTGTACTGTACTGTAATACAGTACTTTTAAAATACTTTTTAAAGTACTTTTACCCACCCCCGTTTTCTAGGACTACATGTCGAGAATTGCAAGAATCACATGGATCTACTGGATTGGACTTGTGGAGCGTGAACATGAGGGACTCTGGACCTGGGTGGATGGAACCGACTACAAATCAACCCCAACGTAAGACAACTGTGAAGCTGTGTATAACGGGAGAAAATCCTTGGAAGTGTCCCCACTGAGTACAACATAACAACAGCTACTCTTTCCTCCTCTGTCTGCATCCAGCTTCTGGGATGTGGGTCAGCCGGATGACTGGGACTACAGGCAGGAAGGAGAGGACTGCGGGCAGCTTCACGACACTGAAATACGCAAACGCAAGCTTTGGAACGATGCAGATTGTAACCTGGAATACAGGTACATCTGTGAAGCCGTGAAGCCAGGACACTGAATGTATCTGGTTAACTTGTGTAAGTTAACTAGACGGACTGATCTTGTGGACAAACCTTTTCATTGCTATAAGCAAAAACACAACAAACAAAATGTATGAGTTTATATGAGATGTGAGTTAAAACTGCTCTGTGAAGGGAGTAGTACACACCGCTGTATGAGATCTCCAGTTTCTTGGTAATTTCTCGCATGGAATAGCCTTCATTTCTCAGAATAAGAATAGACTGACGAGTTTCAGAAGAAAGTTATTTTGTTTTCTGGCCATTTTGAGACTATAATCGAACCCACAAATGCTGATGCTCCAGATACTCAACTAGCCTAAGGAAGGCCAAATGTATTGCTTCTTTAATCAGCACAACAGTTTTCAATGATCAATTAGCCTTTTAACATGTTAAACTTGGATTAGCTAACACAATGTGCACAGGAGTGATGGTTGCTGAAAATGGGCCTCCGTACGCCTATGTAGATATTGCATTAAAATTGTTATTGTAATTGAAAAAATGTTTGCTTTTCTTTCAAAAATAAGGAAATTTATAAGTGACCCCAAACCTTTGAGCGGTAGTGTACACTGGCTGCTGTAACGCAGAAATTTCCCCCCGGCGATTAATAAAGTACCTACCTACCTACCTTCTTTTACTCCATGACACAGACCACAAATACAGTACATACTATGTGCTCCCTTTGGGGTGCAGTTATGACCGCGAAGCAAGCAAAGCAGCATATTTGATGTCAGGGTATGCACAAAAGACAGTTACATCAGACCCTGAGTATTGGTTAATGGAATATTTGAAAGTATTCTTCAATCTTCATTCATCTTTATCTCACACAGTGTTACGGTTCCACCCTGTTAGGCTACTATTGCTGATATTCTAGGATATGGTGTAACCTAGGCCAGCCAAGTCAGCAGTATTTATGACCATAAATAGTTGAAACCTGAGGAGCAAGACTAATCTGGGATGTTATACTGAAACTGGGCCACTAATAATAAACAAAAGATTGATATTGTGCATTTTCTTTGTGTTTAAACCTTTACATCTTTTACATCATACATTAGGGGGTGGGGCAAGCTCTTCCTTTCTGTTTCTGTATATGGGAGACAGCAGAGAATGATTATAAATACCGAATAATCATCCTAGGCATATAGGAATAACATTTCCAAAAAACATCATTCTGCAGTATTCCCCTTTAAATGGGAGGCCGTTCTGTGATCGAATGGTCAGAGTTCAAGCAAAGCAGTTTGGAAACAGTTTGGTTGCGAGGGAGGTAAGCAACAGACATTCACTTTATTGAGTATGTGTGTATTAATTATTCCTCAAATGTTTTTCAATCATTATTGTCAACATATACTGAATTTCAATACTTAAATATGAGTTATATTCACAGATGGACACACAATGCTGAGTAGCCTAGATGTCAGTGAAGATATCACCTCTCTCTCTCTCTCTCTCTCTCTATATATATATATATATATATATATATATATATAGTACCAGTCAAAAGTTTGGACACTCCTGTTTCTGTTTCTCATGATCTTAAATACATTTTGATTTAAAGGCTTGATGCTTAAATTCTTGAAATTCATTTCTTAGACAAATAAATAGAGCAGTTGATGCCTGTGTATGAATTTATTTTCATTTAGAAAAAGTTTTTTTTAAATGCACCCCCAACAAGTAGTTTTCATTTAACTTTAGAGGTGGAGAATGTTGAACCACAATGATTAAATCATCATTTTAAAGACTCACATAGTGATTGTGGCCTTTAAAAGTTAATTTGTGGAATTTCTTTGCTTGTTAATGCCAAAGGGTTTCTACTTTGAAAAATGTAAAATATAAGATAGTTTTTATTTATTTTTTTATTTTTTGGTCACTGCATAATTCCTTTTGTGTTATTTCACAGTTTTGATGACTTTACTATTATTCTAAAATAGTGGAAAATTGTAAAAATAAAGAAAAACCCTTCTATGAGTAAGTGTGTCCAAACCTTTGACTGGTACTTATTTCAACTTTGTCAAAAAGTAATCTGTAACAGCATTAGAAAACGCCTGTCTTTTCTTTGACATATTAGAAGAGTGTTCTATTTATTGAGGCGTTAATATTTAACATGTTTGGCCTCAAACTGACTTTTTTCCAAATATCAGTGTTACATTGGGGAAGAGTAACACTTTGTACATTTGCACCACTTGCATTAAACGGACCAAAGTCCAGAAGACAGTGATCTCTCTCGATAATGGAACCTACTCAGTATCACCACTTTGGATCCTCTGACGACAGCATGGTCCACAGAGAAGAGAGAATCTCTCCAAAAAGAGGTAAAACACGTAGCAAAAAGATATTGTTTGCATCAGCTGTCACCTTACAGTATGTCATTTGCTCTGTCAATTTTCCTAGGTCTGAAGAGGAAACTAGTGTATGTCCTGTATGGCGTCCTGGTGCTCCTGACGTTAACTCTCCTGCTGGTAACTGGGATCAAATGTACGACTCTAAACTGGTCACTTTCCAGTGAAGTTGGCAATTAATTACAATTCCCACAGGACTGATACTCATTTTTATCTCAAAGTTTCCCAGTTAAACCAAGAGATTGCTGATGTCAGACTTAACCTTGAGTCAATCCAAACTTCAATAAGTGTTAAGACGTCACCCAGTTCAGGTATGGAAATGGGTTTCAACCAGTTTCATTACTGGTTGAAAAATGTAACTTGAATGCATTAGTGAAACACACACTTTCTGCAACCACAATGACTGCAGTCACAATACTGATGCTCTCTTTATAACTCTTCTCTTTTTTTCTTTAAAGACAAACGTGTGCAGGAGGAGATGGATGTCTATTATGAGAGAATTGTTCCAGTCAGAGGTAATCACTGATTACTTTTAGATCAATACAATCCAAATCCAGAGTATTTTTCCCCAGCCAGCCTATCTGACGTGTCGTCATGAAAACAGGACCCTGTGATGAAGGATGGGTGTTTTTCCAGAGCAGTTGCTACCTGCTATCCACAGAAACCGCTACCTGGAGCAGAGCAGAGGAGCAATGCATCACACATGCGGCACACTTGTTGGTTGTGAATAATGTGGAGGAACTGGTAAGGAGGTGTAGGACAACTGGTGCTGGTCCCATACTAAAACAGCTGTAGTGGAGCTGGCCAGGCACTGTGGTTGTACTGTACAGTATTTTAAAAATACTTTTTAAAGTACTTTTACCCCCCCCCCCCCACCCAGGACTACATGTCGAGAATTGTAAGAATAGCATGGAACTACTGGATTGGACTTGTGGAGCGTGAACACGAGGGACACTGGACCTGGGTGGATGGAACCGACTACAAATCAACCCCAACGTAAGACAACTGTGAAGCTGTGTATAACGGGGAAAACCCATGGAAGTGTCCCCACTGAGTACAACATAACAACTGCTACTCTTTCCTCCTCTGTCTGCATCCAGCTTCTGGGATGTGGGTCAGCCGGATGACTGGGACTACAGGCATGAAGGAGAGGACTGCGGGCAGCTTCACAACACTGAAAAACGCAAACGCAAGCTTTGGAACGATGCAGATTGTAACCTGGAATACAGGTACATCTGTGAAGCCGTGAAAACAGGACACTGAATGTATCCGGGCTGCAGACCCTTCAGTGGTATGCCAGGAGTAATATAGCTGAAACAGACTACAGTGGTACAATGGTTTTGATGCCAATTTGTAATGTATACATTGCCTGAAAGCAGCATCTACATCTGTGAGTCAATAACAAGGGATTTCGTGGGCAATAAAATAATAACACAGAATCCTGAATCATCACGACAATCAGATTTGGTGTATTTTTATTGACACACTAGTCTCAGCGACGTGGCCGAGTGCGTGCTTTTCCCCCGATTGCGTACTCCCGCGTCGCTTGGCTTACTCGCAGCGGTCGCTGGGAAGGCTTTCGTGTTCTTCATTGTAGCCCGCCGCGGCGAAGCACATGGCCGCTCTCCTGTCACACTCGCAGATGAACATCTCACATTCGTCGTTGTCACCTGAACGCAGAGACAGCAGAAACAGACGGAGGGCCAGGGGGAGGAGGAGGACGAGGAGGAGGAGGAGGAGAGAGGCACATTATGTTCCCCGGGGAGAGTTCCCAACAAGTCTCCATATAACACGCACCTTTTGTTTCGATGTCATTACGATGGCACAGTTGGATATATTTAGGTCGATGTCAATGGAGATACAAACATTACTGATGCTGCTCCTCATACGTCAAATGTTCAGTTATTATGCTAATGCTAAGACAAACAGACATAATTTAAAAAAAAACACTTTTTTCTTATTATATTTCTTGTGGGTTTTTTTTAATTATGTCTGTTTGTCTTAGCATTAGCGTTAGGTGTCGAAAAGACAAGAATTTCATTGCACACTTTTGCTTCTGTGAACGTTGTGTACATGACAATAAAAAACCTTGAACCTTGAACCTTATAAAACCTGTAACCTAAGGACACATAATTACACAAAAAAGCAGTCCTAGGTGTGAATAGGTGAAGCTTCATGCACTCACTCAGACAGGTGACAGTGTTGGTGGCATGGTCACACCTGTAGCTATATATTTCGGTGTAGGGGTTGTCAAAGAGAGGAAAGCATTCGTCATGCTGCATGGCATCAGAGAAGCACTGGTCGTGGACCTGACAGCACCTAACGCGTTTACAAATGGGACACAAAGAGAAGCTATTACAGCGCTATTCCTAAATATCTGATGTTTCATTGAATCACCTTCCAGAAAAAGCCAATGTTTAGATTCATTTTCCCCCCTCCTTATATATGGCTCCTCCCCCAGACTCCCCTTTATCATGAACCTTCAAATCAAATTCCATGGAAAGTGTCCCAATACACTCTGAATCAGAAAAACAAGGTCATACAAGTGCAACGCAGAAGAGACGACGGAAAGGTGACAACATCTGTTACACTGTACATTATACAACACACACACACACACACACACACACACATCCTCTCTCTATTGAAATATTTTGTTCATTATTTTTTCCAAATTGTATTATTATTATTTGTGTTATTTGTTAACATTGTAAGATACGTGAGTTACGTGCTTTGGAAATGTGTGGGAACTCAGGCATGTGTGAGTCTTTTACACAGAATTCATCCCCCCCCCCCTTATATATGGATCCTCCCCCAAACTCCCTTTTATCGTGAACCTTCAAAATCAAATTCCATGGAAAGTGTCCCAATACACTTTGAAACAGAAAACCAGCTCATACAAGTGCAAAGCCCCCCCCATACCTGTCAAGCGCATCAATGGGCGTACCAGAGCCTCCCTTCCCACAGTAGCAGCCATAGTCAGCAAAGTCCAGCGCCGGCCAGCTGTCAGGAATAGTGCAGATGATCATTCCCCTGAACTGCCACAGAGCACGGTTATTTGGGAACGCCAGCACTAGGACACACAAGCAAGAAGGGCTTACATCTCAGACAAAGCCAGTCTCAAAAGTGTCTAGCATGTAATCAAAACGTCACTGATGACAGGAAATGTCTGGGACATGCAGACATAACTTTATCGTTCATCCTTCATAGTAATTGTGTCCCTGTGTGTTGCATAGGGTGAAAAACATTTAGACTAAAGGAATCTTTCTGAAATGAGGACAATCTCAGAAACACAAACCACATAGAAAAGGTACAGTAATAATAACAAGAAGAAGAAGAATAAACCTTATTTATATTGCACGTTTCTGAATAGTGGCTTTACAAATGATAAAACAACAAATACAAGCCAACAAGACAAACAATAAAAATGCCAGACATGAGTCAAAATACAGGTTTATGTTTTAAGGAGGTGATTTAAAAGCCCATAGACCATCCAGAGTGTTGAGTACTCACAGGCTGGGAGGAAGACGGACAAGGCGAGCAGGGAATGAGACCTCATTTTGTAGCTGAAGGTCTGGTCTGCCACGCTAACGCCATTTATATTGACTGCTAACCTTGAGAGGCAGTCAATCTTGATCAATTGCCAAGACTTTAATCAATCTGTACATTATACAACACACACAAACACAAACACACACACACATACACACATGTTGTCTCTCTATTGAAATGTTTTGTTCATTCTTTTTTGCCAAAATGTATTATTGTTATTTGTTAACATTGTAAGACACGTGAGTTACGTGCTGTGGAAATGTGTGGGAACTCAGGCATGTGTGAGTCAACAAGTGAAATGCAAGCTCTCCTTTGTAGGTGCGCCCTGTGAAAAAAACAGAAACAAATGGAATGAAAAGAGTACGCTGACACATTAACAAATGAAACACCTAAAGGAGAGTGGTCAATACAGCTGAATAAATTCTCAGGATCGACTGAATGCATCTCTTTTGACAGATTTACTGAAGTTTGTAGGAGGACTTTTGTTTTTTTTATATGGATTTCCAAGACTAGATATCCCTGAAACTGCTTACCCTGCAATGTTTGGGAACAGACCAAATGTACCTGGCAGCTATCGAGCTCGTGACCCTACCGGCCCGTGAGTGATGTTC
This sequence comes from Hoplostethus mediterraneus, assembly GCA_034670385.1. Taxonomy (NCBI): domain Eukaryota; kingdom Metazoa; phylum Chordata; class Actinopteri; order Trachichthyiformes; family Trachichthyidae; genus Hoplostethus; species Hoplostethus mediterraneus. Next base: position 1,892,679 of record JAXDDW010000002.1, read on the forward strand.
TAGTCAAGTGAAAATATTTCAAACTCTTGTCACAGCACATATAAGTTGAAGTCTCACAGTGATACATAATAAACTATTAACTTATTTAAAAAAGAATCAAATGAACTTGCATTTTTTGTTAGTTGGTGGACAGTGACACAATAAATTCAGTTCCAGGGCATCAACCTGAGGAAAGCTGATCAACCACTGTCACTCAAGCCCTCAGTCAAGAGGAGTTAAGATAGTTTTGGTCCATAAAACGTTTGATCATAAATTATTATGAATAATAGTTTAGAATAATAGAATAGAATAGAATAGAATAAAATACAATACTTTATGAATAATAGAATGGCTGGTTGTCTTCTGTATCTCTGTAAGCAGAAAGGACCTTTCATACTCTGGTATATCTCCTACATTTAAAATTCCACTGAACTATAATTACTGGAGTCTTTGCTATCAAAAGTGATAGCTGAACTGAAGCATCCACGATGGTACATTCTGAAAAAGGTGGTTAGAGTGACAGTCCCATAAAGACGAGGTCACACGTTTGATTCCTGCGATATGTCCTGTCGAAGTGTCTTTGGCCAAAACACTGAAGCCCAACAAGCTTATTTTACGTCACACTCTTACATCAGTGAAATGACTAAAATACAATGCAAGAGGATGAAGAAAGAAAGATAAAAGATCACAGATATAAACTGATTACGTGTTTTGTTTGCAGAATCTTGTGTAGGCGTATATAAATAAGTGGTGGAGTAAGATCATCAAACCATAACGTGAGTTTAGTTCCTTGTGTAACTCCCACACCCTACCCTAACCCTCCCCTCGTCTCCACCTCTCTCTAGCCTCCCATCCTGCAGTATAAGAGGTCTGGCCAACATATTTTGTCCTGTCTCTGTAGCTCTAAGCCATGACTCTCTCAACTCCTGTGCTGCTGCTGCTGCTCACCAGTAAGAATTTTAAAAAAGGCTCAATATTCTATAATGATGGTAATTGGTAATGGGTGTAAATGCAGGTGACGATGTGGTTTGTCAAAGTTTGAATCTTTTTTTAATCGTCTACAAATTGACTGACCAGTCCAGTTATTCCTCTACTGAACAGTCTAACTGATTGCCTCACCTGTCTTCGCCAGCTTGCATGGCCAGTGGCGCGCTGCTGCCCAAGGCCATGTGGCAGTTTGGGAACATGATCCGGTGCGCCCAGCCCGGGGTCAGCCCTCTCTCCTACAGCGACTACGGCTGCTGGTGTGGCTTCGGGGGCACAGGGAGCCCCCGTGGACGAGGTGGACGCGTAAGAAAACTGCATTCAGCCAATTTGCTTCCGAGTCGTTTTGAAACCTCCCGATATTCTCAAGTGCTCTGCCCTTTATTTCCCCCCCGGTATCACTCCCAGGTGTTGCGAAGTCCACGATAAATGCTACGAAAGAAGCAGAAAGACTCCTGGATGCACGGCCATCTTGGACCTTCCCTACGTCCTGGTTTATGACTACACCTGCTCCGGTCAACGAATCTCCTGTTCAGGTAATACTGGGACATGATTCAAACACAACGTAAGCAGATGAGTATAGGTTTGATGTACGACTAACCAACTCCATAGAAAGAGCATAACAAACAGCCAGGGTTTGGGGTTTGATAGCCAAGAATGCATGTCCTCCTGGTACTTTTGTGCTGTTATTATATGTTGGAGCACACACCGATGCTATTCACATCATGTTTCCAGTGTGCTTCGCTCTATTATTATTATTATTATTATCAAACGCCTCACTCGGCATTTACCCAATCTGTCTCCGCAGCTACCAATAACAAGTGCCAGGCTTCTGTGTGCGAGTGTGATCGGGTGGCGGCACACTGCTTTGCTCAGGCCACATTCAACCCTGACAACAAGAACTTGGATCCAGAAGTCCACTGTGTCAACTGAGCCAAAGCCCTAAGAAGAGAAACACATAATAGTTGTTGAAACTGAGTGAAAGGGATTTGGAAAACCTTAGATCCATGATGATTAATTTTTCGTTTTTTTTTTTTTTAAATATAATTTTTTTTTTTTCTTTACACAAAAGTTGAGGTAAAAGAAGATTTTATTTTTTTCACACATCCATTCAAAATAAAACAGACAAGTGAGATCATCTGAGTGTTTGGTTCAAGTTGTCCTTGTATCTCTGTTTGTTCAGGTCTGGCCAGCTTCCACGTAAGCGGCAGAGCTTTTCTTCTTTTTCCATTTATGGCGCCAGGGCCAAAATAGTTTAGTATGAAAAGACATTACTGACAAAATACCATTTCAACCCTGTGGTCAATTCACCACGAGTCTTTGGTTCGAGATGGACCATTACCTGGAATTTGAGGTAATTTGAGGTTGTGGTTAGATCGTAAATAGACAGCATTACACAAAACCACCATCCAAGCCTACAGGTTGAAGAGCACTGAAAATAATGTGTGTATAGTATTTGTATATTTGCCTTTGCATCTTTGTTCGGGCAAGCCTCTACTTACTCTGCATCAGATCCTTTGTCTCAGGATTACACTGTAAAAACGTCTATTGACAAATCCAGACAATCAAGTCAGGCTAGTATGAAAAGACAACCCTGACAAAGCACGAGCTCTTTGTGAGTCTTTGACATTGACTGGTCACTTGGGTTTGGTTTGATACAACAACTCTGTTTAGCTCATGAAGGAGCGGCATTATGCAGCGTCACACAGTGCGTACTATTACTTTTAAGAGGAGAGGAGAGAGGAGGTGGCCAAGTTCAACATCAACAGAACAAGAACATTTATACAATAGGATAATATGGCATGATAAAAAAAACAGCTTTGGCACTCATTCTGAAGTGATACCAGAACGATTTTAAGGTCCTTATTTCAACAACGATGCAGGTTTGGTGCACACACAGTCCATTCAACATCCATTCAACATCAAAATGTTTGCTGGGTAACGTCACTTGTGTCTGCATCTGTGTCCTTGCATCTTTTATGTTCACGTCTGCTAAAACTGCTGAGACAACTTCAAATCACATTCAAAAACATATATCCATTGGAGACTGAATACCATTTCACAGGTCGAAAAAAGTAGATACTTATTTAAAAAATACACAGTGTAAAAACGAAATACATATGATGTCAAAGCAGGAGGCTCATTTGGATTAGTGGATTATATGGGCTTGTACAGCAGAGTGGTAACATACTTCTTTTTATATCGGTGGGTTGCACTGAGAACCATCACCCCGTCCTGAAACAGAGTTAGAGGGGCAGTGTTAGAGGGAGATGAAGGGTTTCTGTACGAATACTGAGTAAACACACTGTTCTGCACTGAGCAGAAATTAGGTAGACGATACATAAATAATGTAGGAGGCGCAATATGATTCCAGGGCCCTTGATGATAAAAATGTTCTTTGGCCTTACTCTAGATTTCATTGTAAATTGAATCGAAATGTGTGACATAGCACAGAAGATGAGAGAAAACAGTGTATTCTTGATTTTGGGATCAACACTATTGCATCACGGAAAGCAAATTTTCCAAACTATGTGCTATTGTACTAATGTTATTATATTTAGTCATGTACACAGATAACCATACAAGAGTAAAAGCTCGGTACCAACCTATTCAAAATACACAGGAAAACTGTATTATCGTGGTATTAGTGACAAATTAATGAAAGAGTGTAAATCATAGTAGAACCATGTCACTGCATATTTTGCACTGCAAAAACAGATTTTATTAAACGTTGAACATTTAATGTTCTCTTTAAAGATTCAAAATGTGTACAGTGAACATCATCCTGAACACACGGTGTTTCCTGAAGTAACCATGGTGGTCAAAGGGATAGAAACTGGCAGTGGTGTCATTATTGCTGCTGTTTTTTAACCTACGTAGTAGACGGTGAAGCCAGTAGGCTAGCAATACAATGGAAGGGCAGAAATCAGTCCAATTATATGAGGGGGATTGATTACCTTGATGGAGAGGGCATACAGGTGATTGAGCATCACGTGGTTGGGCTCTGGAAGCAGGGTGGGGTCACACTGGCAAAGATACAGAGACCGGATCAATACGACTGAACGAACCAGCGCAGGAACAGCTTTCTAGAGTGGCTGATACCGTGAGGACAAACATTAAGCCTCTACTCACAGATATGCCCGTGTCCTTGTTCAGCAGCACCTGCAGCAGGTGAGGTGGCAAGATAGGAGGATGCTTGATCTTGTCCTCTGTCTTGGTTATGTACGCATCCTGCAGGTAGGGGCCCGGAGGGGAACTGGACAAGTCTGCGAAAGGCATGATCACGTCAACATCACCGTGACACCAAGTTCACCACAAAATGAGTGAGGGACACGATCCCTTATCAACTAATCTCAACATGGATGCACTATGATCTACTGGAGAAGTAACCAGACATACAGTAGCCTACTGTGTCTTAGGCACATGCGAAAAATTCCGTAAAGCGAAGATGCTTTAAAAGGAAAAAAAAAAAGAAACGTTTCTAAATATCAAAAAAATGGACACAAATTTTGCAGAAAACAAAAAAAGAAACATCAGACCAAATTTATATTTTAAAAAATCTAGGGTGCCTCAGACTTTTGCACAGTACTGTAGTACCTGAGATGTCGGCGGTTTCTTGCGAGTCGATCCTGAGAGCATCGAAGACCTCGAAGTCAGTTCTCTTCACCTGGATAACGTTATTGACGGTTCCGGTTTTTGTTGTCACCACAGCCTGGGAACGATCGCAAGCAGTGATGTTGTCGTGGTAAATGAAAAGCTGAATAAACTGTACAAGGTTTACAAGGTGAACAACCACTAAACAAAAGAACAATATTTTCAACAGCTTACTTACTAACTTATGTTTCCATTCCCTTACATCTTTCTTATACTACTTAAAGCATACTGTATAATCTTTTTTTTGTGATGTAGACATTTACATCCCCACAGTTATCTCACTATAAGATGGGAAGCGGTGACATTCACATTTTAGGGATTTAGCTGACACATGTGGAGCATGCTTCCTTCAAGGTCAAGCGTCACGGACACAAACAAATGTTCCTGTTTCTACATCGATTAGGTACGGCTTAAAGAAATGAGAGCCAGGGAGGAAGTTCTGCCAAGCTTCCCAGTCGTGCAGGCTACCATGAGGCAGATGGAAACTTTTCACTCACCCCAGTCGGATCCAAGGTCCACTGTCCATCTACACAAAACTTATACTGGTGCTCTCCCTCTGGCAAGTCCATAATAGCCACAAAGTTGTTCTGACTGGGGTTGGGAGACAACATGCGAGACAAAGCATCAAAAAGCATAATTCAAGTATGTCATATCTTGACGAGGGTAAAACATCCTGCATCAGTCCAGCTACCTTTTGTTGAGTGGGATCTTGGTGGCCCAGTTGTTGAACGAGCCCGACACAAAGACGTCTTTCCCCCCCCCCGACCATCTGAACACAGTCGGCCTGGCCTGCGTTGGACTTTTATTATCGCTCTCCAGGTCCCGTTGCCAGGCCAGAAATTCCTGTATTTCCTGTGGAGCCTGGAAAGCATAATATCAATATATCATGTGTTGGCCACAACACCCCAACACAATGCTTCCTGCCCCGATCGTATTTATACTATCATCTGCACACATTCCTGCTAATGAGTCGGTAGATATCTGGACACTCTTCTGTACATATGATACCTGATAGTGATAATGAGAACAGACAACAATGCACATTGGCACTTTTTCTCCATCTGGAGGTTTTGATGAGGTGAACAGCTAGTAATGCACATATCCATTAAATATGTTTGATAAGGTGAATCATTTTTTACACCACACGTCTGCACAGCCTTTCTTGGACCTATTAATGTGAATACGCACATTTTGCACATCCTGTATACATACTAAATTCACATTTTATTATTTTCATATTCTTCTCATTTGTTATAGACTGCATATATCTTGATGTTTTTATAAGTGTTCAAGTTATTTCATACTGCATATATTTCAAATTTTTGGTATACATTCATATCATACATATTCTTTGTTTTTTCTTTGCCTCAGTATGTTCAACCACTGTTACTTTGCAAACCTTCATAATTCTGTTATCCATTCATCATAAATGTTGGTTGCATATAACCCCAATTTGCAATATTTGTATTCTATTTTCCTTGCTGTATCCTATTACTAGTTGCTGCTGAAATGCTACAATTTCAAAGTTTAATATTATCCCATATTAGTCATACTAATGTTTACATATGGCTTTGTACGACACAAGGCCTAGTGTTATACATCTGCAAGAGTCTTAGCCCAAATTCACAATTACCTTTGGATCTTCTCTTTGGAAAAGGTCTGCATCCTCTGTGCTGTCCATCAGGATGTTGGCTCGCGCCTCTTTACCCCCTTGCTGTCCATCTCGGTACGACCTTTCACCCTGACCCCCGCTGGCCCGGTCACTGCTGCTGTTCCCCATCTTCCCGGCATCAACGGGCCACAACCACTGCAGCACCAAGCAACACATCACGTTGAAGTCAGCCTGCACACCATCTCCTGACCTCCCTCCTTCTGTCTCTCCCCCCTCTGACACTCAATGTAGACCAGCTCAGTGGTTCAGTGGTTCAGTGGACCACCGGTGGTCCTTAGAGGGGCTCCCAAGGGCCCCGGGAAAAATCTGTTTCACTGTTATTTCACTAAGTAGAGATTGGCCCAGTGTAAGACTATATAAGGATGACTATTTTATCCATATGTTTCACTTTAACCCACTTTAACACTTTAACCTCTCCACCGGCAGTAAGGTGTTGTGCAATTCTATACTGAATCACAATTTAAGACAGAAATCTTCTCAGATGAGGTTCCTTATCAACCAGGGGTCCCTGGTCTAATGAGCATCTGTTTCTGGGCTCTTCATATGAAACGGGTTGGGAGCCCCTGCAGCACCTCGTTGTTTCCGTGTTTCTACTGGCGGGGGGGGGAAACTTTGCTCGCGCATTGCAAAACACACAGTATTGTTTCCTCGTCCCGGGGATTTGCGACAGACGAGCGGTCGTTGTTTTGTTTTTTTATTGTTTTTTTCCGCTTTTCTCTTACCTTTGTGCTTCTAGTCTGCTTTGAGAAGTTGCGTCGTCTTCTTCTTCGCCATTCGCCGTGAAACCGTCGCAGTGGAGCGCACGCAGCGGAAAACACACCTCTTCCGCCTCCCGGCCTCTCTTCAGGACGGCTGATGTTTAACCCCAGTGTCGCCAGCGGGTCGGTCCATAGGTGACAGACGCTTGTGTGTTGAAACTCAGCACGCTGGCTACCAATTAACCACGGGACTTCTATTGTTTTCTAAATACATTCCACATACATTTAAGAATATGTTTTAATATGCTTCAAATTATACAAAAACAATATTTGTAGATGGCAATCATTCAAGACACATACCACAACACGTAGGGAGGAATGCATCTCCAGTATCAAACATTTATTTTGAATGAATATCATCTACATGTACATATACATGTTTGTATATTTTGAAGCATATCTTTTATCAATTTGCAGACTGTTAAGCCCCTTAGCTCTTTTATTTGTAATAGCCATGTAATTTTTCAGCATAACTTCCCTTTAAGAGATCTGTCAAGGTCAGCAAAAGCGTGTCCTTTGTGCCCTGATCATATCAGATTTCTCGGCAGCTTTCTCACGCTTATCCAGTATCCTTAAGCACACACACACGTATAGTGTAAACACAGACGGATGTCAGCAATACCCCATAACGTTGGGAAAGGTCACCCGTGTACTCCTCTCAGAGTTGGAGAGCAGTTAATCAGTTCCTGGAAACACTTGATGGCACACTTTAGAAAACATGTGATTTGTGTTGAATGATCCAGAGAAATGGCAGTATGCTAGTGGTAAATAAAAAGGTGGATAAACTATAACCTCCAGTCAGTGATCAGCAGAAGAATGAATCCATGTTTTTCTCTCTTTAAAATATCTTCATATAACATAAATCAGTTTAATGCCACCATCAGGTTTACCCTCCACTACATCCCTGGTAATAAATAACACTGATCAAATTACAGTGTGACGAAGACTGTACTTCATATTCAGTTTATCATATCCACGTGTAACTAGTAGTAGATTTTGACTAGCTTTTCCAAGGGATTACTTTATTAATAAGTCATTTAACCTTCCCCTTCCCTTCTGCCAAACTAAATGGTGTTACTTTAAATACTGCTGGCCGGCACAGGACTCAAGAGACTCACTGAGAGAAGAGCTGTGGTTCTTGGTAACATGAATGGCACCTGTAACAGCAGCAGGGCCAAACCTTTCATACGCACAACCAGAATAATAAATGTATCATTCGTCACTTACTCATTCATTCCCAATCCTCTATGGAACTGGAGGGGGAAAAAAGAGAAAATAAATAAATACTAAATATAAAAGATATCTCGGGGTTGCTCCTCCTTATCATAATATGTCCATTATCATCACTGTAATCAGCGTGCTGGTAGATCACCGCGGGTCCTGAAGATTATATGCTCTATTTTTAGCCTTGTAATGGTGTTAATATTCCATATCAGAATACAGAATCCCTCAGACTCAACAAATTGCAAGGGGTGTGAAGAATGGGTGTGAACCGAGGCCAGGGAGCGTGGAGGATGGGAGCCGAAACGTTGCACAATATTTCACAATATTGGTACTGTATTTGTACCCACATTTATTTGATCCAAACAGGGTTACAGTAAAGTGTTTCTCCAACACAACAATAGCATCGCAGTACAAGTAATAAGTGCAAGTGTGTGTGTGTGTGTGTGTACCTTTCCAGAGAGAAACAATGTTTAATGTCCCATAGAATGTTCCTCTAACACTTTCAACATCCATTTTTGGAGAAAGACATTGTATTACTTGTATTACTTGAAAATTATCATCTTCAAAAATGTAAATATTTGTTAGGCAAACGTTTTGAAATAGCCAGTGACAAATCCATTTTTCCAAAATGAGTTTTAATCCCGTATATTATGAGTATGTGTCATTTTTTCAAGGTTTACGCATTGAAAAAACTCATTCCACATGTCTTTGAAAGATATTTCAAAGAGCCATTAAGAGTCCCTCTGCATGGGCACTGCAATATCAAATATATATAAAAGAACATATAAAAGAATGAACAACTTGACATGATGACATAAGCCCAACGTGGTTGCTGGTTGAATGTACAACGCCGCAATATGGCACAATTCATGAGCGCTTACTCCTTCGTAGAGACTCTACGTTCCAACGCAGCAACTTAAGACAGCCAAGTTTATAGATATATCAACTTTCGATTTCCCTGCAAGTCCAGTTTATTTATATAGCCCATCATCACAAAGCGTGTCCCAACAGACTCACTCACAAAGCATGTCTCAGCAGTGATGAGCCAACCTAGATCTAGCTAGTTAGATAAGACACACAACAAGATGAACAAATTGACAACACAGGAAACAGAGGCAGGCCGCAAAACACAAACGGGCATGTTAAATCAGAAACAAGCCTACCAACCAACCAACCAACCAACCAACCAACCTAACCAACACCAGCCTTTAACCCTCAAAGAACACAAGGAAAAACATGGAAACATGGGTGGGGTAGTTCAGAGAGGGATCCCCCACCAGGATGGCTGAAGTTGCACCAAAATAAGATGTAGACGGAAAAAAAAAAAAGACAATTCAAACGTGACTGAAAGTGAGACTCTGCCAGCTCTTTAACAATGTCTGATGCTCCCGATGAAAGAGCCCAAGGAGAATCCCTCTTCATCCCCGTGGAGGTGATCTGCCGCCTCCTCCTCCTCTTCCTCCACTTCCTCCTCCTCCTCCTCCACAAGGGGTCAGATCACATGCTGTGGAGTTGAGAGCAAAAAGATACTTGAACCCTTTCGCTTCACCTTACCTTTTCCACCATTACACCCGGCGTGTTCATACCGTAGTGAAGTGCACAATAGTGAAGATGGTGATGACGACGAGGCCGATGACGAAGGAGGCAATCCCCATGTGGAGAGCTTTCCGGCCTAGCCGCTGGGACCCCTCGTAGTCCTCCATATCATAGCTGTTCTGAGCCTACAGGGTGGTTTGGAAAACAGAAAAATAGTATTAAGACATCTGAGTTGTTGCCCAGGCAAATGGAGACAGAGAAACTGATACAGAATCAGTTTTATGGGACTCTGTTTATAGGAAACTACTCCCTGCACTCTGCTTTGCATCGGTGTTTCTCGCCCTGCCTCGCTTGTCATCAATAATTCATATAAGGCCGTTGGTGGATTACTGTGCCTCGCGCTCCTCGTCTCGTTTCACACAGCTGCAAAGATGCAACAGCTGCCGCGGGCACATTGGAGTCGAGTCTCTCCTCACGCCGACGCCCAGACTCATGACACGCTCCCAACTTACGGCCAAACCTCCCTGCCAGCTTTGTGAATCAGCAAAATTCGCCCATCACCAGTCAACAACCACCAGTCAGTCTGTCTTTGGGGTCATCGGATATAGCCGGGCCATTTTGTCTGTCGTGAGCATAGTTTTCGTCTGTTGGTTGTCTGTTGATGCTGTGAGTTAATTCGATCTGAGCACACATCAGCAGAAGAATGTGTTGATGACCCCTGACCGGCAGCTCAGAGGAGTGGTGAAGCTATTTCTGTAACTCATGAGATTACGGTCCAGACTTACTCATCGGTAATTATACAGCACTGGTTCACTCTGTGGCAAATAGATGAAAAAATACACTCCATGTCTATCAGCTGATCTTATTGTTCTTATTGTTTTTTTTATTGTGGGATGCTGGGTTAGCGCTGTAATCAATACTAACCAGCATCCCACCATGACAACCGACAATCCCACATCATGTCGTTATGTCATGCCGCAAACAAACTGATTTCTCTGTTGTTAACCAAATTGTAAACACCAAAACAACATCCCCTTTCCAGTATGTCACTAACGTAAGACTCACCAGCACAGAGAAAACCAGCGCCACGATGTTGACGGGCCACGCGGGGCAGAAACAGGTGAACATGGTGAGACAGATGTAGTTCCTCAGAGGGGGAATCTCCTGAGCCTCGCCGTCCAGCGGGGGCTTGGTGGTCACGTCCCGCTGCGGCGTCCCCCGAGACATCAGAACAGACGGGCAAGGTACAGCACCGGGACACAGTGGGAATGGAGATGGAAGTGTGTGTGTGTGTGTGTGTGGGTGTGTGTGTGTGTGTGGTGGGGTATAAATGAACACCAGAGACACATGAGAGGGACTGAGAAACTGGCTGCTGTAAAGCCTGAGCAGATAGAGCCAGCAGATAGATGACCTGGCTGATGACTCTTGGGAAGTGAATGCTATCGTCTCTTAAGGGAGGAGTGTCGTTTCACGGGTCTGCTAGTGCACTGGTTCTCTCGCTGGACTCTCCCACTGCACCAGGGGTCTCGAGGGCTCCCCAGCAAAACCAAGAAAAGGAAGAATTCACTATTACAGAATGTATAAGAGTGGCTTTTCTCATCGGAGGTTTCAAGACGCTGAACCCCAAATTGCCACCGATGGTCAGGCCAGCACCTTGCATAGTAGCTCACTGTCATCTGTGAGTGTATGGGTGAATAAATGCAGCCATTTACCCCTGAGTGTGTAGCTAGGACTTCCACTGTATTGCAGGATTGTCTTGCTTACCACTAAATTGAATGGGAGCCAAATAGCACTACTGCCTAGTGTTGATAAAGGCTAATACCCCAAATCCTTCATCCATCATTCCTTAACAAGTCTATCTCCATGTGTCTTTTCCTGTAGATTTACTTATAGAGTCACCGTTTGCAAAAAGGAAAGTCACACATGACGCCAAAGTGGAATGTTTTAAAATAATTTATTAGGAATTTTAAAAAGTTTTTTTTTTCCAAGGAAGAAACATGACAGAAAAAAAAGAAATCAGAAAAGGTTACAGTGTTGACAAGATTCTTATTTTTCAGTGAAAACAGCATCAAAAGTGTGAACTACCGTGGTAGCCCGCAGCAGTGTGAGAAAACGTATCAAAATCTAAAACCTGGTGTTTGATAGATTGATAGTGCTTTGTTCTTAAACTAACATTCAAAGGAAAATACATGTTTGTGATCTGCCAGTGCAACATCCTAGTAGCTCTGAACCAAACTGTTTTGGTCTTAAAATAATGGCGTCACATCGCTGCAATCTGTGTTATCCAGTGGATACGCAGTATATCTGTCCAATGTTGTGGTGGTGGTGGTGGTGGTGGTGGGGGGGTGTGGTTACAGAAGACCCCCCCCCCCCCCCCTCGCCTTCCTGTTGGAAAAGCCACATTTCTGACATAGACAATGATGTTAATGTAACAAAAAAAACAAAAAAAAGTCAGTTTAAAATTTCACATTTGCAACTGAGGTACCCATCCCGAAACAGTACATGGCACACTGGACACCAATGTGTGTAACCACATAACCCCGCACACTCACACACATCAACGCCATCTGCAGAATACACCAGTCATAATCAAACCGTGGTCACTGCTGACTGCTCCTGCATATTAGTCCTTCATTTTTTTTTTCCTCAACAATCATCGCATATTCAAAATCACATTTCAAAACAACAATGATATGACAAAGTAAAGAAAACAGCATGTTTCCCCCCCCCCCCCCCCCCTCTCCCGATAAAGGAGCATTTTTCACACCCATATATCCCCAGCGGTGAAATGTTTTCTCGGACCCGCCCTCCGTCCCGCTGACAAGACGGTCCTGGTTGAATTCACAGTTGAATTTTGCGTGGACAGGGCCCGAGACAGCTTTTGAACTCAGTAACAGTCTCTAAATGACATTTCATTTATAAGCCCCCTTACTGTGGAGAGTACTACATGGTTGGTCTAAAACTGACAGACTTCAAATGCTCGTGAAATTCATGTGAAACTATGATATGTAACAGTCAAGGTTTCCTCCCACCTCCCGAACCCAAATTTAGCTGAAATCCCCCCCAAAAAAGTCGTATTTACAGTATTTTACAAAATCGTACAGCACATGAATTATGTGACTGCGATTGGGTTCGTGATAATAACAACAATAATGACCATTATCATTGGATCACCATTAGCGTAACAAGTTGTTAAAAACCTACCAAGATATACACTTTGTGACACATTTTCAAAAAATAGTATTAATCAGAAATGTTCTGTTAAAATTCAGTATGAACTAGTGACAAATGTACACTTGCTCAGAACAGATTACGACCTTCAAACAGGATGCACCTTCGTCTCAATGAAATCAGGTTCTAACTGGAGGTCAAACAAACCAATAAAACAACCAAGAAATACACAACCATCACAAAAAAAAAAAAAAACAGCAAGGTGAAATTAAACAACAGAAAAACACAACTAGAGATACAGCATCCGCATGTGTCGCTATTACACGTACTCATAAACATTTTCAAAGATTTTGCTCCTGTTTGTGAACTAAAATATATCTTATCTTTTTTTTTTCTGACAGGAGGTGGAGTTCAGTCAGGCGACAGGGGGTTGGGGGGGTGGGGGGGGTCATCAGTAGGGTTGGCTGGGTCCAGGCTGACATCAGAGGGTCAGGGGTCGAGGTTCAGCTGCCACAGCCGGAGAGGCGGACTGGACAGAGACAGGCCAGATCAGCTCCAAAGCAGCTTCAACTCCTTCCAGCTCTCAAGTCTACAGCTCTGACACAAAAACCACCTGGATTACTCGGAGGTCGCTCGACGCCAAGCGACCTTACGTGATAACACTTATGAAGATTTGACTCACTCTCTTAATGGTAGCCGTTAGTGAAGGCCGTGGCGATCAAAGGGCCCTGCGGGAGCAAGAGTAACAGCTTACTATGTTGTCCTCTATGTTAGCGGTTCAACCAAGTGTCATCGTGGCCCCGAGAGTCTGCAGGTTTTCATTCCAACCAAACGCTACAGCAGCTCATAGTGTGTTGAAAGTGTGCAACCCTGCGTTCTGGATATCTGACGCTAACCTTTCACCCTCGCAACAGGGCGGGTCAGTCAATGGACAGAAAACACTTATATACACATCTACCATTATTATACGTTTGTAGTTAGACAGACAAACGATCAGACATTTGTTTGTTAAATTAGTTTGTTGAAAATTATTTGTCTTCCGGGTTTGATTTTCTGACACGGTATCATGTGAATGCAACGCAGTTTAGCGGCCGACTTGGAAGTCCTGGATATCGGACGTTCCCGCCAGCACACTGAACACACCGTTGATCACTGACATGAGCTGCTGTAGTGTTTGGTTGGAAAGAAAAGCTGCAGACTCTCGGGTCACAATGGCACATGATGGAGAACCACTGATATAAACAATATACACTCTCAAAGTGTTTTGCAGGGTGAAAACAAAACAGTGATTAATGGACATTGGAATCGATAAAGGCGGTATCTCACCCCCAAACTGTGACCGAATCCAGCGCTTGGGGCGGGGCTTGCAGCGCTGAGATAGCTGCTGACGGCAGAGTCCTGATTGGCTGTTCCATAAAGGTCTGCCATTGGCCCGGGGCTGCTCGTACCTAAGAATCCAGCTGTGCGAGACGGGCCGGAGCCTACAGACGTCAAATTTGACTTTCTTAGTATTTTCTATGCCTCATTACTGAAATTGAGTAGCTTGTTGTGTGCTTTCAGCCCAGCGCATGACATGATATAAAAAGAGAGAGCTGTCAGTCAACTTTACCTCTAACTACTGCTGCTGCCGCTGCCGCCGCCATTGGTCCGTACGCGGTGAGAGGAATGGCTAGAGAGACAGAAAAGAGGAGGTCCAGGGTGAACATCTTGGTTGCTACAGGCTGCTACAGACACATCACTTTAAAAATGCCTCTTCAAAAACCATTTGAAATGTTTCAAACAAGCAAGTAAAACGATTTACAAGTCAAAGTAGAACTGCAAACGGAAGCAGACAGAGCTATGGATTACTGGAGATGATCATACAATTATTGTTTCAGAGATGGGTAGAAATTCAAACAGGGTTGATGAGGTCAGCGGAGGACGCCTTTAAAACAAATAATGAAGCTATCATAGTTACGGTCAATGGTCCTGCCTTCAGATATAAAAAGCGGGCGAGGACCGACAAACATGCAAACATGACTACGTGTTGATGGCGCGTGTGGGTGCCGTGTAGCAGACTGACAACATGCTGCTTGTGAAGTCCAGAGGAGGGACTGACTGACCTGTGAGCTCAGGGGGGTGGGGTGAAGTCAGAAGGGGGGTCCTCTCTAAGTGGAACTCTAAAACAGAAACATCAGAGTGCTGTTGAGACACACACCACCACCGCCGGCAAGGATAACACACACACACACACATGGGGGAACCACCACAGAGATGGGGAGAGGGGGTATGGGGAGTACATATTGGGTTATGGAGGCTGAGAATCTAAAAGGCTATACAACCATTTTGGAAAGGAAGTTATTTTTTTTAAATCATTTCAAAAAAAAAGAAAATGATAATATTTAGTTACAATAAATAACAGTTCCAATAATATTCAAGAGTGAGCTTTACATTCCTCATTATGTTAGAGTAGGTGTCACATTTTTCATTTGGTGGATATCTAGTTTCAGAATCAAACAAATAACGGAGCAGAGCAACTTCAGGCACTTGAGTGAAATATACAGCCACGTTAATACACACTTGCACATGTACACAAGCTACGCAGACGCAATTCCACTCTGATTTTTACAAGCAGGCGGTGACACTCAAGAGTGCTTCGTGTGCTTCCATGGAAACATGTTTGTATTTGTGACAGTTGGTTTAGCCAAAAGGCTCTGTACTCCTGTAGGGTACTGGTGCAGGAGTAGTTTTTGGGGAGATTGGCCTCTTGGTTAGCTGTGATGTGATGATGACGAGATGAGAACATAGACACCAAAATCACCCCTGGGTCCCTGGTAGATCGTTCGCTCTTGGGTCTGCATGCTAACTCGTGCTAACTCATGCTAGCATATACTGTTATAGTGATAGTAGGCGACTAGCATTATCCAAAGTAAATAATACTAAGTAAAGTAAGTAAGTAATATCATTAACTCAATATAAGTGATGTAGCCAGGTTTATTTTTGGAACTATTTCAGGTGAGCAGCCACGTATTCATCCACTGTGCAGTGATTTTAGTTGTAAACAGTCTCCCACTGCCCAGCATGTTCACTTCTTATGGAAACAGGGAAAGTAGTCATTGTAGTTCAAAACAGTATATTATTTTTCCACAAACCTACCACACTTGATCATATACTATTACATAATTGACTTTATTACTGACCATTTAGCTTCAGAGCTGCTACAAGTTCTAATGTTCTCACCTTTGAGATAATTCTTGTGGTCTACTATCACTCAACATAGTGTATGCTAAAGTGTAAGCATGGAGCACTGGAGTGAGCGATCTACCGGGGACACGTGGATGATTATGGTGTATATGTGCTCAACACTCAAGTTGACCAATGGGCCGACATCCCAAAACAAGTCTAGGCTGGTGAATAGTGTCACTTGAGTCGGTCAAAACGTTGATCTAAGTGCTGAAAATAAAGTATTACAGAAGTGTACCGACTCCATCTTTTGGTCTGCCCTGCACCTGCTCGCCGAAGTTGGACATGTGCTTTTTTCTAAGCAAATCTGACAGGAATGTAAAGGGTGTATCAGGAGCAGACGGGGTAGTGCAATTACCAGGGAACTGGTAAGTATATCCAGGGGCGATGCCAGCATAGCTCCGACTAGTGTAGGTGGTCGTCTGGAACCCAGGATAACCTGCGGGGACAAAGTCACCATCAGAATCTGAATCACTGCAAACACTAAGTACAATGTATGCACAGGAAGTTGTTTTGGTGACTTTCGGTGCAGAGACATATTGACAGCAGGTAAGAGTTTCACATTTAGTTCAACATTTAGGACAGGACTTCTTTACTGCTGCGGGTTTACATTGAACAACGCTGCCCCCTGTCTGCGAAGACGAGTACGGTCGGTGACACGCAGGTGGGTGATATTCTACACCTGCGGTCTGGATTTCTTCACAAAGACAGGACTGAGCTGTCTTTGTGTCCGACAGTTTAGTCTCACTTTCACGTCTTTAATCTTATCTGCGTACTCTCCTTGTCCCCCGTCAGAAATGCACATTAAGAAGCGGAGCTCTCTTGTTAGCAACCCACCAACCAAGAGAGACAACCAAAAGGGCGACATTCAGGAGAGAGAACGAAACTACTGTCTGACACAAGCACCTTGAGGTAAGAAACATGATTCACTGTGTTTTTTGTTTTTTTTTGGGTGGGGTGGCGTATCCGTTTATCTGTTAAACATGTTCCACCAGTCCAACCGAAGCACTGGAATGCAAAAAGCTGGAGTTCTCAGGCCGGCCAGTAGGTGGCAGCATTGGTGTGGTGAATTTAGTTTCAGATGCACAAACAAGTACAGTAGAAAATCTGTTTATCCCAACTCTGGAGTAACGGAAATTATTCATGTTGATGAAATGTTTGGAATAGTGTAAACATTTTAAATATCAAATATTCTCACAGGTATTCTGAAATAGCGTCTAAGTATGTCAAGTTGCGGTTAGCAATAATAACAATTTATACTTTTTCCCACTGTTTTTTCCTCATCGTGGCCACTGTGACTGGTCAGTTCTGAAGTCTGACACAATCCAGGCTCTATTGTGTGACGGACACACTGATTTACGTGCTGTTACCTTCAGTTTCCTAGCAGGTCTTGGTCAAGCGGTCAGCTTTCTCCACATGAGGCCGAGCATGACCTTTAAGGCAGCCTGGGCCTTGGTCCAGGAAGAGCTATTATCAGGACTAGGTAAGAGAAGCAGCTGGGGCCCACATCCTGTCCTGATCAATATCAACCTACCCAGCATACCGATGCCCAGCATGAAGGCGTCCATTCCGTAGGGCATCACCCGAGAGCGCCCCCTGGCAGAGCCCGTGGGGGACATCACCTCCTTGGGCTGAGCCTTCTTACACTCCACCTGTCGGGGACACGAGATGGATGAGGAACTTCCCCTCTGCCAATGACTGAAACTAAATCCGTGACCGAAGTGGTGGATGTGTGGTTCACGGATCATTTGGCTCACCATTTTGCTGTTGATCTCATGGAAGTGGATCTCGCAGACTTTCTCCACCACATCCTCATTCTCAAACGTCACAAAGCCAAACCCTGGGGGGTTGGGGGGGGGGGGTGGGGGGGAGAGAGAGAGAGAGACAAGGCCGGTGCATGAGTTGAACATTTCAGACAATTTCAGTGTATCACATTGTGCTAAGACGTCTGGGCTTAGCCTGTAGGTGCAGCGCGGTGCTACTCGTAGGCTCCAGTAATCTGTACTGTAATAGCCGCTTAACACATTTGCCCCCTTCCCCCCACAATGCTGCTATTCTGCACTCATCCTGTCTTCCCTCCCCTGCTGGCCAGAAGGCCCGGGCAAAGCCGGTAGGCTGTCATAATCGATCAGTCCAAGTGGGGGGAGGAGGCGCTTAAGGAGGCTTTATCCTGATCCCGATTAACGGACTGGCTAATTAGCCTAGCCTCGTTCCTCTCCTCCAGCTCAGCCCACAGGAAGGAGTCCTGTGGGCTGAGGGGGGGGGGCGTGTGGGGGGGATCAATAGAGAGCCAGGCAGGACTGGAGGAAGAGTGTGGGGGGGGGGGGGGAAAGAGAGGAGAGGCAGAGATGTGGGGAACAAAGCGCTGGACGGGCAGAGAGAGAGAGAGAGAGAGAGAGAGAGAGAGAGAGAGAGGGTCACTCGGTCTCACCTCTGTGTCTGTTGGTGGTCTTGTCAAACATGAGCATGGCATCGTCGACCTGGGGGAGACAAACAACACGGTTTTACACAGCGCTCTCTCCTGCCACACGCCATATTGCCTGACCTCACCCCTTCTCAAGTTCTGCAGGGAGGCTCAGCAACAGATGGACAGAAGAGGGAGGAGGGGGGAGAGAGAGAGCGCGCGGGTGGGGGCCGGTGGGGACGAGCGACAGGTTACAAAAGGGGGAGACAGTGAGACAGAGGGGGGTAAAAAACAAGACAAATATGAAGAAATCCTCTGGTGGATGGGTGATGCACATAGCGGCTGATATGGAGCGTTGCCGTTGTGTTTGCCGCTAAACTGCCTGGTCACAATCCTCCGTAATCTGGCCCCCTTTTTTTTCCCCTGCTCTCCAATATTTGACATTCCCATGGCAACTGTACAAAAAGTCTTTTTAAAAGAGCTTGAGCCAACATCAAACATCGTTTATGAATAGTGGGAGAGTGCCAGTGAGACAAAGAGGGGCTGGGAAGAGAGAGAGAGAGAGCGAGAGAGAGAGAGAGAGAGTGAGAGAGAGAGAGAGAGAGAGAGAGACACTGACCAAAAAAAAAAAAAAAAGTAGCCGGTCAGTAGCAAGAAAGGTGAATCCCCCGAGCAGGTGGAGGCTGGCTGAGAGGAGGGCTGATAGTGAGGGGGAATAGTGACAGGTGGAGATACGGCGAGTACTGTAAGAGAGGCAGGAGAGAGAGAGAAAGTGGAGTGAAAGGAGTAAGAATGGGTCAAAGTGGAAAGGGAGGAGAAAGGAGAGACAAAGGAAGAGAGGGGAGAGGGAGAGAGAGAGAGAGAGAGAGAGAGAGAGAGAGAGAGAGAGAGAGAGAACAAAGAGGCCCGGAGGCTTTGTTTGTTGGCACAGTCAGCCATAATTCCTCCTCCTCATCTCCCTTTGACCTCTCCCTCCCCGGCCTCCCTTTACACAGCCAAGACACAGGTGTCTGTTCTGCACACACGCCCATCGCTGCTCGTGTAAAAGCTGACCTACTCTTTCTTTCTTTCCTCTTTCTCTCCCTGTGTCACACACACACGCACGCACACACACACACACACGTGTATACCAAATTAACACTCGGTAAGTTAATCTTCGCTCTTGGGTCTATAATAAGTTTACTGGCAAGTGAACGGTTTCATACGCACGTCTGTGGTTCTGCTCGGTACCGTGTGCGTGCGTGCGCACGTGTGTGTGTGTGTGTGTGTGTGTGTGTGCACGTGGACCCCCCCCCCCGAGGGTAGTTTGCCTACAGAAAGGTCAAGGGTGAGTGAGGAGTGGCTCTGGCAGTGTGAAAGCGGACCTGTTGGTCTGAAGCCTCTCAAATCACTGACATTTGCTCATCGCCTCCCTCCCTCACCTCCCTCACCCGTCCCCTCTCGCCTCCCCCACCAGCCGCGGGTCCCGTCCCGCCACCGTCCAACCCTCAGCGCCTTGTAGCTTCCAACACATTGACACACGCTGACACTAAAAAACCCTGACCTAACAAGGCAAAAACACACATAAACCTCTCAGAGTTACAACCGCGATGTGAGCGAGAAAAACGGCGCACGAGCTCCCAGCAGGAAGTGATCAAAAACAAGAGAGTTTTAATTGCACGTTAACGCTCGATATTTCAAGCGGCCGGGGCATTTTAACGGCCGTGCCGCTGGACAATATTCCGCCTTATCCTTTTTCTTTTTTTTTTTCCTCCCACCTCTCATCTTCCCTGTTATCCTCTGCCCATCCCTCTCTCCAGCCCCCTTTGTTCCCAACAGGACAGGACACAAAAGGTCCAGTGAGGCAGCGTAATCAGGAACTTCCATGGATGGCTGGAGCCTACCATCCGTCCCTCGATATCTCTCTCTCTTTCACCCCCCCCCAGCCCCGGAAAAATTCATCCGGACTTGTGATTGGGACGGGAGCGCAGAGCAATTCAAGGTACCTTTGGCGCCAGAAATAAAGTACCGCCGAGTCGGAAAACGGGACTAAATCTTTTTAAAAAAGGATCCTGGAGGGTTTTTGCCCCCGCGGACCGTTCACCTGTAACTTTGCCGGAAAAAGGTTTCGGTGGAGTTTTTGTATGATTGGTTCTCATCGAAACATTTCATCACGCCTCATTTGGCCCCTGAAATTCACACAAATTACTTTAGGGGACATTTTTCTAAGGCTCATACTGGAAGACACATTTAGATAACTAACTCCTGCACAAACTAACACAATATTTGCCTAGCTTTGTACAGAGGCATAATAGCCCCAGTAAATCCCCCCCCCCACACACAGACACACACACACCCCATCTTTGCCCCATTTCCCCCTCTTACGCCTCCACCAGCCTACCCTCTCCCTCCCTCCCTCCCTCCCTCCCTGCCTCCCTCTCTCTCTCTCTCTCTCTTCTCCCAGGCCCTCCCTCTCTTGTCGGTGCCTTTGTCAGCCCATCATCTATTCTCTGCCCAACGCCTTTCAGCGCCCTCAGACTCAAAAAACTTGGGCAACCGACGTGTACAGATATTTTTTTTAAAACACACACACACACACACACACACACACACACACACACACACACACACGCGAGTTAAAAGATAACGGTCTATGATGAACAGACTAAGTGACAAGTTTTTTTTTTTGGGAACGTCGTATCGTTGTACCCAACTCCCGGTTTGACCCCCCCCCCCAACACACACACACACACACACACACACACACACACACACACACACACACACACACACACTCATGCTAACACCCCCTCGTCCCTCCTCCTTCAACACAAAACCCCCTTACCCGCTGAATTACTTAGGGACAATGGGCAAGCCAGGTCACCACGGTAACGGGCCAGGAGGGGGTTGTGGGTAGGAGCAGCTGTTACATCAGATTAATTCAGATTCTGATAATCCCTCCTCCTTCCTTACCATCACCACACACTCACTACAAAACTTTTCTCCCCCCCACACCCTCCCCCCGCCTCACCTCCCACCCCTCCTCGCTAGTCCCTAACTTCGCCTGCTGCTCCGGCTCCATACCTCCCCGAGCCTCTCAGCCTCGTTATTTTTCCCTTCCTCACCCCTCTCCTCCTCCCCCCCCTTGTCTCTCCCTCCCTCCGAGTAACTCCTTCACTTCCAGGCGGCCACTCCACTTCGAGTGTGAAGGTTTTTCTCCGAGTAAGAACTGCGCCGTGTGAATCAGGGATGTGATAGTATCCGAAACTGTTACTACGTGAGACTGTGTTGCCTTGCCCTCTCTCTCTCTCTCTCTCGCCTCAACATCCTCCCTCAACGTTTCGAGCGGTCGGACAAAACCCCACGAGCTCGAACGATCTCCTCGACTGCTCTGGTTGCAGGACGTACCTTTCCAAAGTGGTCGAAATACTGCTTGACGTCCTCGATGGTCGTGGTGACGGACAGGCCTCCCACAAAGATCTTCTTGGTCCGAGTCACTAACTGTGAGGAGAGGAAACTTTATAAACTCGTTTCTATTGTCTGTTCTCTCGTATATTCCCCATTAAATGACATATTTATTCATTCACGTAACAATAGAAATATTACACATATTTGTACACAAAAAGGTCAACGTCTGTTTAAATAGTTCAATGTAACTCTCCTATTATTATTATTATCCTATATAGTGTTTACATATTACAGTAATATTACATTTCCCAGTAATCAGTAATGTAAGAAATAAACATTTTAGTTTCAGTCATAACATTACAGATACCAATCAAAAAAGTATGTTTCTGTTTTTTTCTGTTTTTCATCCCCACCACACTAAATACTGGACTGATGTTATAATAATCCAAAAACTGTGATTATCCCCATCCACCCCCTGATTCATTTTCCTCATAATTAGTCATCGTCGTCTCACAACAAGTTCAGATGAGACATGACAGAAAACGAGGCAAAAGGACGACAAGAACTGAGGCAACTGAGGCAACTGAATTATCATAATGTTTGAGGGTATTTTGTAAATTTGCAAAATCGCCCAACTGACAATTTTATGGTTTTAAACGGAAAAGTAAAACTAGCTGTGCAGCAAATTCTCAGGGAGTAAAAGTAAAGGTAATAACACGACTTGAAAAATGAGTGACACTTTTTCTGAGTATCAAACCCAAAAATGGTCCCGAGCCCAGAGTGGACCAGTTATTTCTACACTCACGGGCGCCATGTTGAAACAGGTGATGACATCACACCAGGAAATACCTTTGTTCAAGATTCATTTTTGATGTATTTCTGCTTTATTGACATCTTAGCTCTTTCTTCCATTATTATTTGGGGACAAGATATGCCAAATACGTTGGTAAACCTGTTCAATTGCTGTAGACTTTTTTTGGGGGGGGGGGGGGGGGCATTAGTTAGTTAGTTACAAGATAGTTTCAAACTCACTAACGATCTACAAATATGTGGATGGGATGGGAATCTGTACCCATTTCTTTCCTACCCTTATCCCTCCTACACGTGCATCTACGAAGTTGTGAAAGTTTGCGTCAACGCGTGATCACGTATCGTGGTCACGTTCATCAGATCACGCGGCATTAGCCTGGGACGGAAAGAGTGCGAAGCGCCGAACAGGTCTGAGACGGTCCTACTCACCTTGGGCTGAGCTCTACGAGGGAACGCGACCTTTGGGTCAATCTGTAGGAGAGAATACAGAGAGAGAGAGAGAGAGAGAGAGAGAGAGAGACACGTCATGATTCAGATGAACCTAGCCATCCTCTCACCTTTCCGTCGGTGCACACTCTGACATCGCACCTCATTTCATCTGTCATCCTTTTTTAACAGTTCCTCAAATGAAAAGTGTAACGTGACAACGCGGTGCTGCTCTAGCGCGGTGCGTTCTCCCGCTCCTACGTCAAAGCAAAGATGTCAAGGACCCTCGTTTCTCACTGCTGGAAAATACAACGGGAGAATTTAGAAAAAAATATGGATGGGAGTTGATGTGGAAATGTACTCCTGTCAAATCAACGCTGAGATCGGAAACGGAACAGGCTCGTGTTGGACGACCGCGAGCCGGTGCGCACGCTTCCTTCACTTCCTGGCTCGGGTCGTGTGAGTGTGTGAGCGTCTGCATGTCTGTGCAGTGATGTAGCGGTGATCTTCATGCAACTTAGATCAGTTGAATATTACTTGCTACGTGCGCCCGTGTTCCTATGTACACGGTGTGTATGTGTGTGTGTGTGTGTGTGTGTGAGCGTGGTGGCGTGTAGTCGTGCAGATGTGCACGGGGGGGGGGTGTCTGCACCGAGGTGCCCCCGCCCCTCGTCACCAACATGTGACATGTGATCTCCTGGAATCTCACACGGGCACTACAATCACAAACACATCTCATCTCAGAGAGGAAGGACAAGTGTTGGGGCGGCGAAGTGGGGCAGAGAGAGAGAGAGAGAGAGAGAGAGAGAGAGAGAGAGAGAGAGGGAGGAGAAAGGAGAGTGGACAAGACAGCTGTCAATCACACACACTGACAGCAGGTCCACCTCATTTTGTTTGTTTGTTTGTGTTTGTTTGTTTTTGCCTCCCTCCGCTGTTTGACGGAAGTGAGGATGACAACATGCCCCCGCCCCCCCCACCCCCCTTCCCCGCTTACAGTTTTAGGCGAGACCGACTTTTGGCACTACAACTATAACGGTCATAACACTACAACCACAGAACCCCAGTGCGGTTGAACGGGAACGACGTTGGTCATTCCCCCGCCGCTACACAAGTCACCGAGGGTTGAGGTTGAGATCAAGAGACCCACACCATGCCGTGAAAGATTCAACCGTAAGACACAGGCTGCAGAATAGGAATTTGAGACCTCTATATTAGTCCGGACCGGTCTAGTAGAGCTAGAGAACAGCTAGGCTACGCCACGCGCTAAGATTAGTCCGTAAAAAAAACAAAACCATGAGAGGGTATAGAGTTGAACTACAGTAGAGAGCTACAGCCTCTGAGGTAAAGCGCACATGCGTTTACCAGAGCGAAGGGGGCACGGCGCCGTCTCTACCGGAGCGAGAGAGTCGACATCACCGGCGGGGGTTTTGTCTCCTAGAGAGCGAGAGTGAGAAGACTAGGCTAGACTGGAGGATCAGATGCAGAGTCTACTAGTTTAGTGAGCTATGGTTTCGCTAGACTACTCTGATAGTCACCTCCGGTCACCGACCCTCCCGGTGTCCGACACTCCTGTGCACATTCAAAAAAAACAAACAAACAAACAAACAAACACACACAAACAAACAAAAATCAACATGCAGCAGCACACATCCGTGGGGAGGAAATTGTGGAGATTAAACAGATTTATTAGGGAGGGAGGGAGGGAGGGAGGAGGGGGAGGGAGGGGAGGGGTGATCATCAAGTCAAAAAAGAGAAAATGATGTGCATCTTACAGGCTTGGATTTCTCCCACATGACCCTGAACATGAATTAGTAATAAGACAGATGATGGAAGTCTAAAGTCATTTTGAGATGAGCTGGGTTTGAAGGAGAGGAGAAGCTGAGCGTAATACCGAGAGGTTTATCAAATCAGGACAATCCCCTCTGACCGACTACCTGCGTGCAACAGTTGGCCGATCACTTTAGTCCAACGCAGCCATTGGCCGGTGCTCGACACATCTGTGACATCAGAGGAACAACCCCAGCTTGTTGACGCCAATCCTATTAGCTTGGAGAGCCATGCTAATCACAGATGGGGTTATCCTGCCTGCCTGCCTGCCTGCCTCCCCCCCTCCCTCCCCCCCCCTCCCTCCCTCCCTCCCAGGTCAGCATGGCGGCTCTGACGAGGAAAGGGTTAACAGAGCCGGGGGGAGGCTGCAGCCACAAACCTCCCTTATGTCACTCGGGGGCGTTGCGCAAACGCCACGCAGAGTTAATAAAGATTCTTGTGTGACTTTGTTGGAAAACCTCTCTATTGTACACCTTGGATTTACTTTTGAATGGAAAGTCTGTTCGGCGGGGCGCTCAGCTCGCATCGGCCCTCGCTCCCCGCTCCTTTTACAGATAGCAGGAAACTGGCAGGGCACCCAGAGGGACGACTAGCAGGCCCGGGCCCGTTACATAAATCATTGTAAAAACCTGCTTTCCTGTACTCAGTCAAAAAAAAAAAAAACACACACACACACACAATAAGTATTGGTGTATTCCCGGTGCAGCGCTGCACACCCGCTCTTTAGCCTCTCCGGTGTGCAAAGCTCTCTTAATTCCAGTGTCGGGGCAGTTCAGCCGGTCACAGCATGGCACATTCTTTCTGTTGCCACTGGAGAACTTTTTCTCTCCGCTCTCTAACAGGATAACCTGTCTGTGAGAGCAGGGGGGGGGGGGGGGGGGGGGGCAGGGAGAGCTCTCTAAAAAAAAAAGGGCCTACTCTACTCACCGTCCCAAAAACCCCCGTGGCTGATCGCTGAGCCCTCTCCACGCCAAACACACACTCTCTGAGGCCCCCCCCCCCCCCCCCCCGCCACCACCACCACCACGCCACCGACACACCCAACCGGCAGCCACAAGGGGCCCTGCCACGGCGCACGGGGGCTGGCGAGGCCCTACGGGTTCATAAATGCACGAGTGGGAAGCTCGGACTTAAAAAAAAAAATTTTTTTTTTAAAGAGAGAGCAGGTTATGAGCACGACTCTGATAATCTAAAGTCGCTCATCAAGCATCGGCTCTCCGCGGCGACGACCGTTTACGCCGTCTTGATTTCTGTTATCCAAGAACTGATTGTAAATGATGTGCATTGTTGTCTTCCTTTTTTTTTTTCTTCTCCCTTTTGTGTCAGAGCCATTCTTTGAGAGTGGAGGGGGTGTCACTATGGAAACAAACCCCATGGTGAGCTAGTGGCGTCCAACCATGATGGCCCTACTTGTCACGGCTGTTGTGCCTGCAAGTGACACTGGCAGTTAGGACACTTGGGGAAACAAAAAACAAAAAAAATCATTTGCCCTCTCGATCGCGCAACACTTCGGGATTTTCAGAATCATTTCTCGTTTCCTGACCTCCGCTTACTCTTCTACAATCAATCGACCCCATTTTTTTTTTTTCCCCTTCTCCTTCTCCACTTCCTGTGCGGAGTCTTCTTCGCCGCGTCCACTTATCTTCCCGGGGACTTGAGAAGGTGTATCGCACGGAGTACAAAAGGGGAAGAAGAAAGAGCCTCCCCACATTTCAATACAGTGACTAACCCGCAGCCATTACCACTCCCACCGAGGAGAGAGGGAAAGCAGCGGTCCCTATGGTGACCAACGGGCCACATTGTTCCCAGACCAGCCCACATCCATTACTGACAAAAGACACACACTCACACTCCAAAACACCCGAGTTTTTAACACAGGCGACTAATACACTCTCGCAGGTACAATTCACGCAGGTGGAAATGGAAAACAACAAATCTTATTTTGTCACACTGTGATCATAACAGTTTGTAGTTTGTACTTCCTCAGATCGGCAGGAAGATGTCAGCAAACTGTTTTTTTTTTTTTTGTATGGCTGCTTTTACACCTTTTCTGGTTTCAGGTTGCACATTGCACAAAACTTTTTTGGGGTCATTTCTACCCTTGGGATAAGTGACTTAACAAAAAAAACAAAAAAAAAAGCAGTAAGAAAGTTGGTAGAAAACCATATCAGACATTGGCAGTGAAAGCAACCCCGTCCGGTTCTCCTTGTGTCTATGGAAATCGACACTGGGTAACATTTTCTTGCCTGTTTCGCCGGAGAGCAAAGCAAAGAGAGAGCCCATTCTCTCTCTCTCTGCGTCTCAACTGTCGACTGAGGTCCAGAACAGAGAGTAAACTAATCACACTGACTTTATCGTGTAATGTGGTTACATCTGAGATGCAGCAGTAGCCCAAAATGGAGAATCTCAACAACAACAAACAAGTGGACCTTCGAAAACATGATAAATCGTAGCAATGTGCCACTGATGGATTATTGGAAAGTTCACTCATCAAACGGGATTGGGTGAAAACAGAGAACTCACTGTTTTTGAATCCAACTCGTGCCTGGTTTGGCCCAAAACTTTATCCACGCCGGCCTGATCGACAAAGGTGACGAATCCAAACCCTCTGCAAGCATCGGGGGAAGGAATTAATGAAACAGAAGTTGTCGGTGACGTGTAATGATATGTTATGAGCAGTGTTGGAATCGCGGTGGTCAGATAGACTTTCAGGCCAGCCCCGATGAGTGCGCGGCTCCCCTCACCTCGAGCGCTTAGTAACTGGATCCCGCATCACCATACACTCCTTCACCTCGCCGTACTTGCAGAAGTACTCTTTCAGCCCCTCTGAAAAACAAGGCAAGGTGCACAGGGGTAAACACGTTAACCGCGCGGAGGGCTGAGCTAGCTGGCAAGGCCGCTTTGGGCTGCAGAGTGTCAAACTTTACCCAGGCTATTCTGACTCAGTCCAACACCAGTTAGCACCAGTTTTCAAACTCACTGTGCCCAAGTAGAAAAAAACGACCAGCGATGAAGAAAAACAATAATTGCAATAATTATGTTTGCATCCTTTTTTTTAAATTGGAATTTTCTATCTAATCTATTCTGTTGCCATACTGAAGCGTTTCCCACACGAACCAGCTCTGAATGGGTGCTTTGATTCTGGAACAGATTTTAGGTTTAAAACTCACTGAGAGGAAAAAGTAATCAACAAATAAACAGAATAAACAGAAGCATTAACAAATATCATTGAGAAATGCAGTATTTAAGTCTTGAAGCTTCTCTATTGGTTCCATCCATTCCAGGTTTTTAAAGACAGTGGCATAGTGTCTTTTATGAGAACTAGTGGTGGAAAAAGCTTTACCTTGTGTTGTTTGCCAGCTGAGTCCCCCTATGAACATTTTGCTGTGGGGGGAAAAAAAACAAAGAGGAAAAACATTTACTTTCACATTTTCATAGAGCCAAGTTTCATTCACTTTCATAATGTCGGCCTTACACAATAAATACAAAGTTGTTCATTAGGCTTTAAAAGTGGATTCCCGTATGCTAAGACACAATTTTGCAAATATATCATCTTTCAGTTTACATGAAAGAAGGGTCTCTGTCCGGAGGTGTGCAAGCCTGGCTGCAGACCAGGGACTCGCAAAATGCCAGGTTTGTTTCTGAGGTGAATGAGAAGAAGATGGCTGGGGAGGTAGGCAAGAAAAAAGTTTTTTTTTTTACCAGGGGTCGTGAGGGGAGTCCGTGGTGGACAGGCTGTTCTGGCTCCCTTCCGTCTCCATTGCGTGTCCTTGGTGCGTAATGTGCTCTGTCCAGGCCGAGCCGTGCGGGAAAACAGGCGGAGGGTGAGTGGAGCTGGGCGGGTTTGGCCCGGGGTGAGAGAGAGGGGAACGGGCCAGATGCAGCGAGAGACTCTGGGAGGGCTGGGACAGACTCCACCTCCTCTCCAGTCCCCCGGTCTCACTCTCATCCTACTTAGCAGGCAACGCCAGGTGTCAAGCTCGGAGCAAGACACTGCAAAACTTCTGGTTCTGCTTTCAAAATAAAAGCCCTACGGACGAACGTGTGTTGCAACATGTTTAGTGACAACAAGGCAACAGTGAACATGTCGTCATTTGTGAATGATGCAGTCCCTCTCTGGGCCGATAGTAAATAAATGAAAAAGCCTTAAAGTAATAATCCACCACCATTTAATATTAAGCATTCATTTTGCTACTCTGATTAACATAACACAGTAGTATTTCAAACTATAGGCAGTTCATGAAAGTTTTTACATTTGCTGTTTTAAACACCCAGTGTTGGGTAGGTCTTTTCCAGGAAAATTGTCTGGTACACTGGAAGTGATGATACGTTTCTGACAGTAGCAACTGTGGTATGTTGAGGATAAGGCCTTGTTTCATTAGTCATTTTAACAGGCCCTCCTCGATGGCCCTTCAGGATACATCACACGAGGAGCCCTTGCAGAACAGGAGAAAGGAGGATTGGAGGAGGATTTGAAACTGAACATACTTGCCCTTCAGCAAGCCCAGTACATATAGCAATGGATCATTTGGGGGTCTATGGGGTAATTACGCAGAGTAAATTTTGCAGAGTTAATTTAATAAGATTACATTCTCTGAATATTGTTTGTTCACTTATATCTCACTTGTTCCACATGTTGATTTGTGCACAGGAAATTACAAATGACCGCAGTGCATTCTGGTTATGATGCGCTCCTGAAGTCTATATCTTGTTGACTCACTCCCTCAATCCTCAAAGGGTAGATCTCAGAAAGTTGGGTTATTAGAGTAATGGAACGGCACTTAAGATGGCAGGAGGGACTCCCCTGAGGGGACCAGGATAGATTCAAATGAAGCGGGGCCTTAGTAGGAGAAGAACTGGGTAGTTAGCATGAGCAGCGATAGCCATGATGGCTGAACAGACAAAGAAAAGAGTGCCACCTACAGAAACTCAAACTTCATCAACAGAAAATCCAAGGAAAAAGACGTCACAGTTCTGGACATACTGTTTGATTGACAGGTGATATCTGGGAAGTGCAGTGCAGAAACACCACAGCAATGAGTGCTGAACACCTAAGGATGCAAAGAGAAGAAATCCAAAATTTGGGTATGGGTATGTGCAGCCAATTTCATGTCATTTTAATTTAATTTAATTTAATTTACAGTGTGGGTGATATTACTAGCTATTATTTGTTTTATTCTGGCTTGTAAATGTAGCGCACGCTTGGGCTAATATGGAATAGGTAATATTGAAAATGCCAAAATGCAGTGGAGAGATGCATCATTTCCCCAAGTTGCTAGTGTGAAAAAACGACAAATCTTTTATTTTGAAAACAATTTCCTGTCATAGTCTTGGTAACACTGGCGGGCTTGACGCAACTTCACATAGAGTTTAACGCACATTTTATGTTACAGAACTACCCTTTAAGAATAATAATAATCCTATTATCAGTTTTGAATGATACTATCCCAGTATCACAGCAAAACGTCCACATATCACAGCCACTATCGGTAGGCTAAAAGCACAGAAACTCCTACGGCGATACTAGGAGATTTTTAAGAATTCCATAAAGTACGTAAGATCACTATAAACTCACTATTGAGGACCACAAAACACCATAGGAATATCATAGGAATATAAAGGTGAGTTTGGGAAGTCATATCATAAAGCTTTAAAGGTTCAATTTCAGAGGGAAAAAAATGAAGGGAAAAGTACCAACGCACACACTGTCATGCGAAATAAACTTGCTCTGCGTGATAGTGCACCGTGGGATTCATGTCAAACTTTGCTAGGCCACCAAGTGAATCTATTTCCTAAGAAGGTAGTTATGAAAAAACCCATAAGTGGTGACTCAATAGTGACTTTCTTTAAGGTATTTTCTATCAGTATGCTCTCCCTATATTTATATAGAGGTTCATGACTTAGTTGTGATATTTGTATGGCGTCATTCTAAATGTATGCTAACTGCTTACTAGAGCTGCTTTTGAAAGGATGAAAGCGAAACTAGCTTCAGTGACTCGCCCAATTCAACACTGCTGTTTGTTGGGTTATTTGGGGTGAATGTGTCATGTTACAGCCAGGTAGGTAATATCAGCAACAATATTTATGTTGCTGTTATATTTATAACTGTTATGTTATGTTACAGCCATCTTCCATACGGTGTATGAAAGGTGGTATGGCAGGAGGCTTGTGAACCGTGCTCATTCATTGCTGGGTTTTAAGTATTTAATTAGTAGCAAAGCCAGCTCTGGCTAATCTTCTCAACACTGACTCAACATGTGACCTGGTAACCAATGTTAAGGCCGATCAATGTGTGGCCCCGAGCAATTCAAACAAAGACAATGACAGCTTTGACATGTGGTAGGTGTTAGGTGAATGCTGTCCTACCCATAGGGCAGACTTTGGTGCATGTCCTGTTGGGGCAGACAACCATAAAAATGTGCAGCAGGTAGAATATCTTCCAAACAGGAAGTCCACGTTTGTATCTATAACGTGATTATTTAGAGCGACACCACAAGTAGAGAGCGTGCGAAACAATGTGTGATTGTTTCTCCACGTTTCCACATTTCCAGTTCCTCCATGTTTGCGTGCCGGAGTGATTTGGGGCCGCCGCTGTGTCCCGCCTCCACGCAGGCCCACTCCATCCTCTGCAGACGAAACAGATGAAGCCCTGAAAGTGGGACAGGGGCTATTTGGACAGGAATTAAGGGGTGTGTTAAATTTCTGCATGCATGATCAATGGGGTTGAATGGCGGGGATGGTAGTGTTTGGGGGGGGGGTTGGGGGGACGGGGGGGGACGGGGGGGCACACTGGGCCGAGGCAGGGAGAGAGAGCGAGAGAGGCTGCCAGCAACGCCTCACTAATGAGAGATGGACAATCTGGATCGTGTCTCATTACCTATCGACATGGCTTTGAATTCTTCCGACAGCAAAAAAAAGGAAGAAAAGGCAAGCACTTATGTGTGCTGCATGTGGTCCTTTTTGATAAAACCCCAGCTTGTGCGGTTGCGCATTAGTCACAACAGTATCTGAACTGTTGAAAAATCCACACACTGCCCCCTGTCCCTTTTGGCGAGGAGTGCCCTCTGAATAGCACAATGGGACTTAATTACAGGTCAGTGGTATGTCTCAGGGAGATAGAGGGAGCTCTGTTTCCCTTCCAAATACAGTACAATGCCATCTTCCCAAGGGTAGGGTGGGGTAACAAGAGCTCCACACAAAAAGGTGGTGATAGGCTGAACCTGAGAATGGTACAAGGTGATCCAAAGAGAGAGAGAGAGAGAGTGAGAGCAGGTTACTCAGAGAGAGAGAGAGAGAGAGTCAAGAGAAAGGACTGCGTTAACTCTCAAAGGTTTCCTTCCATTCATTTTACCCTCTTTCCTTTCCAGTCCTCTTCCAACTTCTCATCCCTGCCAACTTTCTATGTGAAAGACACGGCGGGGGCAGAAAGAAAGACTAGTAGGAAGGAGGAAGTCACTAAATCTTAACGGTTCACAACAAGAATGGGTTTTTAAAAGTAGGCACAACTAAGAGAGCTGTAGAAGGGGGGAGCCTTTTAGTGGCAATAGCAGAGGAGGATGCTGTAAAGCTGCGGGGCTTTTTTGAGCTCGGCTACAAAAGCGAGACACAGCTCACTGTCAAACACTGTCAACATATCAACAGGTGGGTAAAGGGAGAGGGAAAAAAACAGCTTCAACCACACTTGACTGCTTCATCCCGCTCAGTGGGACTAAAGTCTAATGCACCAATAAACTGTATACACAAAAGGGACCATAAGGTTCAAAAACTTTGGTGCTCAGGTACGTCCTGATATTGAGAAGATCAACAGGTTATACAACAGTGCCCCCTAGTGGCACGCAGGAGAGAGGTTACGTCATGTTTCCTCCCAGTTAATTCACTCACATCCACATCTAATGTTAAACATTGGTCAGATTTGTACCGTGCGCTTTATGAGAAGAGTTTGGACTATTCAGATTTCAAAGTAAAGGATAAGAAGCGTTTTCCAAAAAAGTCAATTTTACTGTGAAACCAGAAACGATTAGATGTATCTCACAATAAATATATATAGTGTGGAGAACACATCCACATATCTCACTTCCTCTGCCTGACGTCTGTGTTTGCCTGCAGAGATAAGCTGCCTCTGCCTCTGCAGCTCACGCACGCGACTTCATTTTTATTTATTGTTTTCTGACTGCACTTTGTCCACTGTCAGGGACCCAGGGAGCGGGGACAAAGTTCACAGGGCGCATGTAAGGAGGAGGGGGTGAAGAGGAGGAAGGCTAAAAAAAAAAAAAAAAGAAAAAAAGAAAATTGACCTTTGAAAGCAAAACAGCAGGTGGAGAGCTAAAACCAGGCAGCTCAGGACACATCGAGAGGAAAGTCAAACAGGGGAAAATGAAAGTATACTATCTCAATTCTTGAGCTGAAGAGGGACTGAGAATATATCATGAGGCCCGATGCTGCGTGGTAGTGCACGTGAGAGCGGTGTTTGCGCGACGGCATCGAGGTAAGGCTCAGGCATCGGGGTGGGGGGGGTTGTAATGGAGGGCGAGGAGAGGACCGAGGAGAGGACCGAGGCGAGGCCGAGCTGCCTGTCCGCCCTTCAGGAGCAGCTGATCTGGGCCCTGCTGGGATCCGGGCTGTCCCGGGACGTCCTGGTCCGGGCCGTGGGGGAGCTGGAGAGAGAGAGGACGGGCGCCGGGCCGGAGAAGGGAGAGCGGGGGGATGGGGAGAGCTCCGAGGAGGGAGAGACGGATTTCCCGCCGCCCATTTTCGGGGAGCTGGAGAGGCTTCCACCGGAGGAGGCGGCGAGACAGAGGGCCGAGGTCGACCTGCTGCTGCAGTAAGTAGATCCCTTAATGATAGCACCTCCTCTGGAAGCCATCTGCACGATCACCATTTACTAATCACTACTCCTACACGGTATTTTTGTCTGTTCTGTGTCACTGGAAATAATCACACAAGATTTCTGTGTAACATCTGAAAAAAAGCCTCAACCACACAGCTGGCACTGCTCTGAGTTCCACCTGCTCTCCGGGTTCCCTTTTTCCGTCCCACACCCAAAACTAAGCACCGGAGAGTCGAAACAACAGTTTACCTGATTACATCCCTTCTATTCCTTTATTCTCGGCCCACCTCTTAAGTTTGGTTCCCCTCTCTCCTTCTCCTGCTCTCTGCCTGCTCTCTGTCTGCAGTCTTTCCTGGCCTCTGAGGTGAATTTAAAGGAGGGTTCCTCCTTTGCTAGTTACTAATTACCCACCCCCATCATTATTCTCTGGCCATTTCTTAATAAATGAGCTGCATGCATAGGTGAAGATTAATAGAGTAGGGCTGGGCATGCAGGGCTGTGTTTACACAAAGCAGGAGTGATGTTTCTCATTCAGGTATAAGATTTATTTCTAATATGTGGAATGCACTATGTGTGTTTGTCATCACATTATTTCAAATAAGGCCAAAACATTCATATGGAAAAAACAATATGTATTAAAATGCTTTGAACAACAATAGTTTGACAAAAACAAAGATTCAAACATGTTTCTAGGACAAATTGGATTTTTGTGAATTTAGAAATGTTAGTTTACTCCCGGCCTGAACGTCATAAAGCGCCAAGTTAAGCTTCATAAACAGGTTTTTTTTATTCTCCGGTGATCTGAAAGGGTTGGACTTTGCCCCGGTGTGCTTTCCCTTATCTCTCTCTGTCAATAAGGCTCTTTCGACTTCCCCCTAAATGGCCCTGCATTTTTTTCTTTGTGCGTTTCACATGTACGTGTTAGCAAAGGTCCTTGTATATATCCGTGTATATTTAACAATAACAATAGAATAATCCTAATAAGCTTTTTCTGTTTGGTACACTTCTATAAGTGTGTTACAGGGAAAGCATAAAATGAGGAATGGTTGCGAAATATTAAGAAACTAAAGGAAATAAAGGCCTTAAAACAATAAAAGGCAAGCAAAAACGAAGGGGAACGCTAAATCAAGTCTGAAAAGTTTTATGGGACCATTTCAAAGATGTTTCCTACACGCAAAGATGGCGTCCTTTGTCCACTTGGGTGTCTGCGTGTGTGACAGGCAGGACCCGTGGCGTGTGGCCAAGGTGGTGAAAAGCTACATGCAGCAGCACAACCTCCCGCAGAGGGAGGTGGTGGAGTCCACGGGGCTGAACCAGTCACATCTCTCCCAGCACCTCAACAAGGGCACGCCCATGAAGAACCAGAAACGAGCGTCTCTTTACAGCTGGTACGTCAAGAAGCAGTGCGAGATTAGCCAGCGTGAGTATCCGATCTCACGTTTCATCATCTCTGTTTTTGTCATGTATCAAACACTCAGGATAAAGCAACCCCACATAAACATCTTAACATCTCGCTGGCCATTCCCTTCAGAATTCACCAACGCCAGACACGGCCTGGCGTCGGGTGAGGACCAAGGAGGGGACACGAGGAAAGGCCGTAGGAACCGGTTCAAATGGGGACCGGCGTCCCAGCAGATCCTCTTCCACGCCTACGAGCGACAGAAGAATCCCAGCAAGGAGGAGAGAGAGGGGTTGGTGGAAGAGTGTAACAGGTCAGACACCAAGAACTTTATCTACTATACTTTTCTGTAGTTGACAACGTCCTCGCTCCCATCTGATTGGCTGGGACCGTTGTCAGGTTTGACTTGCAAGCGTGTGAAAGACGCCATTCAACAACTGCACTGTAATGGCGCCACCCATTTCTCGCCGAGTCATCAAACCATCATCACAGTTCCTCCTTTCTCACCACAGTTGATGTTTTTTTCTCCTGTTACGAAGACTGCTCAGGAGTTTCACTCGTGTGTGTGTGTCGATGTGCTCGTCCTCCCCCCAGGGCGGAGTGTCACCAGAGGGGGGTGTCTCCCTCCCAGCTTGCCGGCCTGGGCTCTAACCTGGTCACGGAGGTCCGGGTGTACAACTGGTTCGCCAACCGCCGCAAAGAGGAGGCCTTCCGCCACAAGCTGGCTCTCGATACACCTTTCACGACCCAGCCCATTTCCTCCTCTAACCACGCCCTCCCTCCGAGTCCCGTGCAGGGTAATAACCTAACGACCTTCACTTATGCGGTGTCGGATCCATCAGGGATGCAGTTTTTGTGTTTGTCTTTTAAAGGTTTTCAAAAAAAAAAATCAGGATTAGAGAGGATTTATCAAAATTTGAGAAGATAAAACTGTTTCCTTAACGGCAGCGAGTGAGCGCTCTGTCCAGACAAAGCTGTATCCTTCGGTATGAAGCGTCGCTGACCAGGCCCCCCGGGTTTGGTAAACATGAAGCTGCTGTGGGCAGTTTACCGACGTCATGTCACATGAGTTCTGGGAATTGAAGGTCAAACTTTTCAGTGACCTTTTGCTGCCCACAAGTGACGTTAGCCTAAGCTTTAATACGAGCCCACGCGGTGAAGGAGGAGCCGCGGCGTCTGATCGGTTTGTTGTTTCCCCAGGTATGAAGTACAGCCAACAACTCACATGTGACAACCTGGGCTCAGTCAGGGGAAGCGGAGGGGACCGCCTGTTGGTCAGCCCGGTTCAGCTGGAGCCCAGCCACACACTCCTGGAGACGCAGAATCCCAAATCGGTGAGACACTAGTGACACTAGCTACGATGAGACTAGCTGTACGCACGGCTGCCGTCGCTCATCATTACCATGTCATCCTCTGTTCCCAGGTGTCCAGCGGCGGCCTCCTGCCCCCAGTCAGCACTTTGACATCACTGCATAGTCTGTCTGCCTCGCCTGCTCCGCCCCAGGGCCTCATCATGACCTCCCTGCCCAGCGTCATGAGTCTGGGAGAGTCCTCTCTTCTCATAGGTAACCTTCATCACGCTATACAGATGCAACTGTATCCTTCTTTTCTGTTCAAGAATGACACAAGAGATTGATGTCTTTTTTTTCGCTGATCTACAGGACTAACCTCCACTCAGTCTCAGACCGTACCCGTTATAAACAACGTGGCGGGCGGGTTTACCACTCTTCAGCCGATCTCTTTCCAGCAGCAGCTTCACACCTCTCTCCAGCAGCCAATAGCACAGCAGTTCCCGAGTCACATGTGTCACAGTCCGTTCATGGCAACCATGACGCAGCTGCCCTGTCACAGTAAGGCCGGCAGCAGTGAAAATGAGCAATAAAATACAATTCACCAAGTTGTGTTGCGTGAAGACATGATCCGTGCGTCTTTCCCCCTCCCCCCGTCACAGTGTACAACAAGTCTGACATGCCCCAGTACTCTTCGTCCAGCCTGCTGTCCCAAGCCATGGTCATCGCAGACAGCAGCAGCCTGGGGACCCTGACCAGCCTCACTGCAGTCAGACAGGTACGGGGTCGGGAGTTGTGATGGGTGGGTTGGTTTGTCAGGGAGTCAGGAGCAAAAAAGCAGCACAGTATGAATAATCTGGTAAAAAAAATAAAAAATGCCACCTTTCATTTTTTTGTGTTTTATAGATTCTAACAACAGACCCAGAGGACCAGACAGAACCCTTACAGGAAGAGTCTCTTCACCTGCAGCCCCCCACACCTGTACCAGGTACAGAGGCTTAAGCCCCGCACAGATTTACAGCCTGCTATGATACTGATGACTTGACCACGGTTCATTTTAAGTCACATTTACTGTTACACCGTGATCACACTCAAACCGTATTGCATTTGTGTTGCTGCAAATTGTGTGCACAGTTCTATGCAAGGATTTTGTTGACATTTTCATTGCGACTCTCATTCACTAAACTAGTAAAGAATGCATCCATGCATTACAAACACATGAGAAGAATAAAACCAATGCATGCATGCAACACATTCATCGCAACAGTGTATCTGCAACAGCCTGCAACTACCTGGACTCCCTGCATCTACGCCTCTGTACTGTAAAGGAACGTTCATAACAAAATGTGGCCAGAATCTCTCCAGTACATGAGAAATTGCTGATCTAATTGTGTCCTTTTACAGTTTCCTCTGAGAGCCTTGAGCTATTTCCAGCTTCTCAGACCACGGAAAGTCATCAGTCTCACCTCCTCTCACCTTCACCAACAGACATCAACATCACCTACATCCCTGCACAGATGGTCTCTACTGCACAGTAGTAGCGCTCGAGTAGCGCAGCATCACCACCACGTGTTTGGTGGACACAAATCCTCTTAATGAGACGGACAACTGTCTCTGGGGAAACATTTCCAGAGAAACCACAGTTTTGATGGGGATCTCTGGAGTCACCGGCATTCTGCCTTGATATCTCAAAGACCCTTGGACTGAAATTCGTGTCCACATCCTTGTAATAGAACATGAAGAAGGAACGTTTGCGTAGATCCACTTTTGATATTAAGCCAAAAAAAAATGAATCATTTGAAAATCAACAACAAAATGTATTTTTATTAAAAAATAAATTTCCTAATGTATATTCATAAATTGTACATTCAGCACAAACTTGGTGTAAACTTCTTTTTTTTACAGTTTAAGACATCTGATGTAAATGCCTTGAAGGAGGATTAAATGAAATAAGCAAAGATGGTTGTCACTGAGCTACACTTTCTAATCCGGTGAAGATCTTCTATGACAAGAACAATCATAGGTTGTGGTATAAAAAGGATTTTTAAAAGATATAAAAATGCTTCTCATGTGGATGAACCTTTAATGGCTGCAGGTGGATTATGTCAAACAGCATCCTAAAATATCTTCAAAAGGTTCTTAATGCTTTTTTTTAACCATCCAGTGATTTAAACTTGAACTTGTGTCACAATGTGGCAACGTGGAGCAGAACCAAGCATCCAACAACAAGTACAGCCGTGTGAGAACAGTCTCTTAGTCCTTAGTTCTGTATTTCCATCTTCTTCTTCTTCTTCTTCTTCTTTTTCCGTTTTACTTTCAGCTGTCCGCTCCCTTCCTCTGGGTCCCCACCTGCTCCGTTGCTTTGAGCATGAGGAGAAGATCCTGCAGAGTCCAACTTCCTCATCACCTGTTCGCTCTCTTCTTGATTCACTTTGCTTTTTTTTCTTGGGAACAGGGTTGTCCTCTCCCTCTTCTTCTGCCGGTTTCTTTTTTTTCTTCTTCTTCTTCTTTTTCTTCACTTTTCCTGGGAGGGATGATAAGGGCGCACTGAGCGGCAAGAATGAGGATTGCAGGTCGCTGACTGACACTGCTGCCTCCCTCAGCCTCATTTCCATCTCACTGTCGCTGTCACTGTAAGCAAACAAAGGTCAGGAGTTGAGAGACCTATCAAATCACTGACATTACATTTTCAACAACAACAAAAAAAACGAGGCAGAACCTTGAGCTGGGAATGGGCCGGCGCCTCACAGGGGGTGGTGAATCATCCGCTTTCTGCCCTGGGATTGACAAAGTGAACAGCCGAAATCCTGTGAGGGGAAAAAAACAAAACACATGGCCAACCCTGTATTTCAAGAGGTGGTACCAAAAGCACACACGTTTCACTGTGTAACAGCAGCAAGTACGAGCACAATTACAAACCTCACCTTCGTCATTATCGTCGCATTTTGTCGATTCTGCAAGAGATGTCGTTTCGGCCGTCACCTCTGAAATGCA
Source organism: Hoplostethus mediterraneus (assembly GCA_034670385.1). Taxonomy (NCBI): domain Eukaryota; kingdom Metazoa; phylum Chordata; class Actinopteri; order Trachichthyiformes; family Trachichthyidae; genus Hoplostethus; species Hoplostethus mediterraneus. The sequence goes on from JAXDDW010000002.1 coordinate 1,932,242, forward strand.
ACTGAGTCAAATTGCAGGTTAAAGAGGATTTGTCCATAAATCAGCGGTGAATGTATGTCTGTTGATCACGTGACGATGGGATTATCACTTTAAAATGTTAAACATTGTCAAATGTCCAAAAAAAACTACCTGTCAAGGATATTTCCCAACTTCTTGGCGACGTGGCTACGAAACTCCTGGCTGACCTGCAGCTCGTTGCCATCATGTTCGTGGGCGGACACGACGACACTGGTGTTACACGGACATGATGCAAAATGTACTAAAAAACAAACTTGTATCCCATCCAGATACTAATATAGAGAACATACCTGATACATCGAGGCTCTATGAAGTCTTTCACATGCTGTCACTAATAACGTCTGCTTTCCCATGCATTACAATCATGTTTATTTTGTTTTAGTGCACATCTCTACTGTCCTGCCCTTAAATCTCTCATGATGAGGATTGAAAAAGTATGGTGACAAAACAGATAGGAAAAAAAAAAAATCTCATTTCAGTCTTTATACAGCAATCTGTGGCAGCAGCTTCAAGCTTGTATATGTTGAGAAATGGGAGACATTTCTTCACAGTTACTATCTAGACTTCACTCTTCAATGTGCACTGAGCTGACTTTCTAATGTCATTGTAACTGAAAACTGTTATGCTTTACTTGCTCTGAATGAATGTGCCCTGGTGGGCTGCTGGTGCTGTGTAGGGCTCCAGATACTAGATGACATGAGACACTATAAGACGACTGAAGCTCCAGTAGTTATTATAGCGGTTGGTAACTTACCGCCGTGACTGTGTCCCGTTGCTCTGCCCATCTAAAATAAACACGGGGACCAACATTTACTCAAGCACATTTTTAACCTACTTACACTTACTCACGATCAATAGCAGATGCTTGTACTTCAACATGCTACTACTGGAGAACTGAACGTACTCGTAGTTATTTGAGTTGTATTAAAACACGAAGTAAGCTGAATTAAAAATAAATCCGTCTTCTACCTCCCGTCTTGGCCGCTGCTGCGTCCCAAACTGCCTCCTTACATCTCTCAAGAACTTCATCCTCACTGGAATCACTAGAAACACCAACCATCTCTGCAGCGGGGGCCGCCATGACGGAACCACGTGTTTGTGTTGCCTGATTTCGAGCTACGGATTGTGGGTAACGTAGTCTGCTCGTGAGAGCGAGCTCTGTACACAAATGTTTCCTTTAGATATATGCTTTTATTCATCACTCTCTTCACACAGCTTTTAGAAACAAACAAACAAGACAAAATAATCAACGTGGAAAATGTAAAAAAAAAAAAAAGTAAAAAAAAAAAGTCTAGGTAGTTCTATCAAGATCCTCACATTGTACTAATAGAGGAAGTCAGAGCTATGGGTTTAAAGAATGAATCTGCCATTCTTGTCTCTTCATGAAATATAAAGACTACAAACTCATGCGTGTGAAAATTGGATTTCATTTAGATTTCAAAGACAGTTAAGATCCAACTCCAATGTAAATTAAGATGCTGGCGCCTTAGTAGCAGGTTTGTTCACCAGTCTTGTACTCCAAGATATATGCAGCTACAAAGCACTCTGTTAAGGCGTATAAAGTATTCTGATTTATCAACCCCATAACCATTGACTGATATTGAATAGGAGCCTACCCACCTCCTCAGCTACCACCACTACATCACTGCTGCTAACCACCCCTCCAACTGGGACACACCTATTGATGCCAATGTTGAGGATATAGACGTTTATGGACCAATGACCATTGTGCTACCCAGACATCCCAGTTGGCGAAGTTGTTAATGGACTCCATCAACAATGCCTTCAAACTGTAAAATGCCAAATTTGCTCAGATATTGTAAAATCACACAAGAGTATATGAAATGTCTCATAGTGGGCTACTGGTCATTAAAGATTTCATACACGGCAGTATTGTAAGATATATCACACGATATCCTGACAGGCATTGATGAGGGGCTGAAATCGCTTCCTTTCAGCTCATCGGTTGAGAGATGCACTACACTGCAGCGCTGGCCACACAGCCGGATGAAGCACAAGGTTTTCTCACAAAAAGGAGAATGACAGTCTGAATAAAAGGCACAGCGAATTGGGAGTCATAGTGCAGAACAATAGGAAGCACAGATTATTAGAGCGTTAGAATTATCAGGGCTTCCACGAAGAGGGAAATGGACTGTCTCTGTGCAAAATATGTCCTGATAAGAACAACCAAACTATGGCAGACGTTGTGCTGTCCTGCTTCGTGTTAATGCGCATTTTGGTCGGCAGGCTGAGGAATTGGGCCCAGAGCAGGATACTCAGCGGCCAGTTTTTCCTAAAAAGTAGGGGTTCACATAAGTTGACCAACAGGCCAATTCCACCAAAAAGTCAGTGTAGTCCTTCAAGGGATTCAGTTTCTGTGTGTCTGTACATCAGAGTGGGTAGAGCATGCAACCCACACCGTTTTGAGCATGGTGGTAAGGGCCACCTGGGGCTTTTCATGCATGACTGGATCTAGAGGCTACAGAGACTGATGTGACAAACCCAAAACTTCCAGTTACGGCGGTCCTGACGTCAAAAATTGCTCACTGATGAGATGGGAAGCACCTGGCGGACCGAAATCAGGCAAAAATAATGGACATCAGCATGGACGACCACGACACCTGACACTTTGAAAGGACTGCATGCTGTTCTTTAGTGGTACAACGCGTTACGAGAGCGTGTGCCTGATCGTGTCCCTAATAAACTGGCCACCGACTGTATGGGAATAAATCATTTGCAAGTCTCAAAACTGTCAGTAGATAATTAAGAGAGAAGGAAACTCCAACTGGCGCTACATGAGCATCTATGACTGGCGATGCTGTAGCACGCCTAGTCAATGCTCGCCGTTCCAAAAGGGAACCACAATTGTCACTTGCAAAAGGTAGTTCAGATTAACGTCGACATGCCAACCCACGTATGCCACCTATATACTCAAGTAAAAGACGTCACAACTACCAGAATCTACACGGTTTGAAAGGTTTCAAAGTGTCCCTTCCCAGAAGAGACGGCAAACAACTCAAGGCAAAAAGTGTTCAAGCAGTAACATGAGATACTTAAAGCGCACGACAACCCAAAACACAGCGCAAAAGGGTTTCAGTCAATTATATCACACAGAAACATTTAACAGTAACATTACTCTGGGTCCCATAATCTCAGCAGTATGAGGTATCGGTAAATGAATCATCGATTTCTTATGAAGGCAGATGCGGTCCGTCGTTTTCTGAAGAATGCGTCAAGTTCATAGGAATGTCTGAAAAGGAGAGAGTGCTTCTGTCCCCTGAAAGAAGCTTTTGGGTGGTTGTGATCCAGGGAAATGTGACCCCAGTGATGCACTGCACACATTCCTCCCCTCAGGCATTACTGACCACCGTTGTAGGCATAGTCTGCCTTGTTGTGCATGATTAGTTTGTTGTCCACAAAGTAGAAACTGTCTGATCTGGTCTCATATGGGTGCTCCACCATTTTGCAAACTGCAAGGAGAGAGAGAGAGAGAGAACAAGACATGCATTATGTGTAAAATATGCACGCTTGTAGAACATTACTGGCTAACAAAAGCAGACTAGAACTCACTGAGGTCCTCTGGGAGCTGTGGAAACTCATAAATGTGCTCGCACGTGTTGCGGCTGTTAGGAATGCAGAAGCCAAAGTCAAAGTCAAAGTTCTTGAGAAGGCGCCCTTGGAAATAATGCCTCTCAATCATACGAAAGCTGTTAATGGGCCGGTCGCCCACTGTGAACTCCACCCTGAGGTTTGGGAAGAAAAAGAGAAGACAAACAAAATTTACAAAAACAGTAGTGACATTTTTGTATTTAAAAAAATGGACAACTGGAAGAATGAACTCTGTAGAGAAGGACGTTCAGAAAGCGCCTCATGATTAGATCAGAAAATGTCTTCTGTTGAATTTACTTACGTTGCGCCCACCGTGCGCAGCTTTAGGAAGGCCTGTGTAAACTGATACCGAACAAAACGTCCAGCGCTGGTGTCTACATCTCCACTCTCCTCTTCATGCTCTACAGGACCTGAGACACAGAACACAACTTCAAAAATTGTAATTGGTCACATTTGCAATTACTAACAGGAGTTCACTTTGTGTAATGTTCAGTCAATATAGAGTCCACTGATGATGATGATTTGTAATAGTGGTGTCAAAAGTTTTGAACTGAACTAATAACAATGGTAAAAAACAAAAAAAACAAAAGCAGATATGGAGCTGGCAGATTTCTAGAAGCTGTCAATAACAAACAAGAAAACAGGTCAATAGTTATAAATCTCACAATGAAAAAAGACTGCATTTTATATTTCTGGGCAGAAACATGGCTCTTTATTGGTGTGTTTTATGTCATACTGTCCTGTATCATAGGGATGGTGTGAGTTTCTAAAAGGCCATCGCTTACCGCAGGTGGGAGGTTTGGCAATCTCAAACAGCACCGTGCCCGTCTCAAGATCTCGGATTTTGAAACGTGTAAAGTCAATGCTGTAAACATTGTCTTCGGGTTTGCAAAGATAATCTGCAATAGGAAATGACGTGAGTTAGTTAACAATAAAACAAACAACAACCCACTCGATTCTAGCATCAATGCGTCCATTATCGGACAAGCCCTTCTCTAATGTGTCTCTACCCCCTTTCCAATGCCAACATTCATTCCACGGTATGTCAATTGTTTACTGATACATATGCCAAATTTTGTAACGATGCACACGTATTCCGTAGTACAACAAACTTAATTTGATCTCTGCTAACCGAATTTGGCTAACAGTTAGCCCTGGAGGGGCAGATCATGGATGCAGTTACGTCCATTTCCGTCTATTTTCCGATACCTTGTATTAGTGATCAATTCTATAGCCCACACTCTCAGCTTGTGGACAAATAGATGTGGGTGAAATGTGAAGTGGTGTGATCGTTGTCCGGTCCGAGAAAAGACCAAAACAACGACAGGCATTCAGCTTTCGCCGCGAACCGGTGTCCGATAACGGACCCACGGGTTCGACTCCGAAGGTTCAAAGGCTGCACTGTATGTCACCAGAGAATAGTTTACACCAACCAACGGCAAATAACGTTGCACTTTTATACGATAACGTTGGCAATGTTAATCAACGGTTTGTTTGCGGTTCTATTGACAAAATTGATGGACTTGTTGGAAAAGCTTAAAGCTCGTCAGAGCTAGCAAAACTGTGTCCAACAATGGAGTCCGTGGCGTATTTTCTACGACAGAAATGAGGACCGAGCTACACACCCTCGGTAACAGCACGGAGACCCAGGACGTGGTCCGGAGAAATATCTCTTCCCAGCGCCCGGAGTTCACCCTCTGTGACCACAGGCCACTTATCCGTTTGACTGCGTCGCGACTTCAGTTTCTTTAGCATTCCTCCACCAGACTTTCGGTCCTTGGGGTTGGTAGCCGGGCCGGTGTCTGTGTCCGCCTGCCCCTTGTTGACCGCGGGTGCCGTTTTGTTTCGAGAACTGTTCATATCTGGCAACTTAATCTAGGAAGTTGTTTTTGTATTTTGTGGGCGATTTGAGAAACTGCGGGTGTAATTTCAAGATGGCGTAAAACGTGTATCGAGGACGAGAAAGTAATATTGTGATTGGCTGCAAACGCTGGCGGTTGTCATAGTTACCAGAGGGGTATGCTTGGTTTAGCGCTTGGGCAACCCAGTCTTTAAACAGTTGGGCGGGTTTTGTTGATGTAGTGTTTAGTTCTCCTTTGTGTTACAGGAAGTATCTGGATTTAGCATGACATGGGTTAGAAAAGGTTACAAGAGTAAATTAAGTTTGATGTTAAACTCACTTGAAACACTCAAAGATAAGACTATAACAAAATGTAAGAATGTGTTGAGCTGTAATGAGATGGTGGTTAGATGTCCGATCATCTTTGAATGCCATAGATATTGGACTGATAACATCTGTTCTGCATTATGAGTGTGTTTCCTATGGACCAGCATCAAAAACTCAACTGAAAAAAGCTACATGTTATTCAAGCTCAATGACCAAGGATTTGTTTGCAAGGCTTTTAAAACTACATCAGTGCCAGAAGAGAATGTTATTACGAGACTGGATTGGTCACACAGCCTTAAATAATACTATAATAAACATGATAATGGAAGATGTAATGAATGTGATAAAGAATAATCAGTAAGTCATATCTGTCACGGGTGGGTGGAGAGCTGAATGCTAACAACATTTTGAAGCTATAAGTATGACACAAAAGCATTTGATTCTTACTAGTGTTTAAGATCAACAGGGCCTAAAATATAGAATTTGAGTTTTTTGTTTTTAGATGACATTGTAAATCCCCAGTTCACACTCCAGATCAGTGGGGACGGTAATGCGCTCTTAAATTGCTTGCCAACCGCCCTAAAACAAAACTGAAGAAGTAGCATGATATAAATCTATCCAACAAGCTAACTTAGTTCAAACTACCAGCATGTGGTCGGCTGAAATAAAAATGCGAATTAATTTTTTAGTGAAGAATGTGTTGGGGAGTGGTGACATGCACAGTGCTGTCTCGTGATTGTTTCAGATTCTCCAGTGCGGGGCGCTAATGCAGTTTAGGGTGACAGGCACTTTGTTGCCGGATATTACCACTGAAGAAGAAAGGAGCAGCCATGGTGCGGCTGAAGTCGAGGTAAAATGTGTCCACATGTACTACCATTAAAGTGTGTGTTCACTGTTTTGTTTCTGACGGTGGCTCTTCTCTCGGCAGGTATTTACTGTGCGAAGTGAACGTGTGGGACCGGAGCAGCCTGTTGCTGCTGAATGACCGGGCCATCTACACGGCAGTGAAGGCAGCGGTGGTCCGCACACACGGCGACTACGGAGCAGCACTGATGAGCATTAGATGCTCCGGTAACTAGAACCAGTCCAGGAAAATATACAAATGTACACACCTGGTGCAACAAGGCTTTAGACCGTTAATGAAAAGTTAATGTCCACGGCATGCAATTAATCTTTCAAGCAGCACTTTATTAAGAATACGTGTTTTTCATATTAAGAATATTGTGGGAATGAAAGCAAACTATTTGTTAAAGTTGAGTCATTGCTCATAGTATTTATGTATGTCATCAGCAGTGCCAACCGGTGGGGGGGGGTTCTTGCATCGCTTTCATGGGAAATGAAAAACATGTACAGTAGTAGCCTATATCAGTAATTACCAAGTGTGGTCCATGTATATCCAAGGGTCTTTGGAGGGGGGTTCCAGGGGCCCCCCAGTAAAATGAGGAATGGTATAATTTCACTAATATTTCATGTAATGATAGTAAAGATAGAACAGGGAGAAAATGTTATAGACTATTCTGGTCAGAGCTTACACTCTCCCTGCTGTTATTTCCCCACCTACAGTATGAACACTAATCCAGTGCTGCTCCAAATCATGTCATGGGTGTCCATGATCTAATATCAATCTATTTAGGAGCCTTTGACATGACAACATTTGTGAATTTGTGTCCTGTATCACCCCTTGTGATATAGTGTGTGTAAAATGTTCTCATCACACAGTACTTTCAGGCTGCATTGTTGACTGAGTTCCTTCTGTTTTCTCTTCCTTCTTAGTGAAATATATGAATGCCCATACTGGGATGGTATTCCTGCGCTGCCCCAAAAGTTGTTACAGACTCATCTGGTCTGCATTGCCTTTTATTACCAGTATTGAAAGTCAAGGGCAAAAACCTGTGCCATGTTTCCTGAACTGTTTGCATGTGGGAGGTAAGAGAAACATGAACTAAATAGCACATTCAGAATTATCATTACCCACTGTCATCTGGTTTATCGTGGAGTACAAAAGCACTAAAACATTTGCTTTAGTGGTTTGGTTGTTGACATACTGGATGTAGGAGTTGTTAGAGTTTTGCAACACTAACACAAGTCAAAGGCATATATTACTTTGAAAAGCATATACAGCACCTTATTTTGAAAATTGTAATCACTATTTAGTCATTTTTCTGTTGCTAACAACTTCTGATTCCAATATTGTAATAACCAAAACACTGGACTGAAAGGACCTTGGTTTCATGATAAACCAGACAGGCTTCTTCAGAATTTCAGTTTTTAATTTAATATTGAGTGAAGATATATTATTTTCCCTAGGAACAATCAGAACATGTCAGAAGTTTCTTGTCCGATACAACACCCAGCAGCTTCATCGAATGCTACCCAAATGTAAAAACCAAGGTAAGGAATTAATCTGTAGCCTTATCCATACATAACTTTGTAATTGCATCCAGTAGTCAATTTATTTACTTGTGATCGCTCAATACCTGCCATATAATCGACCTAAAATACAAGACATGACAAATAAAAATGTTTTCCTCCCCTTTCTCCGTTTGCAGAAGAGCAACTACAGATTCGCAAAGCAATACTAAACTGCTCCCTGATAAAAGGTAATGAGGAAGTATTTGAAGATGAAGATGAGAGTGAAGAAGAGGATGAAGAGTGACTTCATTGCGTCATCTGCAACATCTTATTACATGCAGTAAAAGGCAGCAGCTACGTAGTGCAGCTTGGACATACCTGCTTCTGCCACATTATGTTACGGGACTAATAGAAAGGAACATGCATAGAATTTGAGTTCACTTCAAGTTGTGTGGAAACATGGTTTACTGCCATAGGGACACATTATATCATTTTGTCTTGAGTTGTCTCAAGGTTGTCTTTAGGTTAGGCGAGGGGCCTGGTGGTCATGAACAGCCATGTGTGCTTGAGCAAAACACCAAAGTTCTAGTTGGTCACTCTGTGTAAATTGCTCTGGATAAGAGTTTCAGCTAAATAGCTCAAATGTAATTGTAATTAGAACAACACAACCTTATAATAATTTTTGTTTACTGCATTTATTTTGTTTATTTCTACTGTGTTTTGTGCCTTTTAAAATTTTGTTTATATATTAAAGCCCTATTTTTGAAGATGACAAGAAATTTATGATTGAATGCAGAAAATGACTGTTGTACACAGTTATCTCAAAGTGTCCATACACAGAAACAAAGGTGACACCATTGGAATTATTGGTAAGTTTAATGGAAAGAACCATATCAGATATTAATACAAGTAATAGTAGCTGTTAGTCATACAATAATAATGATCAATTTTAACGTTCTGTGCCACTTATTTATTAAACTGTCAGTCCCTCATTGTTACTACATTTCCCACAATGCCCATCTCGGCGTCTTTACAAAACAGATCTGCTCTAGTAGAAGATCCATCCGGGTCTCTCAGGTTCCTGTTTGGCGACCTGTCGCCATTAGTGCAACCTCGTTATAGCGGACATATTTGTTTGGACAAAATCGTAACTTTTAGGCGTTTTCCAGCTCTTGGAAAGCGTTTAACGCCTTGCTGGGGCATATTGATTTAATAAGCAAGAAAAAAAGCTAAATTTTTCGGGGTCTTGGCCCCGCGTAGCGAGCATTCGTCCTCTCCTCCAACAGCCGCTATAACTTGAGACGCCGAAATTGTGTCTCTTATTTTTCTCGGGTTTGTTTTGTTGTCAAGATGTCGCCGTGATGGGGTCTCCGCGTTTGACAGAAATGAACCAGGGCCTTCGTCGCCTGACCCGCACTCACCACAGCCCGCTTTCATCTGCCGTTTTTGCGTTTGATGCCCGAGAGCTCGGAGGCTCTCTCCCCGGACCTCGGCCTCACTTACCACTGCAAGGAGACAAAAATGGAGAAAAACCCCAACAACGCCAGCAGCAAGGTTCCACCCCGTTCCAGCTCCACCGGCCCGGTACCCGGCGAGTCTAAACCCAAAGCAGGTGACCGACCAGCAGTATGCAACACTAATAAAACACGATGTCTGCTCTGAGCAGTGGGCAGCTGGTGCCTTGTGCAGGCCACCGAGGCCTAGCAGTAGCGCGCGGCTTGTTTACCTGATATGGATGACGTCGGTGTCGAAGTACTTGGATCGAAGTTCAATAACTAGTAACACACATACTCCCTTTGTTTTACGTACACAATATCACGGTTTGACGTGTATAAACATGTATATGTTCATATTCCAGCCTCCCACTAGTTGTATATGTAGTTGTGTGTTAAGTGAGTAACGCCCACCTACATTAATCTTCAGCTTCTGAACATAAGTCAAGCAGTTTTCCACTGATGTGTGAACATGCTTCCTAGTTTGATCAGACTGAGATTGTTGTCAATCAGAACAGCCCCACCAATATAGTAGAATATGTAATATATAATCTGCAAATCCTAATTTTCACCCAGAGCACAACGACTCATAGGATCAAGAGATATTTTATTACAGTGGGGGGAAGCTAATTCTACTTCCATCAAAACCAAACGTTTTGCTAACTTCCACTGTTTCTATACGTTTTAGGTGAAACTAACACCCCACACTTTACATAGCCCTCCAGCAGAATGAAAAGCTATACACTACTTCTGCACTGCCAACTGAAAAAGCCCTTACTTCCATGACTGTGTATCTGTAATAACACAGCTCATAATTTGTGTCATCTTTTCAGACGGTAAGAATAATGGAGGCGCCAAGCGCTACAGTCGCAAGCGCGAGCCCGCCTTTCCTAAAAGTGACAGCTTCCCAGGCCCTCGTCGCACCAATACACAGAAAAGCAAGAATTGTGACAAGAGACCCCCTCAGAGAGGTGGACGACAGTATGGAGTTGCAGGTGGAGGACGACGCGAGGAGGTGAGCACCGATGACCCCTGTTTTCCCATGACCCCTTTTCCCTGTTAAACATTTTAAGTAGAGACTGTCATGTAGAAAATCTTATGACATGGAAGAATTTGAAGTAGAGACAAGGCATTGGTTTGGACAGGTCATGATCTAATTTATCTTTATCCTCCTCTTGCCCCTCCAGGTAGCAGAGACGCGCCGGGCCGAGTTTAGCCCGGCTCAGTTTGCTGGACCGAAAAAGATAAGCCTGAACCACTTGCTTAACTTCACCTTTGAACCCCGCGGGGGCAATGGTGGCATCGGAGAAGGAGGCCACTCCTGCTGGGGCCGCCGCAACAAGTGGGGCCACAAGCACAAGCCCTTCAACAAGGAGCTTTTTCTGCAGGCCAAGTGAGCACCCCCCCTCCCCCTCAATACAGTATTTATTAACCAGTAGGTGTTTTACACTGCAACCATCTGCCCAGTTGAACCCGTACTGGCACAACTGTCCACTTGCAAGGGGTTCTGCAGGGTTTCATACTGGTTTCTGCAGCTCTCAAACAAACGGGACCTGCTGATACTCTACCCTAGCCATAGTGTAGCCAGTACAGTGAGAGAGTGGTACTGGTGCAGTGGGAAAACTCTAGTATAACAGTAGTAGTATATAGTATAAGTCTACAGAACAAAGAATAAACTGACCTTTTGTGTTTCAGTTGCCAGTTTGTGGTGACTGATGACCAGGACTACAAGGCTCACTTCACCGACCCAGACACCCTGGTGAACTGGGACTGGGTGCAGCAAGTGGTGAGTGCTTACCATGTGTTGGAAGTACATTTGCTTTCCCTTCACTACCAACATTTGACTCACTTTCTGGTACTTCTCCCTGATTCGGTATCAAATCCTATACGTTCCATCTGTATACATTTTTAGCGCATCTACAGCCACGAGGTGCCCGTCTTGCCCCATCTGCCTCTACCCTCCGGTCGCAGCCCACATCACACGATGTGGCCACATCTTCTGCTGGCCGTGCATGCTGCACTACGTGTCTCTCAGTGACAAGAGCTGGTCCAAGTGCCCCATCTGCTACGAGGCCGTGCACACCGCCGACCTGAAGAGGTAAATGAGAAATGGCTCGAGCTGATGCTGCAATTGAAGTGTTCATTTAAGTTCTGGGTGAAAGACAAAATACTTGAAGTCTTCACGGAGGCAGTTTCGTTCATTTTGGTTCTGCTGGGTTTCAATGACAAAGAGTCTCTTGTAACACTTGGTTTCTTGTGGCAGCGTGGTCGCTATGGAGACCAGGCAGTATGCAGTTGGTGATCTCATCACCATGCGCCTGATGCGGAGGGAGAAAGGAGCTCTGGTGGCCATGCCGAGCTCTCAGTGGGTGAAGGTGGAGGAGCCTGTTCGCTTCGGAGGTGAGAGAGGAGCGTTTTGATGACGCATGGTTGATTTGTCGTGGGTGCTGCAGCATCTTTAGGTGGATTCTTTGTATCCACATTATACAGGGTTCAGATTGGTAGAATCTGAGATAATGCAGTGGCTTGTCCTGCAGATATTGCTGACCCATATTCTCACAAAATCTCTCTCAGCGCTGTCATCCTTGCCATCTCTTCCTGGTAATTTCCAGACAAGCTCTTCATGGTGTGACATTTTCCCATTTTCTTGGCAGGATAAACTCTTTTCTCTCATTTCTGTCTGTAAGGGGACATTGGCGAATGTTCACTTGAAAAAAAATGGAACCGTTCACATGACATAAAAACCACAATCACCTGTGTTTTCCAGACATGTGTCTCAGCCAGTACTCCAAGCTGCTGCTGGCCTCCCCGGCGCAGGTCCTGAGCCTGGTGGCAGAGGAGGAAGGCCGCCCTGCAGGCTCAGCTCAGCCAGGAAGAGGACGCCCAGGCCTGCTTCATCCAGAGCGCCCTGTGCCACTTGCAGGTAACGAAAAGTAATGGCAGTTTACAACTAGGACTAGCACTAGACTCTGGTGCTAGCCTAACCTATACAGCAGAGTCGCTGCCCATCTTTCGCCGCAGGCTGAAAAACCCACCTCTTCAGGAAACACTACCCTGACCCTTCCTCCTAGCCTTGCCTATTTATCGTCAAGTATGTGTCTGAGCTCTTGTTTATTGGCTCTTGTTTATTGGATACACTTATTTGTCTTAGCTCTTGTTTATTCGATTCTCTTATTTGTCTCATTTGTTTAAGATAAAGTAGGTAGCTAACTTATTGCACTCTTACCTTAACACTAGTTATGCTTTTAGTTGCGTGGTTAGGAAGGAAATGCACTTACGATTTCTGGTGACTAGAAGTTTTTTTTGCTTACCCATGTTGAACACACTTATTGTAAGTCGCTTTGGATAAAAGCGTCTGCTAAATGACTGTAATGTATACATAGTGTACAGAAAACAAAGGTTACCCTAATACGTTTGGCCCCAGTATTTCAACGTTTTAAAACAGTTTCACTCAGAACGTGATCATACCGTCCTGTAGACTGATCATCCAACTCCTTAGCTCTGTCTTTGTGGTGTAGGAGCGAGAGGAAGCCCTGTTGAAGCAACACAAGGCAAGTGCTGGGGATAGCCTCGCCCTGTCCTCTCTGACTCTGGAAGAACCCGCCTCCCCCGTGGAGGAAGTGGTCACCATCGTCAGCAGTTCCAAGGTGAGTCTAAGGCACCGTCTCTCGACTGTATTTATCAGCATTCCTTATCTACCACTGATTACTGAGTGCGCAATCTGCTTTCGTTCCTTCCCAGCCTGTGCTGCAGTACTCCTCTGCATTTGACGACGAGGTGGAGGAGGTTCCCGCAGGACGATGCCGCAGGAGAGCAGCCAGGGTTTCCCTGAAGGCGTCCTTGAAAGTGTGCTGGAGGAGCCTCCTGAGGCCCCAGTGGACGCAGCCCCAGAGCCCCGGCCTGCCGAGGTGGGCGCTCCCATCCAGGCGGAGCCAAGCCGTCCCCTGGCCAGCGCGGAGCACGGACCCTACTACTATTTCTACCAAGGTAGGAAATCCCCGCATCCAAGTTACCACTGCAGAGTTCCCTATGCCATGGAAATCCTGGAAAAGAATAAAACACTGTTCTTTTGAACTGTGCAAGATTTGAATGTCAAGCTTGGCTGCTGTGTGTGACTTTGAGGAAAGAATGACGCAAACAACACAAACTTGCTGTTTACTCAAGTCCCAACTGATAACTGTAGCTAGCAAGAAGGCTCCAATCAGCAATTCAGCAGAAACGACAAGGACAAGGACACTCCACAGGCTGAACTCCTGCTCATTTCTATTTTTTTCATATATCATACCTATTGCAGGATATAAACAATACCCGATACCAAAATGAACTAACAGTGATGTCGATTAGACGCTAGTGCAGAGTCACAATAACTAAAATAAGTCACATCCATTTTGTTTCCAGCACATTTTGGTTACAGTTTGTGACTTTTTGGAGTTTTGACTGAATTTTGCTTTCTTCTAACACTGCCAAGCCAAGCTGCCTACAATGATGCCAATTGTCTCCAGTGAACGATGTAACATTTGCTTACAGTCATGGCTTGGAGCGTTCAAATAACACATCTCATGTAAGGCCACGCACACACACCTCGGGATCTGGTTTTGTGCCACGTGTCCATGTGGTCCAGACCGGAATCGGAGTTGGGACTGTGTGTGTGTGTGTGTGTGTGTGGGTGGGTGTGTGATGCCTTAGATGCAGGTCAGGGAAACGGTGCTACATGTCATAGAATCTGACCATCAGCAAAGTGTGCGAGCGTGCCGGGGAGTCTTTGCTGTATAGGCTGCTCTGTCCTTCTCCACTCATGCTTTCAGTCTTGACTTTAAAAGCTTCCTTTCACTTCCTCCCTCCTTTTTTTTTTTCCAGCTGAGGACTGCCAGCAGATGTTCCTGCACCCCGTGAACGTGCGCTGTCTGCTGCGTGAATACGGCAGCTTGGAGGCCAGTCCCTGACTCCATCACCGCCGCGGTGGTGGAGATCGAGGGGCAGACGGTCACTGAGGTACGACGGGAAAAGAGGGGGACCGCAGTGTGCACGATGTTTAGCAGATGTGTCAACACCTTTTTTTGTTGGAAATACACCTTGGGAGCATATTCTGCCTGGTTGAGATTGGTTGTGCGTATATTTACTCCGCTTTTGTTTCGACCGTTTCGCGTATTTGCAGGAGATCCGTCGTCGGCATCGCTACCTGGCTCATCTGCCGCTCACCTGTGAGTTCAGCATCTGTGAGCTGGCCCTGCAGCCCCCCATCCTGTCCAAAGAAACTCTGGACACTTTTGCAGGTCAGCACACTTCACATATTAAACAACTTTTTTTTTTTTTTTTTTTGACAAAATGTGTTTTGTACGTGTGGCTTCATTTATCTTGTTGTTTTTCTCGTTCTATTAGACGACTTGGAGAAAAGACAGCGCCTCAGGCAGAAGAAAGCCAGGGAAGAGAAGCGCAGGGAGAGGCGCATCGAAATGGAGGAGAACAAGAAGCAGGGTAAATGTAAGTATGGATTTCACAACGCCGTATGAAAATGAAACCCGAGCGACTTGAGATCGAGTTCCTCTAATACCGTATTTGTCCCCCAGACCCCGAGGTACATATCGGGCTGGAGAACCTCCAGCAGTTCCCAGCCTTTGGGTCGCCGCCTCACAACGGCGGTTTCCCAGTCCAACCTGACTTCCTGCTGGCTCCTCCTTCCCCCCTCAGCAGCAGCCCTGCCTCTGGTGAGCGTAGCTGTGGTACTTTTATTGTTCGGTGCAATAACTCCACTACTTAATGACTTGATGACAATTTAAAAAGGGAAAACCCCCACCCTGAAACACTTCAAACACAGTTAAGCTATTGGAGGGTGAACTGAGCATTCCGTCTCTGCTGTTTCAGACGGGATGATGTTCCCTAGTCTGAACGGGCAAAGCTCGGCCATCGTGGGCAGCGTGGAGGACGACTCCCACTGCATGTCCTTTGCACAGGTGTGTATGGCAAACTCACACACACACACACCAACATAACAGGTGTTCTTATAGACCGCCCGGCGTGTATTACATGTACCCGTCACGACACGGCTCCTTCTGTTTTGCCTCCTGTACAGATGCTCAGAGACGGTAAAGCCAGAGGAGACGCTGGGCCCAGGATCACTTCAAAGAAAGGTAGTATGTGTATGTATGTGTGTGACTGTTGCAGTGGCTTGTAAAATGCTGACACACACACACACGACACAGTTCAAACTTGTGCCGTCACGATAACCACAATTTCAATACCTGTCCGATACCATGGGTGAATACGCGTCCTGCACGCTGAAATACCCTCTGTCGCCTCTAGGTGGCGTATGCGTGTAGAAGTAGGACTGAAATGGCCAGAACTGCTTTCTGGCTCTTGACAGCTGAAAACCAGAGCGCCGTGTTTCGAACCGAATCCCAGTACGAACCCAGTCCAGCTAATCTGGTTGACAAAATTGGCGCCAGGGTGGACAGACATACAACCAACCGACACAAAACCCCAAGTCAGTGTGGTAGCACATTGCTTGATTTTCTTCTCCTGCGTGGTATCGTCGTAATGTGACGACACAAAAGTCGATCCATGCTTATTTGTTTCACTGGTCGCTTGGACCCGCCGTTTTACAACGTAGTACTTTTACACAGTTGTATTTAGTCGTGTTAGTGTAGGTCGTGTGTCAGTGGGTGCAAAAGGGCATCTGTGTGTGTGAGAGAGATTAGCGCAGATTACAGTACTATCTGTGGTGTAGGTTATTATTACGGCTCTTGAGCAGCATTTCCTTGAAGGCGATCCTGAAGTCGGCGTTGTTGTCTCTCCTGCAGACAAGCTGCTGGCTCCCCCGGCGCCGGACAGCGACGGAGAGAGCGACGGGTCGGACCGGGTCCCGGTGCCCAGCTTCCAGAACTCGTTCAGCCAGGCCTTCGAGGAGGCTCTGCTGCAGCTGGACCATGGTGCAACTTCTCTCCGCAACCCGTGGTTGTCGTCGGTCAGTGTTTTTTTTTTATGTAGCGGGTGTTTTGTGCAGAACGTTGAGTAAGGTTTCAGCTAGTTAGAGCTCATTGTGCCTAATCCATTTTTTTAGTGTTGGAACTCATCCTTGTTTTTTTTTCTCTTTTCAGATGAGAAAGGAGGGAAGAAGAAAAAGAAAAAACAGAAACTGCTGTTCAGCACATCCATGGTTCACACAAAGTAGACGACACTGAAGTTTCTAATCATCATTTTACCATCCTGTTTCTTAAGTTGATCTTCTCTCACTGCCTGTGTTTTTATTTCCATCTTTTTGTTGGAGCCAATAAGCTATGGCAATAGCTTTTCGTGTGTAGCCAGAGTTCATGCTGCTTTAATCACCGGTCTAGCCGCTGATCCCAGTTCAGGTGTCACACCATCAGGTAATTTACATTTTGGAGTACAACCTAGCCCAAGTGTTTTGCAGCAGCCTCGTGTGACACTGAAGGCCTCGTGGCCAACATCTAGTACAGATGCAAAGTAAAATGATGAATATCATCACAGGGAGAAAAAAACAAAACAAAAAACAGGCTAACTTGTTGTATAAGCTCCAGACTTTTTAATGGCTTCCAGGTCTTAGAATGATATGTTGCTTTAGGAGTGCGTGCGGAGTTGAGTTGGAGTTGAGTTTCACCCAGAACATTGGATCTATAAGAGTAATCTGGAGACTGGTGTTGTAGGGTGCTTTATATATGAGAGCAGTCAGCCAGCTGCAGGTACATGACACCCTGGGACTCTTTTCCCCAGATACTCTACGCCGGCACGCCGTCACCCTCCGAGACCATGCATAGCTTGTAGGGACAGTAGCTTTAAGATGGAGGCCCCTAGTATTTTGTAACAATACGAGTCCGTAATGTTCTCATACCAGGAAGTGAAAACACAGTATTGTATTAAACAGAGATTTAATCTATTTGGTTCAGCAGAAGTCAAGTATAATCTTCCAGGTTAAACCATAAGTATGCACTTTCTTCTCCATTGTTCGTTTTTTCCTCTTCCCTTCACTGTGTCATCTTCCCTCTGATCCAATGACTAGCTTTTGGCCATTACTTCCCCTCTGGTTGAAATTCAGTGTTGCAGATGTGTGAAACTAGAGACTTGCTGACATTTAAAGGACGCTTGATAAACAAAAGGGCAAAGGCGTGGTGGAAAGAGTGACATCGTTTTGTTTGATGGTTCTTTAATTCACATTTAATTTTGAGCAACTTTATAGGCTAGTGGAGGTAACTAGCCTGTTGGAATGAATAAAGAATTCTGCACAAACAAGGAATTGACTGTTTGCTGGTGCTACAATTATCAATACAGCTGGTGTCAAGGATGTTTCAAGGAAATGGTACCGAATTTTGATGCAATAAATACTTTTCTCCCACACGAGGGAAAACTATGACAAACCAATGCTCTGCTCTAAATATATTAATTAACTGTGTAGACGTTGCACTTAGCGAGAAATCAGCACGAGATACATATACTATAATAACAGCACTACAGACCTTCAAATTTCCGTGTTCCATTTCAGTGGAGGAAGTAGTCGTGTTTCAATCGAAGTGTCATTAACTAAGCCTTTTATAAAGTCGTAGATTTTACTTGTTGAGACTTGTCCGCCTGGATCAGTTGTCGGTTTAGTTTTACCTGGAAAATAACCTACTAGTTCTGCATGGCTGTGATAGGATGACCGTCAAACCAATCACATTATCGCGTTTCTCTTCTCAGTCCCGAGCTAGAGCAGAGTCAAGCGCGCCAGATTAAGAGCGGAAGTGAGGCGAATTTGCCTTCAAAAAGCCCAGCAATAAAAGCGTTTAATGGTGCTGTATACTGGCTAAACTTGCACCAAGTGAAAGGAATGTCATTTAGCCTTTGGGAACGATTACATCAATGCTATAGGTTAAAATGGACTTCCTTCTATCTTTCATGGTAAATGTTTTGCTGCTTAAAAGTATGCCAGTGTAATGTACCCTAGTGATGCAGAAGGAAATGAAAAGGTGGGTAAACTATGACCTCCAGTCAATGACCATAAGTATTTACAAATACACAGGATGAATGTTATAATATCCCATAATCCAGGGTGAGCATTCACACAGAAGCCCAACTCAGATGTCAGATAGAATGATGCACTAACCCATAAATGGAGACTTTAGAGGGCATCAGGCTAGGACCGGCATAAATCAGACAGGCAGCACCATTCACAGTGTGTGAGTGTTCGTATGTCACTGGGGTTATCAAGTGGCTCTCCTCCCATTACAGATGTTTGGTTGATTGAGGCCTACTACACCTCCAGAAGGCTCAACGGTGATTTCTGGCATACTAATCTAAAACTAAAAGTGCCCCTACCCTGTATGCTTAGGCTTATCCCCAATTCCCAACATTTCTGAACTTATTGATTTCAACAACAACAATAAGCTAATGTATCAGTAAAGAGCTGAGAACCAGTATCAGCACTCACCCTGGCTGCTATGTCTATACTTAATATGATAGGAAACTCCTGAGTTAATCATGAGACAGATATTCACCTGCAACAACAATTACAGAAAAAATAGTTTATATTTATGCCCCCCTGGCCCAAAACACCCAATCCTCACATATCATAAATCAGTTTGCTACTCATTATGATTTATACCACTGAGTATTACCATGGTTTAGCTTATCCTACCTACATAGCATAGGGCATTTTAGTGGTGGCTTATTGTGGCTGACTCGACACTATGGAGCTCCCATTATATAGCTTTAAGAATGGATTCTTTTTTAGATACTACGTTGTCTGGTCCACGTTTTATGATTCTTTATGTCATGTTTTTTTAGGCATCCCTTTATACTGTATTTGGCATCTTGTATCAATTAATATGGCTATGAATATATTCTGAGAAGGACGTTTTAGGAAAAAACACTTAATTACGACTAGGTTAAGAATAATAATGGGGACAAGTTGAGTCCAGTGGGCTTGAAATGTTACACAATTTAAAACCTCTATTTTTGTCCACCTCAGTCCTTTCGCTGGGCCTTTCCAGAATACAAGGGGAAGGCAACCTGTCTCCATTCTGGCTCCATTTTTATACTATCACATTTTAACAACATAACTTGTATTTACTTCAAGATGTGGTAATTTCTCTTATTTTCAAAAGGATAAAAATGCACAGCTTGACTCAAAACAATTGTCAACATGTTTGTGCGGTTTGGGGGTGTGTGTCTGTCTGTCTGTCTGTCTGTCTGTCTGACTGACTGACTGTCAAAACCTGTTCATGATGTGTCATTCTGACTATCCTGTCGCCTACTGATCAAACCATCTTCCCCTCTGACTCTGACTCTTCCATGGCTGCTTATTAGATCCCCCCACAACCACCATTTTGACAAAACTGCAACTTATCCTGTTCTCTATTCCTAAAAAAAAACGTTCCAGCACACGTTCGCAATACGGGTTTTTATTTTTAAAGCTGTAACCGGAAGTTCTGTAATTCATTCTCGCTAGCTTGATATTGGTCTAGCGCTAACCAGCCTGCCAGGCGGCTTGTTTAGCAGTGGTCTAATCTAGCCTGTCAACAACACTGCAACCTGACACGGGACGGCCAGCCAGTTGGCTAGCTAACTAAACTAGCGAAGTTAGCTAGTCTGCTAACCTCTAGGTTATCTAACTGTTACAAGCGCCGTTACCAACTAAAATACCGTATGTTTGGAGTTGCTCCGAAAAGACCAGGAGGCAGAAACCGACCTGCTCGTTTGGTAAGTTGTCTCAGTTCGGCTGAACAGAAAGGCTGGTTCGGTGTTTCCATTTTGCGAGTTCAGCGTCTTGAGTCGTTAGCTGACGGTTGCTAGCCAGCAAGCTGTTGATGCATTTATAATTTTCTTTATGTTTTGAAGTAGCCGGGTTGGTTGCATATCTTTAACGTCACGTTTACTCTGGAGGCGCCACGGTCTTTTAACACTTTATTATTTGTGCGTTTAATGCATGTCTGGACAGGCTAACTTACTGCCTTGCTACATTGGACCGGGTACCGTCCGCGATACGAGGGAGACAAGCAAGGCAGGACGGAGAGTAAACACTTGTTGCGGATTCGTTTCGTAGTTGGTGTTAAAAAGATACTAACAGTGCAACAAATCAGTGTATTCAGCATTGAAATCGCTGAATACAAATGCTACTGTATACACAGTCTAGTTACTGCTCAAAGCTGAGGATTAGTCAGACCCTGTAGGACCTTTGAATGCAGAAGTAACCCACCTATTGGATTAAGGCGTTACTGAGACTGATTGGACATTACTGACAGGTCTGTCTCGCCAGGGTTCATGTATTCTGACATCCCCGGAAATCCCACATCACAGGTTGAAGTTTATGCTGCTATGCGTTACAGTTCTCTTTTAGTCGACCAGTTGTTGTGGTAGTTAGCCCTTGTCTAGGTGAAGTAGTTTCCTCGGTATAACTGGATGAACCAGACCACTGACATGCTCTGAGGGGATGACTCACAACCAGGGGGAAACACAGGAGACCCCGTGCTAGCTTAGCCTTTATTCTTCGCTTTCAACTACGATGGAGGTGAACAAGGTGGTTGTTGTTGGCAATGAAATTGTGGTTTAGACACGGTCACAGCGTGTGAATCTTTCTCCCACCTGTCAGTGACTCTTGCTTCATCCACAACCTATAGATGCTTGTCATAAACTGTGAGTATCCTACATATCCTACTGAATACTGGTGGATTTCAGTAATGTGTCTCGTGGATATTGTCCACATTTTGTTAGGCTAGACTATATGGTTTTTGTTGAGCTAATTTATTAACTTTGGTCAAATTCTTGGTAGAAGTGTAGCATTCTGTTATACTACTTTATACATACCTTACTGTCTAAATGTCATAGAATGGGTCCAGATGTATGAGACGGCCTTAGTAGACTCTTTCCCAATCTGCTGTGTTGCTGGACCGACCATCACAGTGAATGTTTAGCATTCCATCTTGGCAAAGGCGTTTCCTGTCAACATCTAAGGCCTCAAGTTTTCAGTCTGAGCCAAGCACACTCACTCCCTTTCCTCAATGTCACTTTGTTTCCCTTTTAATTTCCCGTGTTTGATCCAGTGGCTTTATGGAATCCGAACAGATAAATCAACAGGCATGTACTAGGAGTTTGCCTTCATCAGTTGGTGTACGTAAGACATGTTGCAAAACAACGGACGTATAAAGACGTGCGTAGTAAGAGACTAGAGACAGCACAGTATTTATGGTTATATAACATTCACGGATTGAATTTACACAAATATGTTACGTAGTCTGGTGACAGATGAGCAGTGAGCAGGGTCATAGTGTAAAAAAAAGGTAAACATTCAGCAGCATTCGGTTAAAGACTTTCCTCGTGCATTTTGTTTGTCTTTTTATGTCTGGTCATATGCCGTAAACATGAATGGGTGTGGGTGTGACTCTGTTTGTGTTAGTCAGTGTCCGTGTAAACCGGCTCAGTTTGCTTCCTCGTGAGAACTGAAGACACAATCGAACGTACTAACTCGGCTGTGATTTTTCTACCATAGCCTCAAGCGCTGCAGTCTTGACAAGTGTTTTGTTGACAATATGTTTCTCACTCTCAGGCGCCTTCAACTCCTTCCTCCCGTGTGATATGACATTGCTGCGTGGTTACGACAGAAACCAGGGCTCCACTGCAGACGGTTGACATCTAGTCAGGTAAGTTATGGAGGGATCCTCCCCAGTAGTTTGAGGCAGTGTAACCGTTTTCTAAAGCCAAATAGTTGCCTCAGGAAGCTGTTCTGCATATATCTCTTCTGGCCTACCAAAGTGCGCATGTTGTTATGGAGTATCTCAACACAGGAACATGTGGAAAGCATTATCAGAGCTGAAGAGGGAGCCTCTTAAAAGGCTGACACAGAAGTACTTGGGTTGTTAAGGTTGTTGGTCTTTCTCCTCAGGATAGAAACAACTGATATAACTCCCTAGTCTATCAACAGAACAAAGTCAGATGAACACATTCCTCTTAGGTTATCTGGTATTTATCATTATACGTCCTTCAGGTTAGTTAGGGCAGTTAGTTTATTTAAAATAAAGACATGAAAGTGCATTAGGGGAGGAGTGCATTAGGGGAGGAGCTGACTGTATAATATACAGTCTGGTATGAGTTTTCAGTGGAATCCCCCATTCACTGTCTAAGCCTGTGTTATGACATGTAGGATAAGACAACAATGACGTTGTCTGGCTGTCTAGCTTCTCTCCTGTCTGAGGATCCACCTCAAAGCTTCATAATCACTGCACTGTTCATTCACCTATCAACATTTTTACTTTACTCTGCCAGAGTGATTAATAACCTTGTGTAAATAAAACTTGAGTGTTGTCGCAGTGTATGGCACTCCCAAGACAAAGTCCACAACAATGGCTGGATAGAGTGTTGTAAAGCTAATCGTGTCATTTTGCATCATGCACTGCGGTGGTTGAGTACATTAGCAGTGAAGATGGTTAGCACTAGAGCTTGATGTTGGTTGGTTGGTTGGCAACAGAGGTGTCTAAGTTTATCTTCCCACCTATAGGTGCTATTTAAGAGGATGGCTGCTCAGGTGGAGGTTCAGACTGGGGAGGTAGGGAGGACGGGGGTGGGAGTACGACTGCACCTCAGTCCCCTGACCGACTCCAGCAATAAGAGCCTCCTCGAGGGCCCCTCCAGCAACCAGGGGTCCCTTATCATCACTCCAGAGCCCAGTAAACCTGTGCCCAGCCCCAAGCCACGGCTCACTCCCAAACCTTTCGCTGTGGAGAGAAACCCCACAATTAGACCCATACTTGCCCCTAAGCCCCAGACCAAGCCACGACCAGAGCCCACTCGCCCCACTTGTTACAGACCTGATCTTCCAAAACCACACCAATCAAATGTCACCGCAAAGACCAGGCCAGTGTCAACCAACCCCAACCGTCCTGCTCCTACTTCCTTTAAACCTTCTAAGCTGAACACTGGACAAACGACCAAGCCTGTTGTACAACCATTTAAAGCAGCCCCTCCTCTTGTCCTTGGAGACCCCAGTAAACCCGATCCTCCTCAGCCAGTGGAGAGACAGAAGCCTGGTGTATCAAGGCTACCCTATTCCAAGAGCCCTAAAAAGCCCCCTGCAGCAGAGTGGTCTGGGACCACTAAAATGGAGGAGGAGAAGGAAAAGACGGCACCTAGTAAAGGGCTAGGTGCAGCCTCCATGACCAGAGCCAAGTCCATGGATTTCCTCAGTCAGTTGGGGCAAGAGGAGAACAAACCTGAGGCAGCTGTGCCACTCCGACCCCAGCCCAGAGGCTCCAGGCCCAGACCTGTATCAGCCATTTTCCTCCCCTCTCCCACGTCGATGGAGCCGACGTCTCCTTCCCCCCGCTGGTCCGGGAGACGACCCCTTTCGGCTGATCTCACCTCCAAGTTTGAATCTATTGGCCTTTCGCTGCACCGTAAACCACCCAAGGCGAACAGCAAGGAGAACACTCCAGAGGAAAAGACCCTGCTGCAGATGAGGGAGATGGAGAGAGGCCCGGAGGGGACCACAACCACACCACAAGGTGCTGATGGTGTAGCCAAGCCTGCTGTCTCAGACCAGGGCAACAAGAAGAAAAAAGAGACGAGTGAGAAAGAGATGGACGAGGAGAAGGATGGGAGTAGCATCAAAAGACGGATCAGTCTCCTCCTTGATTCCTCCTCCTCTCCTGGGGCAGGTGCCACAGGCCAAGCGGCAGAACCTCGCTCTCCAGTGCAGCCAATCCCCGAGTCTGAAGCACTGCTGGGTATTAAACAGCGAATCAAACAGCTGACAGAGGACCCACCGCCAGCTCAGAGTCCCCCTGTGAAACAAACACTAAAGCCTCGCCCCTTGCCCCTTGACCTGACCAAAAGGTAAGAAATGCTCTTCATGTCTCGTTAGTTTGCTCTTGTCCCTCGTCTTGTCCATCAGTTCCATTGTCATGCATGGTCTTGTCTTGTGTGATGTATGTTTCTCTTCATCAGGTTTACCTCTGAGAGGTCCACAGACCTTGGCAGTCCCTCCTTCAGTGAGGTGACAGACCGCCATGAGAGTGACAAAAATCCTAAAAGCAGGGTAAGAGAGGATTCAGATCTGTTTTCGATTCAGGAGTGTTGCTGTGTGCATCAGGCAAATTAGAGTTAGCCTGATGGACCGTTTGTAACTTAGTGCTGGGAAATGCTTTCACATGCTATCCTCTCAGAGTTGCATTTTATCTTTATCTTACTTTCTAACCAAAATCAAACATCAAGCATTTGGTGCCAGAAAATAGGGAGAATAGGGAAATGAGCATCTGCCAAATGCTCATAGTTGGATAAGAACTCAAATGTGACAGGGTTAATTGTCATGCTAACATGTCTCGTCTTGTTGTACACCACAGGCACTGTGGTTTGGTGAAACAAATTGCACACATTTGAATGTGTATCAGCTTATGTGAAGCATTTATGGGAAAATGTGTTGTGAAATACACCTTAAAGAAAAGTGAGAGCTTACAACATTTGCTCTGGATCCATGTCTGTCTTCGTCTTGAGGAACATTTCCCCAGAGGAAATGGGACATTGCACTGAAAAGAACATAACTCCCATAGATGTACAAAGCTCTGAAACATAAGACGACAGACACCGTAATCATCCCTGGTGGCTGTTGGTTATGAAACATGGTGAGAGGAGATCACTGGGAAAAGGTCAACACAGAGAGGCTTTGATTACCACCTCTGCACCACACCCGCTGTTATGAGGCGAAGAAGGGGATACCATTTCTACACTGACACTCCATTACGTTTACTCTTTTGTGTGCTGTATTTCTCTCCTGTTCTGTTGTCAAACCAGATTTGTTGTTATCTCTGGGTTTTGTAGTAAAAGTATTTCAGTTCAAAGTACATAGACCTTTAATGTCGAAGCCTTAAAATCTTTATATAATTCCTTAAAATTATTCCTTATGTCAGATAATCAATGCACAGTGCTAAAATGATGAAATGGATTCAAGAATTTTGCCCGTTTAATTAAAAACAGCAACATTTAATTTGATTGGAAGACAATTGGCAGAGGTGGGATTCTTGTCATTTGACAATTCTCTAAATCTCTGGATTTTCTTAGGTTGAAGAGTCAGCAACCGGCCTCAGTGACCAAGGGCAGCTCACAGAGGCCTCCATGACTCTGAGGTCTGAGGAGGGCCAGAAGTCAGGCAACACATCCAAGGAAAGTGGACCCAGCAGTGAGGTACAGACTGTGCGAGCGTCCCTGTTTGAGAATGTTGTGGAGAAGCACAGTGTGCTGGTGGTGGCGGAGGAGGATCATCCTAAAGACAAGGCCAAGGCCCTGCTCAGGAGCTTGTCCCTCAAGAGGGGGGATAACGAGGACGAAGGAACGCTGGTCACTGCCACCTACAGAGAGCCCGTATCTCCGTCAAGCCCGCTGAGGGTGTTGCATTCCTTTGACACGGTGCAGGCGGTGGAGGAGAGCAGGGTGGTGAGTGAGAGCCTCCCCTCGGCTCAGTTGGAGAACAAGGCCATGACCCTTCGCTCCAGACGCTCAGAGGGGAACAGGCCGGCGGCGGAGAGAGACGCTCCAGTTCAAGCAGAACCTGCTTTGGCCTCGCTGCCGGAGCACAAACCACGATACCTGAGAGTCGGAGCGCTGCACAAGTGGACCGCTGCAGACCTGGACCAAGAGCCAGGCATGGAGAAAGGAATACAAAGGGAATTGGAAAGGGAGAGACAGATGGATTCGGAGAAAGTGAGAGAAAGGCAGCGAGAGGGAGAGAGGGAGGAAGCAGCCGCAGCCCCGAAGCGTTTGAAAATGCTGGAGGCAGATGACCAGCCTAAACCCAGGGCCACCTACTTTGCTTTGACTGGACAAATGCAGGAGCCACTTTCCCCTGGAGATGCAGGAGCAGACAGAGGGGACATGGCAGTACTCTTTGATGATTTTCCTGTGAGGTCTGGACAGTGGGGCTCTCAAGGGAAGATTGTTCAGTTGAGGAATCCTTCATTAGATGAAGCTTTTGCGAAAAGCCCTCAAAGTCAAAATCAGGGTGAGGAGTCAATAGAGAGGAGCCAAATATCAGAGAGGGGATCGGCATGGGACAGACAGGTGAAAGAGGAAGAGATGGAGATTGAAAAGCAACGAGAATTAAAGAGGGAGACAGAGAGACAAAGGGGAAGAATGAAAGAGCTTGAGAGAGAAAAACAGAGGCCGATAGAAATCGAGAGACAGGCGCATTTAGAATTTGCACGAATGAAGGAGAGGGAGATGCAGAGAGAGTTCGAAAGACAAAGACAGAAAGAATTTGAGAGGCAGAAACAAGAGCTTGAGGAGAAACAACGTGAGTTGGAAAGACAGAAACAAGTAGAGCTGGAAAAAGAAAAACAGCAAGAGTTAAAGAGAGAAAGACAGCGAGAGCAGGAAAGAGAGAGACTACAACAACTTGAGAGAGAAAGACAGCGAGAGCAGGAAAAAGAGAGACAACAACAACTTGAGAGAGAAAGACAGCGAGAGCAGGAAAAGAGAGAGACAACAACAACTTGAGAGAGAAAGACAGCGAGAGCAGGAAAAAGAGAGACAACAACAACTTGAGAGAGAAAGACAGCGAGAGCAAGAAAAAGAGAGACAACAACAACTTGAGAGAGAAAGACAGGCGAGAGCAGGAAAAAGAGAGACTACAACAACTTGAGAGAGAAAGACAGCGAGAGCAGGAAAAAGAGAGACTACAACAACTTGAGAGAGAAAGACAGCGAGAGCAGGAAAAAGAGAGACAACAACAACTTGAGAGAGAAAGACGGCGAGAGCAGGAGAGGCAGAGACAGAGGGAGCTGGACAAGGAGAGACAGCTGTTGGAAATGCCAAAAAGAGAGACAGAGATTAGAGGAGCTGGAGAGAATAAAGGAGATGGAGAGAAGACAGCTCTTGGAGTTTGAACAACAGAAACAAAAAGAGAGGGAGAGGCAGCAGCTCATGGAGCTTGAGAAACAGAGACTCAGGGAGAAGATGGAGAGAGAAGAAGCAGAGAAAATGAAACGGATGGCCATACAACAGGAAGTGGACAGGCAGAAAGAGCTGGAGCGAGAAAGAGAACGACAGAGGGAGATGGAAAAGGAGCGCCTGAAAGAATTTGAGAGGGAGAGGCAGAGGGAGCTGGACAGACAGAGGCAAAGAGATTTGGAAAGGGAGAGACAGAAGCAACTAGACTTTGAGAGACAGGAGTTGGAAAACCAGAGGTTGAGACAACGGGAATCGGAGAAGGAAAGGCAGAGGAAGGAGGAGTTGGAGAGAATGAAAGAGATTGAGCGAAGACAACTCTTGGAGTTTGAAAAGCAAAAGCAGATGGAAAGGGGCAGACAGCAGCTTTTGGCCCTTGAGAAACAGAAACTGAGGGAGAGGATGGAGAGAGAGGAGGCAGAGAAGATACGACAGATAGCCAAACAGCAGGAAGCAGAGAGGCAACGACTGAAAGAGAAACAGAGAAGAGAGGAGCAGGAGAGGGTGGCACCTCTCAGGCCTAAAGTGCTGGACCTGGACTCTGTGCTCCGAGGCGACCCCGTTTCCCAAAGTCACTTCTCCGCACAGCGACCCTGCGACCCGATGGAAGCAGCCGTCTCCCAGGGCAGACGAGCCTTACAAACCTGCCATTCTTGACATAGACTCGTTCACGTCTCAGACCCGGCCCCCCCCTAGTAAAGACATGTTTCCCGTCGCTGGTATTCAGGGTGTAGAGGCTGGGAGTGGCACTAGATCACAGCCTCTTACCCCCGAGAGGGACGGTAGCCGCAAGGTGCCACCAGAGGCTTCGCTGGGTCACCCGAGCCTATTATGGGCGCCTTCTCATCAGGACCCGTGGGAGCTGAGGCCAGTTGAGGTGTCGGTGGACAGACCCACAGCTGGACCTCAGCCACCCAGGAAGCCTGCCAACAAACCCAGCCTGGAGCAACTCCTCCTCAGGCACGAGGAGCGGCTCCTGGCCCCAGAGAGGCGCTCCTCTGGTGTGCCGGGTGAGCCATCACACTTGTCCCCTTTCCCCAGGAGAGAGGCCAACACCACTAGCTCCCCTAGCAGAGATTCCAGCAGCACTCCCATGGAGCAGATGCGGTCCCCAAAAGAGTTGGAGCCTCGCAGCCACAGGGAAGAGGTCTGGGGCCAGAGGAGATCGCAGGGATCCCAGGTGAATATTTTCGTGTGAAATTGTGTCGTTTTATGTCCAACAATTGCAGGACCTTTTAGTTCACGTAACTGAATGGCTAGTTTGTGTGACTAGCTGGAAACATACAGTTCAAATTAGGTAGCATATGTACGTTGATGACCTTACGCTGGAGCATTTCGGTAATCTACATTGGTTCAACGTGGATGGTGGCAGCCTATAAGTGTTCAACTTGTGAGTTTGTGATCACAACACAACAAGTATTGGTATTGGAGACAGGATAGAGGTGTTTAGCTGTGCTCGTCGGGACCTGTATGTGTGTGTTTGTGTGTTTATTTGCCAACTATTGCTTAAGAGAAGCTTTACTTCCTCAACCACCACCTGAAGCCGTTGAAGTGAGAATATTAAACTGTCTCTTGTGGTGTACAATCAAACCATTTTTTTCCAAAAGGTCACTCATTAAAGAGTTACATACACTTTAATTATTATTACTACTTTTTTTTTTTTTATCCAGATATATGTGTAACAATTATAAATGAGCACTATATCAGCTATTGGACTTCCATGCATCAGCCCCTGAATGACCCACATTCTATTCTATTTTTCTCATTTATTCACATCAGTCTGCTGAAAAGATTTATACTGTTCAGATTTGTAGGCAGTGGAAAATTAGCATCAGGATAAACACTACCCACAATGCTGTGCAAAAAGAGTGCTGGGAAAATGAAACTAGTCATGAAAAGCAACAGGATGCTTGACACATTTCCGAGTTTTAACTTTCTCAGTATGGTTTGAATGTGTGAATATCTCTCACAGGTTAGTGGGGATGGTGCTTACTGTTTGTGCCCGTCTGTGTGTTAGGAGCTGAACAGGATGCGGTCCCGCAGTGTGTCGCGGCGGTCAGCCCCACTGGACAGCGCCGCGGAGGGAAGCATTTCCAGGATGAGGAGTCGCAGCGCCCACAGAGAGAAGGACCGTCACAGCTGGGTGAGTCAGGCTGCTGCTCTGTTTCTCAGCACCAACAAAACTCTGCTCCGGGAAAGCCAAAACTGGCCGAGATTCAAAAAACCACTGCTTCGGTGTAATAGCTGGCTCTCAGCCCTTTATGTTGGTTGCTGTTTACATTTGGACGGTTTCTCATACATCACTCTGCTGATAGGGATTAAAGCGTGTGTACTTGTGGGTGAGAGAGTCAATTGTATTTTATGCCTGAAGTGAGGCATTAGGTTGAGCAGGAATGCAGTTCGTTGACTGGAAGATGAGTGCTGACTGCGGAGTAAAGCTCGAGGAATAATGAGTTGGTGACTAATGTCGAAGGCATGGTCTCATAGTCACCTCCACCCCCTCCTACATCACGTTCCAGGAAGCTGGAGGCCAAACATCTTCTCAGGCCTGTAATTCAGGATAGGAGCAGTCAAATGGTTAATGAGTACATGTTCACACTGCTCACTTGGCACCACCCTGTCGACTCCTGGCTCAGGGAAAGTTGTGAGGTAATATAGTGCAACCAAGCAGCCATGAAACATTTCTGTGTTCCTGTTTAATACTTGGATACTTCTGACATCCATACCAACGTAGTCCAGATCCACTTATGAGGATAAGAATATGCTTTTAATTTTGCTAATAGTAGCTATTTATCACCATATTTGCATGCATCACATATACATATGTACCTCATTTGCACATAAGCAAATGTACAGTATTTATTGGTTACCAGTTTTTTTTTGCCAGTGACTGTCAGTACAGGCCCAGGTTAAAGGCCTAGACTGTGAGTTTCTATGTGACGTGTGTCTTATAATTGCTGTGACAGAACTAGGAAGATTAGGTGACCCTGAGTTTTGTGCCACTATCGCCATCTAGTGGTTGAATTTCACTTAGCCTTCCCGGTGTACTCAATGGAACAATGGGAACCGTTAGTTAACCTAGTTGTGGGAAGATTCCTACTGTGCACACTGCGCTGGGACCTGACCTATAATTGTTTGATGTTGTCAGCATGCGTAGTTGTTGTTGTTGGCAGCTTGAGCTGGATCTGGTTGTAGCATTTTTTGGAGGTTTGTATACTGGTCTCGTGATACGATCAGCCTTTCAGAAATGCTTGAGTATCATCAGTTTTTTCCCTTTGATAATGCACCCATTAGATCAGCATTAAAATGACATTGTAACACAGTGACATGGTTATATTTAACATTTTCATGTTTACTGTATCCTTTTAAGGCTGATAGATTCTGAGCACAATCCCAGAAAACATGATGCTGTTGTCATGCGAAAACCTCGTAACTGATTTTACCTTCAAGCAAAGATTACATGGTCCTCTATGGGGTGAGAAAATTCTGCGACTCTTGGAGTCATGAAAACCCACCTGGGTAAACCCTTAAATCCATTGCAGTTGAGCTAAAACCAAGGCTGTTTTTAGTTCCTGAAAAGTTGACATTGTGGATACACAAGATTTTCACCCGACAACAACAATGTTTTAGAAATCCGGTTGAGAATTTGGTGTAGTGAAGATATACAGTGATGAACTCGGTTGAGTAATCAGTATCAGCAGATATCGTATATGATTGATTTTCCTGCTTGTTATTGTTCTCACACTCCAAAATCATCAGTCTATATTTAACATGAGAAGGGTCTTCAGACACACACACACACACACACACACACACACACACACACACATCTATACACACACAACCTGAGATCATACTTGACATCACTGCTATGATGACATCACTGGGATAAGGGCTGAGGCTGAGGCTGCTGCGTTGGACAGAGTAGAGATGGGCACTGTGCTGAGAGCTGTGTTGTACATCTGGTCATGCTGTCTGACTCCACTCTGGGTAAGCACAACCCTTTTATTACTGAAGCTTTTTTTATTCTGTGAGTGTGATCCTTTCACATACTACTAAAGCTAGCAAGTCATTTAGCTACAGCCTATAGCTTTTGCTTTCTCTCAGTGTGTGGTTGCTGCTTGGGTGACGTCAGCAGAACTGGGGAAGTGATGTACAGCTTTGAGTCATTTCCCGGTGGATGATGTTCAGTGGTTTGGCTCATTAGTCAAATAAATAATATATTTCACATTACTTGTCATTTCAAAAGTATTATTATTTTACAAAATATTGGGAACAGTAATTCATTAAACTACTTGTCATATTACTCTTCATATCTGCTCATGCCTTGCCCGGGCGTCTGTGTTGTTGTCTGATGTTCTTGTCATCCTTTTGCTCAAAGTAGTTGGAATATTCTCACAGTGTGTGTTAACTATGAAAACAATTTAGGATATATTTTTTGGGGATAGTTAGAGGGGGGAATAACAAGAGTAACAACCAATTTTGTGATTGGTCACTGAAATCGAAATAGTAATCCATTGCATTACTTGTTATAGGGAATGTAATATTACTGTAAGGCATCACTACCCAACACTGCAGACGTTTATCTTCAATAAACAAGTAATTGAGCTCTTTCAGTCTCAATTACCTTGTCGTTCATAGTCAGGACCCAGGAGGAGGAGGCAGCCATTTTAGTGCTGAGGAATATGTGAGGGGGGTGTGGTTGACTGCTCTGTTGGAAACTGAGAACGTTGTGAGAGACTGACGGGTTGCCATTAGCACAGCACTTCAAAGCAGTGTTAATCAGATTACCACCAGGGGGCATATGTGAACAGTAGCGTATCATATGAGTCCCCCGTGTGCCGTCTGCTCTGAGAAAAGTTGAATTCTGTCTGCGAGCGCGCCGCTTCACGGGTGATGTTCGTTGACGCTGGCCGGTCTGCGGCATGGATTTTTGTCTGTTTGCATGAGTCTGGGAGAGATTTGTTTAAGCAAACTCTTGAGTGTTGTGATTCCTATGCAGTCATTGTGCTGACAGACCGGTTGACAAGCACACAATCCCACTTCAGTCATACAGCCACACCTGTCTTTTCCACTCCCCTCTGTCTCTCTCTATCTTGCATGGATCATCAATCTATTTATAGTTTACTCCTCAGCCTGTAAACTTGTGCTCATTCCTATTTCTTCATATGACTAATCCCTTTCCTCTCATTCGCTCTCTCTAATGCGTTTTGAAGGGAGTGACTACTTAACAACATGCACATCATTTTGTACCTCTTATATCTATATCACTCGCTGTCCCTCCTATATTTGCTTCCACCCCTCCTCCCCTGCGCCGGCTGTGACAATTCACCCTCTTGGACTGCTACAGAAACAGGCTGGAGCACTAGAGCGCCGCAGAACATATATCACCCTCCCCTCTCCCTCCTGCACTGAATCAGGGACCTCCCATTCTCTCTCTTCTCTCTCTCTCTCTCTCTCTCTCTGACTCCATTCTTCCCTCCCTCTCTCCAGCCAATTTCTCCTTGACAGTGAGTCCTATAGCACTGGGTACAGGGAACGGGACTGGCTGACGCATTTTCTCCTACCTGCCCGTACCTGCAGGAGCAGGCAAGGAGGGAAGCTTTTCTCTCTCGTCTCCTCTGGATTTGACCTTCCCACCACAGTCCTCTCTCTGTTTCTTCTATGTGGCACTGCGTTCTGGTTCTCCTTGGCTAAGAGGAATGACTACAGCAGCTTTCCCTCCGCCGCCCTCTGTCCTGGACCGTTCCTCCTCCTCGCAAGTTTTTTTATCGCCAGACGAACAACATTTTATTGGGCACCATGGAAATGTAGCCTCGTTGGATGTCATTTCTCCAGCAACGCCAGCTTTGGGAGAGCTGTGAGGTTGGCTGTATTTGAGGCAGGTCAGGACAGACAAACTCACACCTGGAGGGTTGACAGAGTTGTCACTGAGCACTGTTATGTATCCAATTCTCATACTCTGTATTCAGGCTGGGCGAGATGGACAGAATTAATATCACGATAATCATATAATCATGAGAAATATTTTTGATGTGGATTTATAACAATATAACATGAACAAATGGATTCATTGCATTGAGCTGCATGGTAATATAAAGTATGTTAAAACTGTCATTTTCAAATAATATTCCCTAATCTGTTTCTTTCATCTCATTTTGTGCGAGATTTGAACTAGTATTGTAGTCTGTTTGCTTTTTGTCTGGTATTTAGACAAACAGATTGTGTATCACGATAACTGTGTAACACTGAATCCTGTGCTAGCCATGACGGCTATATTCCTCTATTGCACTTCACACTACTGTGTGTATTTGATGCCAGAGAAAGATTGTTGTGAAACCTTTTGGTCGTCAGTGCAGTAGTTAACCGGCAGTCTCTTAGAGTAGTCCCCTGCATGCTTAACAGTGAGTGTCTGTCGTAGAGCAACCTTACATAACCTTTTACATGCCCAGTTGGTTTTTGTGGTAAGCGTATCATATCAAGCATATCTTGTGTGCATTGAAATAGAAGGCAGAAACATTCACACTTCACTTCAGGCCGACAGTCTGGAGCCTTGACAGTGATGAGTTGAAATGGAGTCCTAACTGCTCCAGTGGGACTGGACTGGAGAAAGGCCCTTTTGGAAGTGAAACTGAAGAGAGGCTGGGTCCTGTAACGGCCGGCGACTGGCTGGCGTTTTTTATTGCTGCAGTGCTGTAAGCAGCAGACGCCACCATCACTACCACATCTGACTGGCTGAGCTGTGTCGTCATTCTCCCTATCACCGACTGCACTGCTGCAGCACTGACCTAATAACGCACATCAGTGAATACCTAGGACACTGTCCCCGCATCACCTCCCAAGACCTGCATGACTCTGCTGCTGTGAAACCAAGAGTCACAGCTTGGCTGAGAGACTCACGTCTGACCCCGCGGGTCTCCCCGGTCCTGGGCTGTGATGGAATACCTGGGGGACAAGCTGTCAGTGACCCACTCACAGGTGTCGGGGTGGGTGGGGAATGTCCGCCGCTCCCTACAGGGGGCGCTCAGCTTGGTATCCAGCGCGGTGGAGAGGGGACGCAGGGGAGAGGACGGGACCGGGGGCTTCAAGAGAACCAACTCTCTGCGCTCCCTGGCGTCCCGCAGCAGGGAGTCTTTCCGCAGGTTCTCACTGCGCAGCCAGCAGCGCCTGTCCTTACGCAGACGCACCACTGCACCTAACACCCCTACTGCTGTAAGACACACACACACACACAAGGATGCACCAATACCACTTTCCACTGCTGATACCAATTGTGAGCACTAATCATAAAGTATTGGCCAAACACTGATCTCATCCGTTACTTGTAACAAGATACCCAACATAGATCATCAGTTTGGGTTCATTATTTTTTCTCAATTAGAGTAATCTTAACACCCCTTTTAAGTCTTAGAAGTCTTCGCTTAAAAGTCCTACCATGCACTTCTGTTCTGTCACTCTGTTAACAACTCCTCCCTCATGACTGCATAGGACTCACAACACTGAAGAGAGTTTGCCACGCATCCCCAACAGATCAAGATCTGTCTTGTTATGCTCCTCCTCGCTGATGTTTTGTTTGCTGCACACCCCCTGCTGCCTCTCATCCATCTCTCTCCTTTCATCGCCCATTCCTCTGACTACCCTTGACGCATTGTTGACCTTTCTTTGTCTGTCTGTATTTTGTTCAGCAAGCTACTGCGATACTGATTCCTCGGGTCACTGTGGCTAAGCCTGGGGTTTCCAGGGATGTGATCAGAACCAAGGGGCTGGGGGAAAAGTAGGAAAACGGTAATCCCCTATTATAAATGAATGGGAATACTAGCATCTCCAAAAAAATTGAAATCCATAGAGAAATAATTCTGTCTCTTGCCTCTACCCTGACATTTAATCTGCTTCAGGCTCCAGTCCCATGTAGGGATATGGATACATTGCAGTGAAGTTACACTCAGTGCCTCCTGTATTTAGGTTACGCCTATTGGCTGAGCTGCCTCACTCAAACACCTCATGAGTCACAAGTTCAAAAGATTAGAGGTCTTTTCATGACGTCGGTGTGGTTGTCTGTTGTGTTGACGTGTCTTCGTTGAGATGAGATTTAATAGCGATTCAGAATTGCTCAGTGTACACATCACCAGTTACGAGTGGGGTCTCTGGGGACAGCGGACGAGGCGGCGAGATGCCAGTACCACGGGGTTGAATGCGGTGGACCGGTTAGTGCGACGAGAGAGTGAGTGGGGCTGGGAAACTAGGACTGTTCTCTGCGCCCAAACCATCACGATGGGTTTTTGTGTCCAGAGATGGAGAGGGGTGGTGGGAAACCGGGTCTGGACTGAAAATGGCGTTGGTGTTGTGTGTCTAGAGATTGCATTATCCTTCTCTTCTGTGGCTCCCCCGTTCTAAGTCAGTGTTCCTACGGTCTCGATAAGGAAAACAAAAGTTAGGGGTGTGGACTGTCCTTTCCCCTTACGGCAATAATAGAAATTCAGTCAATAGACTAAAGGGCTGTTTGGAAATGTAGTTATTCAAAGAAATATGCAATTTTTGATGGTTTGAATACTCCCATTTTGACATTGGCTCTTATGGATGCCTTGCTGCCTTACAAATAGACGATCTCTCATTATGAACAACACTTGAGGAGTTTCTCCATGGTAGTTTTCAGTTATCTATTGAGTCATCCTGCCCCTTGAAATACCACCCAGGGCTGCTTCCTGCTCCATAACTAAACCCAGCCGACCTGGCCAGCAGCCCTCTACTTAGGTGGAGTCTTTGCTCGGTCCCCAGCCACATCACAACATCGATCTGGGTTGAGGCCCAGTGGTCTTGTAGCTCAAGTC
Organism: Hoplostethus mediterraneus; assembly: GCA_034670385.1. NCBI lineage: Eukaryota > Metazoa > Chordata > Actinopteri > Trachichthyiformes > Trachichthyidae > Hoplostethus > Hoplostethus mediterraneus. The sequence goes on from JAXDDW010000002.1 coordinate 1,968,625, forward strand.
TTAAGCCAAGTCAGGTTTTTTGAGTTCTGACCCTCGCTTTGTGCGGCATTCAGCCTCGTCTGTATGTTCCACTTATGTAACGAAAGAATAACAAAGTGCTGTTCAGTTTTCCGAACAGAGGGCGTCTTATTGTAAGCCCTCTGACATGCAGTTGGAATGCACGTTTGTTGACTTGAGCTTAGCGCTCATGGGAGCAGTTGTGTCGAATATCTATCGGATATTGTTATTGATTACTCCAATGTTAGTGAGTGCACGGAGCATACTTTCCCACAAACTGCAGCAGATGAGTAGAGGGCGTGGCCTAATGTGTGTCTTTGTGTTCTGTCGTGTTTTGAGTGTGTTAACATTAATAGACTGGTAGTATTCAAGATGCTCACATCAGTTTACAGTAACCTGATCATGAGAAACCTGACTGTGATAGCCAGTATATGTCGGTTATGGTCATATTGGCTGCGATACTGAGGCATGTAAACACCTCATCCCGTCATCAGTTTGTCCATGTACACGGGGATATTTGTACATTTGATGTTGTAAGCATTTTACTGACACTTGCATCCACTGATCAGGATATCAAGATGCATAGTTACCCTGAAGGTGACCTTAACTGGGATATAAGCTAGTAATACTATGTGCATGCAAACACGCTCTGTCTGTGTTCTCTGCTCCCAGGTAAGACCATCTGTTAGATGTGTTACAGTACAGTTCCCTTTCACAGAGCTGCAATACAGTAAATCACTCTCCGTTTTATTGCTGAGGTTAGGAGAGGGATTCGTAGACCTCTACATGTTGGTCCCGTACGAGTGTGTCACACAGAGAGTGGTCTGTAATCTCAGAGAACTTTCCAAGGCCTCGGTGCAGCCACTTCCTCGCTCATGTGTCAGATTGTCAGTCAGCCCCCCTCGGTGATCAGCCCTTTCTCTCCTTCATCCTTCCATTCATCCGCTCATTGTTCTGTCGTTTCCCCCGACGCACCCTTCCTGTCGTCGTCTAGGGGAGGCTGGCTATTGGTAATGTTATTAAGGAAAAGTCTGCCTCACGACAGCTCTAAATCACCGTGACTGGACCTTGTTGGCTCCACAGGCCTCTTTTATTATCCTTGTTATCAGTGTGCATTGTTGATAAGTGAGCCCACACCCTGTGGCTGTCAAAGGCTTTTCAGTGCAGCAATCAGACCATAGTAGCGCTTAAACTTTTTTTGTTGTCTGGTATTGTTTGACTGATAGGTGGTTAACCTGGTAGCGTCCAGAGATTAGTGCAGGCGGCATCAAAAGAGAGACTAGAAAAAAGAACTTTGATTGAAAATGTTGATCACCCTTATTTACTGGTAAATGCATAGCACAATGTTATGAATGAGCCAATAAAATTTTGGACTGGAGCCATTTTAGCCATTTTAACTTTACTTTGAGCAGAGTGTATTAAGTTTTTCTTCTTGCTACTGTGTCCGGGCACCTCTCCTCAACATGTTACAGCCAGGCAGTGTTCCTTCTCTATGCTGATCAAGTGAGGGTGTGTTCTGGGTGTGCTGTGTGTTGAGTAACACACACAGGCAGTATAGGAATTCAGATCAGCAGAGATTTACTGTTTAATCACCTGCTACTTGCTTAGTCCTGTCAATTGGCTTATTTGAACACAGTACATGTATCACCTCTGGGCCAAAATCCATTATATTATTATTAAAAGTATGAGCAAGGCTGCTGTTTTTGGCATGAAATGTTTGGCATGAAATGTTTGTACTTGTTACACCCAGTTGATCTTTTGCTTCTGTTTGAATAGTAGCTAGTAAAACTCTCATTAATGGTTTTCAATAGTGTAGGCTAAATGCTGTAGATCTCTCTCCCTCTCTGGCCCTGTGGAAGGCCTATGGTGTAGCAGGATTAGCTCCCATGTTTAATTGACGACTAAATAGCCTGAGGATGTGATCGCAGGTTCCACATGTTAATACCCGCACTTTAATTTTGAAGTAACTAAGACCATGGCTCTGTTCACGGCTGAAGAGTCGATTGCAGCAGGATTCAGCGGTGTGGATTTGGGGGCAAGTGTGTGGCCTTGTGATATCGGCTTGAACCGCAGTGTGAGGGCTGTAGAGCCTTGAGAAGAGGATGTACTTGAGTACAAGTGCTTTGTCAGATTTAGAGAGCGGTATTGAACGCCATTCTCGCTGTTCTCTGTGGCTTTCTTTTTTCCTGTCAGGAAAGGCATAGCTGATGAATGACATCCTGTTCCTCTCGCTCTCTTCATCATGCACCATCTCTTATGTCTCTTTCTGTCTCATGGTGTCTCTCTTGCACTCTGTTTTGCACTTAATCTACTGTTGAGTATTTCCTCTTGCACATATAAAGAAAACAAGGACTGCTGTAAGAATGAGAGCTCTGATCACTCGTAAACATGACTAAGCCCTTAGGGACCTGTAACGGTGATTAAGGGCAATACAAATAAATGTGATTTGATTTGATTTGATTAATGTGCTGCTCTCAGATAAGCTCTCACAGTCGAGGAAACTGGACAAATACTCATCAGCATCTGAGGACAGGAGGATTTGAACTGTGGGTTTGTTTTGTGTGTTTTTACTATATGGGCCAGGGTTGTCGGTTTCCTACGCATGCGTACCTCTGGAGCAGTGTGTGATTGTAGGACAGTGTTCCCTCTGTAGCTGCCTCATTAAAAGAAGCATGGTTCAGTAGACGGCAAACACTCTCTCAATCACCCACCCACCCGTCTGTCCCCGCTCTGTTCCTGTTCCTATGAGCTCATCCCATTACCTTTCATTATCCATCTTACCCACTGCTGGCCGCTCAATCTCCACACAATGCGGCGCTATCAGCAGCACTGTTGACGGGCCCAACTACATGATCAATCACTAAACTAAATTGAACTTGGACACAGCAAAGGTCTTGTCATGGCTTGTCAATATAAATACAAATGGGCAATTCACATTAGTCACCAAAATAACATTTACCAAACTTAACTGGCGGATAAATTGTCTCCCGTCTCTCTATCTCTCTCTCTCTGTCTATCTCTCTCTCTCTCTCTCTCTCTATCTCTCTCTCAGGTGCAGCAGAAGCAGAGTGGCAGTGGGGAGGAGGAGGGGAAGGACTCGGACACGCTGGTCCATGAGAGCGACAGTCAGTACGGGACGTGGGAGACCGGACTGCGCACTGATGATAGGTAAACACACGCGCACTCTGTCTCCACTCTCCAGAGACGGGATTCATGTGTCAGGGCTTGTTTGTTTATTGTTATTACTGTTGTCTTACTTGCTTTTCGTGTTCCTGATCCACTCTTACTTGCGGTGGACGTCTACCAGGGCCAACCCTGTTCAAGCAATACCAAAGAGATGGCTCTCCCCTGGGATCTATTCTGCCCCGTGTGTGATAATGACCTTCTGCATCCTGCTGATTCATCCCTCCTTCCATATATATAGCAGTAATAGGTTTGATCTGCAATCTAAGGCCTCTATGATCGATAAATAGCATCACATGGATGCAGCAATAACACGAGTTGTGCCATATCACATCTTTTCCTGAAGCAGCACTGACCTTTGGGCAAAGTCACAGGACTGCATCAGATGCAGATTCACAAAGAGGTTGGAGCCATGAGCTGGCTTCAGGCCCTTATTGGTTGTCTGGTCTCATGACTCTCCACATACTGTCACATACCACTGATCTATCAAATTTGTAATATGTACCCCCATGTCAGAGGGAGCTTCTGTAAATATGAAATGGATATCACAAGCGATTTAGTTTATAGCACAGATAACCATCTCAGCATCTGAGTGCCTCTGAGTAGTTTCAGCTAACTGAGACCTGATGTCAGGGGGCATAAGGTGGCTAAGGCACGTACCATGTACTTATGACATGGTGAGGTCTCTCCCAACATACGACCTGTATCTATCGTCCCCCTGTCCCTCTCCTTTATGGACTATCTAATAAAGCAAAACTTAAATAACTTAAAACAAGAAATGCTCTCTGCTCCACACCAGCAGCTGCCTCCTGCACCGCCTCCCTCATTGCAGTCTGTCAGTGACCTCCTGTGGTCAGAACATATTATCACAGTATTAATCATTATTTGTATTTTAAACATTATTTGTGTTTTTTAATATACCAATGAAGTCTCAATTGTGCTTTAATATATCAGGGACTCATGGATAAGAAACCATCCCCTTGCAATGAACATCCCAACCTATGATGTTGTGTATGTGAATCATTGAACCCTGTCATGGTGAAATGGGAGGCTTGTAGATTGTCTATAATTGTCTATAAATGAAACTGTTGTTATAACAATCCCTCAGTTGTAGTGCTGTGTTACCTAACTTTGTCGTTTTTGTTTTGTTTGTGTTTTACCCATCTGTTTTAGTCTGACACCTGCCACGCCCACCTCAGACAGCAACCTCAGCCCATCGCCAAGGAAACCCACTCCGCCCGACACGCCGGGTGACCTTGCCCCGTCCTTCGACCTCGACACCCCAGACGGCCTCTCCCCCTTGTCCCCGCCTGAGAGCCAGCCACTCCCTTTCCCTGATGTAAGTCTCACCTGAGTAACCACAGTTCAGTTCTTTTGATCTCATGTGGCCTCATATCACGACACCTGTCTTACCTGTCTCTGATGATGTCAGGGATGTTTGTTTGTTTTCCCCATGGGGTCGTGGTCATTAAGAGGCCAGAACCGTCAGAGTGAGACATTTCACAACCTTGGTACTATTTAACTTCATCAAGGTGTACAGCACTTGAGAAAATCATTTTCCTACAAATCATATGATCAAAATCTAAAAGTTTATTGTGAAATTATTATTGTGAATTACTGTGAAAGTGTAATATTTACTTTGAATCTTCACATCTTAAATGCAAATCTCTTTATTCAGATGAAATTCACATGGTGAATTCATTGTGATTAGTTTGCATGGACTGCTACAATTTAGTAATATATGGCTTTATATTTGATATATGATATATCCTTAAATGTTTGATCGTAAGACAACATATACTCTGGAATTACATAATGAGTCAATGAGTGAATAAGCAGCACTTCTATGTCTATGTGTAATATGTCGTAAGCTACGTTCGCTTACGGTTCAGTTGCTAACGTTAACTAGCACGTCAAGTAGCCGAGTGTTACTGTATGCTGCAATTTCACTGCCAGAAACCCCTGAATAGAGGACCTGAGGGACCGAGCGGTATTGTGCGGGGAAGAGGAAAAGGACACAAGGGCAGCACTCTGGAGCCAGGGAGCTGAGATCACTTTCAAATAAACCTTATTTGATTTCATTAATTAGGTCTATACATCGTTGCTGCAAATGTGCCTTGGTCTTACAGCGTCTTTATTTGTTGTGTTCTTGATCATATCTGTGTCAGCTGATATATTTCCCACTGATGCTCCAGGCCCCAACCTCTCTGTTGGACACCAGCGCTCTCCGCTCCAGAGCCCAGCTGGGTAAGAAGCGGGGCCCCCGGTCGCGGCCCTCCAGAGCTGCCCATCAGAGTGCTGCCCTGACTGTGCCGTCAGGGGAGGGAGGAGACACTGAGGACTGGCGCTACAGAGACTCCACAGGTCAGCGCTTCTCCTTCTCCTTTTAAATAAAATCAACTTGGAACTTCTCAGAAACTGAAAACACCTTATGCACGTTCAACATTCACCCGGCTGTGGAAGCGCTGTTCTCTGCATCCATGTAGCGCATGCACAGATTCAAAAATTCAAAATCTGATGTAAGGGCCAAACAAGAGCCTTGTATGGTGTGGCATTGTAGGGTCTGTGTTTCACTGTTGAGTATTATAGTCTATTGATTTTAAAAACATCGATCAACAACGGGACCAAAACCAGTTTTTGACCAGCCACTGCACTGTATGTTGCAAAAACATTTCAAGGCTGCTCAGGCTATGCCTCTCCACTGCTAAGTGAAGTGAGCAATATATAGCAATATAGCAATAAGAGTTAATACCTCACTTGCATATTTCCAAACACATTTTGGAGACTCCCATCATGCATTAGAATCTCCCATCTCCAGCTGTGATGAAAGCTTCCAGATATTTCCTTACATTTTGAAAGTGATTGTGTACACTGACGTTGCATATAAGACTGACGCGTGTCTATGTGTTGGTTCTCCCTGTGACAGAGGAGAAGGTTGACAGTAAGCAGGACGACTCTGATTCTGAGGAGCAGGCCAAAGGAGTCGACCCCCGCTCTGCTGCTACTGCCCAGCCACAGAGGATCCCCATATTCCCTGGGATGGACCCTTCAGCTTTAAAGGTGAGCCGGCAGCAGTGGGTCTGTATAAATCAATGTGGTATATGTGGTTATCAGTCTATGCGTGTCTGTTTTCTATCAGTCACTTTATACTACTTACTATTGCATCTGGTGTTCAGTACTTATGTCGCGTTCTGGTCCTCAGGCCCAGCTGAAGAAGAGGGGTGACTCCGACGGTCAGTTTGATGGACCTGCTCCCTCACCTTCCCAGCTGTCTCGCTCTCCCAAATCACCCTTCCTCCCACGGGCAGCGCGTGTACTGCCCCCTGCTGGTGGGAAAGAAAATGGGTAAGAGGCACCAATTGGAGAGGAGATATTGTCTGTAAGAATCGGTTAGCTTATGATTAGCTCATGTTTAGCTCATGTTTAGCTCATGTTTAGCTCATGTTTAGCGGTTCCTGCCTTAACCCTCCACTTACTAGTGCTGTCTGTCTCTTTTCTTCTCAGTGAGGAAGAGTCACCCCAGTGGTTAAGAGAGCTGAAGTCTAAGAAGCGCTTGAGTCAATATGAAAACGATAGCTAAATAAATAAGAAGGTAAGCTAGTTTTTGAGTTTCCTCTCCCTCTGACAATGTGTGTGGTTGCATAAAACAGTGTTTCCCTTAGCTCAGAACATTTGGTGGTTTGAAAACACATCATTCACAGCTCAGTTATATTGAACCCCTCGATGTATGATTCCATGACTTGTTGAACACATAGACTCCACTAGCAGCTGGATGTCACTTTGTTGACGGTAACATCGCAAGTTCAATATTGGAGAAAAAAGTTAACGATTACCTTCCGTTATGGAGTCGATATCAGTTGTTTGTCCTTGCCCGTCTAGCAGGTGATGTCTGTCTCACACAAATGGATGAGGAAAAACTGCCTGAGCGTGTGATGTGTTTACAAGCAGCAGCTGAGTGAGATTAGACACAGAACATGACGTTGATGCGTTTAGATCCATTTCCATACATTGACCAAGTTTTTTATTTTGTGGCGGTCATGCTGATATTGTGACGACGTGCCACAGATGAGCCTATTTATGGGAAACACGTGATCTTTGTTTGCACTGTATGCATCTTTGACACCTGTGTTGATGGTTTCATTTTCCTTTCCTCCAGGTTGCCTTAAATGAATCTGTATGAAGCAGAAGCCTTAATCTTTGACCCGGAGAAGATGAGGGGAGAAATCTACCGCTGCTGAAGTCTTTTCTATTTGTTTTTCTTTGTTCTCTTCCCGTCTGGGTCGCATACATGTGCATGGTGCCTTTTTTCTGAGAGTTTCAGTCTTATGGGGGGAAAAAAAAAACAAGCAAGGAGAAAAACATCAGGCTGCTGTGCTTGTCCATTTCACTGCTTGATCCTCTGGAAGCTCTTCTGTGCCAGGAGGGACTCCACACAGACACTTTACTCTGACAGGGACCAGAAGAAATGGAAAAGGAGAGGAAAACACAATTATTTCCTGTTAGGTCGCATTTCAGGAAATGGTTAACTTGTGGGACCACAACACCTCTTAACCTGAAAGTGCTTCAGCATACGCCGGAGGGCAGTCTAAGCCCTCTACAAGATATTTGTATTTAGTTTCTTTACTTTACTAGTATGTACAAGTTGGTGTGTATGCGTTGGCTGTATCTGTGTTCTCGGTCCGTGGAGGTTGTTGATGGTAGTCCCACAAGCATTGCCATAGGATAACATTTCAGATGCTCATTTTCCTCCTTGAACATAGAGAACAAAACACTGCTGACCTGATTGTCAGCAGGGCTGTATATGATGTTAGTATCTGTAATCAGGAAATGTTATATTTGTATTGTCATTGTTTTGAAAGAGACAGAGTGCTAGTTTTGAAAGCATTTAAAAGCATCACTACAATAGAGGCTCCAAAGCCTTTTACTTTGATACACTCCACAACTTGACACAGTCTCACAGTTGCTACATTGATCATTTTGTCTAAATATCTGTTTCTCTTTGTGGAGGGAGCACGGGGGACGTTTGGCCAAGTGACTTTGCATCTCTCAATCATGCACACTTTATCAGCACAAAAACACACTCCTCAGTCTTGCATGAAAACACGAACCAGCCAGTCTCTTTTCCACCTTACCTCCTCAAACAAATCAAATGATGGTGCGACAAGAATGAATGAGAGGATCGCAGGGACAATGTTGTAGCTGTCAGTTATGAGCCATGCATTCACTTTGTACCCCCTTGGATTCCCTGTTTTGACAGAATGTCTGTTTTATTTCCAACAATTGTGCAATCTTCCCTCTATTTTAGTCCAATTATGTGCATGTACAATCTTCTCACATACCAAGCTTTGCTCATACTCTGGCCACTATCGGGGTCATAGTTTACACTACTCCAGCGGAGGGATGTTAGTTCACTACAGTGTTTGAAATGAGGGGGGGGGGGGGGGTACTTTGCCTTCTATATTGCTCCAGACATATTTGACTATTTGCACCTGTTGAGAGAGCGCAAACATGATCACGGTCTTCCTCTTAATCGCCGCCATGCACCCACTCGCTCTGCGCATCCATAAAGCACTTTCTCACTTGATGCACTACAGCGCTGACCTCTGCCCCCTCCTGTCGGCCATGTCCTGTCTCCTGTGTTCGGGTGGAATCACGTTGGGATGCTCATGCAATGCAAGTGAATGTGTTGATTGAATCTTTGGAGTCATTGTCCCTGGTCTGTACATGATGTTTTACCTTGTCATAAACTTTGTCAATTTGAGGGTTTATTTTTTATGTCGTTTTGTCCTTTTTTTATTTGAAAGTAAAGGTTGTATATTGCACTGTGTTGTACTGGCCAGTGTCCTAAAGTGTAAATTCTTAATAAAATGTACTTGAGTTGAGCTACAGACTCCAGAAGTTTCTTCCAGCACACCAGTTGTATTCTCCATCTGATTTGCCATGAGTGCTGGCTAGGTTTATGGGTGTTTTGTTGCACTGCTGCAAAGGCTTTCAGAATCAGGCCATCCTGCTCGGTTTCCTGGTTACACAAGCCGTCATCACCTCGTCATTTTCAGATGAATCACACTTGTTTTTGAAGCTCATTTTCCAAACCTTGGAGGGCCAGTACTTACTTAAAGATTAGGGGAGATCTTTGATGTTGATGGCGACATTACTAACCAGAATTGGCGAGGAGAGCGCGAGGAAGTGTGGTGAGGTAGAGATTGGGTGTGGTCAGAAATTATTGTGTTTGTGCTGATCGGGGCTGTTTGCTGAATCCTCTTGGCTCTCTCTCCCTGTGCCCGCACACACTGCTCGCTGGCAGGCGGGCGGATGGGCAGTGCAGCGTGTGCCAACACAGCTGCCTATTGAGAGGCAGCGTTATGGACACAATGTGAGCGACAGACTTGCTGTATCAACAGCTCCCCCTTTTCTGCTGTTGTGGCCAGAAATAAACCATAAATACCCCCCTGCTCCTGCCCTCCAATGGCTCAACCCCACCAAACACCAAGTGGCACCGAGACAGCAGGACATTACCGCTTCCTAGCAGGCATACCCAGGTAAAACTCAATATGCACGCATTGGGATCAATAGGACTTTGTATCAGAATGTAAAGGAGTTAGATGGGGGGGGGGAAAAAACAGGTTGATTTACCAATAAGGAGTTCAATATAAAAGATACAGGCAAAAGATCATCAAAATCAATACTCAGTATGACAATAGGGGATGTTATGTAGTGCAGGGTGTTCAGTGCTGCATCACTGAAGACCCTGGTTTGAGTTTTGATGAGGGGTTTGGGTTTGACGGATTGTTAAGGGAGAAGATAAAGGAAAAATATGGTCTGATGAGTGTATGCTTTTGTGAAATGTTTTAACGTATCAGTTGACCACAATATGGCAATTGTTGGTCAACATACACAAGACAGGACATGGCTACTTATTGGATAAACTAAGGAAACATCAGAATGAATATTTTCCTCTGATTCAACGCAAGTTATGAAATGCAGCAGCAACATTAAGAATTCCCTTTATGTGTGTGTATGTGTGTGACCGTGTGTCCTCGTACATGTTTTGTCTGCCTGTGTGTGTGTGTGTGTGTGTGTGTGTGTGTGTGGGTTGCTGCTCCAAGTGGAGGACCAGTGGACCAGGAGGATGTCGGAGCCGCAGAGTGCCCCGGAGCAGCTGGCTGCTGGGAAGAGCCAAGGTGGAGCTGGAGCCACATACAAGGTACTGGTACATCCCTCTCCCTGGTGGAGCTCACATATACAACCTTTACCTACACATTCATCAAGTTACACGCATTCCCACGTGGGAGCTGCTCGGTACATCCTCAGTCTTCCACTGGGACGAAATCTCCAAGCCGCCCTCCAAATGTTTCTCTCTCTCTCTCTCTCTCTCTCTCTCTCTCTCTCTCTCTGATCCAGGTGGCGTTGTTCGAGTTTGAGAACTTCCAAGGCCGCAAGTCAGAGTTTTCTGCCGAGTGCAAAGATGTAACGGAGAAGGGCCTTGAGAAGGTTGGCTCTGTGCTGGTTGAGTCAGGGCCGTAAGTACTGCCACGCCCATTCCATCAATGCACATATGTATTACTTCATGTGTATTTTTACTTCATGTGCTGTAGTTGAGTAGTCTGGACAACCCTAAACCATGCTCCTCTCCTCATATCGCCGCCCCTGTTCTCCTTTCCCCTCCACTCATCTGTCTTCCCCTCTGTTCTCTCCTGTCAGCTGGGTGGGCTACGACCGCCAGGGATTCACAGGGGAGCAGTTCATCCTGGAGAAGGGCGAATATCCACGCTGGGACACCTGGACTAATAGTCAGAACAGCTACTCCTTCTTGTCCCTAAGGCCACTCAAAGTGGTGGGTAGCTATTGTGGATGTTGCCTCAACAGCTGACTCACATATAACCGAATATAACGTTACAGCCACATGGACACGAAGCCGCTCAAGACTTACTGAGCATCTTATATACATCATCTATACCTATTCAGCAGCTACCGGATGCATTTTTAACTTGTCCCTGTGTCTGTCGGCCCTCTTCAGGACAGCGCTGAACACAAGCTACACCTGTTTGAGAACCCCGGCTTTACCGGTAGGAAGATGGAGATCGTTGACGATGATGTGCCCAGTTTGTGGGGGCATGGCTTTCACGACCGCGTAGCCAGCGTCAAGGCTCTCAACGGAACGTAAGATCTCCCCCTCCTCACCTCCTACCTCGCCGGCGCTTCTCTTGTTCCTTGTTCGTATGAGAGTATTCTGATGATGCGTTTTTTTGACATTGTTTCTTTATTCTTTCCAGATGGGTTGGCTACATGTACCCAGGCTACAGGGGGCGCCAGTTTATCTTTGAGCGAGGAGATTTCAAGCACTGGAACGACTGGGAGGCCCCAGCACCTCAGATCCAGTCTGTCCGACGTGTGCGGGACATGCAGTGGCACAAGAGGGGTTGCTTCACCGTGCCCACCCCGGCTCCGGTCCCGGCCCCGGCTCCTGCCCCTGCCCCTGCCCCGGCCCCTGCCCCCGTGCCGCCTGCCCCCGCTGCCGCTGCAGCCGGAGCCAGCTGAAGAGGATCCTCACCGACTTCTACACCCCCTCCCCCAACCCTTCCCCAACCCTTCCCCGACCCTTAGCCTCTCCCTTGCTGACACCAGACCCCGCCCTCTCCCGAACCCCAACCACGGCAAATGCTGCTTGTACCCAGTGAGAAGTGCCACGTATGTTTCGGTGATGAATAAAAAGCTGTTTGACCTGGAGTTGGCCATGTCTGTGACATTATATTTGGAGGTCACACTTGAAATGTCAAGGTGAAATTGGGCAACCATCATCAACTGAGATACTTAAGATTTTGAAGGGAAAACTATTAGAAGTAGAAACTTCAGAAACTTCAAAGTAGAAAGAAAGTACATTTGGCAATTCATCCCTCAAGATGAATTGCCAAACTGCAACAAACTGCAGATGTATTTTTTTTTAACTTGATTTTACTTAGACAACTCCTCAAGTCATGTGTGCCACATTCACAGCCTGTGTTTTCCTAGTAAGGTCTCCAAAGACAGCTCAAACCCTCATCCAGCATTTGTAGCATATGACTTATTCAATGAATACTCTGATTCACATCTGCTGAACATCAATGGAAATGATGTCATGTGTATGCTTGCTATTAAAACATGGTGCACTGCATTAACCTCCGTGGTCATCATTGTGCTTTTGATTAGTATTTACCCTTCGCCATGTAAACTGCCGTAAGTGACATCAACTGGATTCAAATCAAACAAAAGGTATGACTCAAAAAACCCTCCACTGTTATGATGAGTCAAACGTTGTTCATCTGAAAGTAATCAGTGAACATCAGAGTTTCAAAATCCATGTTGATTCCATCTCGAGGATGTGACTGTTATTTAAGATGCTGACATAAACTGACACATGCAAGCAATTAAGACGTTAAATAGACGAATAGAAGTCGGTGTCATTTTCTTCAGAAATAAAACCAGTGTTATCCACACCAACTCACACAGTGGGATTCGAGCAACAGCCTATCGTGCATACCGGTTCTTCTACCGTGGAGAGTTTCCACTTCTCAAGAAGCGTTGCATGTCGGTCGTCATTCAATCCTGTGCATGAGAGTCTACCTCTCTGTGTGCCCTGCAGCTCTGTCCTACCCTGAAGACTGTCTCACATGCCAATAATGAAGACTTGGCCAGGAGATGAAGTCTGTCATGTGTTGTCCTGAAGTGTTGCACATCTGGAGAAAGCTCCACAGGCTTCCAGTCAGTCCACACTACATGTTGGTATTATTCTTACATGAGTTGGTATGTACTTTGTGCTGGGCTGTAGTGTCAGATGTCAATCCTTCACTTTCCACTGAGCAGCATAGAGCCTTGTTTGACTTTGGCCTGATCCCTGATCCAAACATAAACAAAAGGGTTGTGCTAAAGCATCGAGTTGAACTGATTCCATATTGTTCAGTTCTTCTACAGTCATCCATACGTGGACTATCCGCCATACATCCTGTCTAAACACCTCGGCGTGTGTTTTGAGTTACAAACGATGAGACGATGGACGGCCACGTTGTAAACAGCTTCATGTCACTCCAGCCGTTCTCCTCTGCAGCAAGTTTGCAAAGACCAGCTACTCTTCGAATTGCAAAAACCAGCCTACCTGTCACTAAACCTTCAGAAAGGTGCATGAATGTCACAACAGGAGCACAATATGACTCATTCACAGCAGCAGACTTTTGTTGCATTCCCACAGAACACAATGCTGAGTTATTAAAGTCCGCTGTCGTGCAGTTATTGTTCTTATAACGATGAAGTAGAAAAGGTAGAGAGATATCCCCCCCAAAAAATATCCCACAGGCATTTATCAATGGCACATTTTTGCAATCACACCAACTCACACAGTGGGATTTGCCGATAAGCCCTAATAACAAAACACAGGATGCTTCAACAATGACTGTCCATTTTAGAAAAAGATGGAATTTATTGAGACAATAAACCACTTACAGTGCAGTAAAAAAAAAAGTTCTTTGCACGCACTGAATAATTCCTGGCTGTTAACTCTCTCTTCACCTTGTTGTTGTGGGGCATTGCCATCCTCAGCAGGTGATACATGTCAGACATGCAGCATGATGGTGGGTTATTTCAGGACGAGGCTATCCTACAGCCTCACAGTCTCCTACGAGGAGTTACGATGTACGTTGATTCATTGCAGTTTCATTCATTCAGCCCAGTTCAGTTCAGTTCAACGCTTTGTTCTGTGCGTCAAACAAGTCTTTGATGTAGCAAGCAAACAACAGACAGGCTCCTTAAGCTTTGAAGAGTAAGCTTTTAACACTGGAGCCCAACGTGATCTTCGTGTTTAGGAATTACAAGGAACAGCAACCAGAGGAAGAAGTAGAACTTTACTGGTCGTATTACACGAGGAAACTGGAATTTGTCTTTGCACACGTCTCTTAGATACACACGTATCCTCGCAGAGGTCAGAGGTCGGGGTCAGGTGTAGCGCAGCGCCCCTGGAGAGTATTGGGATTCAGTTCCTTGCTGGAGGGCGTAGCTCGGCAGCCACGGTGAACAATGTAGACGTAATTCCAGCCTCCCTCAGCTCCTCGCTCACAGCCTGAACGCTCCCACCGTCTGGTTAGCGATCCGCTTCTCTACCTCTAGGCTAACCTGCCGCAGCACGAAACCCCTCCACAAAAACACATCCTAAATCTCCACGGTCGAGTCAACATGGACTCCACTCAACTCTTTATCCACTTTTACTGTGTTGTTCACATTCTGCAAATGCAACGTCAATAAAAACTGGATTAATTGGAGAGATGTACCCCAGTGTTTACACCAGTAAGAACAATCAACAGGTTTGACTGGTATATTCACCCTCTGGAGCTGGTTGCTTTTATTTTTGCAGGCAAACAGCAGCAGCAACGGAGAACAATAGCAGTGTGTTTTTCTAGCATGGAATTGCATTCATTCTTACATGCACTTACACCTGTCGAGGTGAAATATTGAACAGTATCTAGATTTTGTTATTCCAATCCAATCCCTATCTTTCTGGCACAATAAAACTCTCCCATGTCTATGCATCCTCTCTCTCTCTCTCTCTCTCTCTCTATCCATCTACCTCTCTCTCTCTCTGCCCCGCTCTCTCCCCGTGCCCTCTCTGTGATGGCATACAGGCTGCTCTCTTTGTAAGTGCGGGACTCTTGGCACTGGTTGTGCTGAATCATGTGGATATCAAACAATGACCGGCTGGACAAAATTGACAACTAATGGAATAACTTTGTGGGGGCGTGAGATGGGGGGGCGGGGCGGGGGTGCGGGAGGCTGCATGGTGACCCCTCGGTTCTGTCTGCTGGGCCTATTGCAGGCCAATCTGCAGGCTGGCTTGGACACAGGGGACTGTTGGCAGAGTTTCCACCCCTGAGCGCCCCGTATATATTGAGCTCAGCATGCCGTCACAAACACACTGGCACAGACAGGTACTGGTAAGGGGTTCATGTCCGTCGCTCTTTATTTTAGTTTACAAAGTATATATTTATTCATTTTTATCAACCTTTATTTTTTAGCCTTTTATATCCGATTATCTTTTCCACATTGCACTGCTGTAAAAGCTGCAGCCTATTTTGGAGGGAAGGGGGTGGGCACTTTTGTTTACATGCATATGAGAAATAAAACACAACTATAATAATGGCATTAACAATAGCATGGTTTTATCATACATATATACACAAACACATACAACTCTTACACACATCCGTAGATATTTCTCAGATATTACACGATCATAATTGAGTTCAGGTTTGATCTCACTTTTTGGGGTTTTGTCTGTGCTTCCTTTCAGCTTCAACATTACCCATCCGTTCACTATGGCCACAGACCACCAGAACCCTGCATCCAAGCAGCAGCAGCCAGGGACCAGTGCTTTTAAGGTGAGAGGGGAAAGAGCAACATAGTCGAGCAAACATTGCCCCGTTGTAATTTCCAGCTTCCTCCCTGAAGTAAGCACTTGTGCGCTCTTGTGTCTTCCAAATATCAAGTTTTCAGAGCTTGCATCATTTCTGTGTTTTGAGTACTGAAGTGTTTTTTTTTTTCCCCTTTTCTCCCACAGCTGATTATCTATGAACAGGAAAACTTCCAGGGACGTTGCCATGAGCTGACTGGTCCCTGCAACAACCTCCAGGAAGCAGGCGTGGAGAAAGTGGGCTCCATACTGGTGCTGTGTGGACCGTGAGTGTGGGCCAGAAAACGATAGAACAGAATCAGAGAGGAAACAAACAAAACAACAACGTACAAACAGAAACAGAGAGCTGGTGACAGAGGGAAAGAGTAGGGGTAGGGGAAGGAGAGAATGGGAGGAAGAAATTATAAGTGTAACTCTAATCCTGTCTCTATTCTGCTTTCCTCCTGCTGTCTATACCTACCCCCCCCCCCCCCCCCACCCCCCACCCCCTCCCTCCTCTGCCCTCTCAGATGGGTGGGATATGAGCAGGCTAGCTGTAAGGGGGAGCAGTATGTGTTTGAGAAGGGGGAGTATCCTCGCTGGGATTCCTGGACCAACAGCAGGCGCAGTGACACCATCTTTGCATTCCGCCCCATTAAAGTGGTAATAAAGTGCACCTCACCATCACACACACACACACGCCAACATCCAGTTGACCTCAGTGATATTCTGCCCCTCCCCCCCGTCTCCCCCAAACAACCCACCTGCGGTGTTTCTTTTGTTTCCTCGCTCTCAGGACAGCCAGGAGCACAAGATTGTCCTTTTCGAAAACGCCAGC
Organism: Hoplostethus mediterraneus; assembly: GCA_034670385.1. NCBI lineage: Eukaryota > Metazoa > Chordata > Actinopteri > Trachichthyiformes > Trachichthyidae > Hoplostethus > Hoplostethus mediterraneus. The sequence goes on from JAXDDW010000002.1 coordinate 1,985,052, forward strand.
TTTGCGGGGAAGAAGATCGAGATCATAGATGACGATGTCCCCAGCTTCCACGCGCACGGCTACCAGGAGAAGGTCTCCTCCGTTAGGGTTCAGAGCGGCACGTGAGTCAGTCCTCCCACCAGATGCTGTAGGACACAGAAAACGGCTGCTATCATCAGTTATATTTCTGTGACATTGCTGTTTCTCTCATCGCCATCACTTCTAAATCTTTTATTTCTCTGTCCCATCCCATCCATTTCTGTGTGCTCCCCAGATGGGTGGGCTATCAGTATCCAGGCTACAGAGGACTTCAGTACCTGTTTGAAAAGGGGGAGTACAAGGACAACTCTGAATTTGGAGCCCAGGTCCCTCAAATCCAGTCCGTTCGGCGCATCAGAGACATGCAGTGGCATCAGAGAGGCGCTTTCCACCCCACCAACTAAGCTTGAGACTCATTCCTCTAATGAACCTGACCTCTGCAAACTTTCCCCTTCCCAACACCCCTTTTCCCCTCATCTACAACAAATTGCATTTTGATATCTATTGCAGTTGTTGAAGTAGTTACACCCTTTGAAGCAAACTAATAAATCCTTATTGCTTACATTTCACTCGGTCGTGTGATTCACTTCTGTTTCGCCCACTTCTCAAGTTCTTCACCAAATTCCTCTAACTTCTCAGACATGTTTGTAGTTTCAAGAGGGGTCATCGCAAGGCACTGAGTAGATGCAGGGATTAAATTTGTGTTAATAATACAAGATAACATTAATATATATAATCCTGGAAAAAATTAGCTACTCAAATCTTGCTTCTCAGTCACCACAGGAAATGCTGCATGCAACATACCTGAGGGTTATTTGTTCCATGAGTGTTATAATGAGCCATAGAAACAACAGTTCATTATGGCAGTGGTCTATTTGACAGTTAAAAAATCTACAGGTGAAACTACGACCGATATTTTGCGCTGCACGGGCTTTAATTTGACGTCACTTCCTGTTTGGACGTCGCCGGCGAAGAAGAGCTAACTACACTTTCAGAGGCAATATGTTACTTTAAACAAGTAAAGTCACGATTTAAAAAGGTTTTCCGCGGATCAACTCGATTACCCCTTGACGACTCTGAATCCAGACGTTGTGTCCTTGGAAAATTTGGTATGCGAATGGAAATATATCGTGGGTGAAAGAGAATAGACTGCTTTACTAGCTAGCCAGACCTAGAAACGCACGTTGTATGTCCGGCTGGTGTTGTTACGTAGCAGAGGTAGTGGTCTTAACTGTTTGCTTTAACTCGAGAATTTAATACAGCTCTAGATTTAGACAGTAGCAAGCTAAATTAAAGGTTTCAGTACGTGTCCGATACGTGCAGGTTACTTGTATGCAGAGAAATATCACACTGACTCAAATCTCTGGTAATCTGGTAATTGAAGCTTGCTTCTCGGCAAACGTACACAACGGTTCCCTGTTAGAAGACGATGTGCGCATCGATAGGATCAACTCTTCAATTCGGCACGCATCCAATAGACCAAGCAACTCTTATTTCAATAAAAGTTCAACTTTTAGAAGCGGTTCCCATCTCATACTGAGTCTTCTACCAAATACTGCGCAGTGGGCGATAGCGAGCAATGTGATCCGGTTATAAGAGTTGAATTATTACTGAAGTAAGTGTTATATCTGCGATCCGATGTATGCCGAATTTATCAGTAGATCCTAACGATTCAGAAAAGGTTTGAAGTGATGTTCTACGAGATATGTACGTTTGCCCATAAGCAAGGCGGCATCTGATGGACAGATTTTATTGCTGTTAGATGTGATGTTCTGTTCTGTTCTTTACAACAGGAAGTAGAATGTATCAGGGCTAAAAGGAGAAGAAGTATAATTTAACTTTTGTGACTGGCTTTTCTGAGCAGAGTTTCCATGCTGTCCATGCTATCTCCCTCACTACAGTATGAACAATTGTCCAACTCTACTAAATCATGTATAACAAAAATCTTCTCAGATGGGTGTTCATGACCTAATGCTGTTTGGGTTTGGGTTTGGGAACCCTTGTTCTAATTTATATGGGATGTGTGTTGTTTTTATTATGATGAACAACATATTTATCCATTCAACAAACTGTTTCTCTAACAGTCAAGATGCCCATCCTGTGCAGCAGTTGCGCTGAGAAACGTGCCGTGCTGAAACGCCCAAAGACCGGCCACTCCCTGTGTAAGGAGTGCTTTTTCTGGGCCTTTGAGGAGGAGGTGCATCAGACGATTGTGGCAGCGCAGCTCTTCAAACCTGGAGAGACTGTAGGGATCGGTGCTTCTGGCGGAAAGGACTCCACAGTGCTTGCACACGTAATGAAGGTCCTAAACGAGCGATACAACTACGGTCTTACACTTATGCTGCTGTCAGTGGATGAGGGAATCACAGGCTACCGGGACGACTCCTTGGAGACGGTGAAGAGGAACCAGCAGCAGTACGAGCTGCCGCTGAAGATTGTGTCTTATGAGGAGCTCTATGGCTGGACTATGGATGCTATAGTGAAGCAGATTGGACTGAAAAACAACTGCACTTTCTGTGGCGTGTTCAGAAGGCAGGCACTAGACAGAGGAGCCATAATGCTTAAAGTGGATAAGATATGTACAGGTAACTCCCAATAGAAACATCAAAATATGAATACATGAATTTCAACCTTTTGGTGTTATCAAGCAGCCTTGGCCTGAATGGTAAAGAATGGCATGGTCTTTGCTATCATTTGTTACAATTGCTGTGATATGTTTTCACAGGTCACAATGCTGACGACGTGGCGGAGACGGTGTTGATGAACGTCTTGCGAGGGGACATAGCTCGTCTGCGCCGCTGCACTGCCATCTCCACAGCCAGTGAGGGTGAAGGTGTCGTGCCGCGCTGCAAGCCCCTCAAATATGCCTATGAGAAAGAGATTGTGCTCTATGCTTACTTCAAAAAGTTGGACTACTTTTCCACAGAGTGCATCTACTCTCCTAACGCCTACCGTGGGCATGCGCGGACCTTCTTAAAGGACCTGGAGAGCGTGAGGCCCAGTTCCATCATGGATGTCATTCACTCTGGGGAGAACCTGTCAGTGAGGGAGGGGGTGAAGATGCCTGTGCAGGGAACTTGCAGCCGATGTGGCTACATCGCTAGCCAGGCACTCTGTAAATCGTGTGTGTTGTTGGAGGGGTTGAACCGAGGCCTGCCTAAGCTGGGCATAGGGAAACACCACCGCTTGCATGGCAAAATCCTATCCCAGCAGCCTCTGACAGAAAAGGAGGAGAAGAAGCTCAAGTCTGTAGACTTCTGAGATCGGAGAATTATTAGGAACTTTTTCACTATTAAAATGACATTGAAATATAGGAATAATTTGTTAATATATCTGAAGGGCACATTTTTTTTTTTTGTGATTGGCTTGCAACAGACACTCATATATTTGGGTTTCAAAGTACTGCACACTTGTCACTTACACTTGTACACCTACCCTTTGACCCTCTCCTAGTGACAACACGCTTAATTTCTTTATTTTTAGAGAGGTAGCAAATATATGGTCACAGTACAAGGTTTTATGTCCTTATAATAAATATATTATTCTATATGTTTCCTTGATTTTCTTTATTCTGATTAAATGCATGGAATTTCTTTGCATGTATTTTTAAACTATCCTGAAGTTAGGCTCAGTGTTCTCATGAAAGCAAGAGTTGGTACCATGCCAGGATTACTGACTGGACAAGCAGGACACAACCAGTCAGGTCCCCAACAGCCCCTGGGTCACGTGATGATACATTGTAAGTTACGTGTTAATTTGCCTTCATACAAATCTACAACGTAGCTGGGTTCCTGTAGAACGATAATAGCCCACACGTGGTTACATCAGCTATTGAAGGCGGTGTTTTCCTTGTAGTGTCGGTTCCGTCATTGGTCGTTAGAGGTCGCTCACCACCGAGCTTCGGTCATTCTCTCTCAAATCGGGACGCGCGCACTTGTGAAGTACACATGCACACATCGTAGCGCGTTCCCGAGAGCTACTCCTGACCAACTTCCAGGACAGCGGTCTGCTGAGGTTTGGAAAGGAAAACCCAGGCTTTGAAAACAGCCGAAAAGATAACGAAGAACGAGCGTGGCACCGTTTAAAACCAGTCCTGCATTATGGACGATTTAGGTAAGTTAGGAACTTCTATAAAAAATACTATTTGTTTTTCCTCAGTCTCGCAGCCAGTAGCGGAAAGCAGGGTGGAGGAGTAAACGTTACGACGAGGCTACAAAGATGTTTAAAAAAGGCCTTTTCTGGTTCAGTTTAGTGACTTTGCTCTGGGACAGGTAGTCAACTCCTGGCAGAAATGTTGTTACAGTATACCGAGGCTGTGTGCTTGTTGGATATCTTACATTTCACCCACTTTCTTTAGCAAAAGCATTAGAATAGCGTCTGTAACTCACTAGCCTGACTGCCACCTCCTTTTAAACGGGTCCAGAACACAATTGGACAGATATCCAATCGTGTGACTGAAACCGGTGATAATTGTGATTAGAAATGCACCGTGTCATACCTCCAAATGAGCTGCTTTTGAACAATACCTGCACCAGGGGATATTTAACTGACATTTTGACATCGAGCTTTAACATTACCTCTCCTACTTTTGCCCCCAGGCTATTCATTCCAACTTTGAAGTGGGAGAGTCACAGGCCTACTTAATTAGACTGCTGAATACAGCACAATGTGGCCTGAGCTGGCACTCCAGTGTAGCATGGCTGGCATATATCTCCAGTCTGATAGGGAAACCTACAGCTACTGATACTAAGGCACTAACCAAAGCCTGCACTTGGCTGGCCTCATTGCTAATAGTAAGCCTTGATACAGGAGCCAAGGATGTGATCAGGGCAACACAAAAACAGGAAACTGTGGGTAGGGTAGCTGTGATGGCCTACACTAAAGGCCAGGTCATTGTTTCCATTCCTTATAATATGCATCACAGATCTTCAATCAGTGGAACACATGAAGGTCTGGGTAAAGATCTGAAGAAGCAGGGTATCCAAACCTTCATGCTGCATGTGTAGAGGTACAATTCATGGTTCGTGGTCAAGTAACTTTACTATTATTTATTACATGTCATATGTGACTCTTTGTTTTGTATTTTTATATTGGGGAAATTCTCATGTACGCTAACCCGTTAGCCTGCTATCAGCCCAATATGCAATACTAGCATTGGTATCAATGCATCCCTAGCACATACTGCCTATATGTGTAAAGTAGCAGTCTCATGCAGGCTTGCAACTCCATTTCTATTTCTTGTGCTTCTCTGACCAGTCAACTCTTCAATTTACTGGCTCCTGACCTTTTGGCACTGAACTTTGAACTCCCTCATTTTGTTTTTACAGTTTTCATCAGGTGGTCTGTTTGCTATATTTGCCCTGAGAACCTAAATCTACTTCTGAATAAATCACTTCCTTTGCTTCCATCTGTTATCTGTAGGAATGCTCCAACTGATTGCTACAGATGTCCCAAAAAAGCAGTAAAATGGGTTTCTAAATTGTTTAAGTGGAGAGACGATGAGACACATTTTGAGTTTGGCGTGCTCTGAGAATACCTCCAGGGCACATAAGATGCTAAAGCTGCCATGGGCCAGTGAAAGGGCTGATTGTTGGTGGAGAGGGAGCCTGCAGTCTCACTCAAGCAGAGGGAGCAGCAGGCTGAGGGAGGGGGCCCGGCTGCTGTGGAATGTCTAACATCACTCTGTGTTGGGGTCCAAGGCCAAATGATCCTCGGGTCATGACTCACCTCCTACTGCTCTCAGCCCCATGCATGCTGCCCCTGGGGGGGGGGGCTGTCAGCTACTTTGTCTCTCCCTCGGTCATGGGTCAAATAGTATTTGCAAACACTTAGCCTAGTCTGTTTTAATGTGCTTGGAGTAGCAGAGAGGAAGGGTTTGACATTACAATGTTTACTTAATTGACTTTCAAATACTTTACTTCATCCTATGTGACAAACTCCACCCATGTGCCACCTAAGCAGGCGAAAACAAACAACAAACTATTTGCAAATACTTTTTGGCTGAGGTATGCTGTCCTTTCAGTAAACCCTCAGCTAACCAGCCCCCTACAGGTCCTTGTCAGTGGCTCATTGATGACTGGCCAAAACAGAGCTGTTTGGAAACCTGATCAGACCCCACAACACTGATCCCCCTCCTCTCCTCTTCCTCCTTCACTCTGTGTATATTGATCCGCCCACGTTGCTCACTACTCAGGAGGAAGGGGATTCCCTTGGAGTGCTATGGGAGCAACTAGTCCAGTCTGTTCCTCCAAGTAAGATGTTTGTCTGATCAATCTCTCACAGTCCAGACCAGGTGGCAACCAGGCCTGGGCTAAACATCATTACTGATGTGGCCCGAGGGCAAGTCCTCTCCCAGATGTGGCTCTTAACCACATGTGACACAGTGTCAGTTGGCCTGTTCTGCTGCGGTGTTTGATGTGTGTAGGGTGTGAAGCCACTGCTCTCCTCTCTGTGAATTCCTCAGGGTCCTGTGACATTCAGACATACTCAGTGATGACTGACCTCACTGGGCTGTGGGGGCCCTGGTCCATGTCTGCAGGTTAACGCTGAAGAAAATGGATTAAAGACACACATGGAAGGGCTAGGGCTAAGTGAGCAGGGTACAGACTCCTCTTGATTCCCACCCAAACAGACTGCTTATGAATCATTGGTGAATCAAATCTGAACATTTGTCCTCTGTCAGATTATAAAATAAGAATGAATTGCTTTGTAAAGCTAACCTACAATATATAAAGTAAGACTTCTAGCAGTGTTAGCTCTACCTAGCAAGTACCTTGAGGCCCATTTGTATCTGTAGCAGGTGGCTATGTGGGTTGAACAGCAAAGGAGACCACTTCTAACATCTGCTTACCAGGTCCTTTCGTAGACTCATAGCTCTTCTAGATTTGAGGATTAGATCCGTCAGTTGATCACCTTGCAGAGGATGGTCCTATTTCCCAGGCAGGAAGAGTGCTGAGAATTGGCTGAAGTGGCGTGGTCTTAAATGTTTACAACGTTTGCACAGCATACCAAAAGATCTTAGAAGGTCTTTAGTGAGTTCTGTGTCTCAGTATGTCGGCAGCACCGAGTTAGTGTTACCAAACCAGCTATCATCACCCCTCACAAGCTGCAGGGTTAGTGCATACCGCCCCTAACGCACTGTGTCGCAGTGGGCTTGCCTGCTAGGCTTGAAGGGAGGCTCCGGACTGTAAATCAGTCTTGTTCTCTGAGCTCCACACCCATCCTGTTCTGGGTCTGGGGAAGAGAGAGTTGCATGGCTGACCTCATCGCTTAGGCAACAGACCCTGCCCCACATCCTGAGGAAACAGAGGAGAAAAACAATGAGCAGAGTCAGTGTTGGAGGCCAGCAAACATGGGGGGGGTTTGGGGCCTCAGTCGGTGATCCTGCTGTTAGGACAGTGTTTTCACCGTTCAAAGCCGCACCGCACAGTCTCTTCGCTGCGTCCTTCACCCTCTTCCTCTTACCATGCTGTTTCCTCTCCTCCCTTGCTCTTTGGCCTTGTTACTTGGCTCAGAGAACAGTGCTGATTATTTTCCTGACGGGTCGGGGTAATGGAGTAGGAATCTGAGTCCCTACTGGATTCTTCCCACATTACTCAAGCTGGGACACCCCAGGGCATGTTCAAAGGCCTCAGTGTGGAGGACAGTGCTTGTCTATAAGCAGGTCAGGAAACTTTTCCACCAGCCACAGTGGTAAATCCCAAAGTTGTCCTTTCACTTGGTTTCACTATTTCATCAGCAAACTAGATTTTTAGACTGGAGCAAAACCGTCCTGATGGTTGGTTACGTGCCAAAGTGGGTGGTGGAGTGGACAAACTTAGCATCCACAGCCAAATTTACTAGGATTTCCTTGGTGGCTGGTGCTAATTTCCTGTCCTCTTATAAGATGGCCGCCAGTTGGGAGGACGGCTGGGTGTTGTCAGACCCAGTGTTTTTTCCAAAATGACAAGACAGCCTTTCTTTGAGGGTATTCACCACGTCCTACCCAATCATGTTCTCTTCTGGCACAATAGGCTACTCACTGACATACCCCCTTTACACATGCATGGGTGTGAGTGTGTCCTCAGTGACTGCATGTTAGATGAGTCTTTAGACTTTCCCCTGTCATCTGATTTACTGGTCTGTGGGGAAGTGCTTTTATTTTGGTCCAGCGTTCTCTCGAGGGGAGTGTCATCTTTCGGATATGGGGCTGCTGGGTGGGGGGGGGGGGGGGGTATTTTTAGGTATGTTTATTTTGAAGTCATCGCCCCAAGATGCTTCTGTCTTGCTGATGATAGAACACTCATTCATCCTTCATTATTGTAGGCCTATCTCTTTTTTTTTTTGTAGTACATACAGGTAGTTTATATCTTACATGAAGCATGACATTTCTTTGAACTTTGCTCTCCCTCTCCCCTCTATTGGCTGTTTGTGTGCCTTTCTCTCATTCACTCACTCTCTATTTCTCTGCCGCTGGTTTCCACCCAGCCTTCCCTGCTTGTCTCACTGGCATCTCACCCTCCACCCCTCTCCCTGGCCCCTGCCTCTCTTGTTTGATATAAATATCATGTCGGGTTAGCCTGATGGGGTAGGGTTTCGGCGTGGGGCGGCGGCCAGCTCTGCTCTTTTGCTCTTTAGCTATAAACAGGTGAGCTGTGGACACCAGTGGCCCATCACCCGTATCCCACATGTTAATAGAAAAGATTAGACAGCGCTGCTTATGTGCCTGCCTGGGCTGCACTGCCTGCACTCTGGGAACGGGGCAATAAAAACATTGACATCTCCCTTATCCTGGAATTCAAAGCATGCTGTAGTTTGTGGAGCGGCTCCTGTAATTGTCCACACATTATGTTCATTTTCTGGACTGACAGATGGTGGTTTGTTTCCGAGCACATTCCTCACCGGCTTGCCTCCTTGAACCCTGTGGTATTGGTGGAATGTGTTCTGCTTGAGTAATTTTTAGTACTAAATATTATTTTGATTGTTTTCTTGGTACGTTTGCCGGTTGGATGTTAAGCGATGTGTTGCACTCAGTTAGGCCAGGCCGTACTTTCCCTTCCGCCCCCTCTCCTATGCCACCTTATCTGTGTCCCTGCCTGGTTGCTTTCTTTCTCCGAGGCGGACAGAGGAATGTCTGGAATTCCCCATGCACCTTCCCGCCCATCAGATAAAGACTGCAGGACTGTGGCAGGGCCTCGAGGGAGAGGGGCTACCCAAGCAAGACTGTACATGTACCCACTGCCACAAGAATGTGTACAGTAGCCACATAACTGCATAGTTGTTTGTTGAACATCATGAATATTATTTATGCCACAGACGCCCTGAAAGTGTCGGCTACTGTTACCACGGCATGCTGTTCAGATGTCAAACAGCTACTGAAGTCTGATCAGTTTATCTTATATCAACCAATAGGCCCACACGTATCTTTTTGATGGTAGTTTTATTCCTCTAAACCTGGATAATGGACCATTGAGTCAGGATGCTGTCCTGACAGAATTGGACTGTGCCCATGGTAGCTCCTGACCCCCTCTGGAATGGAAAAGATTAGCCTGTTACTTGGCTTACAGTGCATGTTTGCATACTTAATGCTTTTAACTCCCCAACTTCACTCAGACCACGGCCCCATGTCCATGCTCATATCAGACTCAACACTGCCCTCCCCAGGCAGACAAACTGGGAAACTTCCAGTAGCATCTTACAATCATCAACTCTTTATGGCCTGCAGTAAATGATATCAAAGTGATGCTCTTCACTCAGAATGATTTATTAATAGTTCAGGCTGCCAAAGTCAAAGCCACACATGTGGCAGCTTCTGATACCAATACTAAATGTAACTATTGGCTGGAATCTCCTACTTTTCCTGCACAATATAGACTTTGACTGTCATTGGACAATTAAGATATAAATACGATATATACCAGCCTGTTTTTTCTCTTCAGAAAACTATCATAAAACAACCCCCCCCAAATAAAGTCACTTTGCTTTGATTTCTGACATGGTACTCATCAGTTCTTATTATCTGATACCTTAGCCTTTTATTATCCTGATATATGATGATTAAGAATTAGTATTGGTCCACCCCCCACTGTGATCCATATCCTTTTTGGGGACTGCAGTTTATCTCCCTCCAAGGAATGAATACAGGTTTATTCTTGACACTTAATCCGATTTTGATGGAAGTCCCCTGTAGGTATCTGTGCCTGTGTCACAGATCAGCAGGGGGTATTGAGTGCAGAGGGGCAGATTCTCAGAAACGTGGCTCTGTCTGCAAGACGGAGGCCTCAGGCAGTACGGCTGTCCTGGCTGTCAGGAGTACGGCCATGAAGTACTTTCCAGATATACATCACCATAATTAGTAAGTCTTAAGATGTTTGTCATCTATTTGAAAACATTTGTCAAAATGTCAACCTGCTAATGAGCAAAATTCCTAATCTACATCTAAAGATTATATTTCATGACTCTACCGTTGTTCCAAAACGATTGTGGTATTTTCTTTTCTGGAGGCTTTGTTTTATGAGTGACAAAGTCAACTTAAGTAAGACCTTGTTTAACATGTCAGCACCAGGTGCAGATTATTTTGAGCTGGTAGTGATATTTCAGCACATTTGCACAGACTTAGGCTACTTGCGGAGCTTACAGCTTTAAATAGGCTTGTGCTCCCATGTGGTTTATGTCAAACTGAATGACTTAAACATTTAACTCCTGGACAGAGATCTGAAAGAATATCCTTATCGTAGTAGATAGATAATGACATATAAAGTTGTGACAGACACCAGTTTAATGAACACTTTTTTTCTTGTAAAGATCAAAGCCTGTACACTTAACCTAGTTTATCTGGTTTGAACTTTCAAACTTTGGTTTTGTTTAAAATGTTGTCTCTCTGCAATTCAAGCTGCTGCTTCAAGATCCGTTAAGTTACAAGCCTGTTGGCTGTATTCATACTGCTAATGGGAATTTGTGGGGGAGAAGACGCTCGAGTAGAGAGCTAGTGTGTTAGTGAGGGTAGATTTCCAGAGAGTATGTTGTTACATATTGGTGTGTTGGAAGGAGTGAGTTTTTATACCGTCACCCAGGTCTTACTCTCAAACCACACCCCCGACTGACTGGCAGCATGTTATCGCTCCCTGCCCCTCACACTAGACTCACCCTTACATACCGGCTAGTGGATAAGCACTACGACGGGTGGAATAATGTGAGTACAGATCTTGACTTTCTATGTAATGATTCAATCCTGAATATTATTAGCATTGTGACATTAAGACTTTGTTGCTACTACTGTTATCAGAGTCTTGACACAGGCGAAGGAGCAGCTTATATCCAAGGCCTGTACAGTGACTTAATTTACCATATATTCTGCGTTCATGATTTTATGGCTTATTGAGCGTGATGAGTATGTAGGCAGTGTCTACCATTTTCACCAAGCAATAAGATTGAATCAGAATAGTCTATGCTAGCTCACACTTACATTTGATCCTGGTCCCCAAGGATATGTCGACTATACCGAAGCTTAAGCTTTTGGGCTAAATCTCACATGCTGACAATTGCAGTCTGACCACATTCACCTCATTTCCAATTTCGGATTGATCTAACTTATTTTTTGAAGGAACAGTGGGGAGTTTGGAGAAGCAGGATTACGTAGTTAGCCAGATACTGTAAAAATGATCATGAAATTGGATCCAAAAGTCATGAGCCACTTTTACTATTTTACGAGACAATTTGTGTTTTGGAATAGGAATGCTGCTGGTAGAGTAGGCAAACTTACTAACATCCACAACCAAAGTTTGTGTGTGTTTGGCTGGTGGCTTGGTTCATTTTCCACCCTGCTCTCTGGTCTTATGAGTTAGGATTCCTTGAAGCAGTCTGTAGTAGTTCCCAGCTACTATACTGTAACAGTACGCAGCCTACCTCTGCAGTCTATTCTGGACTGGCTGAGGATGGATGGATTGTGTGATGTAAGAGTCTATTTTGTTCCTGCGTTCCAGTGGCCACTCAGCAGGGTAGCACTGTACCCCCTCAACCATGGACGGGATTCAGACATGCTTGGTCTGTCTGATTCCTGCCTGTCTGCCTATCTGTCTCTTTGTTCGTATCGTTTCGCCTCCTTAGGTTCTTGCTCATTCTCATAAAACAGACGTAGCGACTTACTGACAGTAGGGTTGTATTTATAGAGGAGGATTGATGGAAAAAGAAAGTTGGGGATTTCAGAGGGTTGTTAACCAGACCTAATGGCTTTAGATATGACAGTTGGCTTAGTGTGCCATCCTGTAGATGATGACAGAGCCTAACCTTGGTGTTGGAGCGTTGCTGTGGATGTGCCCCGTGGAGAAAGCCTTTTTTGGTGCATGGAGGCTCAGTGACAGGTTGGAATGAGAGGCTGACTCACACACACAGGCATTGTCAGTGATCTCGCGTTCAGTCGCCACCTCGGAGCACCCAACAACGCTAGCAAACAGTTTATAGGTCCCCAGCTGAAACCTCTTGTAAGTCCCCTTGTGAAAACAGTTTAAGAAAGCATTTGTTTGTGGTGTTCAGATGGTAAGTGACGTGACATGGCGAATTAGTATGTGATACATACATACATGGTGATGCTTGTTATTTAAATGGAAGTAAAATATTTATGATTTATGTTATATTTTTTTCCATGATTTTTTGGGGATACCATTCATATCTAATGGGAGATTACAATAGTGGCTTGACTTTTTAATTACCAAATTTTCTCTCTCAGACGCGTTGTTGGCGGACCTGGAATCTACGACGTCCCACATCGCAAAACGGCCGGTGTTCTTGCCTGAGGAGACCCCCGTACTCCATCCCTACCGGAGGACAGTCCTACCAGGATGTGTCAGTCCCACCCCCTGTCCCTCCCCCTCCCTCAGCCGAGGCTCTGAATGGTTCCCTCATAGACCCCCTGGACTCCCCCCACTCGTCTCAGCAGGTAAGTCAGCTCTCTAGCGCCACCAGGCACTCACCTATCTCATCTTAGTCAAGTTAAATTTAATTACGAAGCCCTTTATCAACAGGTTTAAGGGCTTTACAGAGAAACATAAAAACAATAAACAAAATCATTACAGATTTTCAGATATGAGGCTTGTGTGGATGTCTGTGTGCAGGCAATGCAACTTTTATTATCTGATCACATCCTGAAGTGGTCAGACTCATCGGATACACAATATGAGAAAATTCCACTTTGGGAATGTTCAGGCTTGCCCAGTTAATGGGCATGACCGGGTGAAGTCACATCGAAAAGCCAAATGTAACCGCAGCAATAGATACTATAGATTTCTTTATGCTTATTTTGGCCTCTCCCTGCGTAAGTAAGACTGACTGGTGTATGCTCTGCAGTCCTTAGGTTCAGCCCAGAAGAGCTCATGGTCCAGGGACAGTAGCAGCCCCCCACTGTCTCACATTGAAGAGGACCACGTCTACAGGTGAGCTTCCAGAAGACTCATACGTGCATAGAGTATCCAGCCGAGCTCACCAGGGTGCTGTCAGTGTTTGTTTGTTAATACCTGTAGTCACTATTGACGACTGTTGTCCGTCTCCTTCTGTGTCTCTCAGTTTTCCAAACAAACAGAAGTCGTCAGACTCGTCTGCAGCCGCCATGACGTCTGTCCTGGGCAGTAACCTATCAGAGCTGGACAGACTGCTGCTGGAACTCAACGCAGTACAACAGAACTCCCCTTCCTTCCCCACTACAGGTAGACATGAGGCCTTCTCCCCTATCAGCACCACATGTGTTTAACAGAACTAGTTGGTTCATTAAGCGGGATTGTATCATCATGACTGCAATGTCTGACTAAAGATAACTCACTGTGTATTAACAGATCCTAAAGGAAAACGTGGTTGTCACATAGCAGCTATTATTTACTGTGTACATGATAAGACATAGAGTAGTAGAGTAAGCAATAAACTGTTACGTTCCCACAGAGGAGACGGCTCCACCCCTACCATCCTGCAGCATCACCCACTATGAGAACGGCAGTGCCCCTGACATCATGGTGAGCCCTCCCCCTCAGGAGAAACCCAAGAGGAATGGCACAAGGTTGGATGAGGGCCGGCCCACGGTGGAGAGTCTGCTGGATGAGCTGGAGGGCTCTGTGCCTTCGCCCAGGTAAACACCAGCATTGATATGAAAGACCGAGGGTTCTACTCTTTATAGCCTGGGACCTTAATAAGACGTCTTTCACTGGTACCAAGCTAATGAAAAGATTTTGCTTGTTATGTGTTATTTTAGTTCCCTACTCATAATTCAAGAAGCCAGACTATTTACCGTTTGAGTCCCTGAGTCCCTGAGTCTCCAGGTTCATGTGTGATTACATATCTTTATCTGTATATTGCAGCCCCAGTCCCGCCATGCTCCACAGTGATTTGGACACACCCTCTCAGCAACAAGCCAGAATTTCAGCTTCCTGTGCCACGAGAGAGCTTGATGAGCTCATGGCGTCTCTATCTGACTTCAAGGTACCAAGCACTATAGGTGTATGCTGAAAAGGGTTTGTTTCCCCTACAATCCTGTCATATTCTTAAAATTTCTCTATCCTTTTCCTCTGGTTTCTCTTACTCGCCCATTTCTCTGTTTTCTAGCCTAGTTCTTTGGGCTCCTTGCTAGATCAGGCAGGAGCCTGTTCCAGCTCTCCTCATCCTCCAGCCTCCTCTTCCATCACTCCTGTGACTTCCTCCTTCCTTAGCCTGTCCCACCCATCTGCCTGTGACTCTCCTCTCTTTTCTCTGCCTGCTGGTCTGGAGCTGCACATAGACGAGGATGGGGGTGGACGTGACTTGTCAATGGCCTGTCCAAATCCTCTCCCTTCCCACAGCCCCATTTCCTCACTCTCTGCAGCCAGTGACCCAGACATTGACTCTGTCATAGATATCTCTGCCACCATGCTGTCATCCCATCTCAAGTCTCTGATTGTCCTCTCTCAGTCTGCTAGCCCTAACTCCAACCTGTCTACAAATAGCCAAAGTCCTTCCAATACTACCACTCCCTCAATGACCTCAGTTAACACCATCCTGGACCACAAGTCCTCCAAATCCCCTAGTCCCATCGTAGAACGGGTGTCACCCTCGCCTGCTGTTGGTAAACTCTTCTTTACACCTGAGACTACAGCCAAGGGGTCCATCTCCAATTATGGCCTTGATTTGAATTTTGCCACTCCACCACCTTCCAACAGAAACCTCACTCCTTCTGTCTCTGCCCCCAAGACTCCTTCACCTCTCCCTGCTGCAGTCCCTGTGTCTCCCTGTCCTACCCTCGCTCTTTCAAAAACATCCTCACCATCCCCGGTCTCCTCAGCGAAGGCACCCTCTCCCCCGGCTCTTGCCAGCCTCAAGATCCCCAGCAGAGAGCTACTGGAGCCAACCCCCACAGCTCAGAGAGCCAGCCCCCTCACTGGGAAGCATTCCCCCATGATGCAGCCCTCTCTGGATGAAGCTCTAGACAAGCTGCTGGCTATGAGTTTTGCACAGAATGACACTGGACCACAGTTGAAGATGGAAGCCAATTGTCTGAGCAGAGAGGTGCACGAGGTGCACGAGGAGCCCATCCTGCCTTTAGACAGAAGCAGCATGCAGCCTGACACTTTCACCAGCACCACCAACACCATCACAGATGAATCCCTAGATGGAGGCACCGATGGACATGGGGATTTTCTGGACTGGGCCGATGAGGAGCTGTCCATGTCCCTCCATGATGGGCTGGATGGCACCATGACTCCTTACACTGAGAGGCCTTACACAGACGGCAGTATGACCCCCCTGACCGAGGCCAGCTGGATGGATGAGTCCATGACCCCGTCTTCATGCCCTGGGACGCCTGACGTTGCCCTGGACCTGCCCCTGCTGCAGCCTGCCACTATGGACAGAGTCTCAGCATCTGGACATGTATGCATCTCCACTGCCTGTGTGACAGGATGGGGTTGTTTGCTAGAATTTTGCTTTAGCACTGACGGGTTTATTAGATTGATTTTTTTCAAGTCAAGCAAGCAAGCAAGCTATTAATCAAGACTTTTTGCTTCGTTACTGCTCTTATATACTATCACTTGAAAATAGTCACATTGTATATACAGTATTGCAGTAACAAATGACTCACCGATTGGTCGTGTTGGTCTTCAGCATGTTGCATGTTGTTAAAATGTGATTCTCAACCACATTCCCCCAACCACTGCACCAGTGTGGCGTGATGCCTGGACCTTAGAGTGACCCTAGTTTGTGTTGTAAAGTTGGTTGACTAGTGGGTGCGCAAATGGAAAGTAGGGTTTCCTAACCTGACCTAACCATGTGAGAAGTGCATGGACTGTGACGCTTAGCCTACTGACCCTCACAAGACAAACCATAGCCTTCCACTGCTGCTTCTGCTTGGATTGGGTTGCAGTTGACGAGGACGTATGATGAGGTGCTCACCATTTCCTTTAGATAAAATCAGTGATTAAGCGCACTAAGGAGACGCCCAACGTGCATCCCATGTACCGAGATGGTCACCAGCGCAGGAAAATGGGCCCCGTCATCGTCAACAAGAGCAGTTCCCAGGATCGCCTCATAGAGGAGCTGCAGGGCAAGCTCGGGATCGGCCGCGCAGAGCGACGCCGTAAACAGCCCGATGACTGGCTGACGGAGGGCGTCATCGTCATGTCCAAACCCCAGCGTTTCCGTCCCGAGGGGGCCGGGGTTGAGGTTGACAAGGTTGGCTTCAGTATGCAGAACAGCGCTGAATCTTCCCAAAAATGTATTTTCAATTTCCTTCACCTTTTTTTTAGTGTTCTGTTCTACACATTTCCTTCTCTGTCTCCTGTCCCCTCTCTGTTTTTCCTCTCCTCTTTCTTCCTCAGATCATAATTCCCCCAGAGTCGCCTGTCCCTCAGAGGAAGGTGCTCCCGCCTCTTTCTCCCCCTGCCCCTCGTCGCCTCCCCTTTGTAGAAGAACCTAAGAGGTCGTTCCCTAGTAAAGCAGCCCCCTCTGCCATTACCCCCTCTGCCAATACCCCCACCTCCTCCACCTCCTCCTTCTCCCCCTCCACGCCCCCTCCAACTCCACGAGCCCATTCCAGCACCACCTCGAAAGACTGTAAAAGCTTCACCTCCACCAGCCCCAAAGCAGCAGCCTCCTGCCCCCAAGCCAGAACCCCCTCCCCCTGTTCTCAGAGCTCCCACCCGGCCAGTGGAGCCGATGCCACCAGTTCCCCCCAAAGTCCTGGTGTCAGTCGGCTGCCAAACAGAGTACGACCCCATCTTCCCTCCAATGCAGGCATGGACTGCTCTCTTTTCCTTTCTGTTTCTCATACACCCAAACACACTGCCCTGTTTTCCTCTTGTAGTCACCGCAAAGTTTAATTATATATAATATGCATCTTTCAACCTTTTGCAGATTATGGCCCAAGGGAAGGGAGGAGTTCCTGGTGGCCCCCCAACGCAGGTCAACAAGCTGGACAACATGCTCGGTAGCTTGCAGTCTGACCTCAACAAATTGGGTGTGCAGACGGTGGCCAAAGGAGTGTGTGGGGCCTGCTGTAAACCCATTGTGGGTCAGGTGAGAGGCTAATGCTTAAGATCCTCCTGACATCAAATCTGTAAAACTACAAGTGATGCGTGGGCAGGGGTATCCAAATGGTTATAAAAGCAAGTCTTTGACTGTAAGGTCTCTGGTTTGAGTCCCAACTGGACAAATCTGGGCGAGGTTATCTGAATAACAAATACATTTCCCACAACTACTGATGTGCCCTTGAGGAAGATACTTTCCTTCCCAGCTGTTCGAGTGGAACTGCACAGTGGAAGACGGTAGTAATAATGGGACGCCCCAATCTGTGTTTGAATGTCACTTTTCCTCCACCTGCAACTCTCTCTCTCTCTCTTGGTGTTTTCATGTGTATATATGGTCTTTCTGTACGTCTAGGTGGTGACTGCCATGGGGCGCACATGGCACCCTGAGCACTTTGTGTGCACACACTGTCAAGAGGAGATAGGCTCCAGGAACTTCTTTGAGCGTGACGGACAGCCCTACTGTGAGAAAGACTACCATAACCTGTTCTCCCCACGATGCTACTACTGCAATGGACCTATACTGGATGTTAGTGACATATGTGCACACTTACTATTTACATAACTTTACTGCACAGTGTGAATATTCTGTCTTGATGTTTAACATATGTAATCAAATCAATTGTATGTTCTCATGTGTGTTCAGAAAGTTGTGACGGCGTTGGATAGGACATGGCATCCTGAACACTTCTTCTGCGCTCAGTGTGGATCCTTCTTTGGCCCAGAGGGTATTGTCTTTTTCTACTCTGATACATACATACAGGGTAGAGGTCGGTTCACTTTCAGTTCAGGAAGTAGATTGTCTTTGAAAACCTATAGAAGGATGTCACATTCAACCATGTAAGAGATAATTGAACATTCCATCATAATCTATTGAATTTCTATTTCCATTTTGAATTTATTGAAATGATAGCGAATTAACCTCAACCCTAATAAATACCTATCCTTGAATAAAATGACCAACATTTCCATCATCTCATGGTGAACTCTTTCTCTCTCCATTGTGGTTTTTCCATGTGTCCTATCAAGGTTTCCACGAGAAGGATGGGAAAGCTTACTGCAGGAAGGATTACTTTGACATGTTTGCACCTAAATGCGGCGGCTGTGCCAGAGCTATTCTGGAGAACTACATCTCAGCGCTGAACAGCCTTTGGCATCCCGAGTGTTTTGTGTGCAGGGTCTGTACAGTGTATTTCTGTGGTGCTTGTATCCATATGTTGTGTACCTGCATTTCCCAGGCCACTTAATGGGCAGTGTACCTATAGCAGATATAATTCTGTCATAGCATTGAATTGATTTTAGTATCATGTGGTCTAAATGGTGTTTCAGAGGCCTTTTCATCCTGTTAAGACACATGTCTGGGGTAAATATGTCTGTTCTGTGCAGTACCCTCCCTCTCATGTCCCTCTGCTCTCCGTCTTCTGGGTCTACAGGAGTGCTTCACCCCATTTGTGAATGGAAGTTTCTTCGAGCATGACGGCCAGCCCTACTGTGAAGTGCACTACCACGAGCGCCGCGGCTCCCTCTGCTCCGGCTGTCAGAAGCCCATCACCGGCCGCTGTATCACAGCCATGTCCAAGAAGTTTCACCCGGAGCACTTTGTCTGTGCCTTCTGCCTCAAGCAACTGAACAAAGGCACCTTCAAGGAGCAAAACGACAAGCCCTACTGCCAGGGCTGCTTTGTGAAGCTGTTCAGTTAGGGAGAGAGAGCGTCTCTAGCTGTGCATTGCACAGTACCATATATGGGGCAGGGCTTAGATAAGTGTCTAAGGTTATAGCATCTTTAGCACATGTAGAGTGGGAATCAGATGGATTGTGTTTGTATTTAAGAAGGTTGTCTGTATTCTGATGACGACATTGGAAGTGTGTATGGTTTAAGTACGTGCATGGAGTTAATGCAGCACCGTTGCTGACAGGCTAAAACTCAGTATCTTCAAAAAGTCAAACACTTCAATATTGAAGACCATGCATTTTTTAAACTCTGTTATGCATTTTGAATGGGTTTCATGGGCCTTAGGGTAATTCAACTTGCTCAACCCCTAAAGGACCATGTAAATCTTCAGTTCAAGTAACATGAAAACCACCAAAAGTTGAATTTACAAGGTTTTTCCACAGCAGCAGTGATTTGCAGGAGATTTACGCTTTCCCCCAATCCCCTGGCGTGTAATGGACATTTTCTACAGGCCAAGACCTGTCAGCCTTTCTGTGATTCTCAGAATAGTGTGTTTTCAAAACTTCATAGTTTTTTTTTCTTTTATAGATTGGGTAAAAGCTTACTGAACACTGTAGGAACACATGAAATACTATGCGTGTTTGAGGTTGTTGCTCACTGGTTGAGTGTGTCCTTTGGAAACCATTTTAAATTCAAGCAGGGAGCAGTTGACCTGTTGTGTTTTTTTTTTGTTTTTTTTTTAACCATATGATATAAAGCCTTTTTACAACTGGTGAAGGAGAAAGGCTTTTGGAGACTTCTTCCTTTTTCCATTGTGTAAAGGGGAACAGAACAGATGGATAAACCCATGATGTCATTGTAGCATTGACTGGATATAGACTGAGTCAGTATTCACATTTATTTTTGTACGTGTGAAGTCTCAAGACTTTTATGGACTAAAATCAGCCTCGAAAAAACAGTCATTAACACCCCTGTTTTAACAAACATTAATGCCACCATGTCAGGAAGAAAACTGAGTTTCTTTTATAAATAAGCTGAGTGAAAGAAAGGCACCAGAATCTCAGAAAAACAAGTGGGCTCATTGAAACGACCTGTTTTTCTTAACCAAAGTCTAACCATCCCCAAATACAGCAATAAGACGTCTGGATGCATAATCTACAGTGATAGCCATTACAGTCCCTTATCATGTATCCATCCAGCATCAGTACTGCAGCAGTAGCTGTAGCCATTTCTCTCCAGTGTTTTAAAGAGGAACTGAAGAGGCATATTGTTCAACAAACCTCACATTTCTTAAGTGTTTCATTACCAGATCATTCCGTGTCTCTTCACAGAAGAAAAGAGAACACAATCTGAATTTGCCATACAGTTCCTTTTGGGTGCTCAACAGCAGTAGTTCATCACTGTTCATGAAACTAATAACTACATCTGTACATGACATTGGGAGTGTGATAAGAACCTCACAACGATTACTTTAGCTTTTACTGTTCCTGAGGTTCTGGTCGGCCTAATTCCCCACTGACTACATCCTGAAACCTTTTTGTAAATATTTGATGCAAGTAAAGCGCTGGTCAGTTCAAGGTCATGCTTAGCATGTACATCTGTTTTAATAACCACTCTTTTAGAGAGGGAGAGGTCCTCTGGTAAGGCATAGCTAAGATACTTTGGTATTTTTTCAAGTCTGTGTCATTACTGTATTAAGAAGCTGATGAAATTCCATTATTTTTAAGAGAAGGAAATAATGCACAAAGAAAACCTATAAAATTTGGATGTTTATGTGATATCCCAATAATACTATGCAGTTGTGGATTAACAGGCTATCTGTGCCATTGTATCAATGCAATGTCTTTTAACACTGGCAAAACCAGCAAAATACTGAACAGATTACTAGTCCAGGGTTATCTTTACATATTTTTAGTCTGTGAGTCCACTGAAAAACGACTGTTTAAATGAAAACCTGGTGGTCTTTTAGAATAAATCCAAGGACTAAGATGGCTCATGTCCCTCAGCATCTGAGTAGCGTCTACTGTATGACCGCCAGGGTTGGGTCTCTAGGCTTAGTACATTGCTAATCATGTAATGCAATAGATATTGGGCCTTTGTCTTGTTCAGGGAATTCCAGAGCCTTAAATCTTTTCTCATTCTATTTAAGAGATCACGTAATGATTGTCTGTTCAAATCATTTTAGTAGAATGTTATTTAACCAAAGCCATACTTTGTTCAAATTGTTCTTGTGTCCACATTTTTCTCTTTCCAGTTCAAATGTCAATAGTTATGAATAGTGAGCTTACTCACTTCTAGTCTAATTACTCAAATAAATTCTGTTTTGGTACCAAAGTGTCATTGAAAGACTTCATCTGTGATATGTGGATTCATTTGATTTTTGCACATATAATCACCACCTGAACAGACATCCTAGCTCATTGAACACTTTATTGAAACAAATTATGCTATAGCATCATGTATGCATGTGGAGTGCATACATAAATATCTATAGGTTTTCTAAATATCTTTCTCAGGATTATGGTTGTTCAGAGTCCTCAATCAAAACAATGCAGTGATCTGTGCTGCACCACGGGAAAGAATTCCAACACTTAACTGATATCCATGTATTATCTAAAACAACAGGGCTATTCATAATATACACATCTAAAGTAACCAATGCACAATGTAAATTAAAAATCCCACTTTAAAGTATTTTGTATGTCATCTACAATGTTCATGTGTACTACACAAATGTACAGTTAAGACTGTCATTTGGCTATTCTGTTATTACAGGCTATTATTTGCACCAATGTTTCTCTTTGATTAGGTTTAAAATTCCTAAGACCACCATATCACTATGAGGGATCAGTGATACACCAATGTTGTGAAAACAATGTGATTATGAATAAAGTGAACTCTAATAAAATGATCACCACCCCTGGCCAAAATATAAGCAACTGAATGAAATTTGCCATATGGGGTTCAATTAAATTACATTAACTGTACATTATTATTGCATTAATACCTATATGGAATTGCTTGGATGTCATGTGTGGAAACGCGTTTTAGTTAGCCTCAGGACAGAATCTCAAAGTTGCACTGCACCCACGTGCTTACCGAGCGCCTGATGACACGGAAGTGACAACAACAAGTCCTTCCTGCAACAAGACCGGCAAGATGGCTGCGGACACGCAGGTTTGTGTGGCTGCTTTTTTTTATATAGTAGCCTATCGTTTTACAGAACGGAAACCAAACACCATAAAGAGTGAATTCGTGGTGGCCTGAGTGATGTCTCAGAAATAACGTGGCTGTGTTTTCGCGTTCAAAAAGAGGCTCAAGAAGAATTCCGTAGCAGTTAGCTAGTTAGCTAGGAGCTAACAGTGCTACGTAGCCCCACTCAGTCTCTCCATCACAGATGATGTAGCAAACTAGCCACCACCTAGCTGGCAGCCTGGGACTAGCGGGAGGCTTTGTGTTTGATGACATTAGAAAGCGATGTGAAGATATACCTGGTCAGCTTCTTGTTGTTACTAATCAAGTGCTACTCATATTACCGTAGGTTACTCTTAGTTCCTTAAATTGGAAAGCCAAGTATAGTACACATGATCATCGGGCAAGCCACGCCTTCTACAAGTAGCAAACCATAATTGGTTATCTACTTGAGTAATGGCTATTCTGATTTTCCTTTGTTGATAACCTGTTTGTTTAAAAGCAAGGCATCCATCATTCATCATCACTTCATCAAAATATTTAGACCAATGCTGCTAGTAAGTATGACTGTACCTCCAGGTTTCAGAGACACTGAAGAAATTTGCTGTGAGAGTCACTACAGCCAGTGTGAAAGAGCGCAAGGAGTTGCTTGGAGAGTTGAAGCAATGTTTAAGTGGAAAAGGTGAGAAATGTGACGTTTTAGTTTCTACTCTCACTGTTGGTTCAGAACCAGTCCTGTGATCAGCGCTAATGCTTCTGATCATGTCCTGTTTTAGAGTTACCAGAGCCTGCCATCAAAGGACTATGCAAGCTCTTCTGTCTCACTCCACACAGATACAGGTAGGTTTTCTCAAGGAAACCAGATGTCAGACAAAGGAATGTTCCAGCAAAATGTCAATATTTCAGTGTTTGTTTTTAGCCTGTGTCATGTGTATTTAGATAGATGCATGTACTTTTTCAGGGATGCTGCATCTCGGAGAGAGCTCCTCTCTGTCATTGCTCTGCTGGCTGAGAGTCAGCCTGACATGCTAGCGAACAGCCTCCTCCACTGCCTTCTCAACAGTGGAATCGTCAGCAAAACTGGAGAACCCAGGTAGGGTCAAGATTGTGGGAATGACACAGCGCACTGCACAAGTCGAAACATCGCAACAACTGAAATCAGTTTTTTCCCCGCTTATGTCTACCTTTCACAAACAAGTAAACACGAGCTATGTCATTTTAAGGATTTGGAGGTTAGCATTATAGCACACCATGCATGTCTCCACTCATTTTGGATGTTTTCAAAATATATTAAGAAATATGTGTTTCAGATATTAGCTTTTGGTGCAGCTTGTTTTGGTTATGCCCCTCTCTCATGTGGTCGTGCATGTTGTGTTCTCAGCAAGAGCACAGGTTCCACAGCCTTCACCGGCTTGTCTTGGACCTGCGTTTTAGTCCGCACCGTGTTCTCCTCTCCAGAGAAAAGAGAGGGGCCCATCTGGAAGAAAATGGTGAGTGAAAGAGTATCCGATTCTTCCAATTGATCCAATTCTTCCAGTATCGATCTGTTCTGTCTCTTCTCAGTAATCATCAAACTATCACTGTCTTCATTGATGTCTTCCACTCGTGCACTCTTCCCATGTTTTTCTGGTTGGGAAAGTAACTTCCAGTCACAGTTGCTGATGAATCCTGAAATGAACTACCGAATAGGGCTTCTTTTGTCAGGTTACTGGAGTAGACAAGCCTACCAGTCAGAATTTACCTCCATCTGGTGTCACCAACTGGCCTGCTGTTTCCTTTCATAGGTGGAGGTTCAGAGTCTCCTTGTGGCTGAGGTGGTGGGAGGAGCTCAGGCCACGGCTCTGAAGTCAGGCCTGAAGAACCTCAGCCAACTCTGGAAGGAAGTGAGTACGACAGCAGTTTTACATTGGCAGTGAAAGGCATACGTGTTCATCTTGTCATAAAGGAGGATCTGGTGTGCCACACCAGTGGTTCTCAAACAGTTTTGCATGTCGGCCCAAATTTTACGTCTGTGGTGTACCATCGAGACCTGATGACACCCAAATAATTCGTTGGCTGTCCATGGCTGTGTCAAAACATCTTGCAACCCTCTTAATTGAGAACTAATGGTTCACCAAAGAATGCTGGAAAACATTTCAGGATTTTGACATTTTGTTGTCTTCATCAGAACCCTGGACTGGTGGATCAGTATATCAGTAATCTGCTAAGTCTGGACCAGAGCTCCACAACTCTGGCCATGCTAGGGGTTTGTCTGGACTTCTGCACAGCCCAGAAAGACATTGCCACCATTGAGAAGCATAAGGTGAGTGTTTTTAACAATTTGATTTGTCACATTCATTTTTTTTTTTGTCTGATCTTGTTCATCACACTGGTTCTAACATCCTTAACCAATTGTATCCAGTGACATTTCAAAGGAGCATATGAGCTCACAGATGAAACATTTCTGGCATGATGACACAAGGATAAAAACTGCTTTGCCATGTAGGGAATCTCAAGTTGCGCCTGTTGCTTTTTCATCTGTCTAGGTAGCATGATTGCGAACATATGCGCCTAAAATGGCACCAATGTTGAACCCTGTGTCTGCTGTTTTCAGAGTGCCCTGCTGGACCTGTACGTGAAGTCCGTCATCATGAGCAAATCGAGGCCACAGCAACACGTACTGGACAAAAGCGGATCCTTACTGCGCCATGTCTCCCACTCAGAGTTCAAGGAGCTGCTACTCCCTGCCCTGCAGAAGACCATGCTGCGCAGCCCCGAGAACGCTATGCAGAGTGAGATGCTTTCAATGTCTGACTAGAACATTTAACGTGTCCAAGGTCATGCTCGGGCAACTCTCATACAGTCTGTGACAACCTCGTCTGCTCTCTTTCCAGCTATTTCCTGCCTGCTGGCCACAGTGACCCTCGACCTCAGTCAGTATGCCATGGATATAGGAAAGGCCATAGCAAGTAAGACCTTGATCTATTTGTGTGTGAGCGCACGAGTGAGTTTATTTGTAGACTTGCAAATGTGTAAGGTTACATAATAGTTGTACATACTTTTTTATGGTTTGTTTTCATCTACGTAGCTGCCACGTGGGTAGGATTTGCCACATAGGAAATAAAAATGTCTTTGCTGACACCGAATACTCCAGTGATGTTGTAGACTCCACCCTTCTGGTATTCCATGTAGATTGGAACAAAGGCTAATGCGTAGTAGTACAGTTTCACCAAGACTGCCTATGTGTTTGTTTGGCTTGTCCATATTGAGGGTGTGCTCTGTGTTTCAGGCCAGCTGAAGGCTAACAACCCCCAGCTCATGGAGGAGGCAGTCCGGGCCATGCAGAACCTGAGCCAGCAGTGCAGCGACCCCACCGCTGTGCAGGACATCGTCACACACCTCTTCAAGATCCTTGGAGGTGAAATAAATAGTTTTCTGTCTGGGGAAAAATAATCTGTTGGGTTTTTTTTGTCTTTGTGTGTGATTTGTTAAAGTCAACTGAAACATCATTTGTGTGTTTGACAACTGTCATAATGTGCTCTGTCTATGGTTGCAGGGTCAGAGGGAAAGCTCACAGTTATCGCCCAGAAGATGAGTGTGCTGTCAGGTAACAAGCTGAAGTTCTCCATAATTATCTGTGAGATAGAAATGAGAAATACCATGATTTTTGTGTTTTTTGTTCTGACACATTTTCACTTGTTGTTGTTGTAGGGATTTCTGGCTGCAGCCATCATGCTGTATCAGGAACCTCCAGTCAAACTCTTTGCTCTGCAGTTGCTGTGATGTTCATCCCCTATTTACAACAAGAAGGTATCATTGCTCTGTCCTACCTTTCTCCCATTCCCTTCAAAAGCCGATACACATTCACCAACTGTGGGGGCAGTTATCCTCATAAGTCATGAATACGGGCCATAATGTCAGGTCATGTCCCGGGCCCTGGAAATACTGAGTGGCCATTGTGTGATCTTCAATTCCAATGCCGATTTTCCGTTTCTTGTGTTATTCAGTCCACGAGGGCACCTTGGTGCATGCCGTGTCGGTGCTTTCCCAGTGGAGTGCCCGTCTCACGGTGGAAGTTCCCACCGCTCTGCTGGACTGGCTGAAGAAAGCTTTCACCCTCAAGACTTCCACCTCCCTGGTCCGCCACGCGTACCTGCAGGCCATGCTGGGGGCCTTCAAAGGTCAGCCAGCCAGCCAAGGGCCTTTTTTTTTTTGTTGAATATGCAGATCCTCAATGAGCTGATTTCCAACCTGGAGTCCCACTAAGGTCTTAACTCCATCCTTTCCCCCATCTGTAGGTGACACTCTGGCCCAGGCCTCAGACCTGGTGCCCCTGCTCCTCCAAACAGTGGAGAAGGCCGCGGCCCAGAACTCCCAGCATGCTCTGCTTGCCGAAGGTGTGGCAGCTTCCGTTCTCCTGAGTCGACTGGTTATGCTGGAGACACAAGCGGGTGAGGCTCGCACATATGGCAGTAATATACCTATAATGGTTTTCTCTTAGTTGTGGGGGGGCATACATGCACAGGAGATGATGTGGATGTTTTGTTGTATTTGCAGAAGCTAAATTCACCAGCTTTTGGAATCTGGTCTTGGATGAGAAGAAGCCACTGTTCACCACAGAGAAATTCCTCTCCCAAACCAATGAGGAAAGTAAGTCAAATTTCAATACCTCCCCACTATTAACATAACGGCTCATGACTGATTTGAAATATGTCAGGACATGAAATCATGTGTTATTTCTGTCTCTAGCTCTGTGCACAGTGCTGCTGTTATGTGAAAGGCTCTTCCTGGACCATGCCCATAGGCTAAACACCAGCAAATCACAGTGAGTTGTTTTCCTGGTAACTTGTACAGTTTTCCTGGTAACCCAGAAAAGGAATAGCACACACTGTTGGTGGTCATTATCATGAACTTGCATGGGATGGATATGTGGTTTGAAAGCCTAATTGATATTATGTGTGTTTTATGAGACAGTATTTAGTAGCATGAATTGGATCAGGCTTTTTATAGCAGTAATACCCAAGATGGCATTCTTCTAATCTTTTTTTAAAATTTTTATTATGGATAGGCCTGCGATGCAATAGCTACCAGGAGTACCTTCAGCAGCACAGTAACACAAGTCCTAACATTACGGCTGTTGTACAATGATTACCAATGTACTGTGTGCTCATAGAGTAAAGAATAGAAATGGAGGAAAACAAGAATGATCACATACCAGCTTCCTGGTGACCACAGGAAGTGACACAGCAACCAGTAAGCTGTGCTTTAGGGGAATTATCAGCATGGTCGTAATGGATCATTTTACGAATCAGATTGTTTGGCTGAAATTACCTCCTTTATCGGAAAAAAGTACTTATAATTGCCATTTTGTGAGATTGTGTGTAATAGGTATCATGCCGCCAAAACAAATACATGTCTCAATTAGTGTGTTTGGTTTAGGTGGGGGGAATTTTGACTTGGCAGCCATCTGAAATTTTCTATGCAAGAATAACCCTGATTCTAATCTGTTTGTCACATTTTACCATTGCTACTCATTTCCACCATATTGTGTTTTTGTAGGATGTACCACCGCGCCACAGTTGCGGTGCTGTTGTCCCGGGTGTGGCGTGTGAGGAAGCGAGCACAACAGACCGTCAGGAAGCTGCTGTCCTCCCTGGGCTGCTCCAGCCTCTCCCATGGCCTTCTGAGTGAACTCTGCGTGGTCATCCACAAACACAAAGTATGACACTTGCTTTGAAAACCTTTTTTTACGATCATTTTTATTTATCTGTGAAATACTGAAAGTAGGTTATGAATCCTGGGATCCATCTGCCCGTGTTGCTGGCAAATGAAAGAATGAGTCTCTTTCTTTATTACCCTGGTTGTTATTGACGGTGTGCCATTCCTCAGGTGTTGCCCCAGGACGTCCTGGTATCAGAGTCGGGAGAGCTGACTGAGCTGGGCCGCAGCTACAGTCCCCCCCGTGTCCTGCTGGAGGCGCTGTGTGTTGTCTGCTCTGCTGCCAGCCAGTGGGGCGACGCAGCTGAGGCTGAGAACTTGGCCATGGAGATCCTCATCGTCACGCACCACCCCTCTATAGGTATGGGAGTCGCCACGGTAATATGAATCTCACCCTAAGAAGAATAGAGAAGAGAGTAAATCTACTTGATAACCTCAATCATACACCTCCTCCGTCCTCCGAGCCAAGTTTCTATGTCAACTTTTCAGGAACTAAAAGTGAGTTTAGCTTGATGACGGTGCTCTTTCCACATTATGCCATGGGGGTTTGAAAGGGATTCATAAGCCCAAGAGGACCAAGTAATCCTTCAATTGAAGAAAAAAAATAACATGAAAATCACCAAAACTGGTGTTACAAGGTTTTTACATGACCACAGTGATAGGGGATTGTTAATGATAATGTATTGGTAAATGTCAATGTGCACCACACAATTCACATATCTGACATCTTGTCTCTTCCATTCATCTCTATCTTTTGCTGTCATCATTAACCACCTTCCTCATCACTTCCTGCTCCCTCCATACGTACAGGAGTACACATTCATAATAAGGTACTCTGCTGTGCCTTGTAGCTATTGGAGGTTTTTAAGTGGCTAATATGTATTCCTTCCATGTCTCTTTCTACCCTGCTGTCCTCCTCCTGTCGGGTGCAGTCAAAGCTCGCCCCGGCCTCTGGCCTCATCTGCTGTCTACCATGAACATCAAAGCTGAGGAGTTCATAGAGAAAAACCTGCAGAGTATTCTGCCTCGCCTACTGGAGGTCAACGCCGACAACCAGGTCTCACAATTAAGCACATATGCTCATTTTACATTTACATGGGATTTAATTGTGTTATCTTGTCTAGATTAGAAGAAACTTTACAGTAAGAAAACAATAGGGTGTGAATAAGAGCAAATTGGGGAGTATTAAAGGTTACTACCTACATATATATATATATATATATATATATATATATATATATATATATATATATATACATACATACTGTAACAACAATATCAAAAACAGTGGATTTACAGCATATATACAGGATGGACAAAATGTCATCATATGTTACAGAAGCATATTGGCCACCGACTCTTGGTGATGTGTTTCACGTGACTCTGGGATGTCTGATCTGATGTGTTTTACCAGGCGGTGAAGAACGCTGTCGGTGCCCTGTCTGGTCTGTCCCCCACCAAACTGTTACCGCGGGTTATAGATCAAGTGACGGAGTGGCTGTCCCGGCCCGCTCTGCTTCTGGTCACCAGGGAGGAGTACGCCATCATGCTGACACCCGAGGGAGAGCTCTACGACAAGAGCATCATCCAGAGGTAGCAGCCCGTCTGACACGACTGTGGCCTTGGTGCTTGCAGCGAGCCGGGTACTAGATAGGTGGGATTTACCACAGCAGGGCAGTTCAGATAATGTTCTGTAGTCAGTAACAGAAAGATATAATAAACTTCCAGTTACTTTCCTTTGAGTACTTGTCACAACTTTCTGGTACTCCTTTCATTGCCACCTTTCTGGCACTTTGTATAGGATAAAACAAACCATAACAAGTACAACTAGCAGGGTTAGCCGTCTCACAAACCTGTTGAGAAAGATTAGAAATGAATGGGTACAGTTGTGAAGTAGGTATAAGACTAAGTACATGGCCGTGTATGGGTAAATTGCAAATGCTGTGTTGACCCATGTTTGGTTTTTAACAGTTCTTACCTCCACATTTACATCTGCAGTGCCCAGCAGGAAAGCACCAAGAAAGGCAACATGAAGAGGGAGAACAAGGCCTATTCCTACAAGGAGCAGGTCATTGAGCTGGAGCTGCAGGAGGTACATTCATCATAACACCATCAGTATCTTAGTGGTGTCAATGTGTGATCTGTATTAAATGTGTTTTATCCCGTTCTCTCATATCTTCCAGGAGCTCAAGAAGAAAAAAGGCATCAAAGATGAGGTGCAGTACACCAGTAAACAAAAGGAGATGATGCAAAGTCAACTTGAACAGGAGGCCTCCATTCGCAAGAGACTCCAAGTGGTATGGTTCCAAAATAATTCTCCAAACCGCTTTTCTAAACCTTAAACGCTGGTGATGGACTTCCTTTCTACTTGTTGACCTGTATCTCCTGCCATCACCAGTTGGACATGGAGTTGCAGTGTGCGGTGGGTCTGCTGGAAGCAACTCTGATAGAGAGACCACCTCAGCTCTCCTGGCAGCTCCCTGGCGTCCTCCAGGTCCTAATACCGCTCCTGAACTCCCCTCTGGCTGCTCCTCGCCTGCAGCAGGTCTTCCTGGACATCGGAGTTTGCCTCATGCCCAAACACCTACACTCTCTAGGTACATGGCCCTGACTCGTTGGCAGTGACAGTCTTCCTCATAATGTCTCTCCTCTCATTGATTCAATAGAAGCAGCTCTGAATTCTTCCTTTATTGAAGTATAGCTAATCCATCCTGATTTTGTCTCTTCCAGCTGTGCTCGTGGGGCACGTGACTCTGCGGCTGCTAAAACCAGAGTGTGATCTGGACGAGGCTTGGGGACAGGAGGACCTGGACACAGCAAACGAACGCACCGTTCTGCTGCTGCATAGTCACACTGTCCCACAGAGAGAGGGCAAGACGGCGGGTGAGGACATGGCTCTTATGGTCATCTCAGTATAGTCAAATTTTAAAATGGTATTTTCAGGCCTGGAAACATTTTGCATTGCAAAAATGTAATTTAATGTTGCATTCAATCTTAAAATCCTATTTTTCTTATAACAAGTGGGTAAATGCCAAAGGGGTTAGATAATTTTACTTCTTTCCAATGTAAATCAATTTGCTTTAAGGATTTTTTTTAATAAAGTGTCATTCTGTTAATACAAATGCAGTGATCTGTGTAGCTTCAAGAAAAACTGCTGCTTTGGAAACAAGTTGAATTTATCTCACCACATTGGCCAATTATTTTACCTTTTGATACTGAATATGAGACTAAGATGGACATTTATTACAGTGTGGAAATTACTGGACTGTAATGTAACAAGTCTGTATCTGGAAGAAGGAATGAACGGCGGAGACTATTTTAATAGTAAACATATCCCACAGGACTGGTACATCACCATAAATCACTGAACCAAAAGCACTGTCCGTAGTCATGTTCGCTACCGTGCCCTGGTGTGTCTCCTCAGTGAAATATCAATAACAACACACACACACACACACACCTGCCTCCGTGCTGTAATACTGAATGCTCTCCTGCTGTTGTTTTTCCAGACATTTCTCTGCTGTCTGCTCCAGCCTTCTCCTTCTGCTTCCCTCTGCTCAACGCCATGCTCAGGGAGTCCTCCAGCAGCACCGAGGAGACGGAGGGCATGATGATCAAAGCCTTGCAAGTCATCAACGAGCATGCCCAGCTTCGGGCTGACGTAGACAGCACAGACACATTCATAGACGATGTAAGGACGAACACTTCCTCTGGATCTTTGAATCCAGATGTTCTTTTGTTGGTGGGCTATGTAGAAACACGAGTGCTGAGTTAAACTGTGCAGACAGCCAGCAAGGTGCAGATAAATCATTGAACAATAAAAGGGAAATAGTCGCACTCACGTCTCTCCGTGTGCCTCAGAGTTTATTTACACAACTCATCCACTTTGCTTTCCTCTGTCAAGACGCGCTGTTGAAAGCTATTCAGCAGAGCCGTCGGTGCGTACAGTAAATGCTGCAGTAAATGAAGAGAGGCATATGTGATACTTAACCCTTTATTTGGTTGTTTACTGGCTTTGTGTAGTAACTGTGGTGGTTCTCTGTCTCAGAACGGCCCAGAGCTGCTTCCACGTGTCAACATGCTGCTGCTCCTGACCAGGGTGATCTCCACGGCAACCCCCCGACTCCAGGTGAACACATGCTGACCCTGAAGGATCTGATTTTATTTTTTCAGGGGATTATTTTGGACGTACAACTTCCATTCATTCAATTGGAGATTGTAGTTTTCATGTTTTTGTCCTGATTTCTTGCTCCCATCCCTGATATTTGACACCTGGGAAAGACTGGAAACAACTAAAACGCTGTAATCCATCCAATACTTTTGATTCATACATTTTGCTTCACATGTACACATGTATCACGTGTCGTCATACTGTTTGTGTTTCAGGTGTTGGCCGCCCAGTGCCAGACAGCGCTGTGTGTCAGTGCTGGAGGAGGGAAAGGCTGCACTGTGGCAGAGCAGCCAGAGATAGATGTCCTGCTGAACGCCCTGCTCTCACCCTGCTTCTCTGTGCGCGACGCTGCTCTCAGGGTGAGCTTTGGATCACTTCTTTTTTTTTCTTTGTTTTGTGTGCGTCATGTCAGATAGACGATGCATCGCAAAGTAGAATATACAGGGTTAGCACAGGGTATATTCCAGACAGGGAAATGTAAATGCACCCTTTTCTTTTCTGTGCTGAAAAACATGAACAAACCAGGGAGGAGTAAAACGTTTAAGTCATTGAAGCGCTCCAACTCTGTTATGGAAAGGAATTTTACATCAGGGCGACAGTGGGCTGAATAAATGACACATTATATAGTTAAATCTATAGATATAGTTATATAGTTAAAGTTAATGTTAACACACCACCTGTCTACGTTCAGGGCCTGTTGGAGATGGAGTTTGCCCTGCCGACAGACAGCACAGAGGCCAGTGGACTGAGTTTGCTTCGCAGACTGTGGGTTGCCAGGTTTGACGTCGAGGAGGAGGGGCGAACCTTGGCTGACAAGTATGTGTTGTTGGGCTCTTTTGCTTTCCCAGAATTTTGATTTTTGAATTTTGATCATGGACACATTTATCTTTGAATGGACAAGGATGTGATTCATTCATTTCCAGTGGGATATTCTAGGTCTCCTGCCTTATTGGTGTTTCTGATCAAATCCCTGCGCTCCCTCCCCCTCTATTAATGAATGGCACCACACCCATTGGGCTATTCTTAAACATGTGTCGTTAAGCAATTCAATCCTTGTCTTGAGTCAGAATGGATTTAAATTCAAAAGCCAAACTCATTTCTCGTCCCCAGGCTCTGGGAGTCTCTGTGTCTGGAGCTGGTCCCTGAACTCTGCTCCCTGCTGATCGGCGACGTCACCCACCACGAGGAGGCCGTCCGCTCAGCCGGGGCCGAGGCTCTGTCCAGCTCCGTGTCCCAGTACAGAGACCAGTCTGCTGCAGTCCTTGGCCAGCTCACTGAGCTCTACCACCAGAAACTCTACGTGAGACCCGCCACCTTGCCCGCCTCAGAATAGATTCTTACGACGAGACAAAGTTGAGATCAGTAACCTAATGTCAAAGTGTGATGTGTTGTGTTTTCACAGAGACCACCACCTGTGCTTGATGCCCTGGGCAGAGTCATCTCTGAAGCTCCACCTGACCAATGGGAGGCCAGGTAAGAGAACAATAATCTCACCCAATCCTGGGTCTAATATCGTATTTCTTAGCATTCTGTCAGTAAACATTTTATCATCATATCAGACATTGTCCTGTTTCAGTAGGGTTTAAGACGAGCCAATTTCCTATGCAGTTTCCTACTGATGGTTGATGTTGAAGGCTTCTGTGCGCTCTGTAGTTTTTTGAAAGGTGTATAATGGAAAGGGAATCTGTCCCATACTCTTTCGTTAGGGGTGGTATCGCCCTGGCTCTGAACAAGCTGTCCCAGTACCTGGATGAATCTGAGGTCACCCCCCTCTTCCTCTTCTTTGTACCTGATGCTCTTAACGACCGCCACACCTGAGGTGCGCCGCTGCATGTTGGACGCTGCCCTCTCAGCCCTCAACACTCACGGAAAGGTAAGGCTCTCTTACACTGAACCCCTAAGGGCCTGTTGTCCTTTTACCATGTGTGTCTATGTACTGTGAAATGGCCGTATGTCCAATGTCCCCAAAACAAATTCCTGCATCTTTTTATGTAGTAAATCAAAACTTACTTGCCCTTATTCATATTTCCAGGACAATGTGACCTCCCTGCTGCCGGTGTTTGAGGAGTTTCTGAAGAACGCCCCCCAGGACGCCAGCTACGACTCTGTCCGTCAGAGTGTGGTCATCCTCATGGGCTCCTTGGCCAAACATCTGGACAAAAGTGACCCCAAGGTCAAGCCCATCATGGCCAAACTCATCACCGCGCTGTCCACACCTTCGCAACAGGTAATCGACAGAAATTAGCTTCAGCCAACACATGCAGCATCTACAGATTTATAGTTTATTCGGGTTCCTCTTAGCTGCTACCAAGTAAAGTTATTCTCTCCCAACACAGAAACATAAAAGCAAGGAAATACACAGCACTGTTCCTTCAAACCTCCCTCAAGATAGAAGAGAAAATAAGGCAAACGTAGCAAGACACGATAGTGACAACAGAATAAGATAGACCTGCCCGTACTGTAACTGAACCGTACC
The DNA here is from genome assembly GCA_034670385.1 of Hoplostethus mediterraneus. Classification (NCBI taxonomy): domain Eukaryota; kingdom Metazoa; phylum Chordata; class Actinopteri; order Trachichthyiformes; family Trachichthyidae; genus Hoplostethus; species Hoplostethus mediterraneus. Next base: position 2,019,788 of record JAXDDW010000002.1, read on the forward strand.
TAAACTGCAGCTTGACGCTTCCCCTCACGTGTCTCGTCGTCCCTCCATCAGGTCCAGGAGTCTGTGGCCAGCTGTTTGCCTCCGCTGGTCCCTGCCATCAAGGAAGACGCTGCAGGGATTGTAAGGAACCTGCTGCAGCTGCTGCTGGAGAGCGACAAGTACGCTGAGAGGAAGGGAGCGGCCTACGGACTGGCCGGCCTGGTGAAAGGACTGGGCATCCTGGCCCTCAAACAGCAGGACATCATGACCACGCTGACCGACGCCATTCAGGACAAGAAGAACTTCAGACGGCGGGAAGGTGAGTGTGGTTTGTCCAGCTACTGACCTGCAGGTGGCTGTCCTCGTGCTGTGAGACATGGCAGGTTGGGTTCTAGTTTGTGCCATGTGTCAGTATGTGCTGTGAAACTGGTTGTGTTGTATGTATACCACTATCACTGAGACAAATGCCTGCACATATAAAGACAGAATTTGTGACATTTTCATATAAATAAACCAATACAAATAACATTGTATGAAAAGTGCAGTACATGTCTACAGGATAACATGAGTCTCTCGTTTATCCAGATTGTACTCGACTGTGCCCACCCTGAATAAGTGAAATACTGAAATGGATCTGTAGGCAAACTAACACATATGGATATTTTGGGGAATTAACAATAAGAAAATATCTTTTGATGATGACATGAGCTGTAACTGCTGTAACTCTCAGGAGCCCTGTTTGCCTTCGAGATGTTGTGCAACATGTTGGGGAAGCTGTTCGAGCCCTACGTCGTCCATGTGCTGCCTCACCTCCTGCTCTGCTTCGGAGACGGTAACCAGTACGTCAGAGAGGTGAGCGGGCAGATCCACACCCTCCCACCCGCTTTTACCTCCGCCGATATCTCACTCTGTCTCAAAATGCCTTCAAATAAATTAGGTCTTGAAAGTATTTCAGACCTGGAAAAGTTCTGAAGAGCAACATATGTCTAAAATGTTTGGAGTAGTCTTGTGTGTAAAAATGTGTAGGACCTCATGATGTCTTGACCCCCGTCCTCTTCCCCCCCAGGCTGCAGATGACTGTGCCAAGGCTGTGATGAGGAACCTGAGTGCCCACGGGGTGAAGCTGGTCCTCCCCTCTCTGTTGGTGGCCCTGGAGGAGGAGTCCTGGAGGACTAAAGCAGGTTAGGAGCATCTACATATACACGGTTTCCCAGGAAAGTCTGGAAGTATGTAAAATGAAATTGGTAATGTTGATATATTGGACAAATGCTGAGAAAGTTGAGAAAAGTATTGGGGGGGGGGGGGGGGGGGGGGGATGGTGTTCAGTCCCGTTTTATGTACTTAAGTATCCGCTACCTTTTCACATTTTGAGATATTGTTGTCATGGAGAATTATCTTCAGCTACTACTATATATATATATATAGTAGTTGTAGTTTAGTACAGGGTAAGAAATAGCTTTTCTAATTTCCTGTTGTGGGTTTAAATAGGTCAATGATTAAGCACAGCATGATAATTACTATGTTGTATATCAACCTCCCCTTCCTCTCTGCTCCTGTCTCCCTCCTCTTCCTTCTCCCAGGTTCTGTGGAGTTGCTGGGTGCCATGGCTTTCTGTGCTCCCAAGCAGCTGTCCTCCTGCCTGCCCAGCATCGTGCCCAAGCTGACGGAGGTGCTGACCGACTCCCACGTGAAGGTGCAGAAGGCCGGCCAGCAGGCCCTTCGGCAGATCGGCTCCGTCATCCGCAACCCCGAGATCCTGGGTGAGACTCGTGGTCGTGGGACAGAGGTGTCGCTAGAGCAGGGTGTTCTTGAAAAGCCTGAATTTAAAGCCCTGTCTTAGATGGCGTTATTAGAGGCCTTCCATTAGCCATGTTCAGTTGGAAAAGGCTGCTTTTGCCAGCTTTGTTTCTTTGATTTGCGTTTTAATTTGGTCCTGAATTGTTTTAGGTGGCATTAAAAAGGTCTTAAAAAGTCTAGAATTGGGTTTCTGAAACCTGCAGATACACTGTAGAGAAATGGGGCCACTGGTACAGTGAAATATTCAGTAAGACTCAGGGCTCAGAGATAAAAGAAAACAAAAAAACAATAATAAATAAGTGATAAAAATGCCAAATGCAACAGTTAAACATGAGACTACTAATCAGAGGATGTAACATTGTCATTGTTAATTTGTCAGCCATAACCCCCATCCTGCTGGACGCTCTCACTGATCCGTCCCGGAGGACCCAGACCTGCCTGCAGACGCTGCTGGACACCAAGTTTGTCCACTTCATCGATGCCCCTTCCCTGGCCCTCATCATGCCCATCGTCCAGAGAGCCTTCCAGGACCGCTCCACTGACACTCGCAAGATGGCCGCCCAGATCATTGGCAACATGTACTCCCTCACTGACCAGAAGGTACACAACTATATATTTTCCACATGTCTCCAGCCAAAAATACCACAGAAAATGAAACGATGTCCACAGAATCCATTTGGTCTTGGATTTCTATACGCATGGAAACCTCATTTATGTGTCTTTGCTTACAGGATCTGTCCCCATACCTGCCTAGTGTCATTCCTGGACTCAAGGCCTCTCTGCTGGACCCAGTACCTGAGGTGTGTTTAGTGGTAGTAAACTTAACCACAGTAATATACGCTGTGTGTGTGTAGAGCTGACGCTATAACTGCTCTCTCTCTCCTCTCCAGGTGCGTACGGTGTCAGCCAAGGCCTTGGGTGCCATGGTAAAGGGTATGGGCGAATCCTGCTTTGATGACCTGCTGCCTTGGCTCATGGAGACGCTGGCCTCTGAGCAGAGCTCTGTAGATCGCTCCGGGGCTGCCCAAGGTCTGTTGTCCTCCTCCCTGTGTATGATGCCAAGTATAGCAGTAGAAATCTCTCCAGCTGATTTATTACAATCAGGATGAAATAGCAGCAAGTCAGTACACATCAGGGCTGATGCTCATGGGAAGGATCTCTCCATGGGTAGCAGTTGGGTATGGCCTGGTGTGCCACAGTCAAAATATGACCTTGTAGTTTTTATCACTATATTAAAGCAAAGATCAAGTACAAATAAATGGAAATCTATTTGGAAGCCACATCTAAAACAAAATCCCATCAAGGGAGCATTCAGGACAAATGTAACTGTTTGGTGACCTACGTCTAATTCATCACATTGGCCAAATGGTAATACCTTGTCAGTCATTGCTCCTCTTGACCCCAGAATTTCAATCTATTTATAGCAGCGGGTTTGATGTGCTGGTGGTGAATGATATTAGATGTAAGGACAAGGGCGTAGTTGAATTGAATTGCCCCGCTCTGGTCTCCCCAGGTCTGGCCGAGGTGATGGCTGGGCTGGGAGTGGAGAAGCTGGACAAGCTGATGCCAGACGTGGTGCAGACGGCCAGCAAGGTCGACATCGCCTCGCACGTCAGAGACGGCTACATCATGATGTTCATCTACCTGCCCCTCACCTTCGGAGACAGGTTTACCCCCTACGTTGGGCCCATCATCCCCTGCATTCTCAAGGTATGGGCTCCTCTGTTGTGGTCTAGTACGTTTCTAACATATTCCCATGTGGAATAGAGAAGTGTGAGGTTAACTTCTGGGGTTGATTTGGGCAGATACATCAGGAATCAGTCCATGGAGGTTGGTTTGTTCATTTTCCAATTTAAATGACCTTGATCTTCAGTATTTTAAAATGTAGCTTAGTGTAAGACACTCAAGGGCAGAAGAAGCACGCGTAGGAACAAATGCATCGGGATCGGTTATACATGTGATGACAAGTGGTTGACATGAGGGTGGACACTACAGTCCAACCTTGTCGTTTGATCATCCTGCAGACCACCTGTCGCTGGTGCTCCGTGGCTCTTACCTTCCCTGTCTTGTCTACTAGGCTCTGGCCGATGAGAACGAGTATGTGAGGGACACGGCGCTGCGGGCCGGCCAGCGAATCATCAGCATGTACGCTGAGACGGCCATCGCCCTGCTGCTGCCCGAACTGGAGCAAGGCCTGTTTGACGACCTGTGGAGAATCAGGTCAGTCATAAATACACAGAGGTACTTCAAGGATTATTGATTTCCAGTCTCACGGCGGTTTACTGAGCTTCCATGCTGTTTTCGGTCCACAGGTTCAGCTCCGTGCAGCTACTCGGAGACCTGCTGTTCCATATCTCTGGAGTGACAGGAAAGATGACCACGGAGACCGCCTCCGAGGATGACAACTTTGGCACAGCAGCGTCCAATAAGGTTAATGTCCTTGATATCATAACTCGAGTTTAATATCAGAACTGTTAGTTTGTCAAGATATAGTGAACTGGATTTTACAAGTGTTTATAAAGTGATAAGTGAATCATTGTTGAGCTTTTGTCCCCCCCCCCCCCCCTCACCAGGCCATCATTGGGGCTCTTGGTGCAGAGCGGCGTAACCGAGTCCTCTCTGGCCTCTACATGGGTCGGTCAGACACCCAGCTGGTGGTGCGACAGGCCTCCCTCCACGTGTGGAAGATCGTGGTGTCCAACACCCCGCGAACCCTCCGAGAGACCCTCCCCACCCTCTTCACCCTGCTGCTGGGCTTCCTGGCCTCCACCTGCCCTGACAAGAGAACGGTACCACTCATTTTCACTTTTTGCTACAATACCACTTTCAGCAATGTGATTTCTTTTTCAGGTCTTTTGCATTTTTTGAACACCGTTTTCCTGTCTTGTCCAGCGTTTGTGTTCTCTCATCACATCCCTGTGTACAAGATCACTTTCTAACTCACTTTGTTCAACTTTTTCATTCCCGAGTTGACACCTGTCGCTTCGTACATATTTGTGTTTTCCTATTTCTCTGAAGAAATTTGCCCATAGCCTTTGTTGAACTCGTGTGTCTGGTTTCAGATTGCTGCTCGAACACTGGGTGATCTGGTGAGGAAGCTGGGAGAGAAAATCCTCCCAGAGATCATTCCAATCCTGGAGGAGGGGCTGCGTTCTGACAAGAGTGACGAGAGGCAGGGCGTCTGCATCGGCCTCAGCGAGATCATGAAGTCCACCAGCAAAGATGCGGTCAGTCCTACAATGCACTGTCATACACGTCTGTTTAATACGAACATGCATATTGCAAGGTTTATCACAGGTATTTAGTACAAACGTGTATTGCAAGCCTTCTATATGGAGGCAAAGAGGATGGCTAGTTTGTTAGTCCCTTCTGGCATAATAGTCTTTAATTTTAGTCTTTAAAAAGTCTTTAATGATTGTTTTGTTTTTGTTTCAAGGCCTCAAAGCAAAAAACTTGAACATAGAAAGAAATAAGAGCATTTGAAAGGGCGTGTAGACTTTTGACATCCAGGTGATTTTTGACACGCGGCTCTCTATGAAGGATTAAGGAACTTAAGGTGTTTGTACTGTAGGTGCTCGTCTTCTCAGAGTCGCTGGTGCCCACTGTGAGGAAGGCTCTCTGTGACCCCCTGGAGGAGGTACGAGAGGCTGCAGCCAAAACCTTCGAGCAGCTCCACGCCACCATCGGACACCAGGCGCTGGATGACATCCTGCCTGCCCTGCTCAGACAGCTGGTGAGTAAAGACGCTAAGATATCCACAAACACACAGCAGACACTGCACATTACACTTGGACACAATGCTGAGTCAGTAACAAGAGTAGAAAAGGGCTGTCTTGTGATGTCTTGTAGAAAGAGGAATGTCTAATATGTGTTATGCCTGATAATTGTGGTTGCATGCAAGATTAAACCCAGGGTATCTCAATATCTCAATTACAAAGTAATGAATTTGATGCAAATATGAAATTAGATGGAGGTATTGACCGATGCTTTACATTTTGTGATATTTAGTCGAGGCAGAGTTGGAATGTAAGGCGCATGCCATGAACTGTGTTTCACCTGTTACTGACGGTAATATCAGTCCGTTCTTTACTTCTGTACTTGGCTGTTTAATTGGATGTTCAGTTGGAAGTAGCCTGGTTTGCCAGCTTGTTGTTTCTTTGTTTGGGTTGTTAAATTGGTGTTAAATCCAATTCCAGGTAGCATTAAAAAGGTAAATATGGCTTTCTGAAACTTAAACGTGTTTTAAAAACTTTGCACTAAAAAAACACTACATTTGTTTTCACAGGATGATGAGGAGACGGCTGAGTTTGCCTTGGATGGCCTGAAGCAAGTCATGGCAGTGAAGAGCCGTTCTGTGCTACCTTACTTGGTTCCAAAGGTAAAGTGTCTACGCTAACCTCTCTTTTGAATCCATCTAATTGTGTCTAACTAAGACTGACTCAACTGGATCCTCTCCTCTCAGCTGACTGCTCGTCCTGTCAACACCCGCGTACTGGCCTTCCTGTCCACCGTGGCTGGAGACGCTCTGACACGCCACCTAGGGGTCATCCTGCCTGCCCTGCTCTCCTCTCTCAAAGACAAGCTGGACACAGAGGATGCAGCACAGGTAACCATAGTTACAGTAGTTTGTATATACTGGTCAGGTCAAGGTTTGTCATGATGGGGAGGGATTTGATTTTTGCGTTAAGAGGCAGATTCAGGTCGGTCATGGTGAGACACTTGACTCCTCTATCTGGACGATACCAAACGTCAGCATGGTGTACAGCAAGGCTCATTGTCTGAGCCTTGCAAATTTTCATATAACTCCCACAATCCTTTTGTCATATTCAGAAAGAATTGTATGTCATTGCCAAAAATGCGCCATGGGACTGTATAGAATCTGTACTAGGCTTATTTCTTCCGGATTTACTTTTTATTTTTTGGACACACAACTTATTCATTACTCGTGGGATATTCCCATTTCCTGGTTTTCTCATAGTTTTTGCATTCCTGATGGACTCCCTGAATACCAGTCATAAAGTGGTGGTGTGGTATTCACAAATCTGTTTCCTTGTTTTTCCTTAAGGAGCTTTGCAGCTGTCAAACAGTGATCCTCTCTGTGGAGGATGAAGTAGGCCAACGCATCATCATAGAGGACCTGCTGGAGGCCACGCGCGGCTCAGACCCCGGCCTCAGACAGGCCGCCATCACCATCCTTAATGCCTACTTCGCCCGTACGCGCCTGGACTACAGCGCCCACACACGCACCCTGCTGTCAGGCCTCATCCGCCTGCTCAACGACTCCAACCCCGAGGTCCTGGTCCAGAGCTGGGACACCATCAACTCCATTACAAAGGTGTGTTAAGCTGAATATTTAAGTCAGTTCAGTACAGTCGTTGTATAGGAATTTGTTTTGGTGACATTAGTGTCATTAGAGACATTTTGACAACCTGGTTTCACAGCATGTACTGGCACAACATGGTGCAAAGACAACAGCACCATCCAATGCACTAGTGTCATTGATTATTTCTGTATCAAAAGGTAGAGTTGGACTTTTGTTTGTACTCTATAGAAACTGGATGCGAGCAGCCAGCTGGCTCTGATCGATGATCTGCACAGAGACGTCAGATCAGTAGCTGCAGATGTCAAGGGTCAGCACCTGCCTGGTTTCTGTCTGCCCAAGAAGGTGAGAAAGCTTCTCTCCTGACACATTGATGATTGAAAACTGTATTACAGAATGATAGTTTCATTTTTTATATCTCTTTACATTATCCCTTTGTCTTCCTGGTCATGGACAGGACCTCATGGTCCTGTGTAGTTCAGTGAATAGAACTTGGCTTATACTTATGTATGTACTCTCAGTACTGTAACTATGTGTTTATACTGCAAGAAACCTGAGTAATTACTTTTGTAAGACTAGAAAAACATTGGTTGATGGTTGACCAGTTCCCTCGTTTTATGGGTGACATCACCCATCAGTGGCCAATCACATAGCTGTGCTGTTAAAGGTCTACTCAATGTGGTTCCACAGGGTGTGACCTGCATTCTGCCTGTCCTGAGAGAGGGTGTGCTGACTGGTAGCCCTGAGCAGAAAGAAGAGGCAGCCAAAGCACTAGGAGGGGTCATCAAACTGACCTCTCCCGAGGCGCTACGGCCATCGGTGATCAACATCACCGGACCGCTCATTCGTATCTTAGGAGACCGCTTCGCCTGGACAGTGAAGACCGCTCTGCTAGAGACTCTCACCCTGCTGCTGGCAAAGGTCTGTACCTGCATCGCACTTAAACATGCCAATGTCTTTGCTAGGTCAGGATGTTTATAATTTGTATAATTTTTTTGTCATTTTTTGTGTCAAATTTATAGGGTCCCATTTTTATTATTTCTTTCTCATTTTTATTATTTATCCAATGTTTGATCATGCCCCTGAAGACAACATTAGTTCTCCCTGGGATTCACAAAGTGCAATCTTGAGGGTTTTGGGTATGGTTTGGAAGATAACCTCATTGCTGAATTCCCTCCTCCAGGTGGGCATTGCCCTGAAGCCCTTCCTGCCCCAGCTCCAGACCACCTTTCTGAAGGCCCTGCAGGACTCCAGCCGTGCGGTGAGGCTGAGGGCTGCTGAGGCTCTGGGCCAGCTGGTCTCCATCCACACCAAGGTAGACCCACTCTTCACTGAGCAGCTCGCTGCCATCCGCAACGCAGAGGACTCAGGAGTCAGGTATGCACTCTTGCTTCCCAGAGAAGTCATTGGTTGGAAGACAAAATTACATGGCTTGCTTAGTTGAACTGTTGGTCTGTCCAAACTATTTTTGTTAATGGGGTGAGTTAAGTAGTAGTCGAGAACACATCAGGCCACAGACCCCTATTTGATGAGATTTTGTCCTAAGGGGACCCCGATTGCTCCCCAATTGCAACATGCCTACTGAAGCCGGATTGCTGTCCTGTTAGCAGTGGCCCATGAGGGAACCGAGAGGGCCCCGCCTCGCGAGGTCCCAACACCCCCTCAGGAGGGCGCTGTAATGTCTAGTCAATAGGACCTGTGTTGTTGGAGCTTCTGAGGTTGACATGCTCAAGGTGTATTCCCATAGGGGGAAACATGGAATGAAGTTGGAAAAAGAACCAGTTATAGTGCACTTTGGGATGTTAACTGGGAAAGGTGAATGAGTTACAAAAACATTCATGCATAGCACATCGAGTTGGACATACTGCTCCATTCATCTATTAAACAAGATTAAGGTTTTCCTTCTTTTTGTGTCCCTGATCCCATCCCTGAAAGTTTGTGTTGTGCTCTCTGCCCTCTCCCAGGGAGACCATGCTCCAAGCCTTAAGGTTTGTCATCCAGGGGGCCGGGTCCAAGGTAGACCCAGCCATCCGCAAGAACATCACCACCACATTACTTGGCATGCTGGGTCATGATGAGGTATGACAGGATGATCAGATGCCTTGCACAATCACATTCAGCTCTTATCTTGGGCAACTCCCCCAATTTCCAATTTCCCCAAAACCTAATGCTCAGTGAAAGTGACTGAACACATTAACTCATCACCTGTATACTAATGTATTTAAACAAACTAAATGTGTGAGCTGAAGGCTCACATGATGTTCAGACACTCAAGAGTTTACAGACAGTCGTTCAGTGGTGTGGTTTCCTCTGTGATCACAAGTGAAACACGGTTGTCGGGCAGAGAGGATGTGGTTTTATGAAAGCTTGCTCCCTGTAGCTCAGTATCAAAATAAATGACACTTAACATGTGTCTGTGTCTGTGTCTGTGTCTGTGTCTGTGTCTGTGTGTGTGTGTGTGTGTGTGTGTGTGTGTGTGTGTGTGTGTGTGTTTGTGCACATAGGATGCAACCCGTATGTCCTCAGCCGGCTGTGTCGGTGAGCTGTGTGCCTTCCTGTCAGAGGAGGAGCTGAGGAATGTGTTACTTCAGCACATCTTGGGTATTTATACACAGTTATTTCTACTGAATGTGACATCACTCTTACCTTTCATCAAATGTAACCTGTCTCATGTATGCTGCAGTCATGCTTGAAGGTTTGTGAGCCCCTTGTGTATAGACATTTTGAGCTTTTACCATGCAGTCCTTACTTAATCAAACTTTGTTTTGAAATAAAGGATCTTTATTTACCAATTTCATGTGTTTTCGAGGAAATACTCATGTCACGAACACTGATCCCTGCGTGTATGCGAACTTCTCCTTTTTGAAGTGCTCACTGTGCAGCAGCACTACAGTCAGGGCACAGAAGCTAATACAAATGTTCTCCCTTTCAGCGGACGTTTCTGGTGTGGACTGGATGGTGCGTCACGGTCGAAGCCTGGCCCTGGCCATAGCGGTCAAGTCTGCTCCGGACAAGCTGTGTGCGGAGGAATACAAGCACACTGTGACAGAAACCATCCTGACCAACGCCACGGCTGACCGGGTACGGAAATGTAGTTTGTCAGACGTGTAGCTACTGCCCTGTCTTTAGTCCCGGGTCATGGAGGCCTTTCCATTTGTTACATTAATAACGAGGTGAGCACAGTGATTCTGATTCTCTGTTGTGATGCCGTGTCCTGTCCTTCCTCCAGATCCCCATTGCTACCAGTGGGATCAGAGCGATGGGATATCTGATGAGGCATCAGCTCAGAACGGAGGGGAGCGGTGGTGTTCCCCAGCGCAGCATCACACAGTTGATCAAGGTACGGCGGGAACAGATTCATTTATCTGATGTCACACACTCTTTACAAAGATCTACAAGAAAAGTATTCACCTTATTGACTTGACTTGTATATTATCCACTGCTGTAAAAGAATTTCATTACTTGGGTATTTCTGTCTGGGATCTAGGCAAAGCCCTGTATTAATGTGAAAAATAAATTAAAATAACAAAGAAATCTAGTTTAAATGTTTTGTGTTGTTTGGGATAAATGTCCTTAAGGGCAAATAACATCTCAACAATTCATACATTACTCACAAGGTCCTCTTTAGTTTGTAGTTCTCTTCGAGGATTGTTCTAATTCTCTGTTTTGCTTTTGTTGCCAACATTCGGTTTGTTCAATACAATTCCCTTTCAGGATGTAGGGTGACCTCTCCATCAACTGACTTGAATAGCATCCACTAATTGATGTTCAAGTCCAGCTCCTGAGGTTTCAAAGAAGAAATGAGTCACCACCCTCCCACAGCTGAATATTAATTTTTCTTTGAAACCAGACAAGCTTGGCTCAGGTGTCATCCATAAATGAATAATTCCACACTGTAGTCTCCCATAGCCTACAATCTCAGAGGGAGATGACAGAATAAGACAGAATTAATAGGAAAGGAAAACGGTTTGTAACTACAACCTAAAAATGAGGACTGAGTACTGTTATACAATGTTGAATGCATTTTGCCATTAAGAGACTTTAGCCAAAATAGAAAAAAAGGCAGTGAATACTCATATAATCCTTGAGAATTTATTTCTAGTTGAAGTACTTTGTGTTGATGGAAAACCAGAAATCCCAAATAAATATAAGTATAAGTAGATAATAAGTATAACTGGGTGTGCTCAGAACTGGAACTGGGAAGATGAATCTGCAGAGTGCCTGTGTTTACCCTGTACGGTTGCCGGAGGGTTTGTCTTGTGACGTCCCGTCTCTGTGTGGCCCCGCAGTGTCTTCAGAATCAGTCCAGTGACATCAGGCTGGTGTCGGAGCGCGTGCTGTGGTGGGTGTTCAGGGAGCCGGCCACGCCCTCCATGGAGCCCGGGCTCATCAAGCCCCTGCTGAAGAGTCTGCTGGACAACACCAAGGACAAGAACACCAGCGTCAGAGCCCAGAGCGAACACACCATCGTCAGTCTGCTGCGGCTTCGCCAGGGAGAGGAAACCATGCAGGTTAGAAAATGTGTTGCTGTTAGATTAGATTTGATCAGATGAAACTATAAAGCTCCCTATAGAGAAATTAGGTCAGCACAGCAGCAGAGAATAATATTATTATTAATGATTATTATTGAGATTTACAGATGGAGATGGAAGGTAGCATATGTGCAGAAGATGCAGATATACGCTGTTGGCTTATCACCTTGTAGAACAGATGGAAGTAACATACAGATCAAAGGTCTGTTGGTGTAACTGCTGCTTCTCCTCTCCCTGCGATTCAGAGTTTTACTGCCATCCTGGACTCAGCAAGTAACGACCTACTGGCGGAGTGTCACCGTCGGTCTCTGAAGAAGATCGCCAGCGCTCCAGACTCCAGTGAAGAAATAGACGACACCATCCTAACGTGATGGGACAGGACTGATTCATGCTTATATACTTAGAAAAGACCTCAGCAGAAATCAACAGAGGTTCGACCGATATGTCATACAAATTAATCCTCCATCGAAATGAGAACCCCAGACACACACTCAACACACATGCCCATTTTGTTGCCATTCATGGACCAAGGAAGAGTTGGATAGTATATGGACTAGCTTTCCTTCATATTCCTCACCAAATTATTTCCCCCCTCTCTTTTCCTCATTGTTTTATTGGCCTTTCAACCCACATTTCTATCTTTTATTTTATCCCACAGTCTGCAGGGTTTTTTTTTCCTTAATGAACATGCTTCTGTCAGACATTAGGCCACTTCCATTTTGACATTTAAATGTATTTTCAGTGTCACATTTTATTGAAACGACTTGGGAGTATTACTGTAATACATAACACCCCCTTTAGGTTTTATTTGGACTTTGTGTGTGAGAGTTGTTTGGTGGAAAGCAACCTCTTATAAGAATATTATTCTTATCAATGATACGGTTGTAAAAAGGCAATACAAATAAAAAAAATCTATTTGATAAAGTCTTGTCTGAAATTTGGGAAACCTGTTTCTTAAGGGTGGATGGAGGATTTGCACCATCATGGGAGGGTGGAGGGTTGGGGGGGACTGAGATGTGACTTGCTAGTGTGGTGCCTTATTGTAAAACTATAAACGACTGAATGTTGTGCTGTCTGGAGAGTATTTGAGATGCCCAAATTGTCAGTACAGGTGAGGATGACTATGAACTATGTATGTAGACAACTTAATACGGGCAGGGGCACTGCTAAGAATGTTAAGACCCCTGACAAATTTAGTCCACTATCACCTTGCAGCTCTCCACTATCCACCACTAGCAGCGCCCCTGAATATATAAGCAAGGCACAAACGGAGGGAAAATGTCTTTAATTTGTTTGTATTAATCGATGGGAGAGATGAACAATGTCCTACTGATGTACCATGAGTCTGGTTGGTGCTGATCATCTACTGTGCTACTATCGTAGCTGGAGTCTGCGCAGTGAGGCCGGGTCAGAGTTGGGTGCAGCTCCACCAGAGAAGGAAGCGGAGTTTCCGGCTGTTTGCAGCGGAGGGAGAGGTTTGCTGACGCCGCGAAACCCCGAGAAAAACGCCGGGGGGCTAGCAGTTGTAGCATCGGTAGTGGTCGTTTTCTTTCATACCGGGGGTTCTGGGGCTGGTAAAATTACGGGCCAAGGGGATCGGACTGAAAACCGAGCAAAGAAGCTGCATACGGCGGGGGTGAGCCACCAGCTACCGGCATGGCCAGGGACTACGATTACCTCTTCAAGCTGCTCATCATCGGTGACAGCGGTAAGCCGACGCCGGGGACGCGGGACGGGAAATGGGCCCTATCATGTTTTTTGTAAGGAGAAAAACCGAAATATCGCAACGCGCCCACCGTGTGCTTTTCGGACACTTTTACAATCTAGTATTTATTATTTTCTGCATGAAAACTGTTTATGTAACATACACGTCCATGAGCATTTCGGTAGCGGTGACAGGGCGGAGGTTGTGAATCAGGGCTGGGCATGTCAGCCGATCAGGCCGGATATCGCCTGCAGATCAGGATACGACTGTCTCTATTGAACATTTTCTAATCTTGTTTGTATACGGGGTGAGAAATATTTGTGTTGGCCATACAGCAACAAACACTGGAGGTTAATTAACGCTAGGGGAGTTCACATGTTCCTCTAATTGGGTCTGTTGTTGGTGTCCCCCATTAGCTAGCCTGAAGTTAAGCTAACAACATTTGCATGCTTAGCTATGTAGCTAACTGTTAGCTAGTTGGCCTATGAAGCTGGCCTCCCCTGGAGCTGTGGACTATCTGCATAAACTAAGATAGTTATCGTTATGTTTGTTGCACATGGTTAAGTTAGCTACGTTAGCAATGTCTATTTTATCATTTAGCTGGCTAGCAGCAGTAAAAAGGTGCTGCTTCATAGTCGAGGACTGCTGCACTGCAGTGCTGGGTTTGTATCATTAGCTAGCCAAGCTAACGTTATATAAAGTGTTGGACTGTCAGGTTGGTTAGTAAGAGCTGTAACATTGCAAAATCAAATGTGTGACTTTGTATCCTTTGAAGCCCTTGCTGGTTGTCCTGACCCTAGCTGCTAAGGCTCAAAGTCATCAAGGACTATTGGACCTGTTAACTTTTCTGTGATGTCCAGTATTGGTGATATGTTGCATTGCTCTGGTCTCTAGCTGGTTTTTATTTATGCCAAAACTAAAGACAACAGATGGATTGGTTTATCTATTGAAATTGAGGCCACAATCTCAAGTAGGTGCACAATGGAAATGTGGTTATGACCTAATAAGCACTGGTCTTTCACTTGTCCCTCTGTATTCAGGTGTAAATATAACTTAAGTGTGACTCCACCCTCAATAGATACTCATCCTGCTGCACCTCTTTGTGGGGAAAGATCTTTGCATTCATTGCCTCTTCCGATCCTGGCACTACCCCATCAGCTGGCTGGTCACAATAGGCAAGGCAGCACAGCAAGCCCTTCACTGTCACTCACACACAGGGGCCCAGTGTCCCGTCAGCTGCAGCATGCAAGTACCACTGTTTGTAGTGCTGCACTGAGGTTATTTAGGCAAGATGTTCAAACCACTGCTCCTCAGCTGCGTGCAGTCCATTAGCCTCTGATCTACCACACTGGCAAATGCATATGACATGTAGTGTGGTGTGACGATGGGTTAAGTTACAAGAAAGAAAAAAGGCTGTCGTGTATTACATTAATTGGATCTGACATCATATTTTTGCTGAATTGGTGTCGCTAGGTGTGATTCATGTAGCTACGAAAACTCTGACTAACCTCTGAGTGATAAGCTTCAAGAATTAAAAATTGTTCCATCACCGATAACCAAATAAATGACAGGTCATAGCTTTAAAATGATAAACCTTCCCACTAAGGTTTATAGTGGGAAGTAGTAGTAGAAGTAGTATAGTAGTAGTAGCTTCTATTACCGTTTGTTTGAACTCTGTAGACTACAGACCACAGGAATTTGAGAGCTTTTATGTTTGGAGCAATCAAACATGAGATGACAGTGACACAACAGATGGGCTGCATTACATTACCGTAGGTACAGTCCCACCCTGGTCTGGAAAACAGAATCACTTCCTGTCCTCCATTGTAACCTGAAAACGAACAGTTTCTCTCTGGCTCTTATTTTTACCTAAAATGTGTTTATAACACACAATCATTTTCGGAACACAATCTACTGTGTGGGTGCTGTGGCTTTGACTTTGCCCCTCCCTACTGTTGGTTGTACGTAATGTTGATGATCTATGAAGTTTACTCTACTGTTGCACTCATTGTAGGTCTCTCTGGATATGACCGTCAGCTAAATGCTGAGTGAGTGGAATCTAGAGTATAGAGAGAATATAGAGTGGAATCTTATTTACCTCAAATCTGCAGTTATACACTAAAAATAAAATGTTTGAAACAGAAAAGGACAATTATGTTTTGGTCCAGAGCTAATTCAGGTGAAGAAACGTGCATCCACTAAAATCTTCTGTAAAGTCTTAATTGCAATTAAAATAGTTTTGTGCTGCATAACTGCAGGAAAGTCCAAAACATTTTTCATTTCATTTTCATTTTCATTTTGCGAGGCCACATTTTCACTATTTGTAGATCTCAGGTTTGGATGAACACGGTTCTGCTCTACTGACAAGTCAACTTCATCTCTACCATGACATAATAATACATCCAGACATTTGGGGTGTCAGAACTTGTATTCAACCCTCGCCCATTAGTGTAGTAGTGCAATAGGTGGCACTTTGTCTATATAGCTTCCAAAACCAATTCATGTACACAAGGATTACACTGGCTGTTTCGGTTGGCGTCGTGGTTTTTTTGTCTCCAGTCGTCACGTGCTATTACTCTTAGGTAACGAGGATAATGGAAAAACAAAAACTCCCTGGAAAGTTACTCTTCTGTGGCGCACAATGTGTTTACACAACAAAACCCAGAAACATTCATCAATGTGCTTGTCCGCAGACAAATAGTGGCTTTTGTATGAAAGTCGAAATGCTATAAGGAATGCTTCAATGTTCCAGTAGTTTATTTCTCTGCACTTTAAAACCCAACCTGTGCTTGTCTCTCCTCCCCAGGGGTGGGGAAGAGCAGTCTCCTCCTGCGATTTGCAGACAACACATTTTCAGGTAAGTGGTTCTTACCTCAAAGTGCACTGTAGCTTTGGACAGTTGACATTTCTGCAGATAAATGTAGGTGTTCATGCTTTTTGGTTCTTCGTCATGAAGTGTGTGTGTGTGTGTTTTGCAGGTAGCTATATCACCACAATCGGAGTGGACTTTAAGATCCGGACAGTGGAGATCAACGGGGAGAAGGTGAAGCTACAGATCTGGGATACAGCGGGGCAGGAGCGTTTTCGCACCATCACCTCCACGTGAGTAGATCAAACACACACAGTAATACAGACCTTTAGGGGAAGCACTTCTATTTCAGCAATTTAATATGAAACCAGGAAAGGCTCTTTGAATGTGTATTATTTGAGGAAGCAGTCCATAGACAACTAGAAAAAGTTAGCGCTGCACTTTGAAACTGGGTGGAATTCCCCACAGATCCTAATTACAGATGTCAAAGGGAGGCTCCTGGTCTCATAGTATTGCATGATGGCAAGGGCTGAGCTTCTCTACCCTCTGTTGCTAGAATGTGACACTGCTATCCAGTATTGTGTAGCATCCCCATCACCGTGGATCCACATTCATGCAGAGCAGGGGTTTCTTAAACGTCTTAAGCCTGTGACCCAAACCGAGGTAGATGTAGTCCCACCCAGGGATTCAGGCTCAATTAAACACACCGGTACCATTGTTATGTGGCGATGCGCCAGACAGTCTCATAGTTCAACAAACACTGATGTCAAACACATGTCAGACACAAGGCCCATGAGTTAAATGTGGCTGCCAACTGATATACGTTGCTTGTCTGTTCCTCAGCTGACCCCACAACACAAATCAAACACACAACCCCTCACCGCACACTAATGGAAACACTTTCCTCTGTCGGCAAGCTGGAAAGCACTCCCACGGTGTTCTGCTGGCACATAATATGATGCCGATGAATAACACTGGATTACATTACATTCACTTAGGGTAGTTAGCCTGCAGGAGAACGTTGTTATGTAGTGAACTTTGGCTTTTCTGGACAAATATTGGTGGTTAAGTTATTGTAAACTTAAAATATACAAAGTGTGTGTGTGTCTGTTATGAATCAGTGTCTGTAATGGATATCTTGTTGCCAAGTTATCTTTAAGCTTACTCCTACTAGTAGTAAGCCCTGGAGCTGGTAGGGATTCAATGTCTTGCTCAAGGACACTTCAGCAGGGTGCATGCTTGCTGACTTGTGTCCCCTGGTTGATTAACAAACTGCAGTGACCTAAAAAAGGTTGCGATATGGAAAATTTTAAAATGATAAACTAAACAAGCAGCAAGGCCTCCGGTGTTGGTAATAATACACTTTCTTTCTACCATTACATGTGTGACCAGTTTTCTAGGTCATTGAGATGTTTCAGACTAGCTTTCTTTGTGATTGAGTTTGAAACCCTAAATTGCCGAGGCGATGTGGGCTCCCATTTCTTCCCAACCGTGCTTTTTACCTCAGTATCCCTCACTGTGTCTGACAAACAATTACACTGTCAAATTGATCGTTTATGTTCTTTGTGTTCCTGCTTGAATATGGGCTTGGCATTTCAATGAAGGTGCAGTTTACACGGACAGGCTCGGCAGTCCTCGCCGTAGTGATTTTGAATCCACGACCACGTCCCTCTGCGCGTCTCGGTCCTGAATCGGAGCTGCGCATGGCCGCTTGGTGTTGCGGGGCGAGAATGCTGCCGCAGGACGCCGAGACAACGTTTGTCACTCTCCCCGTGTGAGGCGTCATATTGGAAAGCTTCTGAGCAGCACCGAAATTGATGTGACGTTGAGTGTAGCACACACTAATACTCACTCACCCCTTTTTGACTTTGGCCAGGCCGGACAGATACAGCACTTAACAGCTATTAAAGCTGTCGCTGTCCCAGCATTGAGTGTGTGTGTGGTCCGGAGCGAGGGCAGCAGGGCATGTTTGACAGTTGCGGTTGGCGTGTGCTAGCTCAACTGTAGTGAGGGTTGTTGGAATAGCAAATTCATACCGAAAGCTTGAAATCCTCTGCAGTGCTGATGCTTCAGCCCCCGAGGAGCACGACTGTCCTACTTTGGAAGCCTGGCTGCCGGCTGTTCTGCGGGAATCCCTCCACAGAGCAGGATCCTGTTGGGCTGGTTGTTAATTGTGCTGAAGTAGAGCGGCGTGGTGC
Source organism: Hoplostethus mediterraneus (assembly GCA_034670385.1). Taxonomy (NCBI): domain Eukaryota; kingdom Metazoa; phylum Chordata; class Actinopteri; order Trachichthyiformes; family Trachichthyidae; genus Hoplostethus; species Hoplostethus mediterraneus. The sequence continues at coordinate 2,038,128 of JAXDDW010000002.1, forward strand.
CTCATTAGGTCGTAAGTGAATTTCACCAGAGTCTGCTCATGGGGAGAGCCCTGCATGCGCGGCTTGGAAACCCCGCCTCTGCTGTTCAGACCGGTCGGGGTCCATCTGTCCAATCGGTCAGCTTGCCCTTGTCCCGTATGTTTCTGGGGTGAACATCAGCTTGGGGAATAGTGGATGTTGAGTAATACTGTAGTACTTTTCCCAGGGTGTCTGCAAGTGTCTCAAAATGTCGAACAGTATTCAAGGACTTTTGAGGCCTTGAAAATGATTGAAAGAGTTCTTCGGTCTGGAAGGCCTTGCGTGTTATTGAGTAGTTGAAACATGGCTTTTGACTCAAAAGTCTGGGTTACTAGTATTTTCTCTTTTCATTTAGTGTTTTGCTGCAGAAAGGGGGCTGGAGTCTGGTCCCCCCCCCCCCATGCCTGCTGTGCATCTGGTGGTTTGTGGTACTCCATTGATCTGTGCAGCCCCCTCTCTAACCCAGCCAGATACCCCTGCTGCCTGGTGGCCCATTACTGCTGCACACTGGGGGACATGTTCAGACAGCACTGTATCCCCACACCATCAGGCCAGGCTGAAACGCTGTGACACACACACACACACACACACACACACACACACACACACACACACACAATAGGCCTGACAAAAGGTTCTTTGTGTGGCACAGTGCAGTTAGTTTGGGGATGCTCCCTCTCTGGGGCCTGCCTGGTCACTTTTTCAAACCCTGGCTGCAGGTTTACAGGAGCACTAGCCGGCTGTCGTCAAACCGTCATCTAGCTTCCTGTCTGAGAGTTTTCCTGTCACTTCTTTGGACTTTCTCCTCTAGTTTCCACTTACAAGCAGCCACACCCTATCCAGTTAAATCTGCTGATACATTACAGTGTTGCATTATGGTTTATCATTCCTGCCTGGGGCACTATTGACTCTGGGGTGCCCAGGTAGGTTATCTCCCGGGCCTCCCCGCAGGTGTGTTGTGTTCGGCAGTCACTACCCTTTGCATGTGCGTGTTAGTGCACGTGCACCCGTAATGTAATAAATTAATCTTCTTCTTCATTCAATTGATTATACAATGACTAAGTTCATTCAGCTCAAGTTCATGGGGGCAATCCAAACAATCCTGCATTTTCGTCACTGCGTACCTTTATGGCTGTTATTAGTAGTTAATGTTGCTGAGCTGATGAGTCACTGCTAATTTTAACTCTGTATGGAAAAATGTTTATTTGCACTATTATGGAATTTGTCACAGTTTAAAAAAATAAGCAAGTTGTGACTCTTCCAAGTTGTGTCTCCCCCTGCTGGACAGCTAACTGTTGACTGTTTCTCCAACCTCAGATACTACAGGGGAACGCACGGGGTCATCGTGGTGTACGACGTCACGAGTGCCGAGTCCTTTGTAAACGTCAAACGGTGGCTACATGAAATCAACCAGAACTGTGACGATGTGTGCCGAATATTAGGTGAGTCGGCCTCCTTCCAGGACACGGCTGCCTGCAAAGAAAGTCGAGGCGTTCTCGTGCGACCTCGGCTCCTTTTCTTTAAAACCTGATTCCATCGTGCACCTTTTTTTTTTTCCACCTTGTTCACAATTCTCTACTTTCACAGTGGGAAACAAGAACGACGACCCCAACTCCAAGGTAGTCGAGACGACTGACGCGCAGAAGTTTGCCGAGCAGATGGGCATCAACCTGTTTGAGACGAGTGCAAAAGAGAACATCAACGTTGAAGAGGTAGCTCATTGTTTCGGTCCTCTCCAGAATGTAGGCAGACTGAAGTATTTTGTCTCGAGTGGTTTCTGGGACATGCCTGGTACGCAGAGGCCGAGTTGTTGTGAGAGGAGGTCATTCGAAGGTGACGTGTCCCAAGTGACTTTTCTGTAATGCATTCAAAGTAGCAGGACAGGATTGGTTGAGTAGACATTGGAAAAAACGTTAACTAGAAAGTACTGCACAGATTTGAGTCACAACGGGATTTATCAGGCAGCGCAAACATGGATGCTTCCTATAGTGCAAGAGACTGATGTGCATACTTCTCATGTGGCTATGACGGTCTCTCTTTGGTGCCCTGGGTGACTTAATGCCTCACTCACCACGCTTTGTCGGTCTGTGCTTCTCCTCCAGATGTTCAACTGCATCACGGAGCTAGTGCTGAGAGCCAAGAAGGAGGTGCTAGCCAAGCAGCAGCAGCAGCAACAGAACGACGTGGTCAAACTCACCAGGAACAGTAAACGAAAGAAAAAGTGCTGCTAGCGAACTCAAAGCCACCCTGCAAAGGCCAGCAGCGTCTTTTCTTCAGAGAACACACACCTACACGCGCACGCACACACACACACACACACACACACACACACACACACACACACACACACACACACACACACATATACACACAAGATGGGACTCCAGGCATCTAAATTAAAGAGCAGATAAAGATTTAATACATGTACAATGAAATAAAGTAAAATAAATGAATGGGAAAAAATGTCCCCTTTGGACAAACAAATCCTGAAGACTTTAAAAAAAATGTACAGATTTTATTAGAAGTCAGATCAAGTTTTATTTGGAATTCAGCAGATGGGCACTATTGACCAGAGGTCCTCCTTTCTCGTAGGATCTGCAAGCTGACAACTGACCGCCATAATACTCAGATTTATATAAATATACCAATATTCTATTCAGTATCTCGTCTCCTTCTCATTCCACTTCACACGGGACATTACAAGTCAAACTCTGCGGCTGAGGAGGAGTCACTGGTTTTGGATGTTTTTTGGTTGTTTTTTTTGGGGGGTTGGGTGGGCGGTAGATGGTTATCGGAACAGGCGTCTGAGGGAGGGTTCACAACCTTTGTACATTTTCTTTCAACGTTTCAGACATCTGTATTACCACGGCTTACGCCAAGAGATCATGAACTTCTAGTTCATAGTTTTATGTGAATTGATGAGGGGAAAAAATCACATGGATGATGATTGGTAGGCGACCTTTAGCAAGTAATCCAATGGACAGAACTGGTGACCTTTCAACTGTTTTTTGTTTTTTTTTGTCGTTGGTGTTTCTTGCCTTTTGCCAAGCGTCCCCCTCTTCCCTCTAACCTCCAATAGTGCTGAGCCAACAACCTGAATACTTTTTTTATTCTTTGTGCTGTGGAGCAGTGAACCACTCCCAAAGCTCTGGGCCAACGGGCTCTGACAGCACTGTTCACTGCAGTCTTACTTTCAAAGTTTGCTTTTAAACTTTTTCTTCCATCTTTGTTTAAAAAAAAAAAGAAAACGATACTGCCAATACTATATATAAAAAAAAAAAAATTAGGAGCTCAGTGGCGCCCCTTGTTGGACTGTTGCCATAATGGTTGCTCGTTGGCCAAGTGTGACGTCAGGGTGAGTCAGGGTCTTACGGGCCCCGTTGAGTCCTCAGGGAGAGCTCAGGCCTGCCTTTTCTCTCTCTCTCTCTCCCCCTCCCCCTCCCCCTCCTCTCTCTCTCTCTCTCTTTCTCCCTCTCTCCAGCCACACTGCAGCCTCTGCCCTTCCCTCTCCTTAGCACCTGACACCCACATATCAGCACCTCTTATAGTTATGGGCTCACCTCCTGTGTTTGGTCACTCACGGGGGCGATATCCCTACGTACACCTAAGGACTGAAACATCAGCGTGAGGCTCGTCTTATTTTGTGCCTGGAAGACGCGAGCTGGAAACGGGTCACTGCGGTGGCTTGGATCCATAGCAAACTTTAGCCTCGTTCTGTCAGTTGAGCATGTAACACTTTGTTTGAAGGGGTCGGTATAAGGTGATATCTGACATGCATTTAGTAGCCTGACTGCTAACTCATGTTAATGTCTGGTGTCATGTTTTTTTTTTTTTCCTTTTCTCGACCACTCACAATCTCGTTACCCGTTCAACTGAAGTGTTACCGTATAGTGTTTCGTTTTGACTATGAGAGTGCGGCAGACCGTATGTCCGTTTTGCAAGAGCATACGGGAGCTTAGACCTCATGGAGGCCACGTCACGTTCACGGGCCTGGGCACCTCTCCCTCTCCTGGACAGCCAGGGCTCGTTAAAGAGGGTGAAGCATCGCAGAATGTCGAAACAGAAACATGCTCTTTCATGACTGACATTTGTCCTTTTTGTTTGTTTGTATGTTTATTTTTGGGAGAATAAGTGATTGAGGCAGTTCTAGATATCGGATACGCTTCTGTTGGAAACATCCGGATCGTTTCACGCTCTGAGCAGGCCCCTGGGTGCGGGGTGGGGTTACGATACGAGCTGAGAGGGTGCTGTGTGTTTGTGTTTGACCTCGGTGAGAGAAGCTCCAGGGCAGCGAACTGAGGCAGCGGAGAAATGGTGTCAAATCTCAGACTGTATGATTCCTATTCATTATGTGTATGTATATATAAATATATTTGTGTGTTTATATTCAATATAGAACATACACACATAATTGGCACACGTAATTGTGCATGTTGTCAACATGCCCCGTGTGCTATGGTTGAAACACACTTATCAGCTGTGGTTTGCTGTACACTGGAGAAAAGAGATGTACTATTCATTTTTCCCTACATGAATTTAATCAATAAACGTTTTAGAAGAATAAATATTTGACACATAATTACTGATCTCATTTGTCAATGATTTGAGGCTTGGTCTTCATTTTCAATCTGTATTTTTGCTTTCTGTGAATAAAACTGGGAGGAATTGTGAACTTGTCTTTGGGAACACACTGTGTGACTTCGACACCGCGATGAAGCTAGAGATTGGTCCGTAACCAGGAAGTGTTTGGTTTCATGGAGAGGCGAGACAAAATAATCAGTAGTCAGTCTTTTATTTTTCACACTGTCACCCCTCGCTATTAATCGTCAGAGGAAAATCCAGACGTCCTGAACTAAAAGCTCAGGTCAGGATATATGGATTTCACATGACGAGCCTCTTGTTGGAGGGACCGCTACATTCATTGCCATTCATTGCAGCCATTCCCTTGAAAATGGATATAAAATATCGCTTACATTGTTGATATTTTCCTTTTTATGAAAAATAATTTGCTATGAATATAAAATCACCCCTTCCAACAGCTATTACAGAAAAATTCACCTTTTATGAGTATCATAGGGATAGAAAACACCTTGCCGCATCATATGCACAATATTATTTGGATGGAGATGCATATTGAGAATGTGTGAATAGCATTCATACACACACACACACACACACATGCAGAACCAATGTTGTTCACATCATATTACTTCACAAACTGATTGCTGCAATACACGTAAGACCAAGGGACTTTTTTCAAGTGTTTGGGTTAAAATGTGTCCAAATGAATCAGAACCACAGTGACCCATCTGCCGTGTGTGTCAGCCTCAGATGGCTGAGGCAGGTGTGTATTGGGGAGGGGGCGGGACTATGCTCATGCTGCGATATTATTTGTCTGAGCTTACTGATTGGTCATTCAATTTGCTTGTTGACGCTCGTCCCAGCAATGCAGATGGTGACATTTTGCACCGGAGATGCACTCGCTTGGTAGATTTACTTGAAACTTTGGTTGGGTCCCTACACCCTGAAGAGGATGATGGTTCTTAACATGTCTGATCTGAGGATCACAGGAAGAAAGGGTATTTATTCTTCTGGGCCACGTCAGTGGAGATGAGCGGATTGTGAAGAATTTATTGTACAAAAAAATTCCAGAATCGCTAAGAAAATTGCATGATAGATATTCTGAATGTTTTCTGTAACCAAAACAGTGCTTGTAGTCAGCGGTGAATGGAAGCACTCATACGGAGCACAATGAACCCACCAGAGGCGCCAAATACCAAACAACATATCTGACCAGGCGGAGACGAGCAGCAGAAAAACACACTCAATGGCATGTCTGTCTTTCACTGCGGCGCACTCAACCAACGGCAGCGTCAGGATCCTGACCGCGAGAAGACACAGGAGACCACGTAAAAAAAAAAAAAGTTTTCAAATGGAAAATGAATCAGTACAGTCAACAATGTTATTGGGGTGACAGTCTTGAACAGTACATACAGTAAAAACATGGTACAGGAAGAAGAATTCGAACATATGTAGACAACAAAATTTTGCGAGTATTTATCTAACAAAAAAAAAATTCTAGAACAAATTACAATCTGGTTGTGGCAAGAGTAGCTGGAGCTACAGGTAATCCAACAGTAGCTTCTTCCTCACCTGTCAGTCAGACATTGGAGGTGTGACTGCGACTACAAACAGGGATGTCATGTTTCAGTTTTCAGTCACTATTTCAACCTTTTTGCAACCTCCCCACCATTTCCCTGCTTTTTCCCCTGCAGTTTGGCATTTCTGATCCCATCATCGAGACACTTACAGCATCCTTCAGACAGGAGCGGTGAAGGCTACGTAAGAACTGTCAAGAGGGCTGAATCAGGTGATGAATCCAGCCTGGCTAGCGCACACTCTTGGATTAAACTGTGTCGGGGCTCCAATTGAGATTCATGAGCCTTCTCCTGGACTTTACGGTAAAGTTACCCACCGTATTAGTGCATAGTTTAGGTGCACGCTAGAAGTGCTTATGAATCTCATGCCAGCATTACTGCATGCCACACCTGAACAGTCAAATGAACATCTGTGGGAGTGACACAGAAAAAACAAAATAAAACTACAAATAACAACGTACACGTATTTTTCATTCAAAATGTATGCATTTTTATAAATATATCAATTTCATCCAAACCTATTCGACTCTTTATAAAAATCATTCTTTGGGTTGATCCTTCCCAACAACCAGCTGAGATGACAAGAAGACATCTGCATAGGTTTGCTTTAGACATGAGGTCAAACACAGACAGACATCCGACGTCACTGTGCCACACCGCTGCATCGCTCACGCTCAGAGAGTTCAGCCGCATCGCGTCCGTCCACGCATACGGCATCACCGGTGGAGGACGCGTCTACCCTAAACGGAAGCCCGGCGGCCATGAAATCAAAACGCCCGCAAAAGGTTCAAAGCAATGAGAATGGAGGTAGACCTTTTCTATTCGCGGTTGCCTTTTGCCAATGCAGAGAAAGTGGAATTTCCGCCTCTCAACGGTTTGAAATCCAACAGGTTAACGTTGCGATTGTGAAGAACTTTTGATTTTGTTCCGCAGAGAAGTGTCGAGATAGCATTTTATCTCCTCCTCCTCTTCCTCCTCCTCCTCCTCATCAAGCTGATGTAAACAATTTTGAAATTTTGGTCAGCTAGGAAGATGATTGACATCATGAAGACAATGCTGGACGGCGTCTATTCCTCCAGAAATGTGGTTAAATGTTAAATACGATATGACTTGTAGAAAAACACCTGGACAGACCGCTACCGCTAAGCTCAGCCACCCAAAGGTTTATTCAGATGTCAGAGATCGACACGAAGCCCAGTTAGAATTCACCACAGACCTGAGACGCAACACAAAGTCAAATAGGCTGGTTTTTATACATTCCCTCAATTGAATGGTCCCTTTCTCCTGGTCAGGCTTCATCCAGTTTAACGTAGATATGAGGAGTAAGTGCTGCACGTTAACCTCGGTCTATGCGTCGCTGATGTAAAAAAAACCAAACACATAATGCGGTTTTCTTTTCTCACTTGCGTTAAAAGTTTGAGTGAGTTCCGTGACACCTCTTTAATCCCGACTGTAGAATTGGAAAAATACATGGGAGTCGATGAGGAAATAAGCTTTCCTCCTGATGAACCTACTTTTTTTGCAGGCTTGTGTGTTTTTGTCCAACGGCGGTGAACGAAGCTATGGCACGATACCGACGAAATCCAGCTCAACTGACTGGGACCAAGGCCTCGTGGTGAACATCCCCTGAACAAATGAATAAACCTGAGAGATCCCGCGTGGCTGGTTAGCTGTAGCAACGCTGCTGCCTACCCAGAGAATGGTCATTATCCTACCATGTTCAGAGCCCGGTCCTACTATCCTCACATTCTCCCATGATCCTGCTGGGCCCCAGTGCGCCCCGCCGGTCTCTCCCCGGACTCGTTGGCCCTGACGACTGGGATGCATACAGTGCGAGTTTGTCCACAGGGTTCCCTCTCTGTGGAGTTGGCAGTGGGGTACTAGAGATGGTAGGAAGAACCTTCCTCTGTGGAGGTAAACTTTGTGACCCTGTGCTAGTAAACCCAATAGATTTCATTGAGAGGGGCTGAAGCCGAAGCCTCTGGGGACGTCCTATCCTTAGATTTCCTAACTCTCTTTGTTGCTATTCATCGATACCTGTAAGTAGAGCAGTGATGGGGCAGATAAAGTGCAAAATGACCCCCCTGAACCTCATTAGCCCCTCCTGTCTGTAGGTGTGTACCACTGCCCATCTTTGGCTGTTTCGTTCCCCCTGTCCTCTGCTTTCACTTTCTCCCTCTCCCTCCCCTCGTCTATCTGTCTGCCTCTCGGTCTGTCTGTCTGTCTGTCTGTCTGTCCTGTGTGCTCAGGGCCAGTCCAGTAGGGCTCAGTTCTTTTTGAAGAAAGAGAAAAGCCTCTTGTCCTGGTCGGAGATGCGGTGGGCTCGTCTGGAAGACTGACCGCCGTGGGCCCCCGGGGACCCCGAGAGGGAGTAGGGGGCGGCGCGCCACTCGTCCTGGTGCTTGTCCATCAACTGCTGGTCAATCACTCTGTGCATATCATCCTGAAAGAGGATAGAGGCGTGAGCGAGAGAAATGTCAGAAGGCTAAGGGATTGGCCCATTGGTCGACTTACCTGTTAAGTGATATGCCACACGTCTCTGGTAGATGACCATGCTAACACTTTAGCGTACACCATGTTGAGTGATAGCAGGCAACTAGCAGTATCTTAAATTTAGTGTGGCTTCAGATTGGCTTCATTTACACAGAATACTGCCAGGGACTACTTTCTGTTTCCATATGAATTGAACATGCTGGGTGACGGGCAGTGTTGCCAACTCCCTTCCACGCAAAGTAGCTATTAGCTGCTCAAAAAGTTGCTAACAGTCATCAGATGATGTCATACCCTAGGGTAGGGAGGGTGGTACGCTGTGTCATCGGCATCAGCTGTATCGATTTGTCATCAAATGCTTTGGGAGTCAACACATTGACATCTTTTTCCCCCCAATGCTCAGAAAAAGTTAGATAGAAGTTAGATTTGAGAAGTAACGCCACTAGGGGCAGTAGTTCCAAATAAAACCTGGCTACATCAGCAAATTGAGTTAATGATGATTCATTTTTGAAATGTATGAATCTACAGGTCATGTGACAAAAAAATATTATTGAAAAGTCAGCCTTTTTACTTTGGATAATGCAAGTTTTCCTACCATCACTCAACAAGCTAGCATGGAGCACCGGCTCAAATGATCTACCGGGGACACGAGGATCATTTTCACGTCTCATCACTTAACAGGAAAGTCGAGCAAACGTAGCAAATTCCCCCCAAAATGTGGCGCAATCCTTTAAAGGAGACACATGAGCATGGAGAGGAGACAGCGGGCGACAGGACGGGGTGATCGGTCGGGGTGACAGTGGAGTGAATGAATGGTTGATGCTTTCAGAGAGACAGGCGGCTGCAGTGGGCGTTTTGTCCCTGGGTCAGCTAAGCGTAGCATGGAATGACTCGGCATGGCCTGGTCGAAGTGAGTGCAGGGTGGAAGATGGCACACCTCGGCTCACCTCTAAGGCAGGAGGGGGGTACCACAGGGGAGAAAGGGTGGTACGGAAGCTGAGAAAGGCCACTAGATCAGAAACCACAAGAGCCACACAGTAAAGAGCCCTGAGGAGGCAAACTGTAGGCAGGGAAAGAGAGAGGAAAGAGCTGCTAGTTACAGATGAGGGAGGGAAGGAGGGGGGCGCACACACACACACACACACACACACACACACACACACACTGAGTCCTCATTCTCTCAATTTCAGTTGTTTGTGTACTTTAGTTTGTAGTTAGCTGTAGCTCAGTGTATGTGCATGTGTTAAAATCGTTAAAACAGAGACACACTGGATAGTAGTTACAGGGAAGGGATGAAAAACTATTTCAACAATTGTTATTTCATCTGTACGCCATGCATTAGTTGATGAAGAAAATAATCCTGTTATGCATTATACGATAATCTGCCTGATCATTTTCATTTTTAGTGAGTACTCACTAAGCTCACACTCTCTCATCATCTAAATCCACAGGAGCTACACCTGACCAGCTTCATTTCACAACTTTAAACACGTTACAAGTGATTCGCTGTGAAGGATTAGCTGCCGCTCTAAGGCGCGACTCAGCGCCGGCCTGTGACCTTTGACCCACCTGCCAGGCCTCCAGCTGCTGTGATAGGTTGAGCTTCTGCTGGATGGCGTCCAGGAGTTGGCTGTTCAGAGACATGATGTCTATCTTGCACTTGGCCAGCTCCATCTCCACCCCTTTCTTCCTGTAAGACACGCAGACAGACGGACTGATGAGTCACGCCCCGCTAGCCTGGATAAGTGTTATTGGATAAATGATTGACTCAATACGCTTAAAAAAAATTAAAAAAAGTATGCATGAGTGCATTGGGATCATTCTTGTAATCACTCCCTACTTGGCTATGGCGTCGTCTCTGTCTCGTATGGCACTCTGGAGCTGTTCACTGGGCTCTCGGACTTCAGCCATCGCCCTCATCCGCTCGTTGTCCTCCCGGACAGAGCACGCCTCTACAGAGAGCAGCGCCATCTGCAGGACGCACGGAGGAACAACACAGGACATGCATCACGTACAGGCCGGTCCTTCCCGGCTGATATTAACATTGCGATGAGGCGCAATCGTAAGAATAACATTTAGTTGACCCGATGCTACAGAACCGATCAGTGTGTGTGTCTGTGTGTGTGTGCGCATGTACATCTATTTTGCATGTACGACAACATTTCAACCCCAGCTAGGGAGGGTGAGCCGTCCCTATGGAAAGAAAGACAAAGGTTGAAGTGTTATCCTACATTCTGAGCAATGTGAAATTAATGGACACTGCAGACTACTTCTGCAGCATGTCGACTATTGTTCTCAGACACGAGCACGCCTGAATATAAAGTTATTAAGCCAAGAATGATTGGGCGTGATCTTGAATCGATGAAGGCGTCTGACCTATTCCCCGTCACGAGACTAGGAGCAGGACCTCGGTGTGCACTTTCCGCCTCTTTACCCAGCACCTGATCCCCGTGGCGGTTGTTTCGTCTGTACCTGATTGTGTAGTTGCAGCAGCTCCTCTTCGTTGCTGCGTGTTTTGTCCTGCTCGGCCTCATAGAGCTCTCGGACTTCCCTCAGCTCCTCTCCCAGCTTCCTCACCTGCTCCTCCAGGGCCTCCTCGTCACTACGCCGGGATCCCTGCGTCACACAACCGCACACCATCACGACACACACACTCACTGTATTCTCTCACAAGGGTAGTCAGTGTACCAGTATACATTAAAGGTCCCGTGTTATAGGAATTCAAATGTTCTACTTATATACATGTATGATCAAAGATGTTTAATGAAGACGTTGTTAACATTTCATTTTCAGACCAACTCCTGTCAACGCATCACAACTGGGCTTGGTCCCAATTGGCTCCCCACTTTTTTAACCTAGCTTTTACACTTCTTATTAATATCTAAGTAATCGTTGTAATTTATCTCTGACACATTGCGCTTTACTTTTCCTAACCTTAATATTTAGCTGTATGAATAAAGCTTGATGGATCGTGTGGTGTTCAGTACCGTGGACTCGTTGCCATCCAGCAGGTTCTGGGTTAGCCTCCGTAGCTCCAGCAGGCTGGTGTGAAGGCTCCCGGTAGGCACATCCTTGGCTGAGGACGTCTCGGAGGACTCGTCCATGGACGAGTCGGTGGACAGCGCGGAGTCGGTGACGTCGTTCCCCCGGAGATGGGAGCAGAGCGACCGGACCTCACAGTACGCCTCCCACAGCTGGAGACGCAGC